>OY728155.1:1646859038-1647484038 GCA_963277665.1 Viscum album | reverse complement strand
AACCTATTTTTATTAAACTTATTTCTAGACACCAATTTCATCACAATATTACTATTATTTATGTTAGTGGAACAAGTTCATATGTAAAATTTTTACTGTATTTGATAAATTTTCATTAGTAGTATATTCCAGTTATTGAAGTTCATCTTCGTATAAATTTGATACTGGTTATTCTTATGAAATTATTGATATTAAAATTTTCAATATCAAATTTATTCTACTCTGAACAAGAGCATTATTAGTTTTAATAATTTAAATAAAACATATTCAATAGAGTATTTTTTTAATATTTTCATCGTTACTCACTTCCAACACAACATGATTCTTATAAGTCTTTAGTCACCTATTTTTATGACTTTTATCTAAAAAATTTTAATTCTCATTGGATGTTTTTAATGTACATTCCATTTTTTTAAAATCCATGTTAATTAAATTGGATTTTAAACAAATTTTACATCAAAGGATTCTAATGAAATAAACATTTTTTCTAATATATATAAATCTTTTCATTAGGTGTGTATCCCAAAACAATATTGTCATCATTTTATCATCATGTTATTAAATATGAGGATTTATATGTTTAGTAAATAAGGAATTCCGAAATTCATGAAATATATCACTAATTTTTTTATTACAAAACAATGTGTAGGTTGTCATATGGTATTCTCTCCTTAAAATTTATTATTATTTTATGTACAAAACAACTTAAAACTTCTCAATACATAAATTGATAAATATTTTATTCTATCAATATACTTCTTACCATTTACACCAATCGTCTATTTTATCTTTACACTGTCATATTTTTGAGGGGTTTGTGGAGAATTGTACTTATTTTGGATTCCATGCTTCTTTAGATATGGTTTGAATGAATTTAATGTCTACTCATATTCTAAACATTATTATATGAACACTTATTTTCCTCTAATATTCCATTCTATAATCTATAATTTTTCCTGTTTCTAATGAATTTTTATTTATAAACATAATTTTTTCAATCCATTTGAAATAATCAAAAAATTATTAACATAAAATTTATATTCAATTAATTTATTTCTCATACACCCACATATATCTGAGTGAATAAGATCGAGAGGTTTAGTTCATTGAATTTAAAAATTATTATGGATTTTTTTAATTATTTTCCATTTCCATAATTTTATAAATTTATCCTATTTATTAATTTTCAATATTGTAATATTTTTACAACATCAATATTTTTCTGTTTGTTCATTTTTTTATTCTCATGGTGCCTGGGCCTGTAGTTTCATGGATGTTTCTCATCTCAACCACTGAAATAACATGACATTCCACATCCAATAACTTGAATGTGATTTATTCATGTTCTTTCTCCCATGGTAACAAATTTACCTTCTTCCACACATTAATTATACATGATTATTTTATAAAAATCATTTATTGAGATAATAATAATATTATGTCACACTTTGTTAGTGGGTATTGATCTCTTAAATATATAAATTATTCTTATATATTATTTTCTTATCTTAATATGTAGCTTTTTGGATTCCTAACATTTTATGCAGCTATTATTTACGAATGTAATTTTCCATGTATCATAATTATCAAAATATTTAAATATTTTTATATTTCCATTATTTAATGTGGAACAAAAAATATTTAGATTCCATGATTTTTACCTTCTTGTAATTTCAGAGTTGTATTAAAAACAATAGAAATTTCATCAACATTATTCTGTGTAAATTATTTTTGTTTCCAATTATAAAAAACATGTCAAAAATTTGTAGTTATGAATTCTATATAAATGTGGCTGGTATGGTTAAATCTCCCAAAAAAATACACCAGAAATGAAAAATAAATTATCATTGGAAATTTTATAACATCTTGATATTTTGTATTTCAAACTTCCAATGTGTTAGGAATGTTAGTGACTTTTATAGATTTATATATCCTCCTAATTTAATTGCTTTTTATTATAAGATAAATTTTTAAAAAATAAATACAATACTTTTGGAAAATTTTAAAACAACACTAATTAAATAAAATGAAGAATGGTCTTCAGTAGAAATAAGATTGTTATTGGTAATAGGTTCACCATGGTTTGTAACATCTTTAAATTTTTTCATTTTCATAGGATAGGATAAATATATTATGGAGGTTGTTAAAATTTTTTATTTTTTTGATTTATTTCTCTCATCCTTTCTCAACAAAAACATTCCCATCATTTCTCTCCAATGCATTCATTGTTTGAAAATATAGATGAACGTTTACTATTAGTGGGTTGCGATATCACCTCATTCTAAGAGTGAGATTTCTAAATAGCTTGATATGATTCATATTTCATATATGAAAATTTTTTTAAATAAAATTTCTTTATTCTTAAGGAACATTGAAATTAATTAAGACATGATAGAGTTTTAGAAACTAAATATTAATTAAAAAAGATTATTATGAAAATCCTTCACTATAATTCCATATTCTTGTTATTTCAGTGTTTTGTTTATAATGTCATGAAAATACGTATATTCATATTTAAAAATAATTATTATGCATTCACTATTATTTTTATTTTCCTTCTTCATAATTTGGAAATAATACCAGAGTTTAGTATTGTATCCTTGAAAATCAATAGGATTGGATTTGAGTATATATTCTCTATAGCATTCCTATCATTATTCTTCAGTATAATTTTTGGAATATTCATTTTCACAATAGTAGTACTGAAATTTATGAACATTTTTGTGTTTCACTTTAAGATGGACATTTATCCATACATTTTTTGAAACCTTTTCACTCTACATAATTCTTCTATATCAGTAATGTTTTTATTATTACTGGTATATTTTTTATATTCATTAGAATATTTATTAAACATATTTGACTATGGTTTTTATTCAGAATGGTCTTAATATTAAAAAAATTACTTATGGAAATTTATTAAAAAATTACAAATTCCTCCACACTCAAGAAACAATTTAGAGGAAGTTTTACATCATAATTTACCCTCCATCTATGATAATTTCTAAAAACAAGAGACATGAATTTATCATTTAATTCACCATATTCCTTATAATCCAAATCACTAAAAAAGAAATTATTTATGTCATGGATTTTAAGCTATCTCATAACATAAAAATAAATTTTATTCGTGATCTTATTTTTTAATACTTGAGAATTCATCATATAATAAATAATGATAATTATATTCAATTCATCAAGTGATAAATTATCTTTATCTTTTAATATGATATTATTGAGTCAAACATATCATGTATGTTTCTCAAAAGATTATTAAGAATAATTGAATATTATATGATTATACAAAAACTATGATGTATCACATAACATCATTGTCTCTAGTAAAGTTTAAATAAATGTTTTCATAGTCTCTCATTATGATATATTCAAATATTATTTTCAATATTTTTAACTATTACCCGTTCAATTTATTTCTTCCTTCATCGATATTTTTTATGTTGTCAAAAAACATCATTATATATTTTGAGACACATAATGTTTATCTAAACATTTAATGACAGAATCATAAGTACAATATTTCTATCCCTTCCATCAAACTAAATTTTTATCTTTTTATAAAATTTAATTCTATAATTTTACTTTATGGGTCGAAACCAAATTATTAATGCATAAACAAACACATGGACATGTGAAAAAAGATAGTGTATCATTATTTTTTTCCATTCATGATATGTTTTTCCTTAAAATATAGGAAATAATTTTCTATTGACTAAATAGATATTTTCAATTATAAGGATTTCATATGGTAATTATCCCAATGATACCACTTGATGTTCCTAAAAATATTCCAATAACATAGAAGTGGGTTAGGGGGATAGAATCAGTGTAAGTTTTTTTTTAAAAATTTATCTTTATGAAATTTTACCAATACAATGTTTTAGAGTAATTTCCCATATCAAAATACCTACAATATAATAAGAATGAAAATATTATAATGTAAATAGTGAATGACTTATTTTTAAGGCACAAAATAATTTTGAGAGACTACATCCTTTCCTAAGACACACTTGTGGGTCCATGGAATACACTCTTAGAAAAATGTGAGTATAACTTTTGGGCTAATTCTAAATTGACTTATATCACTCAGTATGTATTATTATTATAATTTCATTTAGTTTATGATTTTTTTACAAAATTGGCAATTAGAAGATTTTATATTACAAAACTAACTGTTATAAAAATATATAATGTTTTATAACTTCATATCTGAAAAACTTCTTCCTAAAAGTCTGTCTTAGTTTCCCAATCTAAAAAGTTGAACTGGTGTTCCCATTTCATCTTTGGGTGAAATTCGGCTCATTGCACCCCAACAAAATCTACACCTAATATATATGACATGAGGTTTTTCAGATTAAAAAAAACTCTACAACACACTTTTCTCAAACATCTATTTAAAAATAATCATCAATATAATTCTATATCCCGAAACATTGTGTAGAATGTCAATCCAATATGGGGAACTAAAACCTTGTTCCAAAATTCTTCTTTAACAAAAAATTGATCTTATAATTGAAGCTTTGTCCTAAAACATATCCTTCTGCACATTAATTTTTTTTAATGAATTATTCAAAGTAAAATTTAATTTTCACCCCATTATATATGTTTTATATAATTTAAAAAGTAAGGAAACATATTTCACTCTCTCGATCAATGAAACATGATTATTAGATCTCCTTTAAATTTATTATTCACTTGATGTTTTTTGATACTTCTTAAATATTCAAGAAGTTTCTTTGAATTGTCCAGTGTTTCAATCCTTTATCATGATTCATTTATATCATATGTTAAGGAAATTCTCTAACCTTATTGAATTTGGATAGATGAATAATCACATGAAAATATCAACCTAACATCATCAAAGATGATGGATTTAAAAATTTGTGCAATATTTTTTTATAAAACATCATACATAAAACGTTTTTTTGAGAAAATATTTAACAAAAATTTTTTATTTGAAAAATAATTACTACTCCATTTTTTCTATGGATGAATACTTTTCTTCTAGTTGTATTTAAAAATAATTCTTCTTATAACAACATTTCTATATCATCTTTATCCATCATTTCTTCAACAGATATTTGTTATAAGATAATTCTATCTAGTTGGTCAAAATTTCTAAATCCAGATTCTTTTAGATATAAAAATATTTATAAAATAGTTTCATAATAATATAAATCTAATGAACATTTTTGAAAATTCTCGTCTGATGGACTCCATTATTAAAAACTCATTTGATTGATTTCCTTATTAAAATCTCATCAGATGGACTTTGCAACAAATGTTTCTTTGTTGGATATCCTTATAATGGATCATATGATTGGATTTACCTATAAAATCACTTCCTAACTTAGCTAAATTTCAAATTTAGTTTGTAACAAAAGGAAAATATTTATGATTTGTAGAAAATATTCACCTCTAGAACAACTATTTTGGTTTCTGTTTCTCTTGAAATAATGAATACGTGGACTAAATTATTGAAAATTTGAAATACATCAATAATAATAAACTTTTAATGTAAATTGGACCTCTGTATATATTTGAAACATGAAAATTATTTTTTCTTCATGTAGATCATCACTTTCATTCAATTTTATATTTAAAAATTTATGTGCTTAAAAATTGAAAAAGAAATTTTTGGAAATTTGAAAATTTAAAAAACTCCCCATATTGTGTTTGTTTCTCTTTTAATTAAAGTATAAAAACGAAAAAATTAAAACATTCAATCCTTCTATAATAGCATGTTTAACAAATTATCCACATCTCATTAATCTATTTACATCACAAAAATTTATTTTATATAACGACTCATCAACATGCAATTACAGAAAATTCTCTCAATTTTTTTTCGAGAAAATATGGGTGAAGAGATACATTTTTTACATCTAATAATGACTTTCCTGATAAAAAAACTATAATTTGGAGTTGATTTTTTTTCAATTAACTTTTTCTTGTATCATGTAAATTTTAACTGTGTTAGATACGTTGAATGAAAATTATAGAGTTATATTACATTAGTAAGATTCTTCATTAAAAATATTAAGAAATATTTCCAACATTCTTATTTTCTAAAAATTTTCTTCTCCAATGATTTTATTGCAAAAAAATCCAATAAAAATTCTAATAGCATTATTGAAAAACAAACTTATCCCTTTTTCAGAAAAATTATTATTTAAATTGTTTAATAAAATATTCATTAAAAAAAGTTACTGTAAAAAAAAATATTTTTTGTTAGAAAATAACGACAAAGGATCATCATATATGATACTCCATAATTATATCCTTATAACTTGATTATATTCCCATATACACATTCTAATTTAATTCTCTTGTAATTATTTAATGTTATATATTATTTTTCCCTTATAACAAATTAGATCACACCCCGGACTTATATATCCATTCCTTAGGTTATAATGATGAGTATGACACATGACTTGTATTGAAGGATGTCATTTGGTGTGTATCTATAGTAAAATTTTTATAGTGTTATAAAATATGTTTTTATGTATCTAATATCTTAGGACACAAAATCATTGCATTCTAGTATTGTGTTTTCATTTCTTGTGAAATAATGTTTAAATTGCGAAAATGATGTAAAAAATATAAGTATTTCTTCAAAGTAGTCCCAGTTGGTATCAAATCATATATGTAATGTCTGTATGTTAGCACAATATTTAGTAGTGTGGGTTTTGGGATCTTAAATAAGCCTTGAAAAACATTAGTTAGTGATAATTGAAAGTAATACATTTAGCAGTCAATTATTATTTATCTTCATAAAATATAAATTAATATATACAATTATGAATCCGATATGAAATGATGATGAAGTATATGTTTCCTTATATAATGTAAGATACAAAAAATATTCTAAAAATAATTTACGAATACAAAGATAAAACATACATAATCACCTATCTAACGTATCGTTATTAGTATAATTCCATATTAGAATTGTTTTTTTCTATAAATTCTTGTGTTTTGTTAAAAATAATTTGTTCTTTATATAATTATTTCCCTTTATCTATGTGAAGTAATAATAAATCCCTCTCTATAAAAACATTAGTGATTAAATTATATTATTTAATAATGTTTAAATAATGATGAGACATAGGAATCGTATATAAAATGTTCAAATTCATGAACATATTCAAACACCATAACCACATTACATTAAATTTAATGATTTCAATAACATCTTATTTAAAATTAAGAAATATTCTATGTTTAACTTCAAAATCCTTGTATCAATTTCTATCAAAACATTTCCCTTGAAATTTTTTGGTAACTTGTGTAACTATTTACCTTATCACTTCACCATTATATTGTACGCAACATTATGATATTATATTATATCCACATAGTATTGTTTCCTCAAATAATATATTATTTGTTAACAATTAACATTATAAATTACAAATAAACTACTAATTATATCTTAGATACTTTATAAACAATTTAACATCATGCTATGTTAAAACATTCCTTCATATTTATGAGATAATATGTATTTCCTTTTAGAAGGTATTTTTAATAGATAACCTATTTTATGAATCTCATATATTCTATTATATGTGTTAGGATGAAATTTTATTTTAAATAATATTTTTCTTTAATGTATACCATAGAAGGTGGTGGGATTAATTCCCTCATATTTTTTAAAAAATATTGATGATCATTTTTTTCTGGGATAAAACTATATTTTTTCGTATCATCTTCTCGAGTAAATTATTGAATATGATGAATTGTTAACCATGAGAAATATATCATATTTTTCATAACAAAAAATTATTAATAAAAACATCACATATAATAAAATTGAAATAAGATAAAAATACACACCCTCTACTTTGATTCACCTATCCTTTATATATTCATTTCGGTTCAATTATATTTTTTAAAAATCCATTAAATTACTATTTAATTAAAAACATCTGGTTTTATTTTTGATTACCATGATTTTTAACTTTTTTATACTCATAATATTTGTAACTAATACATTTATTTTTAAATATACCCGAAAACTGGATAATTCATTTCCTTAACACTTGTATTATACATAGAGATGTTGAGTAGTTTCCCAAACCATATAAGTTATTCTGAAAATTCACATTAAGGGGAATAATTACTCCATCTTCCTGATAACACCTTTATTTATAAATAACCTTGCATGGAAAATTTTTTATACACTTATAGAATTTTGAAATGACTTTTATTACTATTCTTTAAAAATTTACCCATTTATAATATCATCATAATATCGTGAACAATACGTATTATTCCATGATTATCTTTCTCCATCAATTTTATTAGAATATGTTAAACCGTTATAGAACTCAATAAAATTATATAATCATTTATAATTGAACAAAATCCTTAAATAGAATAATATTTATTAGAAATATTATATCATACCATTCCATTGCGATATGCAATAAAATTGATTAGATGAGCTGAGACTAAAGTTTATTTGATCATCTTGCATCTAATGCATTAATCATTAACTGAATCGTTGTATCCCCGAATTAGAATGTTGATTATCTTAATAAACATATTCAATATTAGGATACTATATATGTTGTTTCACAAATACACATAATCATTCATTATATAATATCTTTTTTAATATATCTAGTCTTAAGATTTTATTAAATTATGCATCGTTTTTAAAATATCGATCTTATTGTCAAAATAGGGGATGAATATGTTAGTCCAAAACAAATAAATATTCTTTAAATGTATTATTATGTTTCATATTTATTTATTATCAACATGTATTATATGTTCTCTAACTATAGTGATAATCTATTTTAAATGAATTATATATATTAGTGGACAGAGAATAATATTTCACTAAGTTGTGTGTCAAAATGAGTGTTCATCTCACTAATTATCAATTTAGGTTGGGTATCATACCAATTATATTATATATCTTACATAAATAGTGGAATATAAAAATACTTCCCCAATACATCATTTGTATAAATTCAACTATTTTCCTATATTATCATGTATCATAGGGTTTTGTAGAAAAGTTAAACTAAAATCTTATAGAAGGATTTTTTTATCTAATTATCAGGGATAACTATATCCTCCATGAATTATAAAATTACATATAGGGGAACAAAGATTTATCCTAAAATGTGATACCCCGTATCTCTTATTACTTATATTTAATTTTACATTGAGATATTTAAATTTATATAGTTTTGGGGGTTGAAATATAAAATTTTATGATTTTTTTCCTATTGAACTTTTTATATTCAATGTTATAAAAAAATATAGAAGATTACAATGTGAAGTTTTGTAGATTTGATGATGGATTACATTGTTTTATAATTCTTTGGTAAATAAAAAAATGAATCATTGTGGATGTGCGGTGCGTTTCCAATGGAAGTCACACAATGGCCACATGATTTATCAAACAGGGTCACATGACCTCAAGATATATCTAGGAGTTCAAAAATTATTAGATTTCTATTTTTTAAGATATTTTGGAACTCCCACTTTGTTATTTATATTTTATTGAGATACAATGTACACAACAATGTTATCCCTTCGGTCCTATTTTGATTCATGAATATAACCATCAATTTCAAGCACATTTATTATGGTAAACCCCCATTTTCTCTTTTTTCTTTCATTTTCATCAGGAAACCATTTTATTCTCCTTTCTTATACTCCCATAAATCGTTGGCACTATAATGTCATTATTAGGGTTCAACAGGGTTCAAAATTTAGTTTTGGGTGTCTACGGTCTGAAGAGGATGTCTTCTTTTGTATTATGACCATATCCTCCAATGATTACTTTATTCATCATTATTTCAAATAATCCATGGTATTTATTTATTTCATTTCTTTTATAATTCACTACACATAGTGTAACAAACCAGGATTTCAAAAATTAATTTTCTGTAATAAAATATTGAGTGAGTATCATGTCGTGTATTTAAAAAAAAAAAAAATTTACAAACCGCATTACCATAATAAAAGTATTACAATCATATTATCACAATTAATTATGTGGGTATCACTATATGTAAAAACCTTTTAAAAGTTGAATAATTGGATATTATTAATCAATAAAAAATTTATGATTAGAATATATATATTTATCTTAAAATGGTAATATGTGAATTTATATTATAATTTATATTATCAATTTTTAAAATTAAATAAGATTAAATGATTAAAATATTTATAATTAACATGATAATATTATTTAATATGCTCTATCTCTTTTTAGGCATAAGGGTTAAGTTACCAAGGTAAATATATGTTACTAAAGTAAATAAATTTTTTTTCCAAGAAATATACTTTACTAGATATTGTATTTTTACATTAAGTGAATGTATTAATATTATAATATTATTATTTAAAAAATATAAAAATTAATAAACACGAATTTATGTGGTAATGAATTTTAAATATGTTTAATAAAACTTACTGATTAAAATAGATTTTTTCTACAAAACCTGTTTCTCTACATAATATATTATTTTAATTTTAAATATAATTTTTTCATATAATTATATTGAATTAGGTTAAATGAATCCAAATATATATTATAATGTTAAAATATGTTATTATGTTTCATCCTATTGTTTTAGTAATAAAATAATTTTCTAGATGAATTTTTAATTATGATTAATAATTGAAAAATGAGTAAGTCATGTTTGTTGATTTTTTAATTATTAGAGGTCACTTAAACCTTCTAAAAAACCTTGTTAGGTTTTAATGTGATACCCAAATATATCACATTCCATTTCTCTCTCTAATTATCTTATTTAAATAATCCCATACTACCCCATGTGATTTCATTCCTACCACTTACCTTACTCTAGTTTTCAATGAAACAATCCTTCATTTTCACCTATAAAAGGAGATCCCTATCATACTTTATGAAATCCCACTACACCCTTATTTCCTTGATCAAAAATATCCATTCCATCACCATATATTAATCCTACCTAACACATTACTATGGTTTTTTAGAGTTGTTACAATATTTGAGAAGTTTCTTATCATGGTATGGAATCCCCACCTCCACTTTTTGATTCACATAATTCTTTTGCAATAACCTATTTGAGTTTTAATAGATTATGATTTTATATTATCATAATTTTCCCTGTATTATCCATATTATTCTATAGTGTTAAGATACTACCCTTTACTCTCTTTAATACCATTCTATAAAATCATTTAACATATTCGTTATTCTTCCGAAATAACTTTGTAATTCTCTCCCTCCTCCATCAAATTCAAGAACTTCATTTTTTTTAATAATTTATTTTTCTATTGGATTATGTATCCAGATGTTCTTAATCAGATTGTTTCTATCTGAATGATTTTTATTAATAATATACATCCTTTATCAATCATTAAACCCATTTCATAATCCCTTTTAAATTATTTCCATGCACTATAAATCACTCTTTGATTTTATATCTTCATATTGAAAAAACTCATCTATAATATCATTCAAGAATATATATAAAAATTATGGTCATAATGGTATATGAAATGAAAATTTTCATTTAATTAGTTAAAATATTATTTATGTTTTTTACATAGGATGTCAGAGAAAGCTTGAGATATCAAAAATAGAATATATGTTTTTTCGTCTGAGATTATTTTTATTGAGACTTATTTTGATATTACAAACAAATGTACTATTTATATAGTTTATATTCTATGAGATAATATATAATTTTTATAATATATGATTTATTAAAAAGGATTTAAAATCCATATAATTTTTAAATTCCCAATGAAATTTGATTCAATGTTTTCCAATGTTGGAAGGGTTTTCATAATTCATTTTCCATTATTTTTTTATATTCCGATTTATTAAATACTATCATTATTTATTTTATCTAGTAATCCCAATAAATATATTTTATTATCAATACATATTTTTTTTTATAATTATGGTTTGTGTTAGTGTCTTCTTCCTTGATGATTTCATTTCCAGAATGTCAGAGTATAAAGAGGGATTCTCATATTTTATAATCAATAATATTTTTACATGTCCATAAATTCTCATTAGATGAATTATTTAATTTTTATATGCAAATATATTATTAATTATTCCATGTGATACCTATATTTCTCATTTAAAATTTTTAAAAGGATTTTTTATCAACCCTTAATGTGATACGAGTTTAAAAAAAATTATTTATATATATATATATATGTAATTTAATTTCATGGGTGTATATTTTACATTCTAGAAAAATTATTGTAATAAAATAAAATTATTATTTCATTATTATTTGATTCAGAAATTTATGAGAATTTTTTTAATGGATATTAAACATTTTATATATATAATTTACAATGGATTTAATGAAACAATTTTATAAAAGCGTGACTTCATATATCATCTCAGTTAGTAAATAATTTAACTATAGTGGAATTTTGTTTCATGATTAACCTAATATGTTACAATATTATGTATTTTATTTGTTTAATGATGTTTTGGTGTCATTTGATTTTATTTTATGAGATACAATTTTATAATATCTTGGACCCTATTTTTCATTCAATTGGTTAATTTATGATGTGATGATTTTTTTACTAGAACTAAAATATATGGATTATTTGATTGGGGGACCAATTTATCCATAAATTTAATTGGCTATATGATTATATCTCCTGATATATAATTGTTATGTTAACTGGTTAGCATGTATATTAGTTCAAAAATGGTATGTTTGATGGAATTTACCTCCACTTATAATTTTACATGTGAACATGTTTGTGATTATCTCTTTTTAGAGTGGTTGAGTACTCAAAATGTAATGTATAAAGATATTAGTTAATTTCTAGGTTTAAAAATGGTTATTGTGGTGGTGTTTAGATATATTAACAAATTTCCATGTTAACAGGTTGGTGCATTTCTAGGTTCCCAAAGATATGAAATCCCTTGTTTGTGATTCTGACAATTTGTTTCATACATTATACTGATATTGTTATGTGATTATAGTTTTATTTTCTCATGGAATGGTATTACCATTAATAATTTTAGATGATATAGCCATATTTTATACAAATTTATAAAACTTATTGATTTATTTTCTCTTAAATAAGGTATATTCTAAATTCATGCTTTATCAAATTTTTATGATCTATCAATGATATTATTGGATATGTTGTCCCTTATGATAATTTTATCTCACCACGTATTATTTTTTATGTTCCCAAGGATTTTTTATATGATTATGTCTCATTGAATTTATATGAGTGGGTCATTTTAATGGATAAAATATCATAAAATTTATAATCAGTGTTTTTAGGTTTCTATTATACAAGATAGTAAACCAATAATTCATCTAGTTATATGACTATTATTGAAAAAAAGTTATTTAAATAAGGGTACCAATAAACTATCTTTGTAAAATTATACTGGGTTGTTCATTTACTATCAAAGGCATGTTTTCATTGGTTTTTTAGATCATGATATTTTTTTTTGAAACCACAATGAAAATGTTTAAAATAACATCCTAATATTTTGGTAATGCATGGATATTTTTTTTTATTCCAAGAATATACCTTCATATATTGATATTGGGAAGTGGATGAACATTTTGGAAAAGTTTTATATATGTATAATAACTCTAAATAGTTTGTGTTGGGTATTAAATTAACAATGGCCAAATGTAAGAATAATATGCCTAATTACATACCTTAGTAAGAAATCTCATGGGATATGCTTCTACGAATCCACTACCAATATAATGAACCAACATAATGGATTATGTTTTGATGTAAACTATAATGGTTAAGAAAACACTGTTAGGAAAATTTCCATGGGTAATATAGATTTCAAATAAGAGAATTTATAACAAATAATTTACTCATTATTTATGGGTAATTTCATTTACAATCACAGTATACCCCTAGAAGGTATTGTTGATTTCTCAATTAAACTCATACATCGATAATTTCTGATCTAAAAGACTCCATATTGAGTAAATTTCATTTAATTAGAGAAAATGTTGTTGAAATTAAAATATATTCATGATAATAATTTTATATTCCATTATTCATCCTCCTGGAGTACAAGAGTCCTAATTATAATTATGAAGGACGTATAAATGAATATTGGAATCGATCATCATTAGGATAATAAAATCATGATAAAACACATGTATATTATACCATGGAGTACATACATATTCAATGAACTTCGAAGAGATTAATTTATCTCAAAGATTGAATTCTGGTTACAAAATCATCAACTGAGGTTAAAAAGGGTGAATATTCAAATTATATAATTCCTGAAATGACATATACACTATGAGTCTATGTAACACCCCATGTTTCAATAAAAGAATTTAATTAATAAATTAGTTATAAGTTGAATAAATATTATTATAAAGTATTTTAATTAAACCTTGTTGTTTAATTTAAACAAAATGAAATATTGTTACTTTAATTTATATTATTTTCAAAATGAAATTTTGAAATACATGACGACATGAAATTTTTTTTTAAATATATTGACATGAAATGATATATTATAAAATATTTTTCTCATAAATAATAAAAATTGGTGGTGATATTATTATTATAATGTTTGTTTTATTAATTATAATTTTATAATAGAAAATTTTTAATATTGAAACTTTTTATGCCATTATTATTTTAAATTATTATATGTCAGATATTTCAACAAAATTTATTTTGAGACAAATGTGCTAGTAATATTCACATTTAAATACAATTTTAAATCTGACATATGAATATTTATAAAATTAGTCTTTTTTTATTTTCGAAAATATGTTATATATATATATATTTTTTGTAATTATTAGTTGTAAATTATAATTATTGAGTTGAATAATATTTTAAAAAATTATTAATATTATAAATTCATCATAAGAAAATTTTAATTATATAACCTAACCATTTTAATAGAGACATGAAATTAAACATTTATGAATTGTATAAAATTATAATATAATTTGTTTTATAAAATTCTGAAAATTTATAAATGATGATAATTATAATTCATTAAATAAATATAAATAATTTTTTTTAAAAGATATGAAATATAAATATATATAATTATAATATTTTTAATTTATAATTTCTTTCAATGTATTAATTATATTTCATTTGAAAAATTAATAATAAATGATATATAAAAGAGGGAAATGATGGAATTAAGAAGAATATCATGAAAATGGCATTAAAATAAGAGGAGAATCACATATAGGGTTTGAACAACTTGGTTTATAGGGTGATTAGGGATCATGTGGTGGAAAGGGAGGAGTGATTAGGCTAGGGGAGAGCTCGAGCGGTAAGAGGTCATAGCCTGTGGGTTCATCCGGGAGTCTGAGTATAGGTCAAGGTATTTGTAGGAATTTAAGGTCGTGTCATGACTTTAATCGAGGTCGGTTTGGGGGTTATGACAGTTGTTGAAGAGTTCTTTGTGAGGCATCTGACAGTGGACGAAGAAGACTAGGCATGGGTGACATCGATTGATTTGTCGCAAATAAGGTTTCGTTTCGGGTTTTCAGATCTAGTGTGAGGTAGGTTCCTATATTCCTTTTAATGTTTTTTAAAATTTGTCTGTCAATATTATTACTATTTATCATTGCATCATATATATTCCTCATATTTTATTTATGAACTGTAATGGTTTATTTTTGGTCCATTAATTGATATTTTATCGAATACAATTCCCTATTTTTATATTTTCCAATTATTGTTTTTGTGATGTTTTATACATATTGGAAT
The DNA here is from genome assembly GCA_963277665.1 of Viscum album. Taxonomy (NCBI): domain Eukaryota; kingdom Viridiplantae; phylum Streptophyta; class Magnoliopsida; order Santalales; family Viscaceae; genus Viscum; species Viscum album. The sequence continues at coordinate 1,647,468,273 of OY728155.1, read as the reverse complement.
TGTTTCTTTTTGGCTATATGTATCAACTCAATTAGTTTTCCCAATTTTCTCATTGCTCCATTTTACATGTAGATGTGCCTCTAAAATCTATCACTTTATGTCTATAATATTATTTCCAAACTATGGGTTATGACTAAGTATATTTTACATCATATTTATCAATTCTTCATTAGAATTCATGATCATAGAAGTAGTTTACAGGAATCTGGAGTTGATTTTCTGGTAACAGAAATTATTCATTCTATAATTTTAAAATATATGTTCTTATTTATTTTTTGATTTCTTCTAATAGGTTTGAATTATTAACCAATCCTCCTTTCAATTCAAATTTCTCATGTGGGAAAGTAGTGGAGTCATCATCAATTTAAGGGATTATGTTTTCATGGAATTAATTTATGGAAATAAAATAACTATTTCATTTTCAAATTTAATTCGAATTTATTTATTAACTTTTTCTATCATGGAATTCATTTACACATATAAAATCACTCTTTCATTTTTAATTTAATTTCCAATTAATTTAGAATAATTTTCTATGGTGCAAATGGTTTTCCCCATTGGAAAAAAATGGAATCATCCGATAAACAAGGGCACTATTTTCACTAATATTTCAATTCACATGTCCTATTACAATCATAATATCTTAAAAAACTATTTGCGATTAAATAAATTATTTTAAATTGAATATTCTCAAGTGGTTTAATTTGTTTCAGTATTTTTTATTTCCACATGACAATTTAATAAATAATTAATGGTTATATACTAAAAGTTTATTATGGTTCCATGCATATACATATTCATGTCTATAGATATTATTTTTCCCATGATTATGGAAACTTATATAACAATTTCCAATTTTTTAATTTAATAAGGTATGATTATACAACCTTTACAAATTTATTTTTTGTATATAAGGACATATATACATATATACATATATATTATTTATAATTTTATTATTTCAAACACACACAGACAGACACACACACATATATATTATATGCATGGTAACCAATTTCATTATTACAACACATTATAATTTATAACTATATTATACATGAATTTCACTACATTTTTCATCAACCAAATTGTACTAATGGGAATATACCTCATGTGGTATAATTACAATTTTCATATGTATGTTTAAACAATTCAGGTGTGAATGTGATAAAATATTCTCAAAACCATCCATGTTCATAGTCGTATATATAAATATATATCTTTGCATGTTTAAAAAAACATATTCCCATGGATCATTATTTAATGAGATACAACTTAATGTTACTCTAATTTTAACAAGTTCTTAATGAGTGCGATAAAGTTAACCAAACATTCAAATTAAGGTTTTGGATTCAAAACAAGTGAGTATATATATACCAATATATCATTTACTGTGATACATATTTATATATGCATATATATATAAATTCCACTTTTTATGTTTATAAATATATATACTATCTTTCATAGAAGTTTATAACTATTATAAATGAATTATGATTAACCATGTTTAATTAGCATTTAATATCATGAATTTTTTTTTATAGAAAACATGTGTATTACACAAATCATGATTTAGGGTCATAAATCATCGATTACTCATGAAACTTCATGATTTAATTTATGAATAAATATATATATTTGTATTTATAAGAATTTAATAAATTTTACATTGATCATAACTTCTTTCAACGGGATATTTATGAGAACATGAGTGTAAATTTTATGAAAATGCATGACAGGTATTTTTCCAGGTATACATGTAAAGTCGCTTATAAGGGTTTGGGTTGGGAAGGTTTAATAATTGAGTTTCCATGAAATTTTATATATACACATTTATAAATATATATAAGTTCTTGGGTGTTTAATTTTTGTTTATATATTTATATATACAATAAGTCAATTATGTTGATATAAAAAGTATTATTTTAATTGTATCATGATATGTTATAACTCATTATAAATATGGACAATTTTATTTATCAAAGACTTTATTAAATATTAATTTATCATGAAAATTCGAGTATTATAAATATAACATCATAGAAATGAATATATATACATATACATATATATATGGGAAACATTAAAAATGGTCATGAGATTTCATTCTATTATTTTAAACTTATGAATAATGCATATGCATTCAACCAAGGTCATGCATCAAACATAACATTGTCACCTCCTTTATTCATAATAAAATAAAATTTTAAAAACAATTCTGTGATTATCAGGCACATAGATTTCTTAATGAATTTAAATATTTTATTTATAATTTTATGTGAGAACCATATTAGTTTTTTGTGAAAAAAATATTTTGAGAATGAAAAACTAAATATGCATTTTTGATTAATTGTTCTATTATTTCATTACTCATTTTATTGATGGACTGCAAATAAAGACAACAATTTCATGTATGGGATTTTTTTTGTTATATTATATGTATTAAGAATTTAACATTCCAAACTATTTTGGGAAACTCTGTATTTTTTAAAGAATATGTACCACAGTAATTTATCAATGAATTTATTTTCATCTGTAATTAATATTTAAATAAATCGATGTAGAATTGGAAAATTTTATATAATGAAGTATTTTTATTAGACATATGAGGAATGCATTGGACTTATAATGTGACAGGTGAGGCCCTCTATAACCTCTTGATTCCTTAATAGTTCTTATGAGACAAACATTGTTTTGGTGCGAGGCTTTGAAAAAAAGATATTTATGGTCTAGGAACGAGGCTTTGATTGTAACACCCCAGGTAAATAAAGAATATGACATTTTTATATTTATCCCTATTTGTGAATAAAATGTTAATATTAATTTAAAAAGAACTCTAGGCTTGATGGCTTACCCAATACACAACAACGGGTTCCTTTGAAATCTTACGTTGCACTATAATAATAAAATAATATTATTTTAAATGGTAGTTAACGCCTAGCCGTTGTAATGGAGGGAATAAACAGAACTAACTAAAAAATTATTATATATGTTTCTCAAATATTTTTACTTTTTACAATAAATTTTAGAGGATTATCAATGTGAATGAATTCAATTTTAAGCGTAAACATTCTAATATTCTTTAGAAGGTCGATTAACTGCTTTTTGATGGAGAACCACTTTTAAATCCACTTTTTGACAATTTTATGTGTTATATTTGACAAAGTGAAATTCTTCTTTAGAATCGAGACATCAAAATTTACTTTGTGTAAATTTTTGGTATCTTTCTGATAAAGTTCATTTTTTAATGAATAGTGAAAAATGTTGTATTTTAATTCAAAACGTCTTTTTAATCTAATTTATTTATATGATTAGATTATATTTTGAATTTTTTTTAAAGTAAAATTAGAATATATTTTTACCATTTAATCTAATAGTGGTCATTGGAATTAATTTCACATTGAAATTGGACTTAAACTAGTGTCAATCTTTTGATACTTATAATTTCATAAAAACACGCTATTTGCTCTGACAGTGGGAATTAATTATTAAATTAATTAATGCAACTTATATGTTTTCAATTTTGTAAAATAGACATCATTTTTTAATTTGGAATATCAAATATAGCTTAGGGTGAATTTTTTGTATTTTTCTGAAAAACTTCAATTTTTGATGAATAGTGAAACCACTAAGTGGTACTTATAAAAACTGATTTTTCATTTAAATGAAAATTTACCACTTCTGTGTTTTGAATTTCAAAAATACAACATACATGGTTTTCATTAATAAGTAAAATGCAGTTCAATGGGATTAAAATAATTTTTTTGGTGAATAGTAACTTTTAAGTTTTTAATCGTGATTAGAGGTAATTAGTGTAGTTTAAGGTAAAAATAATGTTTTAATAATATGAAATGAACTTGACCCATGTCCTACCCTTATTGGATGTGTCATGGGAGACCAAGACAATCCATGGGTCAACTTGGGGAGCCCATGGAGCCACATTAGTTGGAAAATGACATTAATATCTTTTTATTTAATGTTAAAATAAAAATGTCACAAACATGAGCTGTTTTACTAAAAAAATTACATGGTGTTATAAAAGTCAGAGTTTTTACTATAAATATTCATTGGAAAGCTAAAAAAATATTTCCTACACTATGATATTTTTTTAGTAATTTTTAGACATTAAATAAAATAAATTATTTATGACACCATGATGATGCAGTGATTACCTCATTATTTAACGATTTAAATAAAATGGAAAGATAATGTAAAATATAAGACCTAAACATGTCAAAAACCTATTGTATGGGTGGCTTTAGAACACTTATCACCTTATCCTATAAACACATCAATGTGGGACCATTAAAATCCGAAACTCATTCTATAATAAGGTAACATTTCCTTACATTCCAAGAGTGCCCCTCCTCTCCTCTTATAAAAGGGCCCCACCTCTACCACCTTACCCACACTTCCAAAGACTTTGGCTTGGCCAAAACATTCCCATTTTTTCTGTACATATCCCTATCTTACTCCTTGAAGCCTCACTTTGGGTAGAAGTCTTCCCAAGGAATCCTTTGAGCCCAATTCTAAGTGAGTTACCCGATTTTAAGGTAATGTGTTCACTTGTGTTCTTTTGTTTTATTTTGCTTCTCCAACCCCTTAACTATTTTTATTCATTTCTTTTGTAACAACTCCAGTATCATCAATATACTAGGATGTTGTTATAATAATAATTCGATCTACAATTACACACATCTACATCTAATGGTTAAAGAACATACTGTTTTTGTGGTTGGCAAATTTCTGCCTCACGAAACGATGATTGTTCAATCTTCTTTTAAACACCTTTAATGGTGGCCATTAAGATGTCACTCTATTTTTATAGGATATATATTATGTTTATTTTTTCTTTATGCTTCTGTATTTTTCATTTGTGGAATACCTTTATGGTTTCCATTGTGGGTAAACAATATAATTTCATTTTAGGAAGTGGTGACTACCGCCCCCTCAAAGTGATTTGATTCGTTAATGCCATATGTGGGACAAATAAAGGATGGATTTAAAGCTATAATATATTATTTTAAACTGAAATTATAATATAACTCTATATCATTATTTTTTTTCTTTCCATTAAAGTATGTGATATAAATGAAAGTTGTGTTCATTCGTACGTACGGCTTACCATCTCCATGGACGGTGCGGTTCATTTCTTATCACCAAATGTAAAGTACTATTATAAGTACATATATATAATGGATATATATGATGTATGTTAAATTTAAATGATTAATATAATTCTAAAATTAAAATATAATTATCTCTCATTTAGTTTTAATTCCATTAATATGACATAGAAACGAAAGTAGCGTTCATGCGTACGTACGACTTACCGTCTCCATGAACGGTGCATTTCATTTCTTACATATAAATGATTGTGTAATATTATAAATACATGTATATTATGGATATATATGATATATATGATATCAAAATCATGAATATCATTCTGTATATAATGAGCCTTTGAGCACACGAACAACATGTAATTGTAAGATGTCCACTTTCGACTTAAGAACCAAATATCGACAAAAAAACATTATTAACTTAAATGATTACATAATGTTTATAACATCGAAATAAGTGATATAAAAGGCATAATTAACTTGAAGAATCTTCTTAAGAAAGTTGAAATTAACTCAAGTTTAGTATTTAGGACGTTAAAGAACGATCGAGTCTAGTCGGACCCGAGGTAAGGGATCCAACCTCTTTCTTTCTTTTTAAGTACTCTCTTTTATGTCCTTTATTTTAAGATCATATTTCTTATGATTTTGGATGTTATTTTAGATTCCTCATACTTTAATTTTATGTTCATATTATGAGAGACCCTATTTGATATCATAAATCCATTTTTGGATGTTTTAAGTGGCGTTGTTAGGCTGCTGAGTTTTCGTAAGGGATTTTTCATCTCACTTTTATTCCTGTGACATTTATGCTACATTTGCCACTATTTACATTGAGTGGATTATGTAATTCCCATTATTATACATCTTTTGTAATATAATTTCATTTATGGGTATTTACATATTTATTGTATGACCCTTCTTCAATGGAGTGTACGTTTCGAATGTTACCCATGTTGGTAAGGGAACCTTTCACCCTCCTCTTTTAAAAGACTTATTTTGTTATGTATTTTAATTGACATCTTATTATGTTGTGATATGTTCTTATATATCCTTATTGATGTAAAGTTTATTTCCAAGTGATGAGATACGATTTACTCTCTCATCGACTAATTTCCTGAATTTTGATGTAATGTCGTTAGGCTGTCAAATTTTTACATGGGAACGTCTTAACCCAATTTCGATTTCTTTGGGTTCAACTTGTACTTCTTGAAAATGTCATCCTACGAATATGTGTGAATGAACTATGATTGTTTCACACCTAATATCCACTTATATTTGGTTTATTTATATTTCTCTCACTTAATTATATGATTGATTTATCCTTAATTTAAGGATACCATCTTTATAATGGATTTCATCTCAATTTACATTTCCATTGAGACTTCATTGTTGTTATGCATCAATTCACTCTTATATGGTGTGTATATTGTCCTTTGACATATTATATCATGAATCCCTTTATTCTCATGATATTATAAAGCTTGGATTACATATTATTCCGCAATTATTTGTATTCAAGAGTCTCTCATTTGGTTAAAAACTCTTTAACAAAAATATCATTTTAAATGTTTTAAAGATTAATTATTATAAATCTATATCTCTAATGTCCATTTTTTCAAAATGGTTTTCAGTATTTATTTATATGGTCATTAATGTTTTAAAATTATAATTCCATTAAAGTCTTGAAAGTGGTATGGGGCACTTTGATTCAAAAATCTCTTTTAAATGGTTTTTGAAAATTGATTGCTTAATTCAATATCTTGGAATTACTTGTTGTGATTGCAAATGAAATGTTGTTTTTGAAATGTTTATATTTTCAATATTTTATGTGTAATGATGGTACATGGACATTTTATGGGTGGTTACTTGAAAAACCATATGATGGGTGGTGTCATCAATACCGGGACGAGTGGTTACATTATAACCCCCAATGCATTGGGTATGGAAGTAGGCCGTATGGCTATTCCATTAAGTATGTGTGGAAGTAGACCTTATGGTTATTCCAATTAATTATGTTTATGTCCCATGTTACCTTTATATTTTATGTGTTCTTTATATGGGTTTTATGGTAATCTTTTGGTTACAAAAGGGTAAGTAATGATATTTTATTCAGTGAAAAGTTTTTACTACTTCCTAAATGTGAAAGGTATTAATTTGATAAAGTATACATGGTTTACTTGTTGTTTTGAAAAAATAACAGTTTTCATTCTTTATGTATCCCTTACTGAGATTTTTATGCTCACCCCAAGTTTTTTTTTTGAAATGTTTTTCACAAGACTTAATGTGGAATAGGGTGAACGATGGGATCAAGGGAAAGTCATGCTTTCTAATACATGGAACTAGAAATGTTTCTTTTTAATAGTTTTTATTTTATAGAAATTTAGTAGAAGTGACAACTTTGTAGTCTTTTGAGATGTAATAGATATGTCCTAATTCTCTAAAACTCTAAACCTGAAAAGTTCCTCAATATGAATTATTCATTTAATTCAATATTTAGTAAGGTTTCAGGTCGGGGCCTTATAATTGGTATCAAAGGTCGGTTTAGATAACTTTTCAGGTCAGGGTATTCTCTAACCATAAGTGACATTAACATAAGGGTTAGGATTTCAGAAAGAGTCCTAGTTTTAGATAAAGTGAATGATTAAGTATATCTTAGTGTTTATCTTCCTCTTTAGTACATGATGGTTTTGTTGATATGCTCACACTTACCTTGTTAGTTTTAGTAAATGGATGGATCTAGCAGGCACCAAAGTAACAGTGGATGTGAAGGAAACTGTGATAGTTTTCTGAGCGAGCAAATGAATGATATGGGAGCTGCAAGGAGAACTCTTATGTTTTTCCTCAACCAACTATCTGGAATCATGATTGACCACCTAAACCTTGGTGATTTCTATAAGGCATCATATATTCGAGAAACAAATCCCTACGGAACTATAGGTAATAATCATAAATGTAAGTGTGTTCAAAAAGCTATGTGTCAAAGTTGTGGAAAGAAACACATAGGAAAATGTTTCAAAGGGACAGAAATATGCTATAGATGTGGAAATGAAGGTCATAAAGCAAGAACCTGCCATGGAAAAAGGAACCATCCAGTTGACTCGAGGAAAGGGAAAGAAGTTCTTTCTGAGGGGTCAATTGAATGTTTTAAATGTGGTGTGCATGGTCATTATGCAAACACATGTCCTATGAAGAAGTTTCATGAATGGGATAACCAAGATTGTACAAATATTCGTTTACCAATACCTAATGCCATTCCGAATGAGGATGATGAAACTGACAATGAACAATCAAAGGTATGGATTATTTCATAACATTTGTTTTCCTGTTTTGGAATCTTAGGATATGATTCATGATTTTGTTTGTAGGAAAGAATTATTTCAAAATATTTTGGAAAGGAATGGTTAATGGATCATGAATAATGTTGAATGAGTAAGAAGAAAACATATAAGGGCTTCAAGAGTTATGGTAAAATTCATAAGAGTATTAAGACTCTTTTGATGATGGGGTTACATTAGAATAATTTTTATAGAATGTGTAACCCTGATGATTGATATATGAAAATTTTATTCAAGTATTAGTTATGTCTTCTTTGGTGGACATAGTTATAAAGAACCATTTGGGTTTATATGATCCTTACTTTTGAGGTAATTATGGGTTGCTATATGTTATGATGGAAAGTGAAAGGCATGAGATAAAATTGATGTTAAATTATGTTATGGTGATTTTTTAAGATTTTATCTCGTTGTTGGGGAATGTTTTAAGAGTTATATAGTTTTAGAAAAAGGAAAACACTTAGACTTTGTGACAACCCGTCGCGTCGGACAAAGCTGCGGGAATCGAACCCACAACCAAAGTGCAACTGGTATTTATCACCTACCACTGGACTATGTGAATCCCCTGGTTAGTTTGACTAATTCTTTTTAGTTATATGATTTTATGAATTAAGAGTAAGTTGGTTTTGGGTTATCTTTGGCAATTATTAACCTATCATGGAGGATATGTGATTAGGATAATTACTTTTCAATACGATAATTTAAGTGAAAATGATGTTATTTGGAGATAAATGATACGATTTAACATGGAAGACTATGTGATTCAATCCTTCAAATATTTGGGTTTCAATCTTAGTTTGGTTTACTTATGGTCTTCGTTGAACTTTGGGTTTTGTTGGACAAATTTTGGAGATTAAGAATAGATTTTCTTTTTATAAAGGGTTATCCTTTTCTAGATTATCTGATCTTGTAAAAACCTTTTTGGTTTTGGTTTTGGTTAAATTCTAAAGGCATGGGAAGTATATTGTTCTTTTTTGTGGATTTGGTGATTCTAAGGAAGTTGAGTATAGTACTCTTAATGCGAACAAGTCCTCCTAAATACTCGTCTTTTGGAGAAAATATGTGTTCGATTAAGGAATCTAGTGAAAGTTAATAGTCTACGTGACAAGTATGTTTTATTATGATTTAGTTAAGCTCAAAACATAAATTCCTCAATGAAAAGTAACTTAAAACCAAAAAAGTTTTCTATAAACTTTTCCTACAGGGGAATCAAATACCGTTTAACCAATCACATGTTTGTGATTTTCTTATGGTTGAATTTATCCTAAACATGTTTTCTATCACTCTCCATCAGAACATGACCCTATGTTTTCTCCTCCATGTCCATGTTTTCCTACATGGAATCCTAGTATGGGTTAACTCGGGTGACCTCTATACTTCTCTTTATTTATTTTAAAGTTATTGTTTTACCGAATCTTATTCCGATGTGGGATTTTCAAGGATGTTTCTGAGCCCATTTTTAAAATTGCGAGGACGCAATTTCCAAAAGGGGGGGAAGGATATAACACCCCAGGTAAATAAATAATATGAAATTTTTATATTTATCCCTATTTGTGAATAAAATGTTAATATTAATTTAAAGGGAACGCTATTCATGATGGCTTACCGAATACGCAACAACGGGTTCCTTTGAAATCTTACGTTGCACTATAATAATAAAATTATATTATTTTAAATGGTAGTTAACGCCGAGCCATTGTAATGGAGGGAATGAACAGAAATAACTACAAAATGATTATATATGTTTGTCAAATATTTTTACTTTTTACAATAAATGTTAGATGATTAAAAATGTGAATGAATTCTATTTTTAGCGTAAACATTCTAATATTCTTTAGAAGGTCGATTAACTGCCTTTTGAATTTTGAACCACTTTTAAATCCCCTTTTTGACAATTTTATGTGTTATATTTGAAGAAAAAAAAAATTTAGAATCGAGACATCAAAATTTACTTTGTGTAAATTTTTGGTATCTCTCTGATAATGTTCAATTTTAATGAATAGTTAAAAATGTTGTATTTTAATTCAAAACCTCTTTTTAATCTAATTTATATATATGATTAGATTATCATTTGAATTGTTTTTAAAGTAAAATTAGAATATATTTTTACCATTTAATTCAATATTGGTCAATTTAATTAATTTCACTTTGAAATTGAACTTAAACTACTGTCAATCTTTTGATACTTATTATTTCATAAAAACACACCATTTGCTCTGACAGCAGGAATTAATTATTAAATTAATTAATGAAACTTATATGTTTTGAATTTTTTAAAATAGACATCATTTTTGAATTCGGAATATCAATTATAGCTTAGGGTGAATTTTTTGTATTTTTCTAAAAAACATCAATTTTTGATGAACAGTGAAACCACTAAGTGGTACTTATAAAAACTAATTTTTCATTTAAATGAAATCTTACCACTTCTGGGTTTTTAATTTCAAAAATCTGACATACATGGTTGTCATTAAGAAGTAAAATGCAGTTAAATGTGATTAATATAATTTTTTGGTGAATAGTAACTTTTAAGTTTTTAATCACGATTACAGGTAATTAGTGATGTTTAAGGTAAAAATTATGTTTTAATAATATGAAATGAACTTTACACATGTCCTACCCTTATTGTATGTGCAATGGCCGTCCAATAAAATCCATGGGACAACTTGGGGACCCCATGGATCCACTTTATTTGGAAAATGACATTAATATCTTTTCATTTAATGTTAAAATAAAAATGTCACAAACATGAGTTGTTTTACTAAAACAGTTTTTACATGGGGTTATAAATGTCATATTTTTTACTATAAATATTAATTGTAAAGATTAAAATATTTCGTACATCATGATAATTTTTTAATAATTTTTATACATTAAATAAATTAAATTATTTATGACACCATGATGATGCGGTGATTACCTCATTATTTAACGATTTAAATAAAATGGACAGATAATGTAAAATCTAAGACCTAAAATGTCCAAAACCTATTGTATGGGTTTATTTAGAACCCGTATCACCTTATACTCGAAACACATCAATTTGTGACCATTAAAATCTGTAAATCATTCTATAAAAATGTAAAATTTCCTTACATTCCAAGAGTGCCCCTCCTCTCCTCTTATAAAAGGCCCCCACCTCTACCACCTTACCCACACTTCCAAAGCCTTTGTCTCAGCCAAACCCTACCCATTTTGTCTCTAAAAATCCCTCTATTACTTCTTTAAGCCTCACATTGGGCATAATTCTTCCCATGGAAGCCTTTGAGCTCAAATCTATGAGAGTTACCCGATTTTAAGGTAATGTGTTCACTTGTGTGTTTTTGTTTTATTTTGCTTCTCCAACCCTCTAAAACCTTTATATTCATTTCATTTGTAAAAAATACAGTATATTCAATATAATAGTATGTTTTTATAATAAGAACTCGAGCTACACTTACACACATCTACATCTAATGGTTAAAGAACATACTATTTCTGTGGTTGGCGAATTTCTGCCTCACAAAACGATGATTGTTCAATCTTCTTTTAAACACCTTTAATGGTGGCCATTAAGATGTCACTCAATTTATACATGATATTTATTATGTTTATCTTTTCCTTATGCTTATTTATTTTTCATTTGTGGTATATCTTTATGGTATCCATTGTGGGTAAACACGATAATTTCATTTTAGGAAGTGCGGACTACCGCCCCCTCAAAGTGATTTGATTCGTTAATACCATATGTGGGATGTATGAAGGATGGATTTAAAGTTATTATATATGATGTTATACTGAAATTATAATATATCTCTATATCATTATTTTTTTCTTTCCAATAATGTATGATATAGAAATGAAATTAGCGTTCATGCGTATGTACGAATTACCGTCTCCATGGACGGTGCATTTCATTTCGTATCACAAAATGTAAAGTACTATTATAAGTACATATATATAATGGATATATATGATGTATTTTACATCTAAATGATTAATATAATTCTGGAATTAAAATATACATATCTCTCATTTAGTTTTAATTCCATTAATATGACATAGAAATGAAAGTAGCGTTCATGCGTACGTACGGCTTACCGTCTCCATGAACTGTGCATTTAATTTCTTACCTCTAAATGATTGTGTAATATTATAAATACATGTATATTCTGGATATATATGATATATATGATATCCAAATCATGAATATCATTCTGGATATAATGACCCTTTGACCACATGAAAAACATGTAATTGTAAGAAGTCCACTTTCGACTTAAGAACCAAATATCGACAAAACAAACATTATTAACTTAAATGATTACATAGTGTTTATAACATGGAAATAAGTGATATAAAAGGAATAATGAACTTGAAAAGTTTATAAGAAATTAGAAATTAGCTCAAGTATATTATTCAGGACATTAAAGAACCATCGAGTCAAGTCGGACCCGAGGTATGGGATCCAACCACTTTCTTTCTTTTTAAGTACTCTCTTTTATGTCATTTCTTTTAAGCTCATATTTCTTATGTTTTAGGATGTTATTTTATATTCCTCATACTGTACTTTTATGTTCATATTATGAGAGACCCTATTTTATATCATAAATCCATTTTTGGACGTTTTAAGTGGCGCAGTTAGGCTACCATGTTTTCGTATGATATTTTTCATCTCACTTTCATTCCCGTGACATTTATGCTACGTTTACCACTATTTAATTTGAGTGGTGTATGTAATACCCATTATTATAATCCTTGTTTAATATAATTTCATTTATTGGTATTTAAATGTTCATTGTATTACCCTTCTTCAATGGGGTGTACGTTTTGAAAGTTACCCAAGTCGGTAAGGGAACCTTTCACCCTCAGCTTTTTAAAAGACTTCTTTTGTTATGTATTTTAATTTCCATCTTATTATGTTTGGATATGTTCTTATATATCCTTATTTATGTAAAGCTTATGTCCAAGTGATGAGATACCATTCACTCGCTCATCGACTAATATCCTAAATTTTGATGTAATGTCGTTAGGCTTTCCAATTTTTACAAGGTAACGTCTTAACCCAATTTTGATTTCATTGGGTTCAACTTGTACTTCTTGAAAATTTCATCCTATGAATATGTGTGAATGACCTATGATTGTTTCACACCTAATATCCACTTATATTTGGTGTATTAATATTTCTCACACATAATTAAGTGATAGATTTTTCCTTAATTTAAGGATACCATCTTTATAATGGATTTCATCTCAATTTACATTTCCATTGAGACTTCATTGTTGTTATGCACCTATTAACTATTATATGGTGTGTATATTGTCCATTGACATATTATATCATGAATCCCTTTATTCTCATGTTATTATAATGCTCGGATTACATGTTATTCCGCAATTATTTGTATTCAAGAGTCTCTCATTTTGTTAAAATATCTTTAACAAAAATATCGTTTCAAATGTTTTAAAGATTCATTATTATAAATATTTATCTTCAATTTAAATCTTTTAAAAATGGTTTTAAGTATTTATTTAAATGTATATTAATGTTTTAAAATTATAATTCCATTAAAATCTTCAAAGTGGTATGGGACACTTTGATTCAAAAATCTCTTTTAAATGGTTTTTGAAAATGGATTGCTTAATTCAATATCATAGAATTACTTATTGTGATTGCAAATGAAATGTTGTTATTGAAATGTTTATATTTTCAATATTTTATGTGTGATGATGGTACTTGGACATTTTATGGGTGGTTATGTGATAAACCATATGACAGGTGGTGCCATTAATACCAGGACGAGTGGTTACGTTATAACCTCCAATGCATTGTGTATGGAAATCGGCCGTATGGATATTCCATTAAGTATTTGTGGAATTCGACCGTATGGTTATTCCATTTATGTATGTTTATGTCCCAAGTTACCTTTATATTTTATGTGTTCTTTATATGGGTTTTATGGTAATCTTTTGGTTACAAAAGGGTAAGTAATGATATTTTATTCAGTGAAGAGTTTTTACTACTTCCTAAAGGTGAAAGGTATTACTAGGATAAAGTATACATGGTTTACTTGTTGTTTTTAAAAAATAACAGATTTCATTCTTTATGTATCCCTTTCTGTTCTTTTTATGCTCACCCCAAGTTTTTTTGAAATTTTTTTCACAGGACGTAATGTGGAATAGGTTCATGGATGGGATCAAGGGAAAGTCATGCTATCTAATACATTGAACTAGACATGTTTATTTTTAAGAGTTTTTATTTTATGGAAATTTAGTTGAAGTGAATACATTGTAATCTTTGAAGATGTAATAGTTATGTCCTAATTCTCTAAAACTCTAAACCTGAAATGATCCTAAATGTGAATTATACATTTAATTCAATATTATGTAATGTTTAAGGCCAGGGCCTTATATTGATGGTATGATTATGATGTACCACATTATGAATTTCCTCATTATTAATCTAGAAAGTTAAACTCCATGTGATTAGTCAACTAGAAGAATAACCAGGGTTAAAAATCATTCTCTTATAAACGCGTATTAATTAGTTATACATTTTTATCTGTACATGGAATAATGAATTATCTTAATGTATATCATTTACTAGGATAGTTTAATTTTTCATTTATAATCCACAAAAAAGGTTAAGAACTTATATATAATTACATGGTTTGAGTTCGTATGTTAAATGATAATTGATAGCATTTTGGGTGTAAATTATAAACAAGTAATATTTCATGTGAAAATTTGTATCTACACACCATGCATGTACAAGAAAATTAGGTGTGGCCTTTGTATGACTTATAAATGGTATTCCATGCATTTTGTTCAAATATGTGCATATTTTATAATTCATATTTTTGTACCCATAAATGTGTTTTGAATTTCATAGAAAGAGTTTATCCTAAAATTTGATTCAGAATCTCTCAGGAAAATAGTGATGACATGTAAAGAGAAATTTGTATTTCATGATGTAAGAATGTAGTTTAAGGAATACTTATAATGAAAATGTTATTTTTAGTGGTTTTGTTTTGAAACCCCTTAATGGGGATTTTCAATGCTCACCCCTTGTTTGTAATTAATTTTCAATGGTCACATTAATGTCCAAAGTTGGACTCAAAAATTTTTAAGCACACATAAGAAATGTATGGATTTTTTTTAGGTTTATGGAAATTCTAATAAATTGTAAGCTTATTCCTCTCTCCCTAGAACCTATATTGGTAAAGAGTCCTCTTTAATGTAATTTTTATGGATAGGTACAAATAATTCAATTCAGAGGAATGATATAGACAAATTTGGATACTAGTTTTTGTGGAGTCTTGAAGCTTAGTTGTCTAGGTGTTTCAAAATTTCGAAGACAGAAATTTAGAAATCTTTTTAGCGAGATGAATTGAACTGTGGGGACACAATTATTTTTAAGGGGTGGATAAGGTGTCAAACCGAGTTTGAATAAAATAATTTCAATTAATAAATGAGTTATATGTTGATAAAATATTATTATGTAATATTTTAATAAAACCATGTGGTTTCATTTAAACAAAATTATATTATGTTAATTTCATTTAATTATTTTCAAAATTGAATTTTTGAAATATATGATGAAGTATAAATTAATTATACTTTTATGAAATATAGTAACATTAAATGAAATTTTATAACCTATAATGTAATAAATAAAATAAATTTAAGCTATTTTTATTATAATAATGTTTGTTTAATAAAATTTTAATTTTATAATGTAAACATATTAATATTAAAAATATACATTCCATCATTATTTTAATTTAATATGTGTAAAATACTTCAGATAACATTATTTTTTAACAAATTCACTATTAATATTCACGTTTTAATATATATTTAAATCTGACATATGAATAATTAAAAAATTAATTTAGCTTTATTTTCAAAAATATGATATGTATATATATATTTATTGGTTTTAAATATTAAACATTGAATTGAATAATGTTTTATATAATAATTATTATTAAGAATTTTGACTAATAAAATTATAAATATAATATAAAACCATTTTAATTGAGTATTGAAATTATACATTAATTAATTTTATAAAATCATATTATATTTTTTTTAAAATTTTGATTTTTTTAAAATAATGATAATTTTAATTCATTAAATAAATATAATTAATTATGTTTTATAATAAAATATATGATATATATATATATAATTAGTATAAATTATAATTTAATTTTAATTTTTTAATCATATTTCATTTATAAATTCTATAACAATGATATATAAAAGAGAGAAATGATAGAAATAAGAAGAAAAAAATGAAAGTGGAATAAAAAAAATTAGAATCCCACATATGGTTCTCATAGACTGGGTTTAGGGCTTCTTGGGATCGTGTAATGCTATGGGAGAATAGATCAAGCTAGTGGAAAGATGGAGTAGTTTGAGGTCATAGCCAGTGGGTTCGTTTGGGAGTCTTAGCAGAGGTTGTGGACTTCGGGGGGATTTTGGGTCATGTTATTAATAGAGTTGAGGCATATCCAAGGCTCATTGCTTCCATCTAGGAGTCCAGTGTGGGGCATCTGAATGCGGATGAGGAAGACTGAGTTTGGGTGATGTCAACTGATTTGTCACAAAAAGGGTTTCATTTGGGGTTTCTATATCTACTCGAGGTAGGTTCCGTTTTTTTGTGTTTTTGGAGGAATTATTTTTCAATATGATTACTATTTTTCATAGCATAATTTTTATTCATCTTTTTTTCTTTATGAATAGTAATGTTTTCATTTTGGTCCACTATTTGTTGATTGATCAAATCCAATTCCCTATTTTTGTCTTTTTAAATTGCGTTTATTGTGACATTTTTCACTGGATGGAATTGTTTCATTATGGTTGTTTGTATTGCTTTAATAATCTTACCCAACAAGAACATTTCACCACTATATGAATATAAGTGGCTATAAAAACCATCATTTTCTTTCTAAAATACATGTTCCAAAAGAAGGGTTTATTTCGAGCCTCTATTACACCGCCTTTTTTTATTCACTCGGATTCAAGCTCCAATATGTAGTATACTGGCTTCCAGAGTTCATTTAGAGGTTAGGGAAATTCTCCTTCATATAATATTCAAATTGTTTTTCTTGTTTATTTTAAAATTTTCTCCAATAGGTTTGATGTGTTGAACAATTATTCTTTCAATGGAAGTTTTCCCTTTTGTGAATTAGTAGTGTCATCTACACAATAAGGGATTATATTTTTGAGGAAATCATTTAAATAAATAAAATTACTCTTCCATTTTCAAGTTGATTTCCAATTTATTTGGAATCATTTTCTGTGGTGGAATCCGTTAAAAATATCAAATTACACATGTAATTTTTAATTTGATTTCCCATTTATTTAGTAATCTTTTTTGTTTTGAAAATTATATTCCCCATTGAAAAATAGTCTAATAATTTGGTAAATGTGGGGACTATTTACACCTCTATTTATTTTCACTTTTCCACCTACGACCTTAATATATTCCAATA
Source organism: Viscum album (assembly GCA_963277665.1). Classification (NCBI taxonomy): domain Eukaryota; kingdom Viridiplantae; phylum Streptophyta; class Magnoliopsida; order Santalales; family Viscaceae; genus Viscum; species Viscum album. Next base: position 1,647,450,330 of record OY728155.1, on the reverse strand, counting down.
CTAGCTGAGAGTAAATAAATTCTTTTAAAGTGAATATGATCAAGAGATTTAATGGGTTTTGGTGTTTTTAGGTGTTAATTGTGAATTTAATAAATAACTAACACTTATCCTTTAAATGTTTGTTAAGATAACATGTATATACATATTTGTGATTATGGATATTTTTTATCATTAATATGTAAACTTATATATCAATTTTTATTTTTATTAATTTTAATATTTTATGATTATACTAACTTTAAAAATTTATGTTTTTTCTATATTAGGACAAATACATATGTATTTTATAATTTCGTGCATTAAATCACACACACACCCATATATATATATATTAAATGCATGTTTTCTGATTTTTTTCACACACTTTTGAATTTAAAAGTGTGATATATATGCATGTCACAACATTTTTCATTGACCTAATAGTACTTATGGGAATATACCTCCGGTGGTATAATTAGATTTTCATATGTATGTTTAAACAATTAAAGTGTTCATGTGATACAATATTCTCATAATTGTACATGTTTATAGTCATATGATTATATATATATATTAGTATGTATAAAAACACATCTTCCCATGGTTCGTTCTTTACTGAAATTTAACTTAATATTCGTCGAATTCAAATTAGCTCATAATCAGTGCATACATGGTTAAGAATCATTAAAATTAATGTTTTGGATTCAAGAAAAGTTAGTGTATATTTATATATGTACAAAACAAATCGACCCTTTCATACGAAATAGATTCATATATGCTTATATATATAAATCAGTTTTTATGTTTATATATATATACTTGCCTAAAATTGAAGTTTATAACTATTTTAAATGAGTTATGATTAAGAAAAATTTATTAGATGTTAGTAGCATTAATTTATTATAGAAAACATATTTCATAAAAAAGTCATAATTTAGGGTCACACATCAATGATTCCTCATAAAACATCATGCATTAAAGTATGTATATATATATATGTATATGCCTAAGCATTTACTAAAATATACATTTATCAAAACTTCTTTGAGATGAATATTTATGGGGTAACGAGTGTAAATTATAATAAAATGGAAGATACATATTTTTCAAGGTATATATACAATTTCATGTATAAGGACTTTAGTTGTGAAATTTTAATAAGTGAGTTTCCATGAATGTTTATAATTATACATTTTTTAATAAATATAGGAGCCTGAGTATTTAATGTTTTTTTATATATGTATATATTCTCAAAGTCACTTATTTAAAAAATTAAACTCATGGAATATATATATGTATATATATATGGGTTTTAATGTTTACTGACATGTTATAATTCATAACATCATGTTTTAAAAAAAATTAACAAACAAGTTTTATTGTTATTTTAACATTAAGAATGTTGTTTATGCATAGAGTAGTGGTCATCCATCAAGTGTAACATCCACATATCTTTAATTCAAAAAAATAGATGGTTTGAAGTAATTTTTCCAATATTATAAAGTACCTGGATTTATTCAGGAATTTTAATGTTTTATTTATAATGTCATTTGAAAAATATATTCTTTTATTTTAAAAAAAATTATTTTTAGAAGACCAAATTGTTTATGAATTTTTGATTAAATGTGAATATATTTAATTACACATTTTCTTAATGTCCTACAAATAAGGAAAATTATTTATAATATGTGATAAATATGTTAATGATATTTTGTTGAATAATAATTAAACTTCTCAATGTGCTATGGGACACTTTGGATCATTTAACGAATATGTACCTTAATAATTAATCAATGAATATATTTTCATATATGATTAAGATTTAAAAAAATCAAAGTGGTACGAGACACATTTATTTAAATAAATTTATTTATGAGACATATTGGGAATGCATTGGACTTATTAGGTGATGGGTGAGTCCCACTATATCCTCTCAATGCATCGACATGTCTCATGAGACAAATGAGATCTTGAAATAAGGCCTTGAAAAAAATGGTCATATATAGTCTTGGCATGAGGGCTTTAAGGTATGTTTATGATGTCTTTCATTATACATTCCCCCTTATGAATCTTGTATGTAAAATTTCATGTTATTATTCTACTAGAAGAATAACCATGGTCAATAATCATTCTCTTATGAACATGTATTAATCAGTTATACATTTTTATGTGAACACGGAATAATGTTTTATACTATAGAATATAATTTTCTATGAAGGTGTAATTTTCCATTTCCAATCCATTAACAATGGTTAAGAACTTATCCATCATTTCATGGTTTTAATTCATGTGATAATAGATAATTGATATCATTTTTGGAGTAAATTCTAAAGAAGTAATATTTCATGTACAGATTTGTATCCCTACACCTGTAATGTCAATTATAATTATGTGTGGTCTTTCTATGTCTTATTAATGGTATTCCATGAATTTTGTTCAAATACAAGCATATTTTATAATTCATTTTATTCATACCCTTAGAAAATTTTAGCAATTTTGAGCAGGAGTTTATCCAAAAAGTTATTACAAAATTTCTCCAGAAAATAGTGATGACATGTTATGTGAAATGTTGATTTCATGATTTAATGAATGTTTTTTAATGGATTTAGAGAAATAAATTATATAGTGAAGGTTTGTTTTCAAACCCATTACTATTCATTTTAATTACTCGCCCATTGTTTGAATAATTTTTTGTATGTCACATTGATGTCCAATGTTGGACACCATCATTTTTACATGTGCAAAAGTGAATTTTAGCTTTTGTATGTTTAATTTTAATGTAACTCTACTAAACTGTAACCTACTGTCTCACTCTCCAGAACCAGGACTGGAAAAAGGACCTCTGTTGTGTAATGTTTATTTTTGGGTCCTTATATATTATGGTTATTATTTTTGGGATTACCAACATCTTTGAAATCATCAAAGATATTATGAATAAAATCATTAGATATTAACTTGATCAATTTATTGCATTATTAAATGAAAATATAATTAAATATTCAAAAATTTAGAGCATGGAGGTCAAATAAAGACTATATTGAAGACCACAAGAAAAGAGATAATATATGAAAAAATTAAGAAATGTGAATTCTAGCATTAAAATTTGACTTTTCTAGGTCATGTAATCACAAGATAGTGTATGCATATATATATATATATATATATATATATATATATATATATATATATATATATCAAAGAAAAAAATTATTTATAAATGGAACAAATTAAACAATGTTACTAAAAACCATTATTTATAGGGATTATGTAGATATTATTATTTATTTGTGATCAATTGATACACTATATAAAATCTATTGATCAATTTAACATAGAAACGTTTCAGGTTCCCTTGGATCTAATATTGTGAAGAATGATTCAAGGATCCTAAGGAAATTTCATCTACTTATAATATTCGTACATTATCTTGTTGTTGAAAAGGGTTTTTAATTTACAATTATGCGACGTTATATGGATTGGGAAACATCCACATGAAAAATGAAAGGGTAATTGATTATGCATCATTATAATTGAATGTTCATGATAAAAATTACCCAACATGTTATATGAATTTTATAATTCTTTTTATTGAATATTTTGTGTAATTACTTTAATTGCAACACCCCTAAATATTTTGAGTTACTTTTTTTAAATCAATTTAACCTTTTTGATATTTTTCATTTAATGCAACACTATCGATAATTTAATTTTATTTAAAGAAATGTGTTTGGCTTTAGCTGTAAAGAAAACCAATTTAATATTGCACCATACACAAAGTAAATTTTATCTTTCTCTACATAGAACAACAATGTTATCCTATGTTATATAAAACATTGACTTTCCTCGATGTCTTTCGTAACACACAAAATTGAATTTTACTGAACAAAAATATATTATTAAAATATTATATTTTAATACTATATTATATATCCATTCTAAAAAATTATCCATTTGTTACATTATATTCTTATTTATGAAAATATGGGGTTTAAAAATAAAATATCAATTCAAGGGATACTAATTAATTTGAAACGAATATGAATATCGATTGATTATAGATGGAAAATATTATTATTCTTATGGTCATAATGCCATTTTTCCTATTAAACTAAATTAATTAAAATCTATGAGTGATATTAATGTAATATTTATTCTATATGTTAATTACAATGTTTATCAAATTGATACAATAGATTTTATAGAAATAATTTAAAAACAAACCAAATTTTATGCTCAAAAACCTGAACTTTTATTCAGGCATGTTACCACCTTTTAATGGATACCCAATATTAAATAATTTTTGTGGAATATTTATATATTTAATATCAAAAAAATGACTTCATGAATGAAATTGAAAGGTAATAATTAGGTTATGTTAATTTTTTGTATTTTTCAGTGAAGTTTCATTTTTAATGTGTAGTGAAAAATATAGAAATTTAGTTCAAAAATAATTTGTTATCAAATATAATAATAATATTAAATATTGTATTAAATTGTTTTAAAATAATTATTAGATCATATTTTTATCAATAAACCAAATTTAGGTTGTTTTAGTCAATTTTAATTTTAAATTGAATATAAAAACATTGTAAAAGTTTCAATTTTTTAACTTTAACAACCCACATTGTCGACCTTATTACCTTATTAGATTTAAATTAATTTCTTCCACATATAATATTGGGATTATGAAAAACAGATTCTATATTTTTAATATTAATAATTAATAATTAATAATAATTAAAACATAAATTTTTACCAAAAATGGTAGGGAAGGTATTTAAAAATAATTAAAATGATTTAGGAAAAATTGAGCATAACAAAGGACTAAACCCAAAATTTAAGGGCCCAAATGACCTAGAATTTAGTAAGAGATACATTTTATGTCCATATTAAGACCTTATATTCCATTTTCTGTAATTTGGTATATAATGGGATCCACATTCTATTGGAAAAATGTTTGTGCAATTTATTTTCTCAAAATATACAGGACTGTCATTCCTCCTCCACTATAAGAAGACCTCCTCTTACCAAAATTCCTCAAACCTATCAAGACATATTTGATAAAACAATATATGATCAAATAACTCCTAAAATTCCCATCCCTAATTATAAAATCCTCCCCTTGGGAAAAAAATCCATGGAATATCTTCGGTCAAAACAAAATGGTCTTACACAAATAAGAGGTAACATTTTTACTCAGGTTCGCTTATGTTATTTCAATTATTCACATACTAAAATAATATTAATAATTTATTGTATAAATAAATTATACTATTATACTATTATGTTTTAGGTAATGTTTTATACTTAGACATCCACATACATCCAACAGATATGTAACGAAAACACTGTTTATGGGTGCAACAATCTACCACCTCATGAAACGATGATTATAAATTTTTTCTATTACTGAATCTCATGGTGGAAATTAGGATGAAAAATATATTTATATATTATATATATTATATATATTACATATATTATTACCTTATGATTAATTAAGCCCGTTAAAACACATATATTTATACTTTATTTTTGGGGTAAATATAATAATTTTATTTGAGGAAGTGCGGACTACCGCCCCTCAAAGGGAAGTTAATGGTTCACAAACTACATGGATTGTATTAAGGAAGTTTTACTGAACATATATCGTATACATGAAATAATAATTAAAATTTAATTATATTATATACATATATACATATATTTTATTTTCATTCATTCTTTCAATATGACAATAAAACAAAGACAACGTTCAAGCGTAGGTACGACCTACCAACTCCATAAACAGTGTATTCCATTTTATAATTATATATTATATAGATTATTACAATACAGATATAATTAATATAAATGATAATTATATAATGGTTTATATTCTATAAATCATGATATACATATAATGACCAATGATATAAAAAATTATGACAAAAGCAAAAAATAAAGTGAATATTATCTAAAGCATCACCTCAACATGGAATTGTTAACATGAGGGTAATATAAAGTACAAAAGAAACCATATATGGTATTGAATATAAAAATATGGTTATATAAAATTTTTATAATAATCTTAATTCTATTATTCAAGATGTTTGATCACGTATGATGATAGCCAAAACTAAAGGGGAGGAGATTTCATCTCACTGTTTATTCTTATGAGATACATGAATTAATCACCACTAATTTTTTTGTAGAGTTTATATTTTTAATGGATGTATTCTATGGTTAATAAAATTATTTTTATGGATATTTAAATTTCCATTTTATGTTATATATATTATATGGGTAATGTTTCAATAGTTACCAAAACAGTAATGTAACTTTGTCTCAATTTTTCTTATTTGAGACAAATTCTATGTCATAAACCAACATTTATCTATGAGGTGTATATACAGAATTTTTACATGATATATAATGAATCACCTTAATTTTTTAACAATTAAATCTTCATGTAATGTTTTTTTCCATCGTGAATTAATGTTATCAAAATGGTTACAATATATTGCTAAAATTTCATCATTTATTGAGATAGTTCATGATTATGTATACATTGATAAAATACTATGATCAATCTCTCTATGACTCTTAGTAATTTCATTTCCCACATATATGAATGTTATATAAATTTAACTGTACAATTTATGCTATTTGTAACTTAAGATACGAAAGAAAATGTTTTACGAAGGTACAACATTATCTTTCTAATTGGATGGAAATTTATGTCTTCTCAAAACAATGATTTCTAAGAGTGTTTTAAAAATAAAAATTTAAAATAGTATCCTATAATTATAAAGGAATATTTACCCATATATTTATATTTTTCAGAAATTTTTTCAAAAAGAATCTTCTTGTTGTATTCCAATCAGGGAACTTTTCTAAACTTTTAAGGTACAAAAGGAATGTTCTGTATGTACAGACATACCTACCAATATGAAAGTCATTTCATTAATGATATATGTGTATGATTAAAATTTTTATTCAATTTAAATGTGTTTCAAAATATTCATAAATTTTATTTATTTAAAAATCATTTTCAAAGAAAGTGTGTTTTCAAAAAAATTATATTTGAATTATGTTATTAATTATTTTCAAAAATTAATTTTTATTATTTCAAAATCTTGTTTTCAATGGAAATGATTTTGATTATTTCATTGATTATTTTTATAAGTCACCAAATTATTTTTAACTAAAAATGTTTTAAAACTTATTTTTATGTTTTCTAGGTATTTTTTCAAATTGTTTTCAATGATCTTTTATATGTTTACATAAAAGAGAATTCAGAAATGTTTTCAAGATTCTATTATATGTTTTCCTGGGAAATGATTTTCAAAATGATTTCATTCCATATTTATTTATTTTAATATTATTTTAAATAATCTCTTTTCAATTAGTTTTATGTTTTAGAGAACCTTTTAAAAAGGATTAATGAAATTTATATCAAGAAGTGTTTTTGAAATATCATTCAAGATTATTTCCCATATAAGAAAGAATATGTTGGTGTTACTCAGGACCCTTGGGGGAAATGATTCAATGTTTCCATTTATATTCTTTCAACGAATGGGTTATTCTTTTATGACCAGATTTTTATGAAACCCATTTCAGTTTGACAAGTTATATTCATTGGAATCTCACTTATTTTCATGGGATACACTTTTGAGGAAATGATTATGAAGCCTATATTTTTTTTCACAAGTTTTGAAATTATTGGATTTTAATGTTACCCATTTAATTTTATGGGTTAGGAAATGATTTTTTACAATTTTGTGGAACATTTATGAATGATTAAATTTTAATATGGTTGGGACCTATATCTCCATATATTACATTGGGTATAGATTTATATGTCATGCTACAGACAAATATAATCTTGATAGTGAACTTTGACTCCTAAGAATGCCTTGTGAATTAACCCTGACTATCAATATGGTATGAGGATTAAAAGCATACTACTAATATGAAAATTGGGGTAAACCATGACTACCAATATGGTATGGGTAGTGAAACCATACTACCATGATTCCCTTTCCAGTTATTCGTTGGATAATATGGAAATCATTTTATATGCTTAAGTGTATGCCAAAATTCCATGTATTATTTCTATGTTATGATTACATGGCTTTTATTATTTTACTTTCATATGAACCATAAATTATGAACTTCAAGGATTTATGTAATAATTCATGTTTGTGATATTATGATATACTGGGTGTGATATTTTAATTTCATTATCATGTTTTCATACCCAAATGATCATTTTAATGGTTACATGTCTCCCCCATTTACACATAATGAGCATATAAGATCATCCCTTTTTATGTTTCCTTTCCCCTAGATTATGACGATATGTGTAATATGTTATGTGTCCAAGAGAGGTTCTTAATAATAATAACCTAGTGGGAGATAATGTAACACACTTTTCTACTAGTGTTCATGTTTCCAGGTTTCCAAATGAATGAGACTAATGCAGTCATCGGGTGTTTGTTTGTTTATTGTATGAAGTATTACACAAAATATAAGTATTGTTAATGTTGGAAAAAAGTGGGTTGATGTGGTTGGTATCATAAAAAAGGTTTAGTTATCATTTTTTAAACTACGATGATTAAAATTTAGTGATATTCCTAGTATTATTTTTAATGATATGTGTAGGGATTTCATTATGGATAAGTATAAATATGAGTTAATGTATAGGAAAATGTCATTGAATTTTGGAAAAGGAGAGAGTGATAGGTTTCTTATAAATAAAACCCTGTCAAGATACTACAAGTGGATGTCAATCAGTATTAGATGTACCTAAGAGTGAAAACATTGAAAAGGAGTGTTGGGACTTACTCAACCTATCTTGGTACCAGACAACGGGCCTTGTTATACAGTAGGTTTGACACTCTTGGATGATATGCATTGGAAATTCAATAAACTATTCATGAACCCAAATAAAGGATTTAAATATTTTTCAACAATGAATAACCTAGGTTAAACCTAATGTGACTATGATTGAGGTTTGTTTCATTATTTAGACATCATATAAGTGGTTTCCATTATTATGTTATTCTTCAATACGACAATCATTTCATAATCAATTAAACTTGTTTTTTGTCAATGGAGGGAACTAGAACAAACTAGATTAATTTTGAATATGATTGAAAATCTATTAATGTGTAGTAAAATGGGATAATCACTGGTGTAATGAATGTTGGGATCACTCCTAATCAATTTTCAGGGAACACAATCAACAACGTGTACCTTAACCAACAACTGAACTCACCAAGAAAGAGATGTAATGAGTTCTCTCAGATTCCTGGTAATAGATACCATCTTGAAAAGAAAATTTTCTATCCTTTATATTAGGTATGTGGAAGTAATCACATAGGTGAATGTATTAGAGGAACAATAATGTGTTTTTACTATTGAGAAGATGGACACAAAACTAGTAACTACACTTGAAAAATGATTTGTTTAGTCTAAAAAATGGATGGGAATATTGGCCTCCCTAAGACAACACTAGAGGTAAACTGTTTTAAGTGTTGAATAAATGATCATTATTAAAATCAATTTCCTATGGGGAATGATCAAGAAGCGAATTGTAAAGGTGGTGCGAGTAATGGTTATATTCCTAATGATATTGATAATATAGATAAAATGTGAATGAAACAAGCTATTAAATAAAATGATGATGTATCCATCATATGGATTAATGATGAGTTGGAATAATATATGTTTTTATGTATTTGTATTAAAAATTCATGTTTAATGAAAAATGGAATATAAATGTATTGTTTTTTATGTTTTTATCTCAGAATTTATAGGCTTATCTTGAATGTTTCTAATGGACTGGTAGGAGGATTTATGGACTTGCTGATATTTTGACTAAGGGAACACCACCCTTATTATGTTTTGTATGTCAAGATAATGTTTTTTTCTGTTAATATATGCGGGATATGTAAAATTAAATTGTACAATATTGATTACCTTTGAATGAAGTAAGTACTTATTGATAGGTGTTTTATGAAATCATTGATTATGTTTACAACATTTTTTATGTAATGATTTTATCCAAGATACAATAGAATAATGAAACATGCATCTTTTCAAAATAAACTAATGGTAATTTTGGACATTACCACATTTCAAGAGAATATAAGATGAGGCTATTCACATGTTTTGTATGTAACAACCAAGAAATACTATATGATATGTGGGGGATCAATATTAAGCGGATTTCATGACATAATTTCAACAATTTGTTTTATATTTATGAAGGGTTAAAAGGTTAACCATTCATGAAAATTTTCATTTAAACTCTTGTGGATGTATTTATGTAAGGATATTTAAAAACATAGTTAAAATTATATTTAGTGATTAAACTTTTTTCAAGGATGTCCTTCATATTTTTGAAATTATATTATTGTGATTTTAGAAAAGGAAATCATGTATGTTGGGTGATAACCAATCATGTCAAGAAATTCCACTGGTTTTGAATCCATGACTGAAGTATGAAATTTGTTTCATGCCTACCACTATCCTACCAGATTTCTTGGAAAATGTATAATTATAGTTGATGAATAAATATTAAAAGTGAACCGGTAGAGTTACTTTTTATTTTTATAGATTAATGTATTAATGTTTTTTATTTTAAAGTATAGTTAGATACAAATAATTATTATTTTCATTCTTTTACGGGGCTTAAAATTTTATAAAATTGAATTTTAGTGCTTCAATCCTTAAATATAATTTTAGTACATCTATGTTTTTACGTAATGGATGAATTGGAAATAAATAATACAAAAACTAAAGAATGAATTTTTTTTGGAAATATATCATGTAAGTATATTTCCTTTTATCCTTGTTCAATAAAAGAATTAATCAATGTTAGGATAATGATCAAAAAAATTGTGTTATCTTTATACATTATTTGTGGTTGAATTGATGTCCATTTAAATCATCAATGATTTATGACTCTAAGGCCCTCAACATTTATTTTATCATTCACATTTTTTGTGATTGATGACCTCAATAACTCAATATATATATATACCCATTTCTTCCATGTCCAATATTCACTCCCATCATGTGTTCTCTTATCTGGAAACCTAGTTATATGTTTATTTTGGAAATTTTTATGGTTACTACTTAACCATTTTATGGGTTCTTTTATTATTCATCTTTACTATGTTCATTTCAATGAATGAATTTTATAAGTCTAAAACCATTGATAACCAAGATAAATTTTGAGGGTGAAATTAATTGGGGGGAGGGGGGTTGAATGTAACACCCTGAGATTTGGTTATTTATTTTTTTGAATTAATTTAATAATTTTATAATTTTTATTACCTCTACATTTAAAATATTTTATTTTTAATTAATTTTCTATGTTTGGCTTGGGTTATATGAAACAATAATTTAATCATGTACTAATTAGAACATAAGTATTATATTTATCTACATGCAACACTGTGTTTAACTTGTGTTACACAAAACAATGAATTTCCTTGAGGTCTCATGTAACTCACAAAACCGAGTTATACCGAACAATAATATATTATTAAAATGTTATTATTATCATAATAAGATATATCCTATCCATTAATTTTTTTTATGAATATTATTAACCAATTTTATGTATATATATTGTTTACGTAAATATAAGATGAATTCTGAGGTTACCAATTAATTATAAATGAATATGAAAATATATTGAATATAAAAAAACGTATTATAATATTTATGGTCACAATGCTATTTTAACATAATTAATTAAATTAATTAATATTAGTGACTGATATTAATATAATATAAATTTAATATACTCAATAAAATATTTTTATATACATAAAATATAATTTATTGTCATAAAATAAGAACAAATCCAATTTTATGCTTAAAAACTATGTTTTTATTATAGCCTTTTTTAGAATCTTTTAAAAAAACCATTTTATATCCAATTTTCGGAAATTTAATTGATTTAATAAGTCAAAATATATTTATTAATTTATATAGGAACATAATAATATGGTTAGGGAGGTTTTTTAGTATTTTTCTATGAAATTTCATTTTTAATGAATAGTGAATAATACTGAATTTTGGTTTAAAACTACTTTTTCAAATAACTTATTTATATGGTTAAATTATATATTAAATAGGTTTCAATGATTAATAAGTTAAAAATTCTTCCAATTAATCATTTTAGTATATTGGGATCAATTTTATCTTGAAATTGAAATAAAGACAGAAAATTTTTAATGTTGTAACTTTAAAAACTTGCATTGTCGACCCGACCGTGGGATTAAAATTAAATTAATGGAATCCCCATATGTTATTGGAATTTGAAAAAATGGATTCTATATTTTTTTAACAGAATTTTTTATAGTTTATAATAATTTCAAAATGGTTTTTTTAATTTATTATACAAGAGGGTTTATCTTGTACGAGGAGGGTCAATACACTATGAAAGAGGATTTCTTGTAAATTTTTATTTCTATAGGATTCATGCCATAATCACCACTTGTTTTGTTATTGTTGTGTGTATACATCACATGGACGTACTAAATTATTATTATACATAGTTTTATAGTAATTTATAAGTAAATTTGATTATGTTTATTTCATGGGGTCATGTTTCCAATGTTTTCAAATATTTAATGTTACTTTGACTCAATTTTGCTTTTTGGAAACACCATCCATGTCAAGTACCTATATTTACTTATAGGTGATCCCAATGCCTTTTGACAAGGTATATCAAAAATAAAATTATTATTTTGATAAATTATTCTTCATGTAATGTTATTGTTTCATTCATTAATTAATGTAACCAAAATAGTAATAGTTAATTGCAACAATCCCATCCTTTATCGATTTTGTTTATGATAATATTTCTATTGATAAAGTATTTTGATACATATCTGATGAAAAATCATGAATTTTATATCTATTGAATTTTACCATTTTCCAACAATTTATAACACAATAAAAATAATAAATGTTTTTACAAACAAATGACTTCATATCAACTATAGATCGGAAATATGTGTTTTTTAAAAACCATTATTTCTAAAAGTGATTTAATTTTTGTCTATTGTCTTATGATTTTATTGGAAATTTTTACACATGTATTTCCTTTTAATAAATTGTTTCAAATGAATTTTTCTAGTTCTGTTCTGATCGAGGTACTTTTCATAACATTTATGGTGAAAATGGAATGTTCGACAAGTACAGACTTAGCCACCATCATGACAGTCCTTTCCTTGATGCTTACTTTGTATGATTATATGGTAGTTTTAATCAAAATATGTGTTTCTTAATATTCTAGATTTTTTATTAAAAAATTCGTTTAATTGGAAAAAAGGGTTTCAAAAATTGTTCTATTTTTAAAAAGTGTTTTAAATTTTTTTCAAAACAACCTTTAAATGTTTCCAAAAAGGTTGTTTTCAATGGAAAAGATTTAAATTATTTCAAATATTCTATTTATAATTCATCAATGTATTTTCTAATAACTTTTTTGAAATTTTTGAAAACGCCATTTTTAAATTTTAATGGAAATTGGGTTAAAAATGTTTCCAATCATATTTTATAGGTTTTTAGGATAATGGTTTTAGAAATCATCTAGAAGAACTTTTATATTTTTTCCACGGAAAAGTTTCTAAAAATTATTTCAAAACATTTTTTATGATATAAATGTATTTCAAATGAAATTGGTTTTCAAATGGTTTTTTATTTTAAGAAAAATTCTAAAAATAAGAAATGATATTTTCCTCAAGAAATGTGTTTAAAATATATTTCATAATTATTTCCCTTCTAAGATAACATAATTTGGTGTTACTCATGACTTTAAGTTGAAATGATTCAATTTTTTCAATAACAATATTTCTATAAATTGTTATTATTTAAAAGGAATTATTGTTATGAAACACGTTTCCCTTTCATGGGTTATATGCTTTTGATACTTGCATCATTCCATGGGTTATGATTTTGTTGAAATGAATATAAGGAATGTATCTTTTTAGACAATTTATGATATGATTCTATGTTTATGACACCCATTTTATTTCATGGTTTATGATATGATTTATCATTATTCTTCATCACATATATGTAGGATATCACTATTAGATGATTGGGACATATATATACATTTGATGTATTGACAAATATTTTTATATCATGATATAGACTAATATGGTATTTGGAGTTATCCTTGACTACTAAGAAGACCATGGGAATGAACCATGAGAACCAAGATCGTTTGAGGAGGGGACCCAAACAACAAGAAGGCCATGGGATAGAACCATGATCGCTAAAATGGTATGGTAAGGGATCCCAAACTACCAAGATGGCATTGTAAGTAATGCATTGACTAATATTGAAATAATTTTATATTTTAATGTATCATCCAAAATTCCATGTATTATTTTTATGTTATTCTTACATGGGTTATGTTCATTAATTCTTTATTATTCATGTCTTATAATCTACTAAGGATTATTAAATTATTTAGGTTTATGATCTTATTATATGCATGATATGACCATCTAATGTTATTATCACATTCTCATACCCATATTCTCATCTTTATTCATTTACGTCTCCCATGTTTATCCTTATAGAGAAAAAAATATCTTCCCTCTTTATGTATCCATTCCCACAGATCGTGAAGATATGTATTAAGTTTGATGTGACTAATAATGGTTCTTATTAGGAATAACCTAGTGGGAAAAAATGTGGCTCACTTTTGTATGAGTGTTCATATTTCATGGTTTCCAAAGGCACTAGAATAATACAACCATTGGGTGTTTGTTTGTGTATTTTTTTAGTATAATTCAATAAAAAGTAAATTTAATTTATAATAAGTGAGGGTCACTATATTTTTTGTGAGATTTGTGATATATACATTAATAAAAAATATATTGATAATTATTTTTATACTTACAGATTTGGACATGTGCCAATGTAAAGGCCAATGGATAATCAAATATTATGATTTCTCAATGAATTTCCCCCCTAAAATTGAAAACAAGGTGGTTGATGCTACAATTTGAAAATATCACACTTCATTGTACATCATGGGGATTGGAAAAGACCAATTACACATGGTAATACATATGGTTAATCTTAATGTCATAAAGTAGTGGGATAAATCTCAATTTATTATGTTTTTCTAAACCCTCTATACATGTAAGGTTGAAATACTCCCATAAGGATGATATAAAGATACAAAATAGGGTAGATAATATTTAAGAATTAATATTTAATAAATAAGGTTTCATTCAATTTATAAATTAGATAAGTGTCTCATACGTACGAGATACAAAGAAGGAGATTTTGGATGACGCACACATGTAATCATTCTCCATCCATACTAGAAGCATAATGATGAATTTTGATTTGAATCAAAACATCTCATGGGAAAAAATGGAGAGGGAAATCTAAAATTTTATATATTTATGGTCGGTATTAAAGTATGTTACTGCATAAGGAAAAAGATCTAATTATATATTGAATGAGTACTTATGATAATGTATAAATTTGAAAAAGGTAATACGTATTTCATAATAGTAATCCATAAAAAATATAAATCAAATAATTATATTGGGGTTTTTTTCAACCATAATAAAAAGATAGTGTATTTTTGATATTAAAGAATATTTATTCCTTAAAAACTAACGATGATATAAATAAGGGAACTGGTGTGGAATTTTGGAGTACCTTCATCCATTGTTTATGATTGAGATACATGGTTTACCAAAATTTTCTAAAAAAGTGTTTAGAAATAATTATAGAGATATTTCTGTTTTAGCATTAAATGTCATCCTAAAATATATGGCCATCCCGAGAGGAAAATTAAAACTGTTGTGGATATACTGAGATCATGTTCGATAGACTTCCATCGATATTTTGTTCAACATCCTCCTCTATGGGAGTAATCTTATAAAAATAGTTTAACTTATACCATCTAAAAGTAACTACATGAGGCTCCATAATGTAAGAGATGGTAGACTTTCACATTTTGGGATGAATTCATTTAGAGGAAGATTATTGTTCCTAAACTCGATTATGATATTACAAAGAAGGTCCAAACCATTCATGGAAATATGAAGGGTACCCTATGATTCCCCATGAATACACTTTATGATCACCTTTTCATGGAAACTAACAATACATAATGGCTTTGATACCATATATAAATACCATAGTTAACCATCCCTTATCAAAAATATATAAAAAATTAATAAATCACATATATCTAATGGATATTTTATGCATAAATATTTAGATAATAATGAAACATCATTATTAAATAATCCTCATATATTACTTCACTAAATGGTTTTTTAATTATATATAAAAAGATAATTTAATCATGATATGCCATACAAATATTCAAAAAATTCTTCCATAACTGACCACCTTCCAAAAATGACATATTTACTAGTTTTCCTTATAACCTTTGGAATGAAGACCTATTAAATGGGTAAGATCAACCACACAGTAAAGGAAACGTAAAATTTAATTAATAATGGTATAAACATGTATTAAATATAATGGCATGAATATAAAAAAATGAATCTATAATAATCATTGAACTGAGAGGATGTCATTTCCCAGAAAATAAATGAATACAAGGATATAAAAATAATTCTCTCACAAAAATGGAATTAAAATTATATAGGATAAAAACGTGTTTCCTGGAATTTTTCCAAGGAATTGACGTGTTTTAGAGGGAATATTCAAATAATATTGCCAAATTGGGTAGGAATACACAATAGGCCCAACACTATTTTATCTCATGATAACATTATATTCACTGAAGGGGAATATAATTATGTGACTCGCAAATTACTTAATTATGTTTGTGGAATTAATTATATGATCCATAATGTATTTTCATACAAAACCCTAGGGGAAAAATTACCTAATAAAAACATGTTCATATATATAATGAACGATATATAATTTCAATACGTTATCAACTTGTGTTATTAGTAAATAATCATAAAATATGACAATAAATTTCACGATGTCAATGAAACGGATAACATTATCACAACCTATATA
Organism: Viscum album; assembly: GCA_963277665.1. NCBI lineage: Eukaryota > Viridiplantae > Streptophyta > Magnoliopsida > Santalales > Viscaceae > Viscum > Viscum album. The sequence continues at coordinate 1,647,433,305 of OY728155.1, read as the reverse complement.
CAGAAAGTATGTGTATGTTCCATCAATACATTTTCAACTTTCCAATAATAATCTATAATGGAATTAAAATATATAGAATGTAAATTGTTTTCCTTATGTCAGTAAAAGGGATAACATGATTATAACCCATCCTATGAAGGAATATGGTTGGTCAAATATTATTGATCCCACTTTTCAATAATTACCATTATTAGAATAAATATATATATATAATGAAAATAATTTTCCACACGTCATTAGTATAACATTATTTCTAGGTGAACAAAATCCAATCTGAATAATGTAAGACAATGCAGTTCGCACTATGTAGGGAAATGACTGTATCACTATGTTTGACATACAATTACTTGATGTTAGGCTATCTAGATAATTATGGTGGACGGTTTTAAAGTAATAAAATACCATTTATATGTGGTAAAAATATAAGTTTGATGACATAGATGAATACCATCCTGAAAAATAAATCTTTAATGATAAAACCCATGTCGGGAACCGAAATTGGATTATTTTGTAATTATAATTTATTCCACTAAAAGATAAATATAAATTATAATATTAGTAGAAAACTAGAAAACCTATTAGGGTAAATTATTTTGAAAATAAAATTTTAAATGGAAGTGGAAACATAAAAGATATTTTGTTAAACATTTTTATCAATGATGTAAATGTAAAAATTACGGATTACTTCCAGATCATTTTTTCCAAATTTTATTATATAAATATTATAAAATGATTACATATAATAAAATTTCGATTAAAATACATAAAATATTTTAATGAGTTATGTAGAGAGGAAGGAAAACAAAATATTGTCAATGAAAAAACCCCCTTTTTAATATTATCCAACATACACTTTCCAAAACTCACATTTTAAAAAGTGTAATACCAAATTTTTTTAACTAAAAATTGATTTTCCTAAATAGGTTTATAAAATTAAATTATATATTATTGTTTTAGAACAATAAAATGGAAGAATAATGGTTCATATACAATATTATAACTCAATTTAAAGGATTTGACATTCCAAAAATTATTACAATTGGTGGGAAAACTATATCAAAATCCACTTGAATAAGTTAACATTATTTTTCCCATTGATTAAATAAAAATGGTATGGTAATAACATATCAATGTGATGTTAATACAACAATTAAGGAAAATATGGTGAATAACATATATCATGTCACAAAGAATCAAAATCGATACGAAGAAAATTCCTTTGGATTGAGTACTAATATAATCAAAACCCGTGATGGTGAATATTTGTAGTTGAACATCTCATTTCATGATTAAGATTTTATTAATGATATGATAAATCAAATGGGCAGTATATCCTTCCCAAAAATGAAATTAGGTTCCAGATAAAAAAACAGGTCTCAAAGAGAGGAGTTTGCGAATAAAATCATTACTATTTTTATAGAATTACATGAATGTATATTAAATTTATATATCACAAACATATATATATTAATAACATAATTATAAATCTTACATATATCCATTTTCATTAATATGCCTCATAAATTGTCATTATCATTATGAATTCTTCTTCATTTCCACATTATGTTCTTATAGCTTGATTTCTTGGATTATATTAATAATTCTATTTTCTATGTTTACTCTTATTTAGAATATAAACATAAATATTTTTTTAAATTAAAATTTAGGAAGGGTTTATAATTATTTACTATGTGTTACATTCCATTTAAGAGTATTTCGATCATTATTCTTGATTATTAAATCCATAACATGCAGGTTTTGATGATTTTTAATGATTGAATCATGTTTTCTTAATTAATGATAAAATTATTAATATAACAATAATTGAACCAAAAAAATACTACATAGAAATTTATTTCATAATATAAAAATATTTATCATCCCATTTTCATGGATGATATAAATTCAGAGTATAGTTCAATAAAATGGCTCAACATTCCTAAATGTGAATATACCATCATCTAATGAATTATTATTAGTTGTTTTTTATGAAATATAATTATACTAGATTCATAATTATATTATTGGGTTTCTTATTAGTGTGGAATAACATATTTTTAAATAATTAGGTAAATAATTAATCGATATGAAAACATATTACAATTTTAATAAATTTATCTACCAAATATGTGTAATTTTCGATAATTTCTATATAAGATTTTTAATTATATAGAATTATTTTGGGACCACCCAATCTGACAACACGTGGTTCCGAGGTCCAGAGTGCTTAGAATGATCCATCGATGTTTTGTTAATCATTATTTAGTATATGTAAGTAGTTTTCCTGAAAAAGTGTAATAAATCTTAAAATATTTCCAGGATCTGAATTCTGAGGGCACTGTTGCATTTTTTATGGTAGGTTGACCCTAAGAGAAACATAACTGTAATCGACATTGGCCTCCTGTGAGAATACCTGAAAATGGAATAACCATTAATAATATAATTAAATAAAGTTATTTTACATTTCAAATCATTAAAAATCATGAATGGTGACTCGTATTATAAGTCTAAGACCACCACTGAGCTCATGAGATTATCCCATCTTTATGTAGATACTAACAATGGCTGGCTTGGGCCTCTAGTTAAAGTTAGTTTTTTGTCGTAAATAAAATAATTAAGTGACAATTATTTCATTGTAAACTCCATTACTTCTAAATGGTAACTTGGATTCAAAATCCAATAGTACCATTGAGATCGTGAGGGATTTTTCTCCTCAGGAATAGCTTAACCTTGACTGGCACGAGTGGAGGGTGACTATTAATAATTTATATGTTCTTTTTTGGTTACATATAGTAAACGCGGATGCGGAAGTTCTTATCTTTTGAACCAATTCTCAGATTAAAAATATGATGGGACAGTTGAATTTGTAGCCTCGAGATTCCCTTAATGGAGGCTTCAATTCAACCGTAGTAGGTCTGGAGAAAAAGTTTTGCTTTTTGGTACATTTAAAAAAATAATAAAAATTACTTAGTTAATTTTTATTTTCTGTTTTATCGTTTCCTACAATGGACCAGCGACATGTCAAGACAATAAATGGCTTGACCTTTCAATCCTATGTAACTACAGTGTTGGGGAATAAGTAAGGTTTCTAATTAATGAGCCCCCATTAATTCCCACCATCATTACGTACCCTCCCCTCTCGAATTTATATGGATCTTGGAGAGATGTTCCAGTGTTTCTTCATCAAGAAAAGATGTGCTGGTAAATTACCGAGACGCCAAACCCTTGGAGAACAGAGCCGGTTATAGAAAGTGGTGATGATCGACACTGAAACCTTGAACCAAAGACTGACGATAGAGCGAAGACCATGGAGGCTTGTTGCGGGGGGTGATAAAAACCCACCCACTTCTTCAATCACGTATGTTTTCCATCTTTCTTGAGGTAGGGGTTTGTTTTGTTTTGATTAATTCACGTAATTTTTATTGAACCCATTAGTCCTCCGTCATGGTATAGGTCACTATGTCTCAGTGGACTACAGAACAGATGACACTGGCCGACTGTAGAAGAGGTGCGGCACGCTGTCGCGCACTACATGTGAACAGTGGGTCATGGATCTTAACCCGCGGTATTCGGTGGAGGTGGATGGAAAATCGGCCGACCGTGGAAGGTAATGGTGGGGCAACAAACATTCCATGAGTGAGAAGGATTTCATGTTCAAGGCAATGAAGGAGGGGGAACCCACACCTCTGGAAGGTTCCAAGGAAACCGAGCGGCACCCACGTGGCCCCACCATTTCTCAAGCCGAACGGCCTCCGGTCTATTCAAGAGATTAGGGGACTCACCCACCCCCACACACCAGCTAGTGTGGACCCCAATTCTGGTTAGATCGGCGGGCCACACCCCCGTGCAGGTCGGGCCGCCCAATGGGTGCCACCCCCTTGCAGGCCAGTCCACCCTTTGTAGGCCTCCCCATTGAAGTTTGGGCCACCCTTTGCGGGCCACCCATTATAGGCCACACCTAATAGGTCAGACGACCTTTTTTCACTTCCCCTTGCATACTGGGCCACCCTTTTCGGGCATGGCTTCCACCCTATGGGCTGAGCCACCCTGTGTGGGCATCCCCCCTGCGGTCCAGGCCACCCTCTTTTGGGTCGGGCTGGACCTTGGCCCAGTGGCCAAGCCCACCATAGCCCAGCCCACCTGGGTTAGACTCGGATCCAGATGGATCGACCAGAACCGGGTCGGGTCTGCCCAGACCTGGTCGGGCTGGGTTGGACTGGACCCAGGCCCAACCAGAACAAGAAATGCATAAAGGAATATATTTATAACTGGAATTCAATTTGAAGAACCGTTTGTGGTGTTGGGATCCTTGTATCGAGACCATCCTTTTGGTATACTCCACATGTGTTTTCTATATAGTTGGAGTATGGCCGGGTGGGATCGAACCCGAATACAACTGGGCCCTCTGAACTGAAATACTTATAACTCAGAGGTAGGGTGTATGATTGACACAAATTATTTTGCATTATAAACCTTACAACATGTAAGTCCTTTGACTTACTCTTTTGTGGGGCTTAGAGGCATTTTATGTACGACTGATATCTCTTGAGGTAGATTCTACAGAACTCCAACACACATGTTGAGATGAATCTAATGGCAGGCTGTAACATGAAGAAAGAACATTAATCCTATTTGGGTCATTATCTAATGATCATGTGTGGGTCAGCATCAATTAGATCCTCTATTGATCAGTGATCATCGATCCTATGTGGGTCAGCACATACCGATCATGTGTGGGTCAGATCCTTTGTGTGTTAGTGGGGGTTAGTATCTATTGATCTTATGTAGTTCAGTAGCCATTCCTCTTAACAGAATAAGATTATCTATCTTACTAATAATCGTCTATACTTCTGTACATATTTTATACCTATGTTTGAGCTGATTCTTTTACATTTCTCATATTATCTTTGTGGTGTTACCTGCGTAGTCCATCTAGCTTCATGGAGTAACCTATGTGGTACTTCTACCTTCGTGGTGTTTTCTATGTGGTGTGACCTATGTGGTACTTATTGCATTGTGGTGTTACCTTTTTGGACCATATATCGTCGTGGTGTTGTCTTTGTGGAGTTACCTATGTGGTAATTCTAACATCGTGATGTTACATGTGTTGTACTTCTACCTTCGTAGTGTTGTCTTTGTGGTGTTTCATGTGTAATACTTCAATAATTATGGTGATACATGTGTGGTACTTCAATATTTTTGGTTTTTTATTCATGGTGTTTCCAATGTGGTACTTTAATCTCTTTGGTGTTACCTATGTGGTATTTCTTCTATCATGGTGTTACCTTTGTGGTATTCTTCCTTCATGTATTAGATGACTATATCTTGATATCTTAGGTATATGTATGGGCATATACATAATTTGAGTAGATGTTTTTCTTTGATTTTTTTTGGAACTCTAGGAGACCTATTGGGGGTCTCACGGTTCCCAGTGAGTATCATTATACTCACCCATGCACGGGCTACACCCATAACTTGTTGTGTCTTGTGTAGACGACTTACAATGTTGATCGAGGATGAGGGTTCCAGGAATAGACAATGCTTGGAGGTGGACTATTTGGGCTGAGGTGTAGTGCTATGGAGATGATTTATACCTACCCTTCATGTAGGATCTTTGTTGGACGATCCAAGAGAAATTTTGTACTTTCCAATTGTACTTGTAGCTTTTTCAGTTGGACTTGTATTCCAACCCTTTTTACATTCATCACTTTTTTACTTCCAGCCCACTTTTACTGCAACAATTTACTTTGTGGTTTCTTCGGGTTGTGTTCGTAGGTTGTGTGTCTTTACCAGTTAAAAGGAAATGCCTTCAATTTTTTGGGATATACCTTGCTAGTGCTAGTCACCAGCCCCTGGAGCATGGATATCAGGTCTGGGGTTGTCATGACACGACCTCTAAGGGAAGGGTGGTGACAATGTGGTATAATAGGGTCTTCTTCTTCTGAAGAACTAGGACTCCGATCATTTCTATGTCGAAATACTGTTAAGTGTTATGAGTGTGGTTTTATATTTGATGAATCCAGTGTTAGTGCAACGGCCGAAGTATCCATACACCAAGACCCTAACTTCTGATTTCTGACTCCGTTTATGAAAACACAGATTGCATGTGTTTTGAAATGTTTTCTTTGGAACTCTTGAGTTACCTCACCGGGTATAAATTAATGATTGTTGCACACCTTTTTTATTTTAGTATGTCACTACAGATACAACAATCCAGGATTCCCGAGAGAGTACGTGATGACGACCCACTGAGTGATGAGGCCTCAGTGCAGGGCCCCTTCACGGCATTTGGACATTCGGGTGGTGTACTAGCTATATCAATTCCTCTTGGTTAGAAGTTTCAACTTGGAGTAACGATATGTGACACATGTTGGCTTAGTGCCTTAAACGTGTTTCAGCATCATATACCACATGTTTCTGAGGAGATCCCGGCTCACTGGTGGCTCAGGACTGGCTTGAGGAGATGGCTGAGTTTCCATCTAACCAGGGCAACATTCGATCAGATGGTGGTCCTTGTAGAGAGCCTTCTATGTGGCTCAACTGGATGATGGTAGGGTTTATATTACCTAGATCTTGGGAAGAGGTTAATTTTACTATGGACAAGCTTCAGAACCTTCCACAGATAAGGGGTGTCTTGCCACAAAGAGTCAGGGTATGAGTGTTCCCTATAGGTTCAACAGCTTCAGCAGGATGACATATCAGAAATTGAGTATTCATCGAGGCGTACTGATCTTCTTGGGTACATGATGAATACAATAAGGTTAGTGCATCAGGGCCAAGACCTCTGAGAGAGGTTTGTTTAGGAAAATATGATCCAACACTATTCTTCTATGAATTCCTACTTATTTTAGGGTTCTAAAGATAACCATTTTGGCTGAATGTTATTCGAATGAATGGATACAGCTAGTGAATGTTAGTAATGGGAAAGTAGAAAACTGATTCCAGTTTCAGAGACATGGGAGTGTAAAATGTTTCAATAAGAGGATTTGATAGGGCCAGATGAATCTGTGTGGTAGAATATGTGGATGTTGAGCTAGGGGAGCAGCATGAGGGGTGTAAATTTTGACATATTACAACCACCACGAAAATGTGGTCCCCACCTAGATCAAAAAGCTGGAGGACTGAAGAAGGGAGTAGATGCATGTGTTAAAGGAGTGTATTCCGAGGGATCCAGTAATGATTGCAGGTTCGGTCTAAGAATCCTACTAGATATTGTATTAATAAACATAAGAACTAATAAATCCCTCAATCCACAAATCTTATTCTAGACCTTGAGTTTCTGGTTAAACCATTGTGTTGAACCTTACATCTGGAGATAACATTGGGAGGAGACTCAAAAATCACACTTTTTTTGATGGTGTGATCTAAACATTGAGGATATAGTTTCAGCTGGAACCTCTTAGTGGTAGCGTCGTGGCCTTATGAAGTTAGTTTGGGTATGGACTGGATATCCACAGTTCATAATCAGATTGAATATATTAGAAAAAGAGATTGTGTTTTGTATAAAACAGTGTAATGGGGTTTTCATATGTCGGAAAAAGAGGAATCTTAGGCATCACAGGATAAATTCATGCATAGGAGGGTGTAGTTAATCACTCTTCAGTCAGCCAGCCTTACCCTCATGGTAGCAAGAGTGTTTAATTTTTTTTTCCCAACAAGAGGGGCAGTTTATGGGGACATAATTTCAAAATATGTTTCTAGGATTAACTCCTAGAAGTGAGAGGGACTTTTGATTTGTGAGGGTACTACCAGAGTTTTGAACCAGACTTCTCCAGGGTAGCTGCATCTGTGAAAGCTTTCATGAAAAATGGGTAGCCATCCCTGTGGATGGAGAAGTTTCATCAGAGTATTCAACTGCTAAAATGATGATGATGGATAGTGTTCTTCCAGGACTATGACTTTGAGATAGTCTATAATCTTGGGAAGGGGAATGTGGTAGCAGACGCCCTCAGCAAGTGATCTGGCCTAATGTTGTTGAATGAGGTGTCAGAATAGATAGTCGCAATGCGGATATACATCGTGGATAAAGATGGATCAGCTTACCTCTAGTCTATGATAGTCACTTCCCCAATTCTTCCGAAAATTTGGGGGGGCATAGCTTGAGTCATTGAATGTGAGGCTTGAAGTTCTCATATATCCTCAGGATGGTCTCTTGAACTATATTTTCAAGGTGGGTAGCACGTCATCCCCTTCAGAGGATGCACCATAGTACCCCTGACACGTCGAGATAAGGTTTTGAGGCAGATCCATGCATCACCTTAGCAGTACATCATGGAGTGGTGAAGGTGTACCAGGGATTCCAGCATCGGTACTGGAGGCTAAGGATGAAGGAAGCAGTTGCAGAGTTTGTATCACGATGTGTCACTTGTCAAAAAGTAATGTCTACACAGAGCCAACAGAAGTCTTATGCACACAGGAGAAGGGAAACCATGTCTTTTTACGACTCTCATCTCGATGTGGTTTGAGGAGCTTTGGCTGTGGTGTCATGTTATCTCTATGGTTCATCCGCCCTTTCTAGATTATCTGCATAGTGGGATAGGTCGCATACTTTCTATATCTTTCCCCAAAAATGCATCGAGTGCATAATTTTTTTAATGTGTCACTGTTGAGGATATGCGTGCATTATCTATTGCACATTATCGATAAGGAGGAGTTGAACTTTGATGATTGGGTGACTTTTATGGAGATACAAATTGAGATAGAGGATCGATATAAGCGAGTCCTACCTGGATGGTCGCTCCATCTGGTGTGAGTTCGATGGAAGTATATGGACCTCCTGGAGAGCACATGGGTGCGGGAAGATTAGGTTCATGTTTAGTACCCAAAATTTTTGGATTTACATTTGTTTTGGATTTGGGGGACGTAAATCCCTACGGTGGGGAGAATTTAATGTCTTAGAATTTCGATATAATGTTTTTAATTATATGAAATTATTTCATTGCCGCAAAATCTGACAGTGCGTTATTCTAAGGCCCGGAGTGCCCAGAATGATCCATCGAATTTTTTTTAAGCATTAATTAGTGCACGTAAAAAGTTTTCCTGAAATACTGTAATATCTCTTAAATAGTTTACCTGTTTAGAATTTTATGGAAACTGTTGGGTTTAGGATGCCAGGTTTACTCAAGGCGTGACTTATGTTTAGTCGGTGCATGCATCCTTTGAAAAAATACGAAAATGGAATAACCATAAATTAAATAATTAAATAATGTTATTTTACTTTAAAAATTCTAATAACTCATGAAATATGACTTAGATTAAACAGAAGAGGCCACCACTGAGCTCGTGAGAGTATTATCTCTTTATGAAGATACTAACATTGGTCGGTGCGGGCTGCTAGTGAATGTTAGTTTTTGGATGAAAATAAAATAAATAAGTGAAAATTATTTTATTTTAAAATCCATAAAGTTAAAAGGGTAAATTTGATTCAAAATATGAGAGTACCATTGAGCTTGTGAGGGCTTTTTCTTCTTCGGTGGATCCTAACCCCAACCGGAACGAGTCGAGGGTGGCTGTTAAAAAATTTTCGGAACTCTTTTTCAGGTAAGTTCAGTAAGCATGCGAGAAACATTTCTTATCTTTTGAATCTGTTATCGAAATAAATATCCAAGGTAATAGTTGTATATGTAGTGCTGGTATTCTCATAAGGGAGAATTCACTTCGACCACAGTTCGTCTGGAAGAAAATTTAAGTTTTGGTACATTAAAAAGAATAATAAAAATAACTTAGTTAATTTTTCTTTTCTCTTCTCTCTTTTATCTTTTCCTTCATCATACGAGAGATATGTCAATCATATAAATGGCTTGAACTTTCAATCCTATGTAACTGCACTGTTGGGAAATTAGGGAAGGTCATAATTAATGATCTCCCATTAAATTCCAACATAGTTAGTTACCCTCCCCCTCTTTTATTTATATAGAGCTTTGAGAGAGGTGTCGAAACTTCTTAGCCCAAAATCAATGTGCTTGTAATTTTCTGAGATTTCCAACCCTAAAATAATGGAGTTGGATCCTACGAGTGGTTGCGATAAACACTGAAACCCCAAACCGTATATTGATGATCGATCGATGATTTTGGAGTCTAGTTGCATGGGATGGTGAACACTGGCCCACTACTTCAATCGAGGGTGTTCTCTATCATTCTTGAGGTAATGGTTTGTTTGTTTTGTTTAATTCTGAGATTTTTCTTGAACCCTTTAATCCTCCATCATGATTAGAAAAATAACAAGGAAGGCATATGCCAAACAATCCAGACCAGGACCATCTTCTACATTTCTACCATTACACCTCCATGGAAGACCGTTGGTGTGGCGACACCAATAGTCTATGATTGAGGCGGCACACCGTCGTGTGGCATTCTATGAGGCTGCGACACTAAGCCATAGTAGTGAGTGGAGCGGATAACACTGCTAGGCCATGGAAGAGGTGCAGTGCACCATCGCACACGGCTGGGGAGGAAGGGGTCGTGACTCATCAGTTGCGACGGTCGGTGGATGCAGCTGGCATATCGGCCTACAGCGGAAGCAAATTGAGGCGTATCCAGCATGTCACCGATGAGCAGGAGGTCACAGTCAATGCCACAATGTAAGGGGAAACCACACCTCTGGCAGGTTCTGCAATGACCATGTGGTGCCCACGTGGCGCTACCTTTTCACAAGATGAACAACCTCTGGGCTCTTTGGGAGACCCAGTGACTCACCCCCACTGTGCCTTCTAAGGCGGATCCCTCCAAGACCCGGGTTGTCATGCAGCACCCCCTTCCAGGCCGGGTGGCCCATTGTGGCCCGCTCTTTGCGAGCCGCCCAATTTCGGGATGGACCGAACCCAGGTCCCACCAGTCCCATAAACACATTAAGGCCCATATAATGATAAACAGAAGTCAGTTTGACGAACTATCTATAGCGTTGGGTTCCATGGATCCATTCGTTCCTTTTTCTATACTTCAATTTAGATTTGGTGAATATTGGAGTATGGCAGGGTTGGATCGTACCTGAATCCAACAGGGCCTTCGGAACTAAAATCCTTATAAATCACAGACCGGGCGTCTGATGGACGCACCATCTGTCGTGTTGGAACCCCTAAGACATGGGAGTCCTTTGGGTTACTCTTTTGTGGGGCTTAGTGGAGTTCAAGGTACTAATGATATCTCTATGGAATTATTCTATGGAACTCGAGCGCACCGAGTGCGTGGAAAATAGTGGCAGGATGTAACATGAAGAAAGAACATCGATCCCTTATGGGTCAGCATCTATTAATCCTATTGGGGTCAGTTTATATAACATCTTGTGTGGGTCAGTGCTCAGCGATAGGGACATATTAATCTACAGGGTAGAAAACATGGAAGTGGATCTAGGAGAGCAGCCTGAGGTGGTGTACATTTCGACATATTACAACCACCCCCCCCCCCCCCCCAATGTGGTCCCCATATGGCTCAAGGAGATAGAGGATTTGGGAAGGGAGTAGCTTCATGCGTTCATGAATTTTGACCCAAGGGCTCTAGGAATGATTAGAGGTATGGTCCGCGTCTACTAGTAGCTGCCATATTAATAGACATAGAAACTAATCATTCTTTGTTTTCATGAATCATGTTCATGTCCAAGTGATTCTGGTTAAACTGTGGACTTGACCCTTACGTGTAGAGATTCCTATGGGAGGGGACTCTAAAATCACACTTTTTCTAATGGTGTGATCAGACCATTGATGCGAGAGTTTCGGTTGGAACCTCTTGGTGGAATCATTATGTTCTTACGACGTTAGTTTGGGTATGGGATGGAAATCCACAATTCACACTCAATTTTAATGTCTTAGGAAAAAGTATGTGGTTTATATACAACATTTTGATTGGGGTTTCCTTGGTCGACAAAAAAAGGAAACCCAGTCAGCACTGGATAAACCCTTTCATAGTAGGGTGTAGTCGATCACTCTTGAGTCGGCTAGGCTTAGCCATGTGGATGGAGGAGTTTTGAGGTTTCGGTTCTCATCAGGATTGACAGAGTGTGGGGATATATTTTCAAAAGATGTTTCTAGGATTAACTCCCTAATGGGAGAGGGAATTCTACTTTGGTTGGGATCTACTAGAGTATTGAACAAAACTTCTTCAGGGTAGTGTCACCATTGAAATCTTTGACGAAGAGGGGAAAACCTTCTCTATGGACAGAGTTGTCTCATTTGTTCTTTCAGGAGATGAAATAGTGATGAAGGAAAGAGTTACTCCATGAATATGTATTTGATATAGTCTATACTCATGGGAAGGGGAACATGGTAGGAGACACACTTAGTAGTAGGTCTGGTCTACAACTACTGAGTGAGGCATCAGAGCCGCTAGTTGCACTACGGATATCCTTCGTAGATATAGGTAGAAGAACATACCTCCAGTTAATGACTATCACTCCCCCAATTCATCAGCAAATTCAGGGGGTACAGTTTGAGTCAATGACTGTGAGGATTGACATGATCAAATATCCTCAATATGGTATGTTGAAAGATTTTATGAAGGTGGGGAGCACGACATCTTGTTCAGAGGATGTACCATGGTATAACTGATGCTTCAGGAGGAGGTGTTGATGGAGACCCATACATCCCCTTAGTGGTTCATCCAGGAGTGGTGATGGTGTACCAGGACTTCTGACATTAGTAAGGGTGGCTAGTTATGAAGGAAGCAGTGATAGTGTTAGCATTATTAAGCCTCACTTGTCTGCAAGTGAAGACTACACTGAGCCTCTAGATGTCTTATGACTACAGAAGAAGGGATACCATGTCTTCCTACAGGACTCACATCAATGAGGTTTCCAGAGATTTGGATGGGGCTGCATGTTATCTTTGAGGTTCATCGAACCATTCTAGATTCTCAGTATTGTGGGAGAGGTGACATACCGTCTATCTCTTTCCCTATAGATGCAACATGTGTATAATGTTTTCCATGGGTCGCATCTGAGAATATGTGTTCCTGATCCATCACACGTTATCTACTATGGAGAGTTGAACATTGAAGATGGGGTGACTTTTATGGAGTTCCCAATAGAGATATTGGATCAAAAAGAGATAGTCCATAGTGGATAGTTGATCCCTCTAGTTCGTGTATAGTGGCTGCACAGAGACCTCCAAGAGAGCCCGTGGGAGTGGGAGGCAAAGATTCGTGCTCAGAACCCTCATTTGTTTGATTTTCATTTGTTTTGGATTTTAATAACGTAAATACCTAATGTGGGGATAATTAAATGTCACATAATTTATGTATAAGTTCATTAGTTTTGTGGATTTATTTAGAGACCGTGAAATCTGATGGCGCGTGATTCTGAGGCCCAGAGTGCCCAGAATGATCCGTTAATGTTTTGTTAAGCATCACTTATCACGCATAAGAAGTTTTCATGAAATATTGGATCAACACATATATAGTTTCCCAGATCTGAATTCTTATAGAACCATTGTGTTGTGGATGGCGTGTGTATCCTAGGCATGACTTATGTTTAGTCGGCACATGCCTCATGTGAGAAACCCCGATAAAGGCATAATTGTAAATAAAATAATAAAATAATGTTATTTTATTTTTCAAATGCTAATAAATCATGAACGGTGAATTGGATAAAAATTCTGAGACCAATGCTAATCCCATGAGAGTATGTTCTCATTAGGCACATACTAACATTGGCTGGTGCAAGGCATCAGTGAAATTTTATTTTTGGACGTAATTAAAATAATTAAGTGGTAATTATTTTATTTTCAAATCCCTAACATCTAAAAAGTAACCCAGATTAAAAATCCAAGAGTACCATTGATCTCGTGAGGGCGTGTTCTATTTAAGAGGATCCTAACTTTGACCGATATGATTTTATAGTGACTTTTTATATTTTTTTGAGATTTTTTGGAATACATTAAGTAAATGTGCAGGCAGAATTTCATACCTTTTTAACTGGTGCTTGGATCAAATATCATAGGGCAAAGCTGAATCCAACACATTGTAATTCACTTATGGGAGGCCTCACTTTGACTGCAGTAGTTATAGAAAAAATGTTATGTTTTAGTACTTTTTAAATAATAATACAAATAACATAGTTAGTTTTTTATTTTCTCTTATATTTTCCTCCAACGGACTTGTGACGTGTCATGACAATAAATGGATAGACCTTTAAAACCTATGTAACTACACAGTTGAAGAATTTAGAAGGTTCAAAATTATTGATCCCCCATTATCTCTCAACATCATTACTTACCCCCCCCCCCCTTCTTATTTATATGGACCACTGAGAGATATTTCAGGAGTACTTCTCCATGCAACGAAGTGCTGCTAAAGTGACGAGACACCAAACCCATGGACAATTGAGCTGGTTCCAATGAGCAGTTATGAGGGATACTAAAACCTTAAACTGAAGATTGAATATAGAGAGATGATGTTCGTGGCTTATTGCGGGGGATGGCGTACATCGCCCCACATCCTCAATCATAGGATTTCTCCATTGTTATTGAGGCAGAGGGTTGTTTTTTTTGTTTTTTAATTGATGTTATTTTTCTTGAAACCTTTAATCAACCCTCATGATTTCAAACTAATGTGGAGGGTGTGTGCCTAACGAACCAGGCACGGACCATCCACTACTGTGATACCCTTGTGCCTCTGTAAAAGACCATATGCACGATGGTAATAACCGGCTATGATGGTGGTGGTGTGTCGTCGCGGTCCGAAAGAGGAGGTCACAACACTTTACCAAAGCGCTCAGCGGAGCAGTCAACACCGGCCGGCCACGAAGGAGGTGTGGCGTTCCATCGCGTGCCACCAGTGAGAAATTTGTTGCAACAAATTAGCTGTGGTGGTTGGTGAAGGTCTCTAGCACATTGGTCGACCTCAGAAGGGAAGGGTGGAACAACTAGCATGCTGTTAGTGAGTAGGATGCCACGGACGAAGCTACTGTGGAGGGGGAACTCACACCTCCAGTGGGTTCCACGGTGACCAGGCGGTGCCCGCATGGCACTGTCGTTTCACAAGACAAACAGCCTCTGGGACGTTCAAGAGATAGGGGGTCTCAATCCCCCCCTCCCCCCCCCACAATTGCATGGGTAGACCCCACTGCCGACCAGATAGGTGGGCCACATCCCCTTTGCATGATGGGTCGATCTTTGCGGCTTAGACCGCCCTCTTGCATGCTTGTCCGGACGTCGTCTTAGGGGGATGAGCCCTCCGCGGCACAGCCAAGACTGTTTGAACCCAGAACATAATGAGTTGACACTAACTGGGTTTGGTAGGCCTAGATCCGGTCGCGTCGGGTTGATCCAACTAGGTCGGACTGGACCCAGGCCCAAGTAGACATACAAACACTTAAAGGGTCATATCCGGGGAACCATGCATTTATTTGATGATCCGTCTGCAGAGATGGGATCATTGGATTAGGACCATCCATTTGGTATACTCCACCTGATTTTTGGTGAAATATGGAGTATGGATGGATAGAATCAAACTCAAATCCAACCTGGCGCTCGGAACTAAAATGCTTATAACTCACAAACCTGTCGTCTGATTGACACAACGTCTATCACGTTGGAAACCATATGACATGGAGGTCCTTTGGGTTTATCCTTTACGGGGATTAGTGGTGGTTGAGGTATAACTAATATCTTGAGGGGAAGATTCAATGGAACCCAAGCACACCGGGTGCGAGGAATCTAGTGTCCAACTATTACATGAAGAAGGTATATTAATCCTGTGTGGGTCAGCATCAATCGATTCAGTGTGGGTAAGATTCTATCAGATCTTGTGTGGGTTAGTGCTCAGTGATATTGTGTGGGTGATCGTATACAGATCCTGTGTGGGTTAGTTACTTTGTGGGTTAGTGGTGGTTAGGAGTTATTAATTCTGTGTGGGTCATCATCAGTGCTTCTTAATAGAATATGATTATCTATCTTAAGACTAATCATATGTACTTTTGTATTTAAGGTATAACAGATTGTGAGGAGTGTTTTAGATGTGTGGTATTATCTTCAATGTGTTACCGTGGTGGTACTTCTAGATTCGTGGTGTTACCTGGGTTATAATTAAACCTTCATGGTGTTATCTTCATTGTGTTACATGTGTGGTATTTCTAGATTCGTGGTGTCACCTTGGTCGTACTTCTATCATTATGGTGTTGTCCTTGTGGTGTTACCTGTGTGGTTCTTCAATCATAGTGGTGTTACCTGTGTGGTACTTCTACCATTATGGTGTTGTCATCGGGGATTCACCCGTGTGGTGCTCTTATCTTCATGGTGATACCTGTGCGGTACTTTTACCTTTGTGGTGTTGTCTTCATGGTGTTACATGTGTGGTACTTCTATCTATGTGGCGTGACATGTGTGGTATTTTTAAATTTGTGGTGTTATATTTTTTGTATTAATCCCTCATGTAAGAGATGGGTATATCTTGATAACATAGGTATATATATGGGCATATACCTAAATAGAGTTGATGTCTTTCTTTGTGGTTTTTATTTTGTGGAACTCCAGGATACCTGCAGGGGGTCTCAGGTCCTTACTGAGTATCGTTATTCTCACCCAGACATAGGATAGGCCCACACTGTAACACCCCAGGTAAAAAAAGAGTATGAAATTTTCACATTTATCCATATTTGTGAATAAAATATTAATATAACTTTAAAGGGGACGCTATGCTCGATGGCGTACCCAACACGCAACAACGAGTTTCTTGGGAATCTTACGTTGCACACTAATAATAAAATAGTATTATTTTAAATGGTAGTTAACACCTAGTTGTTGTGATGGCGAAAATGAATAGAACTAACTAAAAAATGATTATATATGTTTGTCAAATATTTTTACTTTTTTACAATAAATGTTAGAGGATTAAAAATGCGAATGAATCTAATTTTAAGCGTAAACACTCTAATATTCTTGAAAAGGTCGATTAATCGCCTTTTGATGGAGAACCTCTTTTAAATCCACTTTTTGACAATTTTATGTGTTATATTTGACAAAATAAAATACTTTTTTAGAATTGGGACATCAAAATTTACTTTGTGTAAATTTTTGGTATTTTTCCGATAAAGTTTATTTTTTAATGAATAGTGAAAATGATGTATTTTAATTCAAAACCTCTTTTTAATCTAATTTATTTATATGATTAGATTATATTTTAAATAGGTTTTAATGTGAAATTATAATATATTTTTACCATTTAATTAAATAGTGGTCATTGAAATTAATTTCACTTTGAAATTTGACTTAAACTAGTGTCAATCTTTTGATATATATTATTTCATAAAAACACGCTATTTGTTCAGAAAGCGGGAATTAATTATTAAATTAATTAATTTAACATATATGTTATGAATTTTTTAAAATAGACATCATTTTTTAATTCGGAATATCAAATATAGCTTAGTGTGAATTTTTGGTAATTTTCTAAAAAACTTCAATTTTTGATGAATAGTGAAACCACTAAGTGGTACTTATAAAAACTGATTTTCCATTAAAATGTAGTTTTTCCATCATTGTGTTTTGAATTTAAAAAATCCGACATACATGGTTGTCATTATAAAGTAAAATGTGGTTCAATGCGATTAAAATAATTTTTTGGTGAGTATTAACTTATTAAGTTTTAATCGCGATTAGAGGTAATTAGTGTAGTTTAAGGTAAAAATAATGTTTTAATAATATGAAATGACCTAGACACATGTCCTACCCTCATTGGATGAGTCATTTCCGACCAAGAAAATCCATGGGTCAACATGGGGACCCCATGGAGCCACTTTGGTTGGAAAATGACATAAATACCTTTTTATTTATTGTTAAAATTAAAATGACACAAACATGAGTTGTTTTACTAAAACAATTTTTAAAGGGGGTTATACAAGTCATCTTTTGACTATAAATATTCATTGGAAATATAAAAAGATTTCCTACATCATAGTATATTTTTTATAATTTTTTGATATTAAATATATTAAATTATTTATGACATCATGATGATGCAGCGATGACCTCATTATTTAACGATTTAAATAAAATGGAAAAATAATGTAAAATCTAATACCTACACATGTAAAAAACCTAATGTATGGGTGGATCTCGAACCATTATCACCTCATCCTCGAAACACATCAATGTGGGACCACTTAAATCCGAAAATCATTTTCAAAAAAAGTAACTTTTCTTTACATTCCAAGAGTGCTCCTCCTCTCCTCTTATAAAAGGCCCCCACCTCTACCTCTTTACCCACACTTCCAATGCCTTTGACTCTGCCAACCCCTACTCATTTTTTCACTCCACATCCCTCTCTTACTCCATGAATCCTCTCATTGGGTGGATGTCTTCCCAAGGAATCCTTTGAGCTCAAACCAAAGGGAGTTACCCGATATTAAGGAGATTGAAGAACGATCGAGTCAAGTCGGACCCGAGGTAAGGGATCCTACCCCTCTCTTTCTTTTTAAGTACACTATTTTATATCATTCCTTTTAAGCTCATATTTCTTATTATTGGGGTGTTCTTTTATATTACTCCTACTGTACTTTTTACGTTCATATGATGAGAGACCATATTTTCTCTCATCAATCAATTTTGGACGTTTTGAGTGGCGCTGTTAGGCTACCGAATTTTCATAAGAGATCTAACCTGTCTCTTTCTTTCTAAGTACTCTCCCTTATTTCACTTATTTTATGCTCCTCTTTGTTATGATTGGGGATGTTCTTTTATATTCCTCATTCTGTAAATTTTATTGTTATATGATGAGAGACCCTATTTGATCTCATCAATCAATTTTTGGATGATTTAAGTGGCGCCGTTAGGCTGCCGAGTTTTCGTAAGGGATTTTTCATCTCACTTTAGTCCCGTGAGATTTATGCTACATTTTCCACTATTTCCTTTGCGTTTTGTATATAATTCCCATTATTATACTCTTTGTGTAATATAATTTCATTTATGGCTATTTACATATTCCTTTTATGACCCTTCTTCAATGGGGTGTACGTTTCGAAAGTAACCCAAGTCGGTAAGGGAACCTTTCACCCACCTCTTTTTAAAAGACATCTTTTGTTGTGTCTTTTAATTCACATACTATTATGTTGGTATGTGGTCTTCTATATCCTTATTGATATAAATTTTATGTCCAAGTGATGAGATACCCTTTTTATCTCTCATCAACTCTTATTCTGAATTTTGAAGTGACGTCGTTAGGCTGTCGAATTTTTGCAAGGGAACTTCTTAACCCAATTTTGATTCTTTTGGTTAAATTTGTACTCCTTGAATATGTCATTCTATGAATATGTTTGAATGTCCTCTGATTGTTTTACACTTAATATCCACTTATATTTGGTGTATTCATTTTTCACACATAATTATGTAATTGATTTATCCTTAATCCAAGGATATCGTCTTTGTATGGGACATCGTCTCAATCTTCATTGATTGAGGCATATTTTTGTTTTATACACAACCTTCTTTTATACGGTGTATAAACCCCTTTGACTTTTATGTTTATCCAAAAGGAATCTTCTTTATACGAAGCATTTTACTAAATGATAAAAGGGAATGTTTTTTGTCGTACGTATGCGGCGACAATGACTTCTCTGCTGCCGTGACCATTATTTGAGTTTCAGCTTCCTCTACAAGCCATAAATTTTTTAAAAAAAATAAATAAATACCATGTTTTACCTTTCTATTATTTTGGTATTGAAAATGGTTTTCATAATGTTTTTATATCAATGTGTTGAATTGATATCTTGTGATTGAAAAGTGGAAATGTTATGTTTCCTTTATGAATGTTTTATGTGATACGATTATGTTATGGTTCTTGGGAATTATTATGAAGATGGGTGGATCCGTGAAAAACTAATTGCGGGTGAGCCCGATATACCTCTCCAAAGTATTGGGTAATTCGAAGCAGTGAAACGTTAAGGTTTCTCAGAATAGATTTTGGGAATATATTATGGTGGGTATTCCAAACGTAACCAAGAGAGTTACTCCCTACGTAAGAATTTTATGAATGCCTCAAGTTACCTTTTATGTCTTATGATTTCTATGATTTATTCAGGATTTGATATGACTATGTATTATGGGTAAACTATGATTTCATTATTATTTATATATGAACTAATGTTTCTTTTCCATATTTTTATAACCCTTACTAAGATTTTTATGCTCATCCAAAAAAAAATTTGAAATGTTTTTCACAGGTCAAGGGAAAGGTAAATGAAATGATGATAGTGTCAAGGAAGTGTCAAGAAATAATCCATGCTTTATTTTTTAAATATATTTCTGTTGATGGAAAAAAATGAATACTATCTTTTATGTAACCACTTTGTTTAAATGTGGAATGTAATGCAAGTTTTATGATCTAATTCTATAAAACTCTAAACTTGAAAATATCCTCAACGTGTAATCTTGTAATAACTCAAGATTAAGTAAGGTTTAAGTATGGGGCCATATAGTTGGTATCAAAGGTCGGTTTAGATATCTTTAGAGGTTAGGGTATTCATTAAGCATAAGTGACATTACCATAATGGTTAGGATTTTAGAAAGAGTCATAGTATTTAGATAAAGTGAATGAGTAAGTATATCTTACTCCTTAGTACATGATGTTTTTGTTGATATACTCACACTGACATTTCTATTTTTTGTGAATGGATGGATCTAGAAGGAACCAAAGTGACAATAAGTTTGAAGGAAACTGTGGTGGTTCTATGATTATGAGACTGGATGAAATGGGGGATTCAATGAGGAAACACGTGGTTGTTCTAAACCAACTATCAAGGAGTCATGATCAACCACTTGAACCATGGAATGTTCTGTAATGCAGCATGTATGAGATGACCAATCGATGTGGAATTTCAGGTAATAATTATAAAGGTAACCATTAGAGTTTATATGATCCTTACATTTGAGGCAATTATGGGTTGTTATATGTTGTGATGGAAAATGAAAGGCATGAGATAAACATGAGGTTAAAATATGTTATGATTATTTTTGAAGATTATATCTCGTTTTGGGGAATGTTTTATGAATTATATAGTTTTGGAAAAATGACAACACACAGACTGTGTGACAACCCGTCAGGTCGGACAATGCTGCGGGAATCAAACCCACAACCAATGTGCGACTGGTATTTATCGCATACCACTGGATTACGTGAAGTCCCTGGTTAGTTTGACTAATTCTTTTTAGTTATATGATTTTAGGAATCAATAGTAAGTTTATTTTGGGTTATCTATGGAGATTATTAACCTATCATGGAGGATAGGTGATTAGGTTAATTACTTTTCAATATGAGAATTTAAGAGAGACTGATGTTATTTGGAGATAAAAGTTAATTTGTACCTTGGAAGACTATGTGATTAAATCCTTTAAATATTTGGGTTTCAATATTAGATTGGTTTACTTTGAAGAATTTTATGGACAATTGTTTATCGAATGGTCTTCATTGAACTTTGGGTTTTTTTGGGACAAATATTGGAGATTAAGAATAAATTTTCTTTTTATAAAGGGTTATCCTTTTCTGGATTATCTGATCCTGTACTAACATTTTTGGTTTTGCTTTTGGTTAATGTCTAAAGACATGGGAAGTATATAGTTCTCTTTTGTGGTTTAGTTGATTCTATAGAAGTCGATTATAGTACTCTTAATGTGAACAAGTCTTCCTAAATAGTAGTCTTTTGGAGAAAATTAATGATTGTGTAAGGAATCTAATAAAATTTGAAAGTCAACATGATAAGTGATTATGATTCCTTATGAATAAATTCCTCAATAAAAAGTAACATAAAACAAAAATTTTGTGTATTAACTTTTCCTACTGGGGAATCGAATAGCGTTTAACCCATCACAAGTTTGTGATTTTCTTATGGTTAACTTTCTCCAAAACATGTTTTCTATCACTCTCTATCAGAACATGACCCTATGCTTTCTCCTCCATGTACATGTTTTCCTACATGGAATCCTACAATGGGTTAACTCGGGTGACCACTATACTTATCTTTCTTTATTTTAATGTGATTGTTTTACCGACTCTTTTTCTGAAGTGGGACTTTCGAGGATGTTTCCAAGCTCAATTTTAAAACTGCGAGGATTCAATTCCCAAAAGGGGGGAATGATGTAACATCCCAGGTAAATAAAGAGTATGAAATTTTCACATTTATCCATATTTGTGAATAAAATATTAATATAACTTTAAATGGGATGTTATGCTCGATGGCGTACCCAACACGCAACAACGAGTTTGTTGGGAATCTTACGTTGCACTCTAATAATAAAATAGTATTGTTTTAAAAGGTAGTTAACTCCTATCTATTGTGATGGAGGGAATGAATAGAACTAACTACAAAATGATTATATATGTTTGTAAAATATTTTTACTTCTTACAATAAATGTTAGAGGATTAAAAATGTGAATGAATCCAATTTTAAGCGTAAACACTCTAATATTCATTAAAAGGTCGATTAACCACCATTTGATGGAGAACCTCTATTAAATCCACTTTTTGACAATTTTATGTGTTATATTTTACAAAATAAAATACTTTTTTGGAATCGGGACATCAAAATTTACTTTGTGTAAAAAAAATTTATTTTTCCGATAAAGTTCATTTTTAATGAATAGTGAAAAATGTTGTATTTAAATTCAAAACGTATTTTTAATATAATTTATTTATATGATTGGATTATCTTTTGAAATGTTTTTATAGTGAAATTAGAATATATTTTTACCATTTAATCAAATAGTGTTCATTGGAATTAATTTCACTTTGAAATTTGACTTAAACTAGTGTCAATCTTTTGATATATATTGTTTCATAAAAACACGCTATTTGTTCTGACAGTAGGAATTAATTATTAAATTAATTAATTTTAAATATATGTTATGAATTTTGTAAAATAGGCATCATTTATGAATTCATAATATCAAATATAGCTTAGGTTGAATTTTTGTTAATTTTCTGAAAAACATCAATATTTTATGAATAGTGAAACCACTAAGTGGAACTTATAAAAACTGATTTTCCGTTTAAATGATATTTTTCCATCTTTGTGTTTTGAATTTCAAAAATCTTACATACATGGTTGTCATTAAGAATTATAATGTGGTTCAATGGGATTAAAATAATATTTTGGAGAATAGTAACTTATTAAGTTTTAATCGCGATTAGACGTAATTAGTGTAGTTTAAGGTAAAAATAATGTTTTAATAATATGAAATGACCTAGACACATGTCCTACCCTCATTGGATGAGTCGTGGACGACCTAGATAATCCTTGGGTCAACTTGGAGATCCCATGGATCCACTTTGGTTGGAAAATGAAATAAATACCTTTTTATTTAATGTTAAAATTATAATCACACAACCATGAGTTGTTTTACTTAAACAATTTCTAAATGGGGTTATACAAGTCAGATTTTTGACTATAAATAGTCAATGCAAAGATAAAAAGATTTCCTACATCATAGTATTTTTTTTAAAATTTTTAGACATTATATAAATTAAATTATTTATGACATCATGATGATGTCGTGATGACCTCATTATTTAACGATTTAAATAAAATGCTAAGATAATGTAAAATCTAAGACCTACACATGTCCAAAACCTATAGTATGGGTGGATTTCGAACCATTATCACCTTAACTTTGAAACAAATCAATGTGGGACCACTTAAATCCGAATCTCATTTCAAAATAAAGTAACTTTTCTTTACTTTCCAATAGTGCCCCTCCACTCCTCTTATAAAAGGCCCCCACCTCTACCTCTTTACCCACACTTCCAAAGCCTTTTGATTGGCCAAACCTTGCCCATTTTTTCTCTCCGCATCCCTCACTTACTCCTTTAAGTCTCAATTTGGACATAAGTCTTCCCAAGGAAGCCATTGAGCTCAAACCAAAGGGAGTTACCAGATTTTAAGGAGATTAAAGAACGATCGAGTCAAGTCGGACCCGAGGTAAGGGATCCTACCCCTCTCTTTCTATTTAAGTACAATATTTTATGTCATTCCTTTTAAGATCATCTTACTTATTATTGGGATGTTCATTTATATTACTCCTACTATACGTTTTATGTTCATATGATGAGATATACTATTTTCTCTCATCAATACATTTTAGATGTTTTGAGTGGCGCTGTTAGGCTGCCGAATTTCCGTAAGAGATCTAACCTCTCTCTTTCTATCTAAGTACTCTCCTTTATGTCACTTCTTTTATGTTCCTATTTGTTATGATGGGGGATGTTATTTTATATTACTATTTTTTTTAAATTTTATTGTAATACGATGAGAGACCCTATTTGATCTCATCAATCCATTTTTGAAAGTTTTAAGTGGCGTTGTTGGGCTCCCGAGTTTTCGTAAGGGATTTTTCTTCTCACTTTTAGTCCCATGAGATTTATTCTACATTTTCCGCTATTTACTTTTAGTGGTGTATGTAATTCCCATTATTATACTCTTTTTTTAATATAATTTCATTTATGGGTATTTACATATTCATTTTATGACCCTACTTCAATGGAGTGTACGTTTCGAAAGTTACCCAAGTCAGTAAGGGAACCTTTCACCCACCTCTTTTTAAAATACATCTTTTGTTATGTCTTTTAATTAACATACTATTATGTTGGTATATGTTATTATATATCCTTATTGATGTAAATTTTATTTCTAAGTGATGAGATACCCTTTTTATCTCTCATCAACTCTTTTTCTGAATTTTGAAGTAACGCCGTTAGGCTGTCGAATTTTTGCAAGGGAACTTCTTAACCCAATATTGATTCTTTGGGATAAACTTGTAATCCTTGAATATGTCATTCGATGAATATGTGTGAATTTCCTCTGATTGTTTTGAACTTAATATCCACTTATATTTGGTGTATTCGTTTGTCACACATAATTATGTAATTGATTTATCCTTAATCCAAAGATATCGTCTTTGTATGGGACTTCATCTCAATCTCCATTAATTGAGGCATATTTTTCTTTTATACATAACCTTCTTTTATACGGTGTATAAACCCCTTTGACTTTTATGATTATCCAAAAGGAATCTTCTTTATATGAAGTGTTTACTAAATGACAAAAGGGAATGTTTTTGTAGTACATATGTGGTGACAATGACTTCTCCGCCGCCATGACCATTATTTGATTTTCGGCTTTCTCTACAAGCCATACCTTTTTTTAAAGAAAAATAAATACCATGTTTTACTTTTATTTTATTTTGGAATTGAAAATGGTTTTCATAATTTTTTTATATGAATGTGTTGAATTGATATCTTGTGATTGAAAAGTGGAAATGTTATGTTTACTTTATGCATGTTTTATGTGATACGATTATGTTATGGTTCTTGGGAATTATTATGAAGATGGGTGGTTCCGTGAAAAACTAAGGGCGGGTGAGCCCGATATAGCTCTCCAATGCATTGGGTAACAAAAAGGAGTGAAACGTTAAGGTTTCTCCGAAGAGATTTAGGGAATATATTTTTGTGGGTATTCCAAATGTAACCAAGAGGGTTACACCCTACGTAAAAATGTTATGAATGCCTAATGTTACCTTTTATGTCTTATGATTTCTATGATTTATTTAGGATTTGATATGCCTATGTTTTATGGGTAAAGTATGATTTCATTCTTATGTATATATGAACTCATGTTTGTTTTCCATATTTTTATAACCCTTACTGAGCTTTTTATACTCATCCATGTTTTTTTCAATGTTTTTCACAGGTCAAGGGAAATGTACATGATATGAAGATAGTGTCAAGGAAGTGTCAAGAAAGAATCCATGATTTATTTTGTAAATATGTTTATGGTGATGGAAAAAAATGAATATTATCTTTTATGTAACCACTTTGTTTAAATGTGGAATGTAATGAAATTTTTATGATCTAATTCTCTAAAACTCTAAACCTGAAAAGATCCTCAACGTGTAATATTGTAATTACTCAAGATTAAGTAAGGTTTAAGGCTGGGGCCTTATACACACCTTGTTGTTTCTTATGCAGAGGACATAAATCATTTATAGAGGCTGGGGGATCCCGGACCAGACGGTGCTTGAAGGCAGAGTATTTGGGTTGACATGAAGTGTTGTGGAAAAGATTTGTACCTTCCCTTCAGTTAGGATCTTTGGTGGACTATCCAGGAACTATTTTGTACTTCTTATTTATACTTTTACCTTTTTATGTTGGGCTTTTATTACGATCCCTTTTACTTTCAGAACCCTTTTACTTCTAGCGCACATCTACTACATCAGTTTACTTTGTGGTTTCTTCATAATGTGTTCATGGACCGTGTTACTATACTGATTAAATAAAAATCCTTTTTTTAAATGCCTTTCCGGTGGTATTTTCCATCCCCTAGCCTATGGAAGGAGTGATTGGGGTAGTAACGACACGAGCCCTGAGGGACGGGTCATGACAAAATGCACATCACACATGATTAAATTAATGATGATCAGGTTTTGATCATATAATTTATATTTTCTTAAATATTTTATACCCTAACATTAATTTTATTATAATAATTATAATTTTTTTACTATATCTCATATAGTTCAATCCTTTCAAGGTGGTGATGGAAAATGAAATACATTATGTCGTGGAGGTGGTATTCTGCATAATGCATGAATGGTGATTTTATATTTCATAATGGATGGGGTATATAAACAAAATATGATAATAATCCTAATAATGTACCATTAAAGTATATAAATGATAATTATATCATTAAATTTGTGCTTAAATAATAAACCTGAATGAAGGTAATTATAAAAAAACTATGTAGTTGATATTTCTCATGCCTGGGAATTGATATTTCCTTATAAGTCTAAATCGGAATTATGGCCTTATTCTATATAATAGTGAGTAGATGGTTTTGAAAATGGGTTAGGGTTCTTTGAGAAGAAAAATTTCTAGGATTTAGGGGGAAATTATTCTGATTGGAGATTGTTCAATTTGTGAAGATGTTGCCCTTTATGAATTTGAGGAGATTAATGTTTTAGGAGTAACTCTTAAATTTTCAATAATATAAGGTTACTATTAAATTGAAAAAGTCAATTAATTTTAAAAAATATGAGGTTATAATGATTTTATGTATTAAATGACCTCAACCACTAATTGTTTAGGAAACATTGAGTGTTTTTTGGATTTTTTTTACTTTTTAACATTTTCCATTATAATTAATTTCTTTAGAAAATAATTATTTTTGATAGAAAATACTAAGATAGTAATTTTATATTAATTTGATACTTATAATTATAAATTTTGAAATTATTTTATAAATTACAATTTATAAAGGATTGCATTTTTAATTTGAATGTAAATACACTTAATCCCATAAAAATTATTTCTAGAGAAATAATATTTTAATAATTTAAATATATATATAATATAAAAATAGATTTCATATTTATTTTAATGAATTAAATATATTTAAAATAAAGAAATAAAAGGATATTATATTTAAAAGGAAATAAAAAACTAAATCCTCCATGGAAATAGATGATTTTAAAAATGATGAAAATAGTTTTTAGTAATTTTTATTCTAAAAATGTTAGACATCGAATTAATAATCTCAAAGAATATATTTGAATTCATAATTATATTAGATATATTTGTATTTGATCACTTAAAAGGGTTTTTATTCTTATTGATCATTCTTAAATAATGATAAAGTCAATAATATTACAAATTTCTTGAAAATCACATTATTAGATGAAAAAAAATCATTTTCAGAAAAAGATAAAATATTTGAAATAAATATATTATGATTTGAAGAACTTCGAAATGTATTTCATTTTATTAATTTCATGTTCAACGATTTATTACTTCATTTTTTGAATAAAATCATAAAATATGAGGAAAAAATCATTTTATTGGTAAATGACAATTTTCTAAAATTTATTGTTATTATTTATATTTCATATCATTTAAATAAATAATTTTTGAAGACCAACTATTTATATCAAACATAGTTTTAATCATTATTAATATGTTTCCTGAAATCCAAATTCAGATTGCACAAAAAAGTAATGGTTTTGAAAGAATAAATTTCTAAAGAGTAAATGACCTTAATATTAATTTGGTGTAAAGTAATTGAATTTAATTTATATTTTAAATCGTTTTTATTTAATTTATACATGTTATTTTTAAAGTGGGAAATCCTATTTATTATTTCTAAAATATACCAATCCCTTTATAGAAAAATATCCAATGTTTCTTCTCATAATTATTACATATAGAAAATTTAATCTTTTTTCCTTCATCATCTTCCTCAGTTGATCATTCATTAGAATCCATATTTTATTCCTTGGTGTCTTTAAGAGCTCAAATATGTTCACATTGTTAATAATATTTCTTGTTAGCAAGTTTGGAATAATAATATGGTTTCTAAATTAGTCTACCATGCTATTTGGTTGTTCATTGAGGTAATATCAACTTTGTCCCAGAAACCCATGGTTCCTATTAGTTCCAGTAATTACTAAAATGAAAAGCGTTAACATGATTTATGATATCTAAAAGTTAATTATCAAAAATAAACATTGTAAAATATATCGTAAATATTTCCTAAATTATTTCAATATCATGTTAGCTTATATTTTTTACAATTCAACTTGCATTAGACTCGATACAATATATATCACTCTCAGTTTAACATATATCATTCATGAATCAACCAGGGGTATTTAGAGTTTTTTTTCTCTCACACATGATTACATAATCAGTAAAATACAGATCCCAAACAACTTTTCACATTCTTAAAATATTTTAATCCAAATAATCATTAATATATTTTATCTCAATATAAAACATATTAATCCACCAACATAAGTAGTGATTCCCATAATCATACACCCAATCATGTTTATACTATAATAATATACTATGAATAACATGCCTTTATAAAAACATATTTTAATAATCAATACATTGAACAAAAATGATATAATATATATTTTCCTAAACATTAACACTATCGTTAACTCTCCAATGGTATTAAACACCATTTAATAATGTCATGTTATACTAACTATATATCAAAATCCAAAAAATGAGATGTACTTCTCCAAAAATATGGTTAATCAAATATCAATCCAAATATAAAAAATTACTAGCTAAAAAAAATTCAAAATCAAATTCCAATTATTTTTGTCAACATTATATCGATATTAAATATTATTGTTATCTAAACCCAAATCACATGTTTTCCAATTTTTATCCAAAAATATAACCATTTCATAAAACTCTTTGTCATAGTTATTAATACGATTTACTATATGATTAAAATAAATCTAAAATTAATGAATAATGATCCTTATATATGTCAGATAATTTTTAATTAAATATATAATATACCAAAATATCATCAACATATATCACATTACCAATTAATATAGCTAATAATATCGTGAATTTTGCTTGTTTTACTATATCAACCTCTATGACAAAAGTACTACTAGAAAACTCACATATCTCATCAATATATGAATATCATAATTTTCTCATCTATCTAGGCACGTTACATTATTTGGATATAAGAAATATTGGTTTTAAGGACCATTCATTTCTTAGTTTCACTTTCATGAAATTATTTAAAAAAATGAAACCAAAATATATATGATAATATACAAAATTTGATTATGAAAATATCAATATAAATATGAATTATCTTATAAAACCATTGTTTTTAATATATAATTCTTCTAGATAAACCCATGACTCTACTTTTTGAAACCTTAGTTATCCATGGAAATTTTATATTGACTTCTCTAACTGAATTTTTTGAACATCATTCTTAAATACTTAAAATAGTTCATAATGAGAATGTGATTACCCAAATCATATCCCTTCAGAGTCTCAAACGGGGTATCTATTTAGGACTATTTTTCATTCACGATGTGACAATCGATTTAAATCCCAATCCCCCCTTTTGGGGTTTTTACCCATAAGTGCATTTATTATAGAGCATGTATCTACTAGTAATATCCTGATAGGGATGTAATTTCTATGAAAACCACATACTCAGGAATTTTCAAATACTTCAATAATTTTTCCTATACATAGACATATTCTATGGGTTTTTAGTAATGTTATCTCATACCGATCCCTAAACAAAATGTGTATTGTGGTGATATTATTAAATCATATACTATTAAAATAATTTTCTATACCTTTTAAATTATGATAAACCATATTTTATCAACCCTTAAACCATCCACAAAAAAATTCATAATCTCAAATTTTATCTAGACCATTACTTTAACTCCATATGTGATTCCCCAGATCTACACACCCAAATCTCATTACCATATACATATAATTTTTAATCATAATTTGATACCAACTATAAAATTAATTATATAGCAATCCTTAATTACATATCAATGAAAATTAATAAATATTTTACATTTGAAGGAAAATTTTAGGTTTATAAATTTATATAAATATTTCACTTATATATGTAGTATTGTATACTCATTTTTTCACTAATAGTCACTTTTTTCAATATATATATGAAACCAGTTAATCAATGATAAGTCATTATCATATTTCAAAAATTATTTCAAAGGATATATCCTTCTAAACATATCACATGTTTTATTTTTATTAACAACTATAGAACTTAACAATAATAAAAGGGTAAGGTAGAATTATTATTTAGATACAAGTAAAACAGAAATAATCAAGGAATAATCAAGGCATAGTTATTATGGAAAGAACCGATAAGCAAAATTTATCCATAAAAAACATAAAACTAGGAGAATTATATACCTATAAAAATAAATAAAAGCATGGATATCAATAATAATAATCTCATTATAATGAAATTAATAATTTTAAATATCAAAAAAAATGTTGTCAATGCCTAGTTCCTTGATATTTTCATGTCTATAAAGAATAAATTTCCCTA
This sequence comes from Viscum album, assembly GCA_963277665.1. Classification (NCBI taxonomy): domain Eukaryota; kingdom Viridiplantae; phylum Streptophyta; class Magnoliopsida; order Santalales; family Viscaceae; genus Viscum; species Viscum album. Next base: position 1,647,402,463 of record OY728155.1, on the reverse strand, counting down.
ATTTGTGCAGATATACACTAAATACTGAAAAATGTTTTATCTCATGAGACTACTCAAAAAATTGAGGGGATAAATAATTCTAAATTGCACCCATCACCTGATTAATTTCAATTCATTCACCGTAAGAGTTATTGAGACTCTTTGTAGAATCCATAAGGAATATCTTATTAAATAAATGTATTCACATTTATATAATCAAATATGTGAAGTTTCAGCACATAATAGACATGTGCAAGAATCCAATAATCCTTAAGAATGTCAGTACTCCTCTCCATGAAAACAAAATGGAAATCATCATTGAAACCCATTAATAGAATGCTTTCGGATGGTTAAATGATAAATAGTCAAATTATCAATAATCATCTAAATTGGAATAACAACATATGGAATACTAATAAATTTACCCATCTTATTAAAAGGGTCTAGATTATCATAAAAATTGTAAGAAAATAATTTTTATGGTCAAATAATACATTGGGAACTTCTTAATAATAAACCATATTGGAATAGAAATATACAGAATGAAAATAATTATCCCCATAGAAATATAATCTCATTCTTTCTAGGTGAACAACATCCTATTTTGCTGAATTAAAATGTTATTTTCACATTTTATCGAGAAATGGGTATATAAATTTGTCAATAATAGAATTATATGATCATAATATATACAGGGAAATATGGTGGATTGTTTCAAATTTATATAACCTTAATGTAATAATGTAAACAAAGAATGATGTTGACATATATAAAAATCATTCTTGTAAAATAATTCATGAATGATACGACCTAAGAAAGTATCTATAGTTATATTTTCTATTACCAAGAGTTCATTACTCAAAATTAAAAAAACATATTTTATAGTATAAATAGTGAATCATATACCCTATTAGAGTAAAAACTTTTGATTGTAAAAATAGGGTATGGAGATTGAATCAAAAATGATATTTTAGAAAACATTTTTGATGTTGATGAAAAAGATAATGTTATAGGTCCCATCCAAAAGTCCAACTAATATGGTTAAGATGAAAAATATTTGAATACCATTTTTTTAATGTAATTTTCAATTATAGGTCCATGAAATGACGTAATTTTTTTAGAAATGACGTAATTTTTTTAGAAATTTGCATAAGAAGAAAATTCATATGATAGTTAAACGAAAAAAATACCCTTTTAATATTTTTTAAAATAGCTTATTTCAAATAATAATTATAAAAGTGTAATAAAATATTATTTATAATAAATAATTTTTTAAAAAAATTATTATAAAATATCCTTTAATTATATCATGTGAGAACCCAATCATTCAATAATAATGTTTAAAAATACATTATAACTCCTAGGATAGGATTCGGGTTGCTAAAAATCATCACTATAGGGGAAAAATATGAATATCCTCATGAATAATGGAATGATAATTTTCTATTAAATCACATGAAACAAAATGATTTTGGTTAAAATATCCCCATGGATACTAAATACACAATAAAATTACAAAATGGTACGTAACATGTAACATGTATCAATGAATCAGAATTGAGACAAATAAAATTATTGTTTCTTGATTACCACATTAATAAAAATAAATTAAAAGATATGACATGTAATTCATATTAAAATTCCATGATTAATTGTTTTTTCATAATATGGTATTTGAAATGGGTATTATATAATCCAAATAAAATAAATTAACTGGATACTACCAAAGATGTCCCAAAAATTGTAATTTGTGATGAAACCATTTCCTATAGTCCAGAATATCATTAATGTAATTTAACCTATTATATCACAAAAATAGAGACCTTAATAAATTAAATTAGGAACCCACTCATATCCATCTAATTTTGTACACATCAAAAATGGAAATTCTCTAAATTAATTCTATCAATTTTCCACATTGAGTGTTTATAATTTTGATCATTTGTATGAGTTTCATAATATTATTGACTGTGTGTAGTATTATTTAAATATTTACCATTACTATATGACTAAAATTTTTATTTGCGATGATTTCTAATTATTTATTGTGCTCAAAATAAGTTTCATAAATATTTTAGTCTTTCTTCATGAATATGAAATAGATAAAAAAACATGATTTAATGATTCTTGACGATCAATGTGTGTTTTCAAAATTAAAAAATAAACAACGATATAGTCTTTTTAGAAATAAAAATAATAAATATTTATGAATTTATATTATATTAGTATAGTAACTATTTTCTCATATTTAATCATTATATAAATTCACTATACTTTTCAATTCAGTTGTTAAATTAACCTAGACATGAACATACCATTATTTAATGTATGATTATGATACAATTTTTTTCAATGTAACTATACTAAAATAATGATGAACTGATTATTATTATGATATATCTGAATTTTATTGAATTATAATAAGAAGTAAGAGATAGTGTAACATCCTGGACCCAAATTCCATTGAATAGCTCTCCAAGCATGATTGGCCACATTCCCTCAAGAACATCTCCCCAAACGTCATAGGCCACCAACTAGAATAGGCAGCCCATGTGTGTCTGTGGGGAGACTATTACATCATTACCAGAGTATAGCACAGCAGAATATATAATATATCATTATTGAAAAAATAATAATAATGAGATGATAAGGAAAAAGTGTAAGAATTATATATAATCAATATTAGAAGACGTATTATATAGAAAATGGTGATACATGACATATATCACAACAAAACTACCCTAAATGGTAACATGGAAGGTAAATAGTACTGGGAAAAAGTATTAAAATTGTATAAGTATTTAACTTGCAACTTGAGCCTCATTTTTGTCCCATGATCCCTTAGTCTTAAGTAATCATTATAAACCCGTAGTTGGGTGCTTTCCCTTATCCAGTGAAAATATATATAAATAGTATGTAGGTAATATTGAAATAAGTAATGTAAGTAAAAAAAATTAATCACCATACATTTCCACTTTCTAATATTATGGAAAATTCATTTATTTAAAATCTTATAAGTGACAATTATATGATGTAGCAGTCAGGATTGTGTTGTTTGGTCAATTCTACATTACAATTTAATCTCAATGAAATTATTTGTATTGAGACGGGATGAAATATATACACCCCCGTAAAATCATGATAACAGCAGATTCATAATCATGCCATATAAAATATATAAGTCATATGTGGACTCTAGGATTGTGTTTTGTCTTGGCAGACAGGTCATAACTTATTCCATTCATTAATCTAAATTATAACATTATCCCATCCATGACATTCTGAATTTGGAATTCATGTATTACTCTAGTGGTAATAAAACAAAACACCCTATGATCTTGTCCATGGAGAACCTATTAAGAACCTATGTATTTTTTCTAGGTGTGGCATTACATCACTGCCATTTGAGTCCATCTTTGACAGTCCACCACAGGAGCCTCAGTATCACCCATGTAAAAATGATAAAATTACATTTGAATCTATTCATGAAATTATCATAAGAATCCATGTATCACACGGTATATTATTCAATCCCTAGAGTCTATATTTTTCAGTTCGCTAGGGACTCTAGGTAACACTCAATTACTTATGTTCAAATACACTATGAGTATATCCATGGAATTATCATATGAATTCCTATATAAATTGAAATATAAAAGGTAAATTCCAATTGAATATATGCATGGAATTGATCATTTAAATCCATTTTTCACCCAAGGAACATCATCATTCAATATCATCCCATAACATTTAATAGTTCAAATTTAATTATGTTGAGGTCAAGAAAAATAACATTTCAATTCCACTCACCTTAATGGTTAATCAAGCATTGACGATGCATAGAAATCATGAAACTCAATTACTCATATAGGAATAATCATTCACTCAATTATTTAATGATTCAATGGTCAAAACCATACTCAAAACATTGTAGACGTTGCATCAAAATGATTCTAAAAGCACAGTAAAGCTTATAAGGCTTTTCCATTTATTATCTCATAAGGACATTTCACTTTAACAAGCATATCAATATTTACAACCTATCATAAGCCATTGAGTTATTGTTTGGGAAGAAGAAACATAGATTAGGATTATAATTGATTTTAATTTCATTAAAAATTATCAATATTTTCATAAATAAAGTGGTCACATTACTTATGTGCAAGGGGTGAAAAATATGCACCAACAATCCATGTTTAACTATAGGAATGGGGAACCCACATGGTTCTCTCTCATAGTTTGACTAACCACATAAATCCCTTGAAAATATCCTCTATCAAGATAACCTATTCAGTTGTATGGCCATGCATACTATATAGCATGATTTTTATAAAATAGTGTGGAAAATTTATTCAATCAGCCTCTTCCTAATACATTTTATTAAACCGAGTGGCATGTGTTGCATGATCTCAACTAACCACAATCTAGACCATTTTCACCACAATGTTTGAGTTTTGGGATTCGAACCAACCACGAACACCCTCGATAGCTCCATGAAATCAATGGAAATTCACATTAGGCATTAATAAAACAGTTAATCTAAAAAAGGAATAAATTAACGGAATTGTACCTCAATGAAGTACCAGGTTCTTACATGATTCCCCCATTAAAGAAATTATTCCATGAATTTCTCTTACAAGGGTGGTGTAGCCTCATCTATTAATAACCTAGGCCACTGATATCATACATCGGCCTCTTGCTCCCAGGTTAAATTTTATATACGGTCGTGCTTCAACAAAACCTATACTAAAAAAACAATCCATCCTTGGAGAACCATCATCGTATGATCCACAATATGTATATGATTATACTCAAAGGTGGAATCTACCTATAAATCAACATATTTGGGATGTAAATTACGAGATGGGTAAGAATAATATTGTCAAACTGAGAAACATGGAAGACATCATGCATGTTCCAATACCTCTGAGGTAACCACAACTGATAGGCTACTGGAGCAACTCTATCCAGAATCTCAAACAACCCCAAATATCCTAATGAAATATTATACAATATTTTGATTCTCATGTGTCCTAGTCTTAGTATGGTAGACATGAAAACCTGATCCCTAACTTTTAACTCTATATATCATCTATAAAGATTGGAATATTCTTTCTTATGAGAATACATAGTATCCATCAAATTCTGAATAAACTATAGCTACTCAGTGGGATCCTAGACAAGAGTAGGTCCTTGAATAATAGCCTCTCCTATGTCAATCAAACACATGTCTGATCGTCACATCCTACTGTAAGAATCCTCATAATGAACTATGGGAATAATATCTTGAAATCTATTATTGTATGTGAATTCAAACTGGGGTACATGCATCTCCTAAGAACCCTGAAAATATAGGACACATTCTCACATCATGTTCTCAAGTACCTTAATCATGAGCTCAGACTGGCCATCTGACTGGGAGTAATATGTTGTACTTGGAGTACCTATGTAACTAATTCCCTCTACAACCATTTTGATAACCATAATGTAAAACATGTATCCATATCAGAAATGATAAAATATATGTGTTTGTGAAGTCATACTATCTCACAGATATACAACAATCAAAGATCATCCCAGGGGTAGGTTTTCTTGATCCGTAGTAAATTTACATCCTTGATTGTCATGTCAACAAAAAACACATTTTATCAATACCTTAAGGTGACATTGGTAAACATGTCCCAAAATCCATAACAACATAATTCCATTTCCACTGGGGAATAGGTAATGCAATAAAAGTCTGAATTGTCATTGGAATTTATCCTTTACCTGTAGATAGGTAGAATATCTCATGATAAAACCAGAAACATCTCTTTTCATACATATCCACCAGCACTGGAGAGTTCTTTAGGACAGATACATGACAACATCCAAGTCTCTTTAAATATATAACCAATAGTGCACCACACTTTTTATTTTATCACCAAAAGGAAAAATTATAAACTATGGTACCTCTACTATAGGAATCTCATTAAAAAGATCACTAATCAGTGTTTCATTAACAGTCATGGCCTGACCACTTTAACAAGGAGAACCTGACTACATATGACGCCATATCAGGGACCTTGTAACAATGAAATAATAGAATACTGATTGGCCAAAATGAAAATACTCATGCAAGAATTCCAGATATTTAATTCTATAACATCCCTGGGATTTCAAATTTCTGTTTTTAGAAATATTTTATTAAATAAAATAATTTATTAATAATAATAATAATAATATTTTTTAAGATGGTTTTCATTAAAAATGAAAATTGAAATTCTGTGTCTTAATTAATTTTATTAGAATTAAATTACAATAATTATTACTAATTATATGTACTGGTTATAGTTTTCAAATTTATTCTATTATTTTGATTTTAAATGTTTAAAAGACTATTTTAATATAAATATTTTTATAATAGAATTTATTTATTTTTTATCTAAAATGATAAATATTATTTCAATGATAATAATATTAATAATAATAATCCAGGGAAAATAATTTTTTTGGAATGTTTTTTTTATTTTTAAGAAAATATATCGTCTTTTAATTTTATGAAATTTATAAATTATAAATTTTTTTTAATGATTTTATAAAAATCATTCACTTATATATATATATATATATATTTGTGTATTTTTTGAAAAATTGTGACTTGATTTATCTATTAAAAAAATTAATTATATAAATATATTTAAAATGAATATATATATATATAAATGAATTTATAAATATATATTTTATATTATTTTTATTTTAAAAATATATAATTATAATATTATAAAAAACAGAACTTATTAATATATAAAAATGTTATGTGTATTATTTTTTTCTAAACCGATGGGGTTTGGTTCCAAAGAGGGAGTCCAAGGGGGATTCGAGGTCTTATAAGATGCTTGAGAGTTTCAAATCAGATCCATGATCCCTATATTTTCCAAATTGTGTTGTCAACAGGCTCGAGATCTATCCAGATCTGATGATCTGAACAGTTAGGGATCAACCATAGCGAGGTGTAAACCACTTCTTCATCTCCAATCTATTCTGAGGTAGGGGTTTTCTTTTATCATGGTCTAAATATTTTTGGATTAGAAGATGTAGGATAATTTTTCTTCATCGATTTGATTACAAGTTTGTTGTTCGACAATTTTATTCATCATACAATACTTTATAATCATAGTTGTTTATGCATATGATCATTTCATCTGTCTTTTTTTTCATGTTTTTATTTTTGTGGTCATCTACTTAATCAATTGGTTATTTTAAATTGTTTAGTTCATTGTTTTCATACTCTAGATGAATTTATTTTCATTTATATCAATTTTATATAAATTTGGATTTTCCATTTTCTGTTGGAGTATAAAAATAATGGTTTTTTTGTAGTATGTATGTGTGGTTGCAATGATCTTTTTTTATCATTTCAGCTTTGTCTACAAGTTGTGTGTTTGTGGAATTACACACAGTAAAGAATAATTCTATAAGATCTGTCTATATGAGTGAAAGTAGAGGGGGGGAAAATATTATTCTACCATTCCATAGTGATTTTGAGAGTGTGATATTCGGCAGCTAACGAATCATAGTGTAATTAGACAATGTAATATATTTTTTTCCTTCCAAATCTATAGTGAGGATTGAGTTAATTTTATTCTTATGTTTTTTTATGTTTAATCTACTGAATTATGTTAATGGAATTTTTCTACATAAATTATTATGATAATTATTGTATATATATAAGCAATAAATTTAAGACTATGTTTTTCATATATAACTATTATTGCAATTTCGGTATAAATCGTTTAAAAAAATTTGTGTTTCATTTTTATGGAAGGGTGTATTATAAATTAGTTCTAGAATTATTATTTTAGTATTTTTAAAATTATTTTAAACAATTGTTCATATAAAATAATATTTTATTACTTGGTTAAATAAAATTATTTATGTAATTATGGAGATTGTTATATGTATATTAAAACCATGTTTTAATTATTTTTAAATACAAAAATATTTCCATTACAAAAATTCATTGCAAAATGAATTAATTTAGAATAATGTTACATAATTCATGTTAGGTACATACATGTCTATATAAATAATGTATTTGGACACATAACATATTATTATATTTAAGTAATTTATTTGGATATATATAAGTATTTATTTAATTATAAAACTTATTATAAATAAATTATTTATGACTATTCATATTAATGAAAATATGTATTACATAAAATTAAATCATGTCATCATTCTTATTATGTTTATAATTTTATCACCATTTTTCTAGAAAAATGTACATAATATATCACCATGTTTTATAAACATTATGAGCATTGTGTTTTCATATATACATGGCTTTGAATTTTTCAACACTGGCTACATTTATAATAAGATCATGTTCTAATTAACATTTTATGGTTTTATTTCCATAATTAACAAGCACATGGATTACATTCCTTGTGTTTTATTTTAATTGTTTCCATTGTGTTTTTATGTGAGGAATATAACTAGTTATTAAAATTATTTTAAGATGTTAAATTATTTATAAGAATAGAATATGTATCTCATGAAAGAAGGATTGAATACATTTAAATATTATCCCAGGGTTTTTAATAAGGGTTTCGGTTAAAACCATGCACATATGTGCGAGGAAATGATAGTTTAGACACACACACACACACAGATATATATATATTTACATGCTTATAGGTAATTATAAGTGGTAATGTGTATTTTAATACATTGATATGTTTTAAAAATTAAAAACTCTAGTGTATATATATATATATTTGTAAAGAAACATTAAATGTTTTTTTGGAAAACCCTGTGCTTATACGTTATAAATACAAAATATCATGGCGGAGTGATACCATCCTTAAATAATTGGTAGGCCCATAAAAAATTTAATAATTCAAGTAACCTTAGAATAGTGTTTTATTTGTAGAATATTGAATATTGATTTAAAAAAACATTGTAATATGTTTAAAGTGGGTTTTCAACAAAGGTATTTTCCAAATGATATAGATTTTTTCAATAAATAAGTGATTTAAATTATTTTATTCAAATTTTAAATATATTTTCAATGAATATATTTAAATTTATTTTTCAATGGTTTTAAAACCCCTAACTGGGAAATTTAATGCCCACATCTTAATTTAAAATTATTTTCACATGATACTTCAGAGCCCAATGTGGGACTCATCATTTTCATGAGGATGAATCATAGTTGACTTTTTATTTTATATTATTTTTCTCGTGACCCTGAAAAGTGTAATAAATTGTATCCATCCTCCAAAAACAAGACTGGTGAAAGTTCATATGTTATGTAATATTTATGAATGGGTCCTTACAACTTCAAAACATTTCATTAAAACTGCCAAAACCTAGATATTTGTTTGAACAAGTTCTTTATGATCATAAACAAGGAACACGAAGGATAACAAGTCATGCCACATAGGCTAACTATACATAAAATGCTCAGATCAGACGACCAACATATTACAAAATTATTCACAAAAAAATCTTCTTGGGAATATTCCATTTGCCATGATTTCATCCACCATTTTCTATAATTGACTCCTGGTGATGTTCCTAGTCAAACCATTATCCAACCACTTAAAATTTTTGTGCCTGAGAATGAATAAGAGAGTAACCCTGATCTTGCCCACCAGATTCGTTTCCCTTTATAAACATTAACTATGATACTAGAACGATTCTAGCATAGCACTATATTCATTAAATTGTAGTCTATGGAACCAACTCAAGGTAGTTGATATTCCACATTTAAAAGTGATACGTCGGTAATAGGCTAAGACATCAACATAAAAAAACATAGACTCCACCCATTGCGGAATCCACATCATTGTCAAGTAAGAAGATAAAGTATGGTATCCAAGATTCCATCCAAATAATTTCTTCTTGGGAACCCAAGTATCACTCAAGACTCAAAATGACTTGATGAGAACCATGCATCAGTGTGAAACACTAAGAAAACAACCTCGATATGCCCAAAAACATTTAATACATCAACACTATTTAAGATTGATGTTATCATTGTGAATAAAGGATGAAATCATGATAGGGTACAAGGACATTGATGATCAAGGGAACTCTAATAGGATATCAAATAATTACAAGAAGATCAGTCAAACCATTACTGGTCAACATCGTTTGAAAGAAGTTGGGCTTTACCTTCCAATGCACTATAATTAATAAGTTACACACCTTTACAACCCAAGGAATCCCATAATCATTTAAAACATACCACCAATGTCCATACATGAATAAAAATGTTTCTAATGTGTTTCACACACATCAAACCACATTAAAGTCTATATTTTGAAAAATAAGTGACACATATAATATAATTGAAGAAACTATTCTCGCCTAAAATGTTTTCTAGTCATCCAACGATGAGATAGACCATACCCTCATAAGCATGCTAGAAAATATTGCCCAAAAAACACACAAGTGCCACTCCTCTAAGTCACACCTACAATATCAATGAATTTGTAATGAAAACCATAACCAACATGGTCTGCGTGTCGAAACATCTGATTCTATTGGTTGTCATCCTAAGAATTGGGATGTTATTGATTTATTTAATTCCCAGATCACTCTACAACAAAGATGACATTAGTATGTAATAAAGATCTCAAATTTCAATGATTTCTTTGAACATATATACATATTTATACCGTTTAGCAATGCGATGGGTTATATGTATATGTACACACAATTCACTGAGGTTTCAGAAAAAAGATGACCACCCCTTATACCATCCATAGGTTTTCTTTCCAATGCATAAATGAATCAGGTAAGCTATAAATTAAATTTAAAACAAAGTCATACATTCCATATGACTATTATATTGAATGAAGACGTGACCATCCGTCCATAATTAATGAAATTAAGAGGGTCACTAGACCTATTAAATGGTTGAACATTCCCTTGGAACATCTAGCTTGTTAAAATCAATCATTACCTGATGCTCACACCCATAAAAATGGTCAAAGAGTCCGTGACCACGCATCCAAATGAGGGTGTCATTAAAAATCTAAGAGTCCTTTAAGGAAAAACGACACCTGAACAACACCAAGAGAGAGAAAATCATAGTATTTTTCACGGAACATATGATCTAGGGTTCTACCTACTTTGGGATAGCCCCTAAAAAATCCTAACACATTGACCAATAAAAAGCTAATTCCTACTGAAGTCACTAGGCTTCATAGCATATCACTAAAGGCACTCATGTATGGGAAATGACCAATGGGAATTGCTCACATTTCCGCTCTAAGGAAACTCCAGGGAACATTTAAACTACCATTACATGAATTATTATATTATGTAAAAGTCTATATGTTAAATTTTAATACATTAATTTTTTATTTATATTCATTACTAATTAATGAATTTATCTAAATTAATCACTTTAAAATTATTTATGAATAGGAGACCTATGAGGGTCTTGAAAAACCAACATGGGTCCTTAAAAAAGCTACCAAATAGTATTTTTTTACTATTATGGTTATAAACATCTATAAAAGGTTTTCTCAAAATAATCATACCTACAATTTATATAATTTTTCTAGTTGTCTATTTTTTAAGCCAAAACACACCTCAAAAAAGAACATCACCAATGTTAAAAGCTCAAAAGTGTAGGAAAAGTCAAAACCCCCCTAAAATAAGCTCATAACACGTATCATACATCAAAGTCTTGGAATTTAAAAAGGGTAGAAACTATAAACCAATAGAGACAATAACTCTTGCCCAATCAAATGACGGGTCTAGTATAAGTCTCAATTTTATGTCCCAATTCACATTTCAATTAATTTAATATTCATTTCCATTTAATTTAAATCATTCATTTATAAAAATATTTCACCAATGGTTCACTAAATCCTAGTCAATGTTGTCCCATAACACCCCACGTACCAAAATTTAGTATGATATAATCCATACCATGTCAAATTTAATTAAAATTTATATTCAAAAGGTCAAAAATTTTCTAATCTATAAGGTCCCATACTCGTTATGATTAAAAATATGATGTCAAATTATATATCCAATACAAAAAATGTTTCCTAATAACAACTACATCTATCAAAGAAAATATCACAACAACATGAAAAATAAGAAATGCATCATATATGTCATGGAATAGTTCAAGGAATGGGACTTCAAACATGTGTTATGTATGATGCATGAGATGGAATACAGTCATATCATCAATTGAAAATATAACCAAACCCAAAATCATAAAAAATCATAATTCATGTCTATCACCCAATGGGGGATTAAAATAAATCATAATAGTAAAATCTAGAAATGAACAATTTCATTTAAGAAAATTGTACATTTTCTTTTATGAGGGTCAGCTACACCTAGGCCCATCTCATTATCAAATCCCAATTCCTTCCCACCCATTTTTATTTTTTTCAAATAGTAAATCAAATAATAAAAAACATTTGATACCACTTTATTACATCCCAGACCCAAATTCCACTAAATATTACCCCGAAACCAGTTGGCCACAAGACATCAAGCATATCTCCCCAAATGTCAGAGAATGCCAACTAGAGACCATGTCCTTGGGGTGTCTGTGGGGAGACTATGACATCATAACCAGAGTATAACATAGAATAATAAAAGTCATTCAAGTAGAATAAATAGTATAAAATTAAAAAAACAATTTAAAAGTAGAAGAATTATATATAATCAATTTCAAAAGATTTCACATATTAAAAATGATGATAAATGTCATGTGTCTTTTCATAACATCATAAACAGGTACCCTTGGAAGGTATAAATTGCATCTAATAAAAGAAAAGAAAATTATAAAACTATAATCATGAGCCTCAGCTCAGCCCCATTCTCCCATGTTGATAGAAAATCAACAAGAACCGGTATTATGGAACTTTCCCAAATCAACACATACAAAATTATAATATATTTGGGTACCCAAAGTCACCAAAGGAGGGCATGGGAGTATATCATAGCAGGTAACCAGCCATGGGGTTTTCTAATCATCTGGTGTATCTTTATAACAATAGTGTGCATGACGTACTCAAAAGTACTTCTTATACAAGTACATTTACTTATTTTATAACCAATTGGTTTATTCAAATTCATTTAAGCGATATGTCTCTGAAGTAGCAATCGGTCATGTGTCATTTGTTCAATTTCTTTTAGCAATTCAATCTCAATTTAATTATAAGTCTCGTGACTTACTATAATCCCAAAAACCCCATTAAAATCATGAGTACAATTGATATATAACCGTTCAAGGTATAAGAGAAATATCGACTCCATGATTGTGTTTTGGATTGGCATACACATCATTATTCAATCCATTCGTTAATCAAAATTAGAACCTCATCCCTTCAATGACATTTTTTTATTTCAAATTCATGAATCCTTATAGGTTTAATATAACCGAACACCTTACAAACTCTGTAAAGACCCAGAAATTCCGTAGAAATATTTTTCTTAAATACAGGGGATTTTTACGAGTCCGTGAAAATTTACGGCACTTGATTCTGAGACCCGGTGTGCCAAGAATAAATTTATGAAGTTTTGTTCGAGTAAATTCCGTAAATGTGTAAGAGGGTTTTTAGATCTTTTGAGACAGTGCTCGGAACGTAAATATGAGGTCGCCATTGAACTCGCAGAACCGATATTCACATAAAAAGACTTCCACCTCAACAACAGATGATCGGGAATAAAATATATTATTTTATTCATAAAAAAACAAATAAAATATAGTACAACCCTTTATTTTATTTTTAAGATACCATGTGTTGAGGGTGTTGGTTAAAAACTCCCGTTGGGAGTTGGTGGCAGGACCGCCACACCCTAACCTCCCAAGAGAGGTTATGGTGGTGGGGCCCACCCGAGCATAACCTCTCATGGGAGGATAATTTAGTTTGGGACCACCCGAGCTGCATAACCTCGCTATTATTGATAGGGGTGGGGACCACCCGACCCCAATTGATGGTGGAGGATGAAACCTCCCCACTATCCCTCATTAATGAGGGTGTGCCTCTTGACCTCCCTATGTATTCAATTACGCCAACACTTGTGTTTTATTAAGGAGATCCTCTTGGCATCCTCCAAATTAATGAGACAACAATCGTGCATTTAATTTGGTGGAGTTGTGTTTTTAATTCTCCTTTATGGATTGGTTTTCCAACGTAATATTATACCACTAATCTAATAATATTTTTTCGTCATTTCTCTTTTGGTGGAATTGAGAGGATCTTGGGTGAAAAGTGCTCCCAACGGAGAATGCTCCTTCCAATGAAGAACGCGAAGAATGCCAGATTTATTCTTTGACTTCATTCCTCAAATCCTACCGACATGGAGCGCCTTCCGCGACCGACTCAACTCGGGATTCAGAGAGTGTGGCGGACCCGATGAACGATGAATTCTTCCGTCTTCATACCGCGAAATCAAACGTCAACGAACGATGAACAAAAAATAATTAGGTAGGGGTTATTGCATGTTGATTCTTCCCTTTTCTTCCTCTCATCATCGAATGAAAAATTGATACAAAGTGTTGTAATTAATTGTTGAGCTTAATTCTGATGAGACAAAAGATATCATCTCTAAACTCGGAGGGTTTGGGAAAAACTAACATGCTCGACTCCCTCCTCGGTTATTCTGTAATGATTCTTCGGCATGGAGATGAGGATATGACAACGAAGGTGGCATCGACGAAGGTTGCACTACCTGCGGCCTCCGTAAATTGCACCGCCACGTGGAACACCTATACTTCCTGCCCACCAATGCCACACCCTGCCGTGGGAACTGCGGCTTACCTGTATGCTGCCCCGGGCATTCTGGCCTGCACTGCGGCCAACTCGCGCACCACCATGCCCCATGTCGTCATGCCCATGCGCTCCGGCCGGCCTAGCGGATTGCCCATGCGTCGTCTCACCCCACGCCGCATGCCCTCACCTGCCCCCCACCACGTCGCCTGCCTGCGTGCATCCGCTTTGTGCCCTACTGATCGTGTGCCACATGCGCTACCCGGCTCCGCCAGCACCCTGCCTGATGCCCCCACACGTTGCTCGTGCGCCACCGCGGCCTGCCCACCCCAGCCGGTGGCCTTCCCGGCACCCTCGTGTGCTGCCCGCGCACCGTCGCGACCTAACTTGCACCCCATCGGCTAGAACACTGGCCTCCCAAATAGTGTCCTCCCGGGCCTCACCCCTCACGGCACTAGACGAACCGGCCTCGGCCTTCGGGCCAAGTCGCATGTGTGGCGACATCTGGGCCGAACCTCCCTCACAGTTCGCTTGGTCAGGCCCAACGTATCGGGCATAACATAGCAGGCTTATCCCCCTAATGAGTTGGGTCAGACCCATTAGTTCTGTCTAGGTTGACCCATCCTCGTTCTTCCCAGACTGGGTTGGGCCGAGTCGGTCCGACCAGGTCCGACCGGACCCGGGTCCACTACAGACCATTTTCATACATTGGCCATATCTATGGTACCAGACTTCTGTTTGACGAGCCGTCAGTGGCACTCGTAATCTCGATGAGAGGTGGTCCCTTTGAGTATACCCCACTGGAGTTCGAGGTATAGTTGAGATATGGTTGGATTGGTTCATACACGAACCCAATCGGTCCCCCGAGACTAAAAGGCTAAAAACTCACAGACTGTGCATCGGATTGACGTGTCGTCTGTTACGTTGAACCCCCTATGACATGGAAATCCTTTGAGATACTTCTACGTGAGATATATCGACACTTGGAGAGCTAAGGTGGAGTAAACACACATCGTACCTCGATTCATCTCTAGAGCTACATGGTCATATGCTTCAGCTGCCTGAAGCTGAGCTCTCCGCTGTCCACCTTCTCCCTACGGTCGGGGTGGACCTCATGGTGGTGGTGGCGGTGGCACCTCATAATGTTGTCCAATGCTAGCTGCTCGACTAGATCCTCTGCCATGTCTGCCTGAGCCTTGCTGAACGCCTTGATCAAATCGCTGCCTCTGCCTGGGAGGTCCCTCAACAATCTATTGATCATCAGAGCGGGGGGTTGGAAAATCACGATCCATGTGAGAAATCCCACCTCATGAGTAACACTACATGCTACCGACTTGTGTGTCTCTGATTTGTGTGCTCCGCACAACTGATCCTGAGTCATGCGGCTGACCACCTATAGGTATGATCCTCTTTGACTTCTACGACATCTGTCTACTGGCAGATGCAGAATAGTCTGATGCATATTGTCTAGAGACTCCTACGAGAATAGATTCGACGATTACGCACTGGTGCCGGTAATTTTTTCCAACTCTAGGAGGTGAGATCTTCGGCTGGGATCTCCTAGTATCATCATTGAGGCCTTACGACGTCATCTTGGGTATGGAATGGTTATCTATAGTCCCTGCTCAGATTGACTATATTACGTGAAAAGTGCGGTGTTTCTGCACGGATGGGACTTGTTTTACCTTCACCGGCAATAAGGGAACCTTTGCAGCATATGACAGACTTACTCGGAGGAGGGTGTAGCCGATCACTCACCAGTTGGCTGGCCTTACCCTCAGAGAAGTAGATCTGGTGAGTCTGAATTATCCAGTAGTGGTGGACCAGTATGCGGATGTTTTCCCTAACGATGCTTGAGGACTACCTCATCACAGAGAGGTGGAATTATACATTGACCTTTACGCCAGGACGACACCAAAATCTAGTCCAGCATATCGGATTGGTCCCACGGATCTTTGCATGCTGTTGGTACAGCTAGAGGACTTGCAGGGAAAGGGATTCATCTGTCCTAGTGTTTCTCCCTGGGTAGCCCTGATTCTGTTCGCTAAGAAGGCGAATGGGTGCTTGAAGCTCTATGTGGACTACTGTCACCTGAACTAGGTGGTTGTGATGAACATGTACCCACTCCTGAGGATTGAAGGCTTGTTTTATCAGTTAAATGGAGCTCGATGGTTATCGAAGATATAACTCAGATCATGCTATGACCCGCTCAGTGTTCTAGACGAGGATGTGAAGAAGACAGCCATTAGGTGTCATTAAGGACACTATGAGTTCTTGGTTATTCCCTTTGGCATAACCAATGCTCCAAAAATGTTCATGAGTATCATGAACATGATCTTATATCCATGCCTCGATCACTTTTTCGTAGTCTTCATCGACGAAATTTTGATCTACTCGACTACTGAGGAGGAGCATGCCTACCATTTACGGGTAGTACTAGACACACTCCGAGAGCACCATCTTTAAAGTAAGCTCCCAAATTGACAGTTCTGGATTCGAGAGCTTCACTTCTTGGGACACATCATCATGGAGGCTGGAGTTGTAGTGGATCCAGTGACGATTGAAGAGATACTTTCTTGGGAACCACCCAAGTGCGTGATGGAGGTGCAGAGTTTCCTAGGATTGGATAGTTACTATCGGATGTTCGTTCCAGACTTCTCCAGAGTTGTTGCACCACTTTTAGCCTTGAAAAAGATGGGGAAACCCTTTGTGTGGTCAGAAAGATGTCAGTAGATCTTTCAGGAACTAAGGTACAGGCTGACTAGTGACCCTATCTTGAGAACTCCAGAGGAAGGCGTAGTGTACTTAGTGTACTGCGACACATCAGGGACCAGACTCGGTTGTGTCTTGATGAAAGATCTAGCAAAGATCGGTTATGTTTCTCTGCAGCTAAGGCAGCATGAGTAGAACTACGCTACCCATGATCTAGAGTTACCAGGAGTGGTCTTTTTCTTGATGATGTGGCAGCACTATCTGATGGGAGAACATTATACCGTGAACTCTGATCACACGAGTATCAGGTATATCTTCTCTCAGAAGGACCTGAACCTGAGATAGCGGTGATGGCTCTATTTCATCTAGGACTATGATTTAGAGATAGTATATACACTTGGGAAGGGGAATGTTTTAGAAGATGAACTCAGTATGAGATATGGTATACAGATGCTAGGAGAGGCGATAGAGAAGCTGGATTCTTTAATCATTTCTTATGTGGACTCATATGGGGTAGCATTCCTTCAGTATCTTACAGTCACTTCTTCACTTCTTCTGCGAGTCATGGAGGTGCAACATGGGGACACTGACTGTGAAACTCGACGTGGTACGATATCCACAAGGCAGGCCCCTGATAGATTTTCTAAAGGTGGGGAGCAAGTCATCCTCTTCATAGGATATACAATAGTACCATAATCACATTAAGAGGATGTGTTGAGGGAGTTCCACACATCTCCTATATCATAATATCATGGTGTGGCGAAGATGTATCAGGACCTCCGACGACAGCACTGGTGGCCAGGTATGAAGAAGGAAATATCTGAGTTTGTCTCATGATGCCTCACTTGTCAGCATGTGAAGGCAGAGCAATAGGTACCAGCAAGCATGGTTCAGCTTTTAGAGGTCCCATAGTGGAAGTGGGATGGGATATCCATGGACTTCGTGATGGGTCTTCCACTTACATCCAAGAGTCACGATTCGATTTGGGTGGTATTTGACCGACTCACCAAGAAAGAACACTTCTTATCGATCCTAGGACTGGGCTCTATAGAGAGAATGGGATGCCTCTATGTACATGATATTGTGAATTTTCACGGAGTACCTACTTCTATAGTCTCTGATCATGACACATGGTTTAATTCCCAACTATGAAAGGGGTTGCATGAGGCTTTCAGGACATAGCTATATCTGAGCACCACCTTCTATCATTAGATAGATGGTCAGAATGAGAGGAACATTCAAGCCCTTGAGGAAATTCTACTTGAATGCGTCCTCGACTTCGGTCGCATTTGGGTGGATCACAAACCATTGGTGGAGTTTCCCTACAAGAACCGCTATCACTCCACCATAGTGATGTCACCTTTCGAGGCCTTATACGGGTGACCTTGCAGATCACCCCTATGCTAGACAGACCCTTGGGAGTTATCACTAGTGGGTCCAGAGATGGTATAGGCTACCACTGAGAAGGTTCAGATCATCCAGGAGCAGATGAAGATTGTATAGAGTATACAGAAGGCTTAAGTAGAAAGGATACAAAGACCTATAGAGTTCGAGGATGTGGACCACGTCTTCCCAGGGTCTCACCTCGACGAGGTCTACAGAGATTTGGCCGAGGGGTCAAGTTAACGGTGATGTTCATCGAACCTTTATAGGTCCTCAGTAGAGTAGGCAAGGTGGCTTACTACCTAAATCTTCCACCTTAGTTGCACATGGTTCATGACGTCTTCCACGTATCTCATCTGAGGAGACACGTTCAAAACCCTTCTCACATCATCGAACATGGGGAGCTAGACATCGACGATGGGGAAACATTTATGGAGGTTCCAGTGGAGATTGAGGATCGAAAAGAGTGGGTCTTACATGGATGGTCGATACCACTTGTGTGCATTCATTGGCAACACGAGAACCTCCAGAAGAGCACATGGGAGCAGGAGGCTCAGATGCGTGCTCAGTATCCCCATTTGTTCTTTTAGGGTGTGTTGTAGCTTACGAGGACGTAAATACCTGATGTGGGGAGAATGTAATGACCTGGAAATTATGTGGATTATTTTTTATTAAATAAATGGGATTTTTACGAGTCCGCTAAAATTTACGGTGCTTAATTTCAAGGCCCAGTGTGCCCGGAATCAATTTCTGATGTTTTGTTCGAATATTTTCAGTAAACATACTAGAGGGTTTTTATAAAATTGGATCTGGTGCCTGTAACTGAAATACAAGGGAACCATTGAACTTGAAGTTCCAGTATTCTCTTTAGAATACGTTCACTATGATAAAAGATGATCGGGAATAGAAGTTAGTTTTCAACTTTTTATAAAAAATAATAAAATAAATTACAACACTTTATTTTATTTTTGAGCTGCCATGTGTTGAGTGTGTTGGTTAAAACATCCCTTGGGAGTTGGTGGTGGGACCGCCACACCCAAACCTCCCATGTGTGGTTATGGTGGTGGGGCCCAACCAAGTATAACCTCCCCTAGGAGGATAATTGAGGTGGGGACCACCCGATCCGCATTACCACCCTATTAATGATATGGGTTGGGACCACCCGACCCATATTGATGCTGGAGGATGAAACCTCCACACTCCCCCTAATTAATGAGGGAAATAATGTTGACCCCCCTACACAATTAATTGCGCCAATTCTTATGTTTTATTAAGCAGAGCCTCTTGGAATCCTAAAAATTATTGAGACAACACTGGTGAATTTAATTTGGTGGAGCCGGGTTTTAAATTATCCTTTTTGAATTGATATGCCAACGTAATATTAGATTACTAATCTAATATTGTTTTTTTGGAATTTAACATTTGGGGGAACTGAGAGGAGCTTAGGAGAATAGTTCTCCCAATGAAGAACACTCCTCCCAACGAAGAATGCGAAGAGAACCAGATTTCTTCTTCGACTTCTTTCCTTGAATCCTACTGATGTGGAGCGCCTTCTGCGGCCGACGCAACTCGGGATTTTCATAGTGTGGCAGATGCGAAGAATATAGAATTTTTTCATTTTCTTCTTGCGACATCATACATCAACGAATGATAATTGAAAAATAATAAGTTAGGGCTTTATTGAATGTTGATGCCTCCCTTTTTTTCCTCTCATCATTGAATGAAAAATTGATACAAAGTGTTATAATTAATTGTTGAGCTTCATTCTGATGAGCCAAATGATATCATCTCCAAACGAGGATGGTGTGGGCCAAACTAATATGGCTTGACTCCCTACGTAGTTATTTAGTAATTAATCTTCGGCATTGTGATGAGGATATGACCACGAAGGCGGCAACGACGAAGGTCACACTACCTGCGACCTCTGTGAATCGCCCCACCCCCCGCGGCGCACCTATACTTCTGCCCAAAACTGGGGCACCCTACCGTGCGAACCGCAGCTTACCAGCATGTTTTTTCACATGCTACGTCTTTCCCCGCGGCATGATCGCATGCCGCCGCACCCCGCGTCTCCCTTCAGCGTGCCCCGCGTCCTGCCTGGTGCCCCCGCGCGATGCCCGCGCGCCACCGCGGATTGCGCGACTCACCTACGGCTTTCCTGGCATCTAGCCGTACTGCTCGTGCCCCGCAAAGCCTTCTCGCTGACCTCCCAATCCCCTCCCCTCATGGAACTGGCCAAACCGGCTTAGGCCTTTGGGCTAAGTCGCCTGCATGGCGGCATCCGGGCCGAACCACCCTCGGAGTCCGCTGGGCCGAGCCCAGGGGATCGGGCCTAACTTAGCGGGTTGACCCACCCAACGGGCTAGGTCAGACGCATCAGGTCTATCTAGGTTGATCCAGACTGGGTCGGCCCAGACTGGGTTGGGCCAAGTCGGTCTGACCGGGTTAGACCCGACGTGGGCCCACAACCGACCCTTTTCTTACTTTGGCCATATCTGTGGCACCAAACGTCAGGCTCATGAGCCGTCAGCGGTCCTGGTAATCTCAATGACAGACGGTACCTTTAAGTATACCCCACTGATGATAGAGTTATAGTTGAGATACAGTCAGGCTAGTTCGTACATGAATCAAACCGGGCCCCCATGACTAAAAGAAAAAAAACTCATAGATCGAGCATCCGATTGATGCTCCGTCTTTTACGTTGATGCCCCTATGACATGGCCGTCCACTGAGATACTTCTACGCAGGAATTTGACACACATAGAGTATCAACTAGTAGCTCGTGGAGCGGATCCTTCCTGTGACTAGAAGACAGAGTGCAGAGACCTAGTAGCTGGCTGAGATCTGATGACTACTTGACCGATTCGACTCTGAGTGACTCAACTATCCTAGTGGAGAGTTCTATGTGTGACGTAGCAGACCCATGGCAGATGAGCACCTTTATGTGAGCGTGGAAGACCCGCGATACTCAACATGAGGAGTACATTTGTAGGCTATTAGGGGGAGCGCCTCTGTGTGACGTGACAGACCCACGGTGGGGGGCGCCTCAGTGTGATGCCGCAGACCCACGACACTCGACAGGAGGAGTTCCCCAGCAGTCCAAGGATAGTGGGAAGCGCCTATTTGTGACGCGGCAGGCCCACTGTACACGATAGAGGAGGAGTATTCCACCAACTAGGGTTTCGATAATAAAAATCTTGGTTTGAGTTGAGTCTTTGATTTTTTTTTATTTTTTAATGATTGTGATGGGTTACTAGATAACTTACGTATATGTCTGGGCATATACATAATTAATGGTAATCCGTTGTTTTCCTACCTTCTGATTTATCCTTTTTGGACTTTGTGATACCTTGAGGGTCTCAGGGTCCCTAATGAGGATCGTTATACTCAACCCTTCACGGGCTATGCCCACAACTCGTTGTGTTGGATGCAGACGACAGACAACGCTGACGGAGGCCCAGATCGCCAGGACTGGACAGTACCCGGAGGTGGACCATATAACATGCCAGTACACAGAGGTGTCTGACGGACGTGGAGTGCTGAGGTGGCCATATGTACCTACCCTTCACGTAGGAACCCCAGAGGATGATCCAAGAGATGCTCTTTACCTATCAGTTGTTTGTCCCTTTTTAAGTTGTACTTGTAGTTTACAGTTGGGCATGTATTTCTGGCCCCTTTTACTTTCAAGCTCACTTTTTGTATACAGTTTTTACAGTGTTTTACTTCCAGTTGTGTAGTCTGATGTGTTTTTTTACAGTTATAAAGGAAATTCCTTCCCAGATTAGGGATATATACCTTCGTTACTAATCTCCATCCCCTAGAATATGGATGGCGGGCTTGGGGTAGTTACGACACGAGCCCCGGTGGACTGGTCATGACAATCTCGTCCATTATGAACCTCTCAATAAACTGGGTATTTTTCTATCTATGGTGATACAACACATTAATTAATTTTTTTTCCTTAGCGGTTCACTAAAGGATCCTAATTATCACATAGAAAAAATTATTAAATTCTATTTGATTCCATCCATGTTATTATCATAATAATCCATACATAACTTTGTATATTAGTCAACCCTCTGAGTCTGTCCTTGGCTATCCTCTAGGGAGTACAAATATCACTCATGCATATATGTTCAAATGCACTTTTAGTCTATCCATGTCATTCTCATTTTAATTGATGTATCACATGGAACACAAACGCTAAAAGACAACTGTGTCCATCCAGGACATTATTCATTTTTTTCTGTGTTTCACCCATGGCATATCAATATTCATTCTCTATATATACCATTTAATCGTTTACCTTTAAACATATCAAGTTCAACACCAAGAATATTTCAATACCACTCACCTAAAAGGTGACTCAAGCATTGTCTGAGATTTGAGGTATTTCCACTGAACTACTCACATGGGAATAAACATTCATTTAATGATTCAATTATTCAATGTTGAAAATGAAAATGAAACCAATATTGAACTCACCTCAAAAGATGGCTAAATCATGTATAGGCTTATAAGTCATAGCCTTTAATTATATCAAAATGTGAATCCACTTTAATAATCATCTCAATATTAACAAATGATCTCAAGGAATTTACTCAATTCAACTCAGATTGGAAAAATGACTAAAATATGAATTCATGATTAAATAAGAAATGACATAACAAGGGACAGTGGTCAAGGTCAAAACCACCCCTTACTTCTAATAATTTTCATTTCAAATTGTATCTCCATTCAGTCCACATGATAATTTTATGACCAAATTAACATTCAATACTCTATATGCCATGATATGATGTAAATGGGAACACCATAAGGTTTCCATGTAAAAATCCATCTATGGTGTTCATCCATATAACCAGAACTCCCAAAGTGTAGGATCAATTTAATTCATGTTTTCTATAATTTAAAAAATCATAAATAGGCCTTTATAAATGAATAATCTATGCCTATAAATTATAGGATTAAATTTCATTTCAATATACACCATGAAATTAAGAGCGCGACACGAATACATATATAAATTGATTGAAAATAAGTGAAAATAACGTAAACAACTTCTTGAACTCTATAATTGATTTCTTGTCCAATATTTCCACTTGATTAGGCTCACATAGAGAGAAAATTGATGAACATAATAAGAACCTTCTAATAAAGAAAATTATATCTCACCTAAAATGCACAATGTATATCTAGAAAAATAGATAGAATATAAAAATTGATTGTGGTCTTTCCTTTTGGGTCCAATGAGATCAATGACCTTCGATTCAGTGCATTGACGAGAGATTTACCTCAAATTCTACATTAGCACCTTTTGAGGATATCTCAATGCTTGAGTTCATATGTGGGAAGAAGAAACATAGTTTTGAATTATAATATATTTTAATTAAATTGAAAATAATTAAACTTCCCACAAAATTATGGGGTTACATGATTTTGGTGCACAATTTTTCAAAGCGTCTGCCAGTCATGCATGATTGACTACATGCATGAGGAACCCACAAAATTTTCAGGCAAAATTTGACTTACTATGGGAAAATTGTGCAATTTACATCTATCTATATTATAGGGCTAGCCACATAGTATTAGATAATGAGTCTTATGGTTTATCTGAAATCGTGCTGCCTATTAGATATCTTTTCCTCTGCATCACTTTTTTTTTAACTACACAACCAAACCTGCATTGTTCTAACTGACCATACACAAGGCCATATTCAACCCAAAGTTGAGATTATAGGCTACAAACCCACAATGTAAACCCCGACACCTCCATGACCTTCAAGGGAATTCACATTAGGACATAATTAATCATTTAATATTTGAAATTATTAACATAAAGTATCAATACCTTGAATAATAATTTTGTTCTTATAAATAAGAAATCATTTCCCAATTTGAATAATTGATTATCCTTTAATAATGATTTTCAAAATTATTAAATAAAAGATTAATTTCTATTGACCATATAATTAATAGAATGAAAACAAATTAATAAAATAAAATAAATGAAATAATAAAAATCAAAATTACCCTTTAATAAAATCTTTTGATACATCCTAATAGATAGGTGGAGGAAAATGAATCATATTATGTCATGGAGGTGGTAGCGTACGAAACGTACAAATGATGTTTTTATGTTTATTAATGGATATGGTATGTGAATAAAAAAATGATAACTTCTAAAAATTAGTAGCATTAAATAATATAAGTTATAATAAATTCATTAAAATTTCATTTCTATAATTAACTTTGACTAATAAAATTGTGAATAAAATCTATGTATTCATTAATACCCACATCAGGAAGATGAATTTTATTTAGAAGCATCATTATAAATAAATTTCTTATGTTAATGAATGGTGAACGGAATATATTAATCAAGAGATAGGGTTATTAGAGAGAAATATTGTTGTTTTTTGGATAAATCCAAATGAAACTTGAGTTTAATGTGGTGAAGATGTAACTCTTTTATAGACGACGATATGGGTTGTTTTAAGAGTAACCATTACATTTTAAATACTAAAATTCTACTATTCAGGTTCTAATTAATAGAAAATGGAAGAAATGGGAGAGGAAAATGATTTTGGGTTGAAACAAACCCTACAAACTCAATTTTGATGAAACTTTGACTATTTTAGGAATTTCTGGTTTTACTTTTTAACATTTACCCTAATATACAATTGCCTTTATAATTATTTTCAATATGTAGTCTTAATTGTTTTTTAAAAACATATATATTTATTTTTGAAAAAAAAAATTGATCTTTATAATTACAAATTTTCAAATAAATTTACTATGTTTTTTGAAATTTTAAAAAAATAATTTTAAAATAAATACCTGTAATTGTGTAATGTTTTTTAGTGAGATAAATAATCACAACATGTAAATTTTTAAACAACATTGAATTACTTTGTATACTTATTTTAATTAAATAAATTAATTTCATTTAAAAAAATAAATTTATCAATTATTATAATTAAATAAAAAACATAATCTTCCTTGAAAGTACATTATTTAGAGAAGGTTATGAATTTTTTTTATTAAATTTTTTTTTTAATTTTAATGTAAAAATTGAGGATTATAGTTATATAAGCATAAGGGATACTCTAAAAATATTATTTATAAGAAAATATCCTTAAAAATTTCATAATATTGAATTAGATGAATAATTCACATTGATAATAATTTCCAGTTTAGAGTTTTAGAGAAATAAGTCATAATTATTACATTCATCACAAAAATTACAAGGTGGACACTTCTACTCAGTGTCAATTTTTTCATAAAATAAAAACTCCTGAAAAAAATAGTCATATCTAGATTCATGTTTTAGACATCATGAATTTTCCTTGTTCACATCCTTGACCATATTCCACCTAATGTCCTGTGATAAAAATTTCAAAAACATGGGATGAGCATATAAAGATCAGAAAGGGATACATAAAAAAGGAAAATGGTATGTTTTTCAGTATAACAAGTAATCCATGAATAAATTATCATAAGTAAAACATTTCACCTTTATGAAGTAGTAAATACTTTTCACTAAATAAAAGATCCTTTTCGTAACCTTTTGTAACCTAAAGATTAGAATAAAACCCATATAAAGAACAAATAACATATAAAGGTAACTTGGGACATAAACATTCTAAAGTCGAATAACCATACAGTCGTCTTCCATGCATATCAATAAATAGAATAACCTTACGTCCGACTTCCATACCCAATGAATTGGTGTTTATAACATATCCACCCATCCTAGTTTATCACTACACCACCTGTCATTTGGTTTATCATGTAACCACCCGTCAAATATCCATGTACCATAATAAATTCATAACACATAAAATATTGCTAATATAAACATTTCCCAAATAACATTTAATTTGAAATACCAAGAAATAATTTCAAGATAATGAAATAATAATCCATTTCAAAAACAATTTTCAATACCAAAACACCCAAAAATAGAATACGTGACTTCGTTTTCATTTTAGAAAACATTAAGGCTTATAGAGTAAGCCAAATAACGATTACGGTGGCAGAGAGGATATTGTCACCAGAAATGTTAAAAACATTCCTTTTTTCATTTAGTAAAACACTTCGTAAAAAAATTTCAATTTTTATGAAAGTAAAAGTCAATGGTTTTAATTATACACCGTATAATAGAAAAAAATATATATATTATCGAAATATGCCTCAATGAAAGGGGATTGAGACGAATTATCTTACCTTGTGTCTGAATTGACAGGTTCGTTCTTTAATCTCTTGAATAATAAACTGAAGGTAATTTCTACATTCTTAAGAACATTTTTCAAGTTCGTTATTCCTTTTATATCACTTATTACTATGTTATAAACATTATGTAATCATTTATGTAAAAAACGTTCGTTTTGTCGATATTTGGTACTTGAGTCAAAAATGGACTTCTTATAATTACTAGTGGTTCACATGGTCAAAAGTTCCATATATCCAGAATTATATTAATGATTTAGATATCATCTATATCATATATATCCACTATATACATGTCATTATAATTGTACATAAGAGTTAGAGGTAAGAAATGAAATGCACCGCTCATGGAAACCGTAAGTCGTACGTACGCATGAATGCAACATTCATTTCTATTTATTATTTTAATGGAATTAAAAAATTATTATACATAATTATATTATAATTATAGTATAATATCATATATAATATCATTAAATCCATTTTTTATGCGTCCCACATTTGGCATTAACAAGTCATATCACTTTGAGGGGGTAGTAGTCCGCAATTCCTCAAATGAAATTATCGTGTTTACACATAATGGAAACAATAAAGGTATGATATAAAAGAAAAATTAAGAATAAGTAAAACATAAGAAAATATATATCATATATAAATATAGAGTCATATTATTGGACACCATGAGAGGCGGTAAGAGATAATTGAACAATCATCATTTCGTGAGGCTTTAGTTTTGCATCAACAGAGACAATATGTTCTTCACCCATTAGATGGAAGTGTAGTAAGTGTTTTTCAAAAACATCTCATAAAAAAAACTAGTATATTTAGGATACTGGTGTTGTTTTTCCCTTTGGTGTGAGGAATTTGTTAGAAGTGAGGGCTTTTATAAGGGGGATGATGGGATCTTTATGAAAGTGTGAAAATATTATTTTATAGTGTATTGATATTAGGTTTATAAGGGTAGAAATATAATTAAATTAAAAGACAAGATGAATCATAGTCGAAATAAAATAATCCAATAAAAATTTTATATGTTTTGGATATTTTTTCAATATTTATAATTTTATTTATTTAAATATTTTTTTAATGAGGTAAATACTGCATCATTATTTTGTCATAAATAATATAATTTATTTGATGCTTAAAAATTATAAAAAAAATAAACATGATGTAGAATATATTTTTGTATTTCCAATGAATATTTATAGATGAATTATAATTTATATAACCACTTGTAAAAATTAATTTACTCAAAGATATTTGTTTTTTTCATTTTTGCCTTTACTTTAGATTAATTTATCTAATGTGTGATTATCACTTCCATGTGCCTCAATGAGGTCCCAAAATCTCCCCAAAGATGCACATGGTCGTAAATGTCTCAACCTATAAGGTCATGACATGTTTTATGGTAATTTTGTATAATTATAATATTATTTTTACCTTGAATTATCCTATTTATCTTTAATTATGGTACAAACAATTTAAAAGTTACTATTCACCAAAAAATATTTTCATCTTATTTAACCAAATTTTACAAACTAATAACGAACATGTATGTAGTATTTTTGAATTTTAATCCACAGTTGTGGTATAAATTCATTTAAATGAAAATGTCATTAAATACTACTTAGTGGTTTCATTGTTCATCAAAATTTGGTGTTTTTCAGAAAACTACCTAAAATTCAACCTAAGCTATATTTGATATTACGAATTCAAAAATTATTTCTATTTTACAAAATTCAAAATATATAAGTTTCATTAATTAATTTAAAATTAATTCCCATTGTCAAAACAAAAAACGTGTTTTTAAGATACATTGACTATCAAAAGATCGACACTTGTTTATGTCAAATTTCAAAGTGAAAATAATTCCATTGACCAAATTAAATCAAATGGTAAAAATATAATCTAATTTTACTTAAAAACCGGTTAAAAATTTATTATAATCGTATAAATAAATTATATTAAAAGGAACATTTGAAAAAAAAAACTACAGTATTTTTCACTATTCATAAAAATGAACTTTACCAGAAAAATACAAAACATTTACCCAAAGTTAATTTTTATGACCCAAATCTAAAAACAAATTTTATTTTTTCAAATAAACCATATAAAAGTGACCAAAGCTATATTTAAATATGGTTCTCCATTAAAAGGCGGTAAATCATCATTTTAAAGTAAATTATTCTTAAAATTAGATTCATTCATATTTTAATCCTATAACATATATTTAACAAACATATATAATCATATTGTAGTTATTTTTTTCATTCCCACCAAACAATGTCTATGAGATATCTACCATTTATAATTATAATATTTTATTATTAGTGTGCAACATAAGATTTAAAAGATACCCATTCTTGCGTATCAGGTACTCCATCAAACATTGCAACACATTTAAAGTAAAATTAATATTTAATTCACAAAATATTAATAAAAAAGCTAATGTATTATTTCTTTGTTTACCCAGGATATTAAATCCTTCCCAAATTTGGAAATTACTTCCTCCCTATTTTATTTACTTATCAAATAAGTGACGGTATTTATCCCTCATCGAATTTTCAGATTCCCACATTTCCTCTTCAACCATATGGTTTTTTCACAAAGCCTTTACTTGGAGAATTACCTTATTCCGCAACACTTGATCTCTACGGTAAAAAATCTGGACTGGTTGATCCTCATAAGAGAGATTATCTTCCAACTGATCTACCTATAGACTCCAAACATTATATGGATCTGGCATATTCTTTCTCAACATTGAAACATGCAAAACATTGTGTACCTAGGATAATCTTGGAGGTAAATCCACTCTGTATGCAATTGATCCAACTTTCTCTATGATTTCATAAGTTCTAATGAACCACATACTCAATATTCTCTTCCTACAAAAACACAACACACATTTCCATGGAAAACCATGAGAACGACATGATCACCTACCTCAAAAGAAATATCCTTCCTCTGGTTATTTGGAAAACATTTCTGTCTACTATGAGCTATTCTCATGTTCTTCTGAATCAACTAATCATTTTCTTCAATTTCATCAAAAAATTCATGTCCCATCAACTTCCTTTCACCCACTTCTTTCCTAAATTCCGGAGTTTGACAACACTTTCCTTATAATGCCTCAAATGGATCCATCTGTATACTGAAATGAAAACTGTTATTATATGAAAATTAAACCAAAGAAATATGTTGTTCCCTACATCCATGTTAATCAAATGAACAAGCATGTAGTATATCTTCCGGGTTCTGAATTGAT
Source organism: Viscum album (assembly GCA_963277665.1). Classification (NCBI taxonomy): domain Eukaryota; kingdom Viridiplantae; phylum Streptophyta; class Magnoliopsida; order Santalales; family Viscaceae; genus Viscum; species Viscum album. The sequence goes on along the minus strand of OY728155.1, from coordinate 1,647,372,145 downwards.
CATTCTGACTGCCCATCTGCTTGCGGATGAAAGGATGTACAAAAATTTAATTCAGTGCCCAACGACATCTGAAGGACTTTCAAAAAGATAGAAGTTAACCTTGTGTCATAATCAGATACAATGGAGAGTAGAACTCCATGAACCTGACTATCTCTTTAAAAATACAACCGAGAATGTTGATCTTGAGACAATATATCTCTAATAGAATGGAAATGAGAAAATTCAGTCAATCGATCAACAATAAACTAGAATCCATTATTACATCGATATATCTTCGATAATCCCACAAAAAAGTCCATTGATATGTTTTCCCATTTTCACTCTGGTACCAATAAATATTGATGCATCCCTATTGGTAACTACCACTATAATTTAAACTGCTGACAAGTCAAACACTTCACAGAAAAATTAGCAATATCTCTTTTCATCCCATCCCACCAGTAATACTCTCAAATATCTATGTACATCTTTGTACTGCCAGGATGAACTGAAAAAGTGATACTATGAGCTTCACAAAACAACTCATTCTTCGACTGTGAATCGCAAGGCACAAATGATCTTTTTCCAAACCTCAAAACACCATCATTATGAACATTAAAATCAGGATACATTCCCTTATGAACCAACTCTACCTTTTTCTGTAACTCCCTATCTTCTTTTTGTGCTTTCGTTATTCTATCTGATAGAAATGATTTCACTGAAACCTGAAACACAATACAATAATTTTCTACACCGACAACTTCAATGCCAAATTTTATCATATCCAAAACTAAAGGATCTCGTTTCAAACTTATCATGGTTAATGAAGCATTGCATTTTTGTCTCAAAGCATCAACCCATTTATTTTCCTTTCCTGGATGATAATGAATCGTGCAATCATAATCCTTGATTAATTCCCACCATCTCCTCTGTCTTATGTTCAATTATTTTTTAGAGAATGTATACTTCAAACTTTTGTGGTCAATATATATTTCACATTTTACTCCATACAAATGATTCTCTAAATTTTTAAAGAAAAAGCAACATCATCTAATTCCAAATAATATGTATTGTAATTTAACTAATGAGGTTTTAACTGACGTGAAGAGTAAGAAATTACTTGATAATTTTTCATAAAGACACATCCATGTCCATTCAACGAAGCATCACTGTAAGTAAAAAACTCACTATTTATGGATTGAACTGACAAAACTGGAGCATTCACCAATCTTCTTTTTAATTCATGAAAACAATCCTCACATTATTTTGTCCTAATGAACTTAACACCTTTTCGAGTAAACATAGTCAGTGGGCTAGATAAACATGAACAACTCTCAAGAAAAATTTGGTAACAACCTACCAATTCAAGAAAACTACGAATCTCAGTTATATTTGTGGCTCTGGGCCATTCTTCATCAACATTTGTTTTAGAATGATCAATAGTTATGCCATTTTTTGAAACAATCTGACCATGGAATGAAATTTGCCGTAACTGAAACTCCCCCTAGATGAATTTCACAAATAGATTCTTTTCTATTATGGTTTTAAAGACAACCTAGAAATGAATTTCATGTTCCTATTAAGTTTTGGAATAAACCAAAATATCATTAATGAAAACAACCCCATCCTTATCAAAGAACTCACAAAAAATTCTATTCATAAGATCCATGAATACAGCAGGTTCCTTGGTTAAACCAATAGGCATAACTAAAAATTCATAATGGCCATATCTAGTATGAAATACGATCTTTGGAATGTCGGCTTCATTTGCATTCAACTGATTGTACCCCAACCTCAAATCAATCTTCGAAAAATACTGAGCTCTATGGATCTGATCAAACATATCATCAATATGAGGAAAAGCATAGTTATTCTTAATAGGGATGTTATTCAATTATCTATAATCAATTCAATGTCTCGTTGAACTAAATTTATTTTTAACCAATAAGATAGGAGCACCCAATGATGATGAGCTAGGTCAAATGAATCCATTATCTAATAAATCCTGAAATTGATCCTTTAACTCTAAAAGGATAATTGGAGCCATTCGATACGGGGGTTTGGAAATAGACTTAGTATCAAAACTAAGTCAATAGTAAATCCAAATTCCCAATCAGGTATAATACCAGAAAACTCATCCGTAAAAATATCAAGCTACTCATTTACCACTATCACATCATTTATCTAAATAGATCATTTGTTTTCAACAATATGTGGAGGTAACATTAATTTTCATCTATTAGTAGATTCTCAACTTCTTAACATGTTATAAAAATCAGGGGTTCATTCCTGTACACAAACTAAAAATATTTCTAAAAAGAAACCACTTTGGCTTTGCATTCAATCTTATCTTGATAAATAGAAAGCCAATACATGCCCAAAATAACATCAAACTCTAATAGAGGGAAAAAAATAAGGTTTGGAGGTATATTTTTCCCACACAAAAGGGCAAAAAGTTTCTTGTCATTCTATTTTTGTTTCATCATTACCTCCCAGTGTTCTTACCATAATTTCAGTATTCATATCATGAGATGGAATTCCCAATTTACTAAAAAATTCTCAGAATTGAAAGAGTGTGTAGACCTTAATTCAAGCAACACATTTTCATAATTTGAACAAACCAACGATGTAACTGATAATACTTAATTCGATGGACCTACGTCTACTGAAGTAGTATCAAAGGATTTCACCACCCTTTTCTTCTTGTAGTCTGGTTGCCTTCCCTCTATTGAGTTCTTCACTGGACACTAATTTTCATAATAACCCATTTAATTTCCCTTAAAACTTCTTACCACTGGCTTTTCATTGCTTTCTTTATCATCTTTCTAACTGTTACGAGCAATATGACCAGACATACCACACCAGAATCACTTCCTAGACTTTGATAAACATTCTACAAGATGCTTTTTTCCACACTTCTCACAAGTTCAATATTTAGTTTTCTTACCTCCAGGCTTCATTAATGAATTATTTCCCTTTTCTTGCCAACTAGACCTCATATTATGTTGTTTTTTAAAGAACACCCGATAATTGGAAAAATCCATTTCCACCTTCTCTGCATATTGATCATGTTTTTCATAACATTTGAACTCACGAGAGGCTAATTATATTTGGTATCGTGGCTCCAGTCCTGAGTAAAATCGATTAATCTTACTATCAATATCTCAGACCAAATTTGGAGCATACCTTTCAAGTCGAGTGAATTTTTCTTCATAAGCAGCCAGTGAGTCATCCTCCTACCTCAATTCTAGGAATTGTTTTTCCATCCTAATATGATCCACCTTAGAAAAATATTTCTCAAGGAACATACCATGTTATTCATCCCAAGAAAGAGCATCAATCTCCTCACTATCCATGATATTTTTCACCCTCGACCACCACTGATATGCTTCTCTATCAAAATAGTAAACAAAGAGACTAGCCTTTTGATGTTATGAACAACCAATGACATCGATAATTTTATCCAGTGCTTTCATCAACCCTTCAGCTAGAACATGGTCAAATGATCCTCTGAATGATTGGGGTTGTTGCCTCATGAAATGCTTCACTAATAACATGTTCCTCTGTAGTTGATCAGGCTGATCTCGTGCATAGATACCACCACCATTTATAGCCTCATACAACTATTCCATAACTACAACAAACTCTTCGGTTCCGATTCTGACCATCTCAGGTTTCCGATTTGGAAGGTTGTCTTCCTCCTGATGTTGCCATAGCATAGCTTCCATGTTTCCACTGCGGAAAAATATTCTGAACACATAAAGAGCATAGGAAAATAAACATGGAAATGTGTAAATTCTATATCATTTCAATATTAAAAAAATAAATTTATGGATATTAATTTTACATTACCCCAACTCCTAAAGTTATCTAAAATGACCTCTGATAAAAACTATAAGGACCAGCCTTAAAGATTAAATAATATTGAATTAAATGAATAATACACATTGTGGATCTTTTCAGGTTTATATTTTTATATAATTAGGCCATAACTATTATATTACATGTCAAAAATTACAAGGTAGACACTACTACTCGGATTCCATTTTTTTCATAAAAAAACCCTTGAAAAATAGTCAAGTATGGATCCATGTTTTATATATCATGACTTTTCCATGTTACCATTCTTGACCCTATTACACTTTCTGTCCTGTGAAAAACATTTCAAAAACATGGGATTGACAAAAAAATCTTAGTAAGGGATACACAAACAATGAACACTGTTAGTTTGTCAAAACAACAAGTAAACCATGAATACTATATCATAAGTAATACATTTCACCTTTATAAAGTAGTAAATACTCTTAACTAATTAAAAGATCATTTCATACCATTTTTTAACCAAAACATTACCATAAAACCCATATAAAGAAAACATAACATATAAAGGTAACTTGGGACATAATCATTTTTAAGTGGAATAACCATACAGTCTACTTCCACACATATCACTAAATAGAATACCCATACGACTGACTTCCATACCCAATGAATTAGAGTTTATAATGTAACCACCCATCAATGTTTATCACGGCACGACCCCTCATTTATTTTATCACGTAACCACTAGTAAATGTCCATATACCATTATAAATTCATAAAACATAAAATATTGCAAATATAAACATTTCACTAATAAAATTTAATTTGAAACCACAAGATATAATTTAATCATATTGAAATAATCAATCCATTTCAAAAACCATTTTCAATAGAAAAACACCCAAAAACAGAATAAGTAATTTCCTTTCATTTTAAAAAACATTAATTCTTATAGAAGAAGCCAAATAACGATTACGGTGGGAGAGAGGTCATTGTCACTGCAAATGTAAAAAACAATCCTTTTGTCGTTTAGTAAAACACATTTTAGATAAAAGATTCCAATTGAATTAATGTAAAATTAAAAGGGTTTTATTATACACCATATTAAAGAACAAGGTATATTTATTATCGAACTATGCATCAAATAAAAGGGGATTGATATAAAGTCCCTTACCTCTTCTCCGACTTGAGTCGTTCATTCTTTAATCTCCTAAATAATAAACAAACATTATTTTATACTTTCTTAAGAACCTTTTTAATGTTCATTATTCCTTTTATATCACTTATTACTATGTTATAATCATTATGTAATCATTTAAGTTCGTAACGTTCATTTTGTCAATTTTTGGTAGTTGAGTCAAAATTGGACTTCTTATAATTACATGTGGCTCACATGGTCAAAATTTCATTATATCCAGAATGATATTCATGATTTAAATATTATCTATAGCATATATATCCATTATATACATGTATTTATAATAGTACATAACATTTGGTGGTAAGAAATGAAATGCCCCGTTCATGGAGATGGTAAGTCGTGCGTACGTATGAACACTAATTTCATTTCAATTTATTATTTTAATGGTATTAAAACATAATGAAACACAGGTATATTATGATTCCAGTATAATATCATATATAATATCATTTACTCCATCTTTTATATGTCCCATATATGGCATTAACGAGTCATATCAGGTTGAGGGGCGGTATTCTGCACTTCCTCAAATGAAATTATCATGTTTACTCATAATGGAAACTATAAAGGTATGATATAAAAGAATAATACAGAAGAATAAAGAAAACATAAAAATAATATATATCATATATAAATATATTTTCTTCTTAATGGCCACTATGATAGGCGGTAAGAGATAATCGAACAGTCATCTTTTCGTGAGGAGTTAGTTTTTCATCCACAGAAACAATATGTTTTTCACCCATTATATGGAGGTGTGTGTATGTGTAATTAAAATATTTATCATATAAAAAACCTATTATATTGAGTATACTGGTTTTGTTATAAATAAAATAAATAAAAATAGTTTTTGGGGTTGGAGAAGTAAAATAAAAGAAAAGAAGATAAGAGGAATATGTACCTTTAATTTGTGTAACTCTCTTTAGTTTGAACCAAAAGGGATTTTTGAAGTACCATTTGCCAATGTAAAGGCTTCTAGGAGGAGCATAGGTATATTGAAAGATTATATGTTCAGGTTTTGGATGAGTCAAGGGGTTTGAGAGGTGTGAGTAATTGGTAAGAAGTGAGTGCTTTTTATAATGGGGGAGGGGCTGTTTAGGAATGTGTGAAAATATTATTTTATTTTATAACAATATTTGGTTTCTAAAGGACCAAAACTAATTAAAATAAAAAATAAGAAGACTCTTGGTCAAAATAAAATTATCCAATAAGAATTATATTGGTTTTGGTTATTTTTTATATTTATAATATTATTTATTTAAATCTTTTTTTAATGAGGTAAATTCCGCATCATTATTATGTCATAAATAATTTAATTTATTTGATGTCTAAAAATTATAAAAAAAATACAATTAAGTAGGAAATATTTTTATATTTGCAATGAATATTTATAGTCTAAAATTTTATTTTGATATCCCGTTGTAAAAATTAATTTACTAAAAGATATTTGTTTTTGATAATTTTGTCGTTACATTATGTTAATTAATCTAAAGTGTCATTATCACTTCCAAGTGGCTCAATGGGGTCCCAAAATCGACCCAAACATGTCCATGGTCATAAATTAATCACCCAATCATATTAGTACAAGTGTTGAGGTAGTATTGTGATTATTATAATATTTTTTTACCTTAAATTACCATATTTAACTTTAACCGCTGTAAATAAATGTCAAAAGTTACTATTCACCAAAAAATTATTTTCATCTTATTGAACCAAATTTTACTTATTAATAACAACCATGTATGTGATATATTCTAAATTTAATCCAAATAAGTGGTAAAATTTCATTTAAATGATAATTTCAGTTTTTAACTACTAGTTAGTGGTTTCAATATTCATCAAAAATTGTGTTTTTCAGAAAACTACCAAATATTCAGGCTACACTATATTTTATGTTCGAAATTACAAAATGATGTCAATTTTACCAAACTACAAAATAATATTTTTCATTAATTAATTTAAAATTAATTCCCATTTTCAAAACAAATAATGTGTTTTTAAGAAATAATAACTATTATAAGATCGACGCTTGTTTATGTCCAATTTCAAAGTGAAATTAATTCCAATGACCAAAATTGGATTAATTGGTAAAAATATAATCTATGTACACTTTAAAACCAATTAATAAGACACTATAACCATATCAATAAATTATATTAAAATAATCTTTTGAATAAAAATACATTATTTTTCACTATTCATAAAAAATGAACATTACAAGAAAAATACAAAAAATTTACCGAAAGTAAATTTTGATGTCCCGAATCAAAGGAATACATTATTTTTTCAAATAAAACAAATTAAAGTTACAAATATTATATTTAAAGAGGTTTATCCATTAAAAGGCATTAAATCTTCCTTTTAATGTAAATTATTCTTAAAATAAGATTCGTTTACATTTTAAGCCTCTAACATTTTTATAACAAACATGTATAATAACATTTTTGTTTGTTTTTTTTTATTCCCTCCAATACAATGGCTAGGAGTTACCTACCATTTAAAATAATAATATTATATTATTAGTGTGAAATGTCAGGTTTCAATGAAACATGTTGTTGCGTATCGGGTACGCCACCGAACATAGAAACAATTTTAAAGAAAATTTAATATTTTATTCAAAAAATATTAATTAAAAAGGGAATTTATTATTTCTTTATTTAACTGGGATGTTACAATATTCGTGCTAAAAATTTTCTCAATTGATAAACTAAACGGGTTTTAAGTACTGTAAATATTTCTTTTATAATGATAATGTCTTAGAAATTTCATAGTTAATGAAAACAATTATTTTTGACTAAAAACCCATCCATTTTACCAATGAATAAAAAATTAAAAAAATGTAAATTATTATAAAAGGAATTAAAAAATGAAGTTATATTTTATTATTATTTTAACTTCTAAAATTCATGAATTCAATTTATCAATAAAATCATAATATATAATGAAAAACTAATTCTATAAAAAATGGAATTGTCAAATATTTACTACTATTATTCCACTTTAATATCATTTAGTAATGAAATTGGTTTTAGAAAATTATTTATATAAAAGATAATTTTTCATAATTAGTCATACATTTATTGAAATATATGTTCATATTTCATAAAGAGAGATTTTTTATACAAATACATCTCAAAAAAGTAAATGATCTTATATGGAACCAGCCTTACACATTACATGATATTGAGTTAAGTCACTAGTTTTACCCTCCTTCACATTAAGAGTCTTATTAGGTTTATTATTTTATGGAATTAGGACATATATTATAAATAAATGGACCAAAAAATACAAACTAGAAACTTCTATATAGAATACATTTTTAACATGATCTAAAACATTTAAAATTATGAGCAATATCTTTTAAGAATTATGGTCCTGACATTAGGAAATTAATTGATACAATACCTTAATCACCCTTAAGTACCGTGATTTTTTTTAAAATTTGGGATGAGAATAAAAATATTGGTAGGGGATATTAAAACAAGGAAACCATTTTTACATTGATAATCATTAAAACACACAATAGTAGTTACATGAAAACAGAACATTTTTCAAAAAATTGGAAATATCATTGTTTAATAAGAATAATTTACATTACAATTTGAAAACAAATGATTCAAATGATAAATCTTTAAAAACATATAAAATTAATGTACGATCCTTGAGACATCATCACATTTAAACCTTACAAGAACCTTTTCAGAACCCATACATATTGGAATAACCATATAACCAACATCTAATATAATTCCCCAAAGAATATAATCATAACCTAATTTATTGTAATGTAATCTGGGTGAACCCATACTTTAAGATATAATAGGCTCACCTGGTGCCAATTGGTGAACGTATAATTTCTAACTTCTAATAACCATAACATAAAATAAAATATTTCATCATTCGAAAAACTCTTTTAAACTCTCATGAAAATCACTTTCAGATATTAAAATATTTTATTCATTCAAAAAGAACATTTTCAATAAAAAACCCATTTATTTGTAAAACACTTTTACAATACCAAATTACACAGAAAGTTGACATAAGGTTCTTCCATTTAAATATACCTAAAATCTTGAAAATGAAGCTAAAAGATAAATAATGGCTAAGGCAGCAGAATAGCCATGGTTTATATGTATTTTAAGAGTAAAACATACCTTTTCACAATCATCAAAATGATCTATATAAGACAGGTAAATATACTACTATATGAAAATATTAAAATTGATTTGAAAATATACCTAAATTTTATTTTATATCCTTTTAAAATATATATAAATAAATTTGTCCTATATTATTATGATTATTGCAAAGAAAGTATTAAATAATTAAATACTAAAATAATTTCATACCACAATAAAAATTTAACTCATAATCACCATAAAATAATTATATTTAAAAAATAATTAAATAGGATAATAACTAATAAAATATGGTTATATAATATCATAGTGGTCAAATATGCACCTTATAAAAGGATAAAGGTGCATATCATTATGAAATGTCGAAATGAAAGGAGATTGAGATGAAATCCTTTACCTTGAGATGGATATGTCATGTTGGTATTTATCTTTTTGAATAATTAACTTATGCAAGTTATCTAATTTCATTTCAACCTTTCTAATGTTTTTAATTAATTTTATTTAACTTTTTACATTTTTGTAAAAAAACTACTTAAATAATAATGATTACATTGAGTGTTTGGACCATATTCGATTTCTATGTCAAAAACAACTTTTGTATGTCAATTATGGTCAAATGATTCCTTACATAGAAATATATTGAATAATAATCAAGATATAATTACCATATTTATTCATAAATTCTATTTTTTAAAAATATAATGAAATATGGATTTTAAAAATGGACCAACATTACATACATCGAGATGACATGCCATATACATGAATGAGTAACATTCCCATTTTTTGATGATTATTATGGAAACCAGATAAGTAAAACATTTCTATCCATAATTATTATAATATAATAAAAAAATATTATTTATCATATATTATTATATAATTAACTCTTGTGATGTAAATGGAATTACATCACAATGAGGAGGTCGTGGTCCACATATCCACAAACAATGTTATCACTTATTTATTGTGTTAAAATGTGTCAATGAAAATGATTTGTTATATTTAAATAAATTTAATTATTTCATCCATATCATAAGAATTTTATTTATTTAACATGTGTTTAATAAAACCCATATTTAATATATTCTGTGTAGTGTGTCAACGTATCACATCGCTATGAGGAGGTCATAGTCCACACATCCACCAATGATTTAATCATATTTAAAAAAATAGATATTATAAGTATATTAGATATAAAAAAATAAAACATCATAAAAGAATTTTAAATATTGTATATATAATAATTTAAAAAAAATTAAAATCATAATTCCTATTATGAGATTATGTAAATGAAAAATGAACAATCATTGTTTTGTGCGACGGTAGTTTTCCGTACACATAAATGGAAGATTTGTTACCCATAGATGGATGTGTGTGTAAGTGATGGTAGAAACCATAACCTATAAAATCTCAGTATATTTAGAAAACTTGTTTTTTTATAGAATAATGTAATAATTATTATTTAAATAGTTGATAATGATATGAAAATAATGAGCTTTAGGAAGGATGTTGCCTCTTATTTAGGCAACTCTATTTGGGTTTCACTAGAGGGATTCTGTGGATTGATTTAATCCCTAGTTCAAACATCTTAAAATAGTTTAGTGATTTTGAATATATATTTGGAAAGCTATTAGTCTATCCAATGTCTCTTGAGGGGTCTGTAGAAATTGGAAGGGTGAGTGCCTTTTTATTACGGAAGATGAGTGATATTATTGTAAATTTATGAAAAGGTAATTCATACCTCATTTTTTCATTGAAATGTGTCTCCAGTAATGATAAAAATTATATCCATTGTATGGTAGGGTTGAAAATTTTACATCCAATTTCTTTTGGACAAGTTTCTTAGGTTAATTTGTCTCTTAATATTACGTATTAGTCTCTTATTAAGAAAATTATACTCTTAATCACTATAAACAATTTTAATTAGGTTCATTATATGTTTTTCTCAAAAATATATGATGAAATTATTAGAATTTATAAATTTTGATGATTCCAAATATTCATTCCATTTTAAAAAATTCTTATCACATTAGTGGCATAAATTAATTTTAATTATATCTTGTATATAGGTTGACCAAGAGAGGTTTTAAAGCTAAAAAGCTCAAAAGTTTTATAACTTTTTATATGTAAATTTAATGTAAAATTATTTCTAATGAACTAAAATAGACTAGAATATATAAAAATGATATTATTATAATATAAAATAAAGTAAAATATAATTTAAATATACACATAAATTATAAGAAAAATGAGTCTTGAACAAAAAATTCTATATTATTCATTATTCATCAAAATGTGAAATTTCATAGAGAAAAACAAAAAGTACACTCAAAATGAATTTGGATTTACCTATTTCTTAAATGAATTTTAATGTTTCATATATAAATTAAAAAGGTGTCAAAAAATAGAATTAAAGTTCGTTCTCCATTAAAAGGATCAAAAAAATTCTTTTAATAATATAGAACTATTTTTTGCGTAAAATTTGATTTATTCAAATTTTAGTATTATTAAACATATTTGATAAATATGAAAAAAATATTATTCATTTGAAAATGTAATGTAATTTGTACTATTCAGTTCATATAGCATAATGTTGAGGCAATACGTTCCACTTAAAATAATAGTATTAGTACTTTGTTATTTTTTGGTATAACTAAGCCTTGAATGAAACATAAGATTTTTGAGAAACTCATTATTTATGGTCAAGTACACTATCAAACATATAATACATATTAGGATAAAATTAATATTTAATTCATAAATGAAAAAAAAAATATTTTATCCTGAGTTGGGATGTTTTATCCTTCCCTCCTTTTGGTAAATTACTTACATTCAATTTTATTCAAATATCAAATAAGTGTGTGTATTATTCACTTATAGAATTTTCAGATTCCCCAATTTCCTCTTTAACGATTTGGTTTTCCATAAAACCATAGCATGGTGAATGAATTTATTCAACAATACATTCTATCTACGGTAATGAATGTGAACTTGATATTTTTGATAATAATAATTCTCATCGAGCTGAACGAATTTTAGAATCAAAACATGAGATAAATTTGGTAAATTCTTTTGTAGCATTGTAAGAATAAATATGTCATGTAAATAAGAAAAACGCGGAGGTAACATCCCTCAATATGACACTAAACCATATTTATCCAGGATATCATATGGTCATATAAAACAGGGACTGATCCCCCCCTTCATTACAAAACACATAACACATTTCCATGACGAAATATTTAAAATGTCATGATCACAATCCAAAAAATAAAGATCTTTCCACAGGTTATGAACATAACTCTTCTGTTTACTCTGAGCTACCCCCATGTTTCATTGAATAAATTGAAATTTCACTATCATTTTGTCTACCAACTCTGGAACCAATAAATTCATTTCTCCTTTTTCATCCCTATAAGCTAGGATATAACACTACTTTCCATATAATGCCTCAATGTTAACCGTCTATATAATGGGATAAAAATAATTAATATAAGAAACCAAAAACACATAATGATGTAAATCCCAACATACTAGGTAATACATTGAAAAAATAATCATATATTCCAGCGTTTGAATCCTCCACTCAGACACTTTATTGTATTGAGAAAGGAAAGACGCACTGAATTTTAATTTAGTACCCAATGACTTCTAATGTCCTTTACCAAAGTTTGACATGAACCCAAGATCAAGGTCTGAAAAATTGGATAGAGACACGCCATATATCATGAAAATTTCATTTAGATATAGTATTCAATTGTTTTTGAGGACACATTATGTTGAGTAGTGAGAAAATGTGTAGATTTAGTTAATATGTCAATAATATCACAAATTTCATTAATACCATGATATTTCATTGGAAATACTACAATGAAACCCATTTATATATTCTGTCATTTCCACTCATACACTAGAAATGGGTGAAGAGTACGCTTTATTAACTATCACTGTACAATATACTACAAACAAGTTAAACAAAAAATGGTAAATTCAGCAATATCTATTTTCATTCCATCCCACCAGTAATACTCCCATATATCTCTATACATATTAGTGATTCCCAGATATACATAAAATGGAGAAGGATAGACTCATATAAACAACTATTTCTGTGATTGTGAATCACAATTCACACATAATTTTTTTCCCAAATATTTAAAAAAATTAATATTCAATATTAAAATCATTCAACTTTCCAATCTTAGCATAGTATACTTTTTAATGAAATTATTGATGAGGCTTATGAGCCAACTTAATTCTTTCTAAGAATGTTGACTACACTAAAACTAGAAATAAAAAATCAATTTCACTGTATCCACAAATTCTTGGACAAAATTCATCAAATATTTAGCCAAAGGGTCACATTAAAAACATAAAATGGAAAATAGATCATTAAATTTTTGAATTAAACCATCAAACAAATTGATTTATTTCCTAGATAATAATTAAAGTAATCATAATCATTGATTATTTGTTTCCAGATTCATTGTCTCATGTTCAATTATTTTTGAGTGAATATACAATTCAAACATTATTTATCAACATATATTTCATACTTTACTATATACAAATGATGCCTCCAAATTTTTAATGCTATAGCAAAATCATCGAATTCTAAATCATGTATAGGGTAATTTTATTCATGCGGTTTCAACTGATGTAAAGAATAAGTAATTACATGATGATTTTACATTAGGATACAACCAATTAATTTCAATAAAGAATAAATTTAGAAGGAGAAATAACCATTTCTAGAAGGAGATTCTAAAAAAGGTTCATTCACCAAACATATTTTCAGTTCCTAAAAATCATCATCACATTTTGTTGTCCTAACGACTCTAGCATTCCTTATCAAGTCAAGTAATTTTTTGGGCATGGAAAAATGTGTATTTGTTTCAAAAAAAACCAGTATTAACCCTCTAATCAAAGAAAACTATTAATATTGGTGATATTTTAGGTCCTTGAACATTTTACAATTACTTTTATTTTAGTAGGAACAATAGTTATTCCATATTTAGAAACAATTTTATCAAGTATTGCAATTTATTTTACCCAAAATTCATAGAAGAAAAATTTCCCATATAGTTCCTTTTCTATTATGGTTTTAATATAGTACTTATATGAATTTCAGGTTTCCCATGGATTTTATTAAACATTAAATTTCAATAATTAACAAATCCAAAAAACCTATGTAAAAAACAAATAAAATATGCATTTCATAAGTACCAAGATTATAGTATGTTATTTAGATAAATGAAATAATAAAACCACAAATTAATTGTGGCCATATCTAGTTTGAAACACATTATTTGAAATTTTATATTCCATCACATTCAACAGATGGTTCCCCGACCATTTCTCAACCATCAAAAAATACCATGACTGACAGAGATGATCAAATAAATAATTGATATGAGGTAAAAGATACTTGTTCATAATATATATTTTCATCCTATATCAATAATCAATGAATATTCCAATTAAACTATATTTTTTTAACAAAGAAGATAGGATCATCCCATGGTAATGCGATAGGTTAGATGAAACCATCATCTAAAAACTATTGTAACATCTTTTTCAACATTATAATTTCAACCCAATACATTGAATAAGGTGTTTTAGAAATTGGATTAGCATCGAATACTAAGTCAATAGTAAACTCATACACCCGATTAAGAATAAAAATAGGAAAACAATTCAAAAAAATATCCATGTATTCATTTAAAATTGTAACAAAACTTATTTAATAGTTTATTTATTTTCAATTATATGAACTGGGTAACATTCATTTCTTCCACAAATCATTTTCTCAGTTTCTCAATAAGTAATATAAATCATAAAATAATTGAGAAAATATTTTTCATTACTAAAATTTATATTATCATGATAAAATGAAAGTAAATCCATAACAATAATTATATAATACTCTATTATGTCTAGTTTTCCAAGAGTTATAGTAATAACCAGAAGAATGATAACAATAGGAATATTCTTATAAATCTTAGTTTCTTTGATACATCCAACGATCTCTTTTACCAAAAGTTTTATCTAACATTCAAGAGGTGGTATTCCTAATTTTTTATAAAATTTATCAAAAATGAATGAATGTGAAGATACAGAATCATATAGGTTATTTGAATCAATAAAAAGAAAAAGTAACATATTTTTTGTAACATCCTTTGGCACCCCATTTTTAACAGTAGTAGTACAAAATGACATAGCAACACCTTTATAATTTATATCATGATGATTTACATCATGTTAAACACTCTTAGGAACTGAATTTACATAATCAACCATCTCATTGATGACAAAACATAATATTATCATATAGCTATTAGTTACCAAATTATTTGAATACTTTGGGTTCTTCTCCTCTTGTTCGTGAGCAATGTAGCCAGCCTTTCAACACATATAAAACTTATCTGTCATTATAACACATTGTCTAGGGATATTTTTTCCACACTAAATACAGGATTGGAATATCATTTTCAAACCATTATATTAATTTATTGCATGTTTCCCCATCACCTACATCAAAAATGTTTCTTACTTTCATCATCATGAAGCACATAAGTTCTAAAAAACTATGTGGAAATCTTTTTTGGCCAAATGAAAAACATTATCATATATTTTAAATTATCATGTAGAAAATGTTATTCATAACCATGGATCAAATCATGAGTAAAATAGATTAATTTTTTTATTAGTGTCCCAAATAAAATCAGACACATACTTGACAAATCTAGTGAAGTTACCATCAGGAATAGTTACAAACTATTCATGTTTTCCCTTAATTCTAGGAATTTATTTTCTATTTGAAGTCAAACTTACTTAAGGGTATATTTTTCAAAGAAAATTTCATTGAATGTTTCTCATCCCATTACTATATGTTCATATTTCTCTTTGGTATTTTTAACTGAATACCACCATTGATCAGCTTCAACTTTAAAGTGATTAACGGAATGGTTTACCTTTTAATTTTTTTAATATCCAAGGAAAAAAACTATCATTTGTAAAGAATGGATCCATACTTCCCCAACCACATGTTTAGATGATCCCCTGAATTCATTGGGATTTTACCTCATAAAATTCTCCAAAAAAGGCATCTTCCTTTAGGATAGTTCAGGTTCCACTATGGAATGAATACAACCACCATTTATTACATAAGTCAATTGATCCATTATTGTGAAAAACTATTTGGTTTTTAATTTGACGATCTCAAGATACTAATTTTAATAGATATCTTCGTCTAGGATCATTTCCACTATAACATACATATTTCCTCTATGAAAAGCCAATCTGAACAGAAATTATTTAGAAGAAGAAGCATGGTAATCTTAAAATTCTATAACATTTTAAATTCACCACAATGTAAATTCTATTAATGGAATGTCATTAATATTATGATGCCCTCTAATTTAATCTAAAATGAGAGTTGATATAATCTATAAGGACCCATTCTTAAACATTATAATATATTGAGTTATGTTAAGAAGATTACTTTCTTTCACAATGTGGATATTTTTATGTTTAGAGCATTAGTGAATTGTGTCACATAATATACATAAAAACCATAAAAAACATATAGTGGACAATTATAAACAATATCAATTATTCCATATTGTAATTATTTTAAAACAACGGATGATTTATTTTACGAAGGCTCTTCACAACTTTTGACTGGAATTATTTGAATACCTTAATCACACTTAAGTCATGTGATGAACATTAAAAAATGTTGGATGAGTATAAACAGCCTAGTAAGTGATCTAGAAAGAAGGAAACCATTTATCCATTGATACAAATTATAACACACAAAAATACTTACTTGAGAACATAAAATTTTACCTCAAATAGAAATATAATTTATTAATAAGTATCGTTTACCTTAGATTATGAAATAAAATGATTTCCATGAAAATTCATTAGCACTATAGAACATTCATGTAGGTGCCTTGGGAAATCATCACATTGAACCACTATTGAACCCTTATAGAACACTTATATATTATAATAACCATATGGATAACTTCCAACATAATAATCTATAGAATATAATATTTACCTAATGAATTGATATGATATATGGGTGAAAACATCATTTAAGCTATTTTAGGATCACCCATCACTATCTGGATTAACTGATCATTTATAATGTCTAAGAACCTCAACATGAAATAAAAAAATTCCTCATTTGAAAAAAAAAATCACTTATGAAAATCACTTTCATCTATTAGAATACCATTTTATTTCCAAAATCACATTTCCAATGAAAAATACAACTTTTAATTGGAAACCCATCTTCAGTACCAAAGTTCCTAAAAAATAAGAGTTCATTTATTGAAATAAAAATTATATATTGAAAAGGATTAAAAAAATAAAATAATTCCCATGACAAAGAAAAATTCATTATCGTCATGTATGTTAGGAATACAACATTCCTTCCGACATTTATCAAAACACTACGTATAATATATGTAAATTTTTTAATTTTTCAAAACCATTTAATAATTTTCATAGTCAAAGGGGACTTATATAAACATATATAGAATAAAAATCATTAAATAATTGTCATATTTATACATAAATACAATTATTAAACCCATTCATGGAATATTATTATTTAAAATTAACTAATATTACAATCATGGAGATGATAGGCTATACTTACACATGAGTAACGTTCCCATTTTTCAATTGTCATTATAGAAAGAAAGTATCAATTATCTTTCTAGAAATACTATTATATCAAATATTCCATATTAAGTAATCTTATAAACATTTATATATAACTCTTCTAATGTAAAAGGAATGATATCACATCGAGGAGGTGGTAGTCCAGAAATCTATGAGTGACATTATCACTTTTTTCTAGCTGTGAAATGGGGATAATGAAAATGATATATTGTATTTAAATAAAGTTAATTATGTAATTAATATCATATTTATGTTATGTATTTGACATATGTTTAATTGAATCCATCATTAATACATTCTATGTAGTGTGTATTCATATTACATCATTTTGATGTGGAAATAGTCCATATTTCCCTAAAAAAATAATCATATTCACAGAAAATGGATCGAATAAGGGTATGTGTTACATAAAAATTACATGATGATAAATACATTTTAAATTTCATATATATCATATATAAATAGCTTCTAAAACAGAATTTCCACTATGATAGGGGATAAAGTAAAAAATTAACAATCATCATTTATAGAAGAGGTAATTCACCATACATAAAAAAGGTAGGTTAGTTACACATTTTATATATGTTAATTTTATTAAAGGTTTAACCATTAACATAAAATAATCTATGAAAATTAAGGATACTAATTTTTTAAAATAATCAAGAAATAAGAATAATTAAATGATTGAACAATGATATACAACTTAGGAGCATGAGGAAGGGTATTATCTCATATTCTAGTAACTTTTTGTAAAATTAAATTCTATTAAATTAAAAATAATTTAATAAAATTTAGTTCATTTGAATCATTTAAAATTTAATTTTAATATAAAATCACTTTAACTTTTGGATCATTTTAAAAAAAAATCATATTTCTCGATGCATTTGTAAGATTAAATTAAAATTCAAATTTTTCCAATTATGTTAATGGATTTTGAAAAATGGATTCCATATTTTTAATAATCAAAATTTATATTATCATATAGGTTTAAATAATTATTTGACCAAATTAATTGAAAAAATAGTAGATACTAATTATCATAGTTATAGTAAAAATATATATACCTAATTGTTAAACTAAAAATATAACAATTAAAATTTCTTTAAAACCTTTATAAAATAAAATTTTTATAGTTATTTTGACCGTATACCTTTTGGGTACTATAATGTATCATATTTTGGAACTTGTGTTATGATAAAAACATATGTCAGATTGAATCTTTTCAAAAAATTACAAGTGTTGCACTCACCTCGCTTATAAAAATCCACCACATATGATCTACTATTCAAACACTAAAACCATTTTAGATATAGAAAAACCTAAAAAATTAAATATCCTACATTTATACTCAAATCCTAGAATCCTTATTTTGTGTGTGAATATAACCTAGTAAGGTTTTTGTGTAATTCTAAAAATGGTAATAGAAGAAGAGGTAACATTCTTCAACAAGTGTCTATATTTTATTTATTACTCCAAATCATTCATTTATTGTTAAAATGTGAAGATATAATAACATAAGTATATTAAATTTACTAATATTTTTTTTATTTTTTTGTTTTTAACTACAAAAACATCTACTTCAATCAAATGGGTTATGAAATCGTGGTCCATTTGTACGTAGGACAATCACATCACGAACCGATGTCGTTCATTTTTTCCATTACCACCTCTCAAGGATGGGTATAATGGTGGATTTAAAGTATATATATGATATATATATCATAATTATCACTTTTTAGTCTGTATATATTATAATAATTTTTACATTTCTTTCCATAGGAGATACGATAACATCACTCATGTGTATGACGGACTATAACCTCGTAAAATGATGGGAGTCATCTTTCACTAATGATTTATAGCGAAGGTGATAAGGATATATTTTTTCATTATATGTAATATAAATAGAATAATTATAATATTAATGAAATATTTATAATTATGAAATGATCATATGTATCATTGTATTTATTACCGTTTAACTTAATGAAAGATAAAAACATCATTCATATAAGTCTGGACATCCACATTCATGAAATAGTGTGACTCTACATTCACTACCACACCACATGGATGATATGTATAAGGAAATTTCAAGAAATAATATGTTATTTATGATAATTTCATCATTATTTATATACACAATATTACTTAACTTCTTTCCATAATGATCACTGAAAAATTGTAATGTTATTCAAGCATATGTACCACCAAAAATATCTTGATTGTAACATACTTCGTTAATACAAATTATCATTATTGATTGGTATTAAGAATAAAAATAATGTAAAAATATTTTTATTATTTCATTAATATTATTCTTTTTATGATGGATCTATATAATAGTAATAAGAACCACAACATTCATAATAAAGAATGAATGTGGAAATAAGTTAATTAACATCTAAAACAATTAAAATAAGGAACAATTATTAACTAACCAGTGATAGGATGTTATGAAATGATTTTATGTGATATTATAAATTTTAATATGGTTCTATAATAAGTTAATAATATATTGAAAACCATTATATATGAGGTTAAATCATGTTCATCCAAAAAAAGTGTGATGGAATAGATTTCATATAAATTTAATTTCATTGAGGAATATTCACTTATTAAACAACCAATTTATTTTATACTATCTATATACTACAACTTATACATTTTATATCATGGTTAATTAACCATTAATGGTATTTTTTGTTTTAATTTTAATTATTTCATTCAATCATATTTTACTTGGAAATTACAAATTGGTATAGGATTTCATTACATAATTTCATTTCATTATGTTATATCAATTATTTATTGTCATTAATATTATAATATTATTTTTATAATCATATTTTATTATCTTTTGTCATATCTCTACTTGTATTATGTTTATTGAAAATTTATACACATAAAAAATTAATTTACCAATCATCACTTCAATGTCATTATCATTGTATATGTTTACTTCACAACCTCATTCTAATCAAGGTTATTTATTATTGAGTTTAAATTGAAGGTACTAATTTGATAATTTTATAATAATAAAATTTATTTGTATTTTATTTTATTTATTCATGATATTTCATGAATTAGTATCTTTATCCACTCTTTGATAAAAAAATATTTGATAAAACTCTTTTAATAAAACCCGACTTCATTTATCTCTATGGTCCAAATATGTTTTTAGCAAATCCCCATTCACTAAAAATGATTCCTTGTTATTTTAAACCGTTTCCAATTGATTTATTAAATAAAATTTTTCCTAAATTTACATTTCATAAAGTTTTTCAAATTGATTATTCATTTCATTTTCAAATTATTATCGTTTAAATTTTAAAAAAAATTCGAATGGAATGGTTGATACAACCTATTCAAAATGTATAGAATTTCCTTCCATCATCACCAATCAATGTTTTAAGAATTAAATTATAAATTTCAAAGGTTATTTTAAAATAAAATTATTTTAATTTTTTTTACATCAAATAGTTTAAAAAGTTTTTCTCAAAATGAGAATGATATTTTCATTGAGAATGATTTTAAATATCGTTTTATATTTATTCATCAATAGTAACAACCATTAATTTTACAATTAATCCCCCTAGGATATGTTTTATTGGTACAATACTTGTTATAAATTTGAATCATTAAGGATAATGTTTTCCAAGGATAACACTGAAATTCAATTCCTTGACTCATTTTCGTTAGTCAATAACATTTCCATGAAATTTTAACATTCCTATGATCATTAGACATTATCTTTCACCTAAATTTAAATATTATTCATCATGAATTTTTAATTTATTAAACTCTATATGTTATATATATATATGGTTTTCTATATTGATATCTATTTATTTATTGGAGGAAACATTGCTAAATCATTATGATTTAATCAATTAGCATATTTAATGATAAAAACATTTTTAATTGAAGAAACCAATTATGGGATATATGAGGAATAATTTGGACATGGAAGACATATGTGGAGCCTCGTTAATGATATACTCTCGATGCATTAGTAGTATCATGATGGGAAATATTTTCCTAGCCTTAGTTAAATGGGGTTCTACCCATCAGTTTAAACTCTTTTGTGGATAGATATTGACGGTAATGGTGTCATGTGTCCAGGAAACATGATTTATAATAATTAATAAATTCCATCATTGATCATTTTATTATTATTATAAAATATATTTTCTCATTGATATTTCCTACATATTTATGTGATTTTTAGTTATTGATTAAATAACATTTAGTTTCAGTTATTTACATTAACATATTGCATATGCCTTATCTTTTTTATAGACATGTTACTGATAATATGGAATGGTTATAGTTTTTTACCTTTCAATACTAATTATGCTTGTCAAATATTTTAAATGGTGTCTATGTACAATTATTTACCATATCAAGTTAATTATTGTCATTGATTCATGATAGGGACTATTATACATAACCATTTATAATAATTTGGGCTCACCCTTATTTTTATTCATTTCCTAGGAATCCATGATGTGTACAACGAAATACATGAAATAATATTCTAGGTGAAATAATTATATTCCATAAAAAAAATTAGGTTGTACTTTATTTATTCTAATGATATATTAGAATAATATATGTATATATTTTAGAAATACTATAAAATGATTCAATCATTTGGTATGTGATTACTTATAACACACGCCAATGTTTTAAATCATTAATTGGATATGATCTACTGGGGTATGGTTTACTATAAGTGGCATGGGAGAAATATTAGTTGAATCATTGGAAACATGATTTTGGGAAACATATATTAGGGATCATAACCCTATGATAAAATTTGAAGATAAGTATAAAATGTAATGTTAAATTTGTGGTTAGGTAGATATTATATTATATTTCATAGAAGTACAACCATATATAGATACTACAAGTAGAAAGGGTTCTGGAATAGATTTTCCAAGGGGGGAATAACTCCCAAAAGGGTGAATTGGGATTGACCCATTCATCACATGGAACACAAAAACCAACCATATTGCCCACCCTGTTTTAAATTCGAAGGGTAAATTATTAGGATAAATCATATTTTCATTACCAACCATTATAATGAATTGAATATATTATGAAGTTGAATAACCAAGGTTAAATCTAATTTTTATTATGTTGAAAATAATGTGTCACAATTTTGACATCCTATTAATGACTATTTGGTTTTCCCATTATGATTATAGTTTTTAAAACTATATATTTTCATTTTAGTCAATGGTTAGAACCCAAAGGAACCATGTTACCATTGAATATGAATAAAAATGTGGTTGATTTGAGTAACCAAATGGGACAATGACTGGATTAAAGGATATTTTGATTATTCCTAATCAGTTTTATAAAAATATGATAATATATATATATATACATTGACTATAGACTCACCGAACAAGATAAAGATTGACTTTTCTATGTGATTGAATGATAAATAAACTGGAGGAAATCTTTATCAATTTCCATCATGTATGAAATGTGGATATAAAATCCCTTGAATGTGTCTTATTGGAATATAGAAATTTTTTATGTATGAAAAATAAGGAAATAAAGTAACAAAGTGTTGGGGAAAATTGAAGAGTAAGATGGAAGGATATAAATACACTCATAAGGGTCTATACATATATAGTTAATTTTCATAAATTTGTGGAGACTAGGAATTATCCTAAAAAATTACATCAAATAAAGGATAACCATATACTATGAAGGAAATTTGTTGAAATAAAATGGATGAAGTAAATTTGTGTTGGGATTAAAAAAATTAAATTTTTGAATTATTTTTAATTGAATTTTTGTTATAAGAATAATGAATCATATAACTATTGGGTAGAATTTTATAAAAATATTTAATTCATTATCTTAAGAGTTATTGATATCATCAGTAGTACTAAGTTTAAGGTTTATCATATATAGAATGTCTTTGACACCATTTTTAGTTTTAATATAATGATAGTCTTCCATTAATAAAGACAATTAGAAGAAATTTATGGAAAGTATATGATTTGGTGAGAAATTAATTTCTGGAAGAACTCTTTCAAATTTTATAGACATATAAATAAAGGTATTGATAACCATTGGGGTGAATATGATCATAAATAACATTATAATAATATTAAAATAAGATTACTAGACCAAGTGAAATTATTTTAATCCAAAACCATAGTAAAAATCTTATTTATTAAATAAATTTCATTCATGGATATCCATCATTTATTGGAAATTATATAAAAATTTTACTGATATAGTTTAGAAAAAATAAAGGCCAAATATGGGTGATAACCCATAATATCTAGAAAGACCACATGGACTGACCCCTTGTCCAAATGATGATCTTAGATTATCATCTTCCACAAGATTATGTTATGTACAGGTTAATACATCATCATTTTCAGTTAATTGATTGAAAATTTGAGTATTAATACTGAACCTGTTTATTTAATTTTTGGTTTTAAAGATTAATATATTATATTGAATAACTTGTGCTAACAATATTTTTTTTCCGAAATAGTTAGAGGCAGATGAAAATACATGTCACTCTTTTATGGATATTGTGATTTGTTAAAAGTGGATTTTGGTACATTGGGGGTAAAAAATCATTTTTGGATATTAATTAAATTTAGTATGTGATAAATTAAAAGTTTAACTATGAACTACCAGAGAATGAAATTGAGTTTATTAAATAGAAACATATCAAGTAATTATATGTTCTTATATTCTTAGATATTAAAATAATTCCTCAAATGAAAGAAAAATATATTGAAAATAAATTTTATTTTAATTATATTATTTATTTTGAAATGATGGTATTTTCAATCACCACTGATCTATGAATTTTATGCCCTTAAATTTCCATTGATGATTCTTTTATTATCAATGACCACAATCACTTTCTAAAATTATTTAAGAATTTCTTCTATACCCATATCTTCACATTACACCAATGTTATCCTACGTAGGATCCATGTAATTATTTTTTTCATATGAACTTCTTAGTTCCTTTAACTATTATCAAGTTGAAATTTTATCAACCATTCTCATGATGTGGGATTTTAATAATGTAATTTTCAAATGTCAAACCCATGAATACCAAAATCAATATTGATTTGAGTGGACACAATTTATTTAATATGTAGAGAATTTAACACAAAAAATTTTAAAATAATAAAATTGAATTAAATATAATATATTAAAGGAAAAAATGGTTAGGACTTTGTTACGCCCAACAACTATTTTCTTATAAAGGTTGTGTTACATGCAAGACCGAGTTTTTCTGAACAATTATACACTCTTAATGTTTATATTCTATATAAATTTTTTTTCTAGTCGATGAAATAGAATTTATTAATATAAATAAATAAATTTTGAACATATATAGTCTATGTAATTTTTTTTATTCATCTAAATATTAAAAAAATTTATAAT
The DNA here is from genome assembly GCA_963277665.1 of Viscum album. Taxonomy (NCBI): domain Eukaryota; kingdom Viridiplantae; phylum Streptophyta; class Magnoliopsida; order Santalales; family Viscaceae; genus Viscum; species Viscum album. Next base: position 1,647,346,858 of record OY728155.1, on the reverse strand, counting down.
CCTTTAAATAAAAATGAAAAGTTTTCAAAAAATAGTATTTTTTGAAAAGGTGGTTTGGTCTTCATTTGCTCCCATAATTTAATATTAATTTTTTACACTTTTAGAAAATTTATTTTAAAATGATGAAATAAATTGGGAAATAATAATATAAAATTTATATTATGGTTGGATTTTTTATATTTTAAAAATGTTTCATTTTTTGATGAATACAAAAAAATTGAATATTAATTGAAACCTGCCATTTTGTTTAATTAATTTATAATGTTAAATTGTTAATCTATTTTTTCAAAATATTATTATTTTAAATATATATAAATTAATCCATTATAGTTCATTTAAATAATCATTTTTTTACATTTTTTATAAAAACATTGTAAAAATTTAAACATAATCTCTTTATAAACCTTCTTTCTCATTGTGTATGCATGATTGTTTTTAAATTTATATATTCCACTTATCTGCATGTTATTTGAATGAATGTATTCCATATATATAATGAACATAATTTATTTTATATAATAACTTCTAAATAATTTTCTAACAATATTATTATTGAAAAATGAAAAAATTAATTACCACATTTAAGGTAAAAATTGATTTTATGACTGTTAAACTAAAATGATATTGGTTAAAATTAACTAGAAAACATTATAATGTTTATTTTATGGACATATTAATTATTTATAAATGGTAATATTTATAATAGACTATTTTTAGGAATTTTCATTATAAAATGTGGGTCTGATTGAATATTTTCTAAAACTTACAAGTGTTCCACTCACCTCACTTATAATATGCCACAAATTCTCATTTCTAATTCACACCATAAACCCTTATTGTCCAAAAAATAACATACCAAATTTCCACCTCTCATTCAATAAGCCTTATTTTTTGAATAAATCAATCATATTATAATTTTAGTGAAATAAAATGGATGATACTAGAAGAATATAAATAATTTTTTAATGATAGTATTTCTTTCATTCCTTTCAATTGATACTTAATTTATTATTTATATATACACCGTAGACATTTTCACTTAACTTTACTGGATTTTAATCATTATAAAACATTATATTACAAGCCAAGTATCATAAATTCTAGTGTATTAGAAGACTAGAAATGTTAAACATAAATCATAGGAATAAAAGAAACTTATTTATTTAATCATTAAAAAGAGATACAAACTTACATTGAGCCCTTACATATTCTTTGGGTACCCTGGGAATCACATAAATTAATGGATGAGAAAAAATCCCAGTAAGGGAATAAACATAAGATTATGGATATAACATATAAACACAGGGTCTTATAAACATGAATTCATAGTAATGAAGAGGAAAAATAAATCATGAATTTAACATGAGTCACGGCTTATTACACATAAGGGATATCATGTAAAGGTTAACCACCAAGACCACTGCACATGGAATAACAAAACAAGACTTACCGTTATGACCATTTCACATAACGTCTCATGAGACTCTACTTAACCCAATGCATTAAAGATATATGTTCATGAATATTATTTCCACATTTAAAATCATACATAATCAATAATATATAATCATGAGGTTTCTAATTGAATGAAATTGGTATCTTAATCAGGTCATAAATCATAATGAATGGACGTATCATACAAGTTTAAATGAAAGAGTGGAAATAAAAAATACATAAAAATTCATTATTTAAAATAACAATATAGCATGGATTATTATGTAAAGCCGGATTTTCAACATGAATTAAAATAATTTTCTAAATTTTATCATTAACACATTTTAGTGTGGTTTTAAGGAAAATACTAACAAGAATTTAAAATAGAAAAGGGAGTAATATTTTATATAAAACCAGAAGATACAAAGAAATGTTTTAATTATAATAAAATTGTTTAAAAAAAATAAATGGTGAGTTAAAACATTTCTTAGAGCTCACCTGAAATTGTGTATGAATTAGGGAAGTTCTCTTAAAACGACTCTTCTTATCGAGATGTTTTGAAGAAAGAATTAAATAAAAGCATGTATATCCCCAAAAGAGAATGTATAAGGGATCATGATGAATGATTTTTTACATATAAACCTGAATTATAATATGTAAATAAACAAAATATAATATTTAATTGTCGAAAAATATAGTTTGAAAAACATAAAAAATAATAGAGTTTCTGGTTGAATCCCTTATGTAATATCAACATGGAACCAGGTTTATATAGGATTGATTAATGAAAAATAAATGGATTTTTCTACATTTTATAAATCATTTGTACAATATGGGGGAGTTGAAAAATCCTACTGCATCATTAGAAACTACACATTACTAGACATAACATAGAGAATATTCTAGAATAAATGTGAGAAAGAGAGGATCCCTTACTTTAATTATGATGGGGTTCTTCAATTAATATTAATGACCTGAATAATCAAAGTAAATTAATTAATTGTTAGTTATATAATATGCACTACATTTTATTGATTTAGTATGACCTTATTATGTTCATCCATGTTCTTTTTGATGAGTTAAGTTGTTCAATTTTATTGTATCATAGCGTTTTCTTCCTTGGATTTAATGATCGGTTAACTTACATTCATGTATGGGTAAACATGTATGATGAGAATTATTGTATAGAATTGAAGTTATATGAAATCATTGAACATCACAAATATTAAGTGGTTATAAAATTCATTTGGTTATTTGGAGTGAAGGTGAATAATTATATTAAACATTAATGATAAAAGCATGAATTAATATGGAGATTTTTCTCATAATTAACTTATTTTTATTATAATTTTACATAATTATTGGAAAAGGATTCTAGAACATCACATTATATAAAATAAATATTTATGATTATGTTTCAAGAATAAAAAAAATTTTCAGACCATAATTGAAGATGGTAAAAGAAATTGAAAACTTTTCATGCTTGAATATGATAAATTAACACATCTTAGATGGTGTTTTCATTTATTTCATATAAAATAAAGGGAGAGGTGAGATGATAATAAATTATAAAATTATAATAATAATAATTCAGTACATATATTGTTATGGATGTTTCATACTATTTGGTTTAGGAGAGGTTATTAAAGAAAAGAAAAGAAACGAGCATGAAATGAAAATGAAAGAACAGAAGAGAGGAATTTACATCTTGAGTAAATCCTCCTTGAGATCCTCTTAAGGGGTGAAGATTTGGTAATGTGTATAAACCAAAGTTTTATAGGCATGGGGGAGGATATTTTCGAAATATTTTGGTAGAATTTAGGGCAGGATCATGGCTTGAGATAACTGAAGAGAAGAGAGAAGTGTGGGTGGTTTTTATAGTAGAGGGGAGGAGGGTTCTCTTAATATTTTAATTATTAGATTTGGATTTTTCCATAAGATAAGAAATAGTGTTGATTACATGACCATGAAAAGTAAATTAGTTTTTGAGTTTGATCCATAGTTGATTACCTCATCCATGACTCAATAAATAGTGTATTTAACATATATATATGGTAAATTATATTATTCTACTATTAAAAAATTATGTATTTTAGAAAAATCCAAAAAATTAACCATAACAATTTTTTGAAATATTTATTCCAAAATTGAATTCCATTTTTCAAAAAATATATATTTAATATGATTAATTTAATTTTTATTTTAAATTATATTTTACATGAAAAATACAAATTTAAAACTGATACTGATTTTATAATGTTTTGATAAATTAAATAAGGTCTTATATAATTATCCTAAAATCAGAAGACATACAAAAATAACTTATAAATAAAATTTATCAAATTAAATTTGATTTTTTATTTACTAAATCATTTATAAATTTTTAATTACATATTTATGATTGATAAAAATACCAACACAATCATATTGCCCCATATATGATAGAAAAAGATTATTTATAATTTCATTAGTGAAGTTACTATTTACCTGGCCGATTTACTACTTAGAATAAAAATATTTCTATTCATTGAAGTGACATTAATATCCTTAAGGGTCATTTTCTATTCAACAAAAAATAAGTTTTTGTTATCGGACACCAATCATCATACTAATCACAACCATGTATATCAGATATTCAAAATTCAACCACAATATGTGACAATATATTGTTTAAAGGTCACATAATACTTAGTAATTCAATGTGTTGTAAATTCATGTGATTATATGCAATAATTATAAGAAGTTAATTTCCATTGATATAACATTGGGACATTACATTCCCCCCTATATAAAATTTCACGAAAGATATTTAGTGTTGCATTCAAAGCCATAAAAACATGGGTGTATTTTTCCATCATTTCATCCTCCAGTTCCTATGTTGGCTCTTCGTACATATAGAACCTACACAGTACATTAATCAGGTGAGTAGTCTTGTTATGTAGACCTTTATCTATACAATCAAATATATTTACCGTCTTCTTCTCGTAAGAAAGATCATTCTCAAACTATACCACCTCTAAAGAGAGTACATGTAAAGGGTCTTGTATATACTTCCTTAAGAGTGATACATGGAATACATCGTGCGCTTTTGTCATGGTTGGTGTAATTGCCAGTCGATAGGCCCCAACCCGAACATGATCAAGAATCTCAAAGGGGGATGTATCTACGATATAGTTTCCTTTCGTTGCAAACCTCATCACCTTCTTCCATGAACATATGTGTAGAAATATAATGTCTCCAACTTTCAATTCAGGGTCTCATCGATGATTGTCTACATAATTCGTTTGTAAAATTTGGTCTTCCATGATGTGTTTCTAAATGGGTTTCACATAATACACCATTTCAACAATCATTTCAGGTCATTTAATCTTATACTCATAGACTTCATCCCAAAAAATTGGTGTTCTACACCATTTCCCATTATGGGTTTTGAATGGTTCCATTCAGATGCTTGAGTGGAAACTATTGTGGAAGGATAATTAATCAAGTGAACAATGTTGGTCCCATCTTCCATTGAAGTACATTGAACATGATCCCAAAATATCATTAAGTGTTTGAATAGTTTTTACAAATTGGCCATCAGTTTGAGGATATTAGGCCATACTGATGTTCATTTCAATGGTCAGAGCATGTTATAAATTTTTCCAGTACATCAATGGATATCTTCGATCTTGATCAAAGAAAATATGTAGTGGTACTCCAGGAAGCCTTACCACTTCATTGATATATATCCATGAAAGATTATACAATGATAAGTCCCCTTGAAGTGTTGTAAAGTGAGCAATCATTGTGAGACAATCCCCAATGACCCTTACTGGATTGTTTCTTCTGGATGTCCTTTGAAGTGCAATGAATGAGTTCATGGTGATATTCTACCACATACATGTTGGTATGGGAAGAGATTCATCATCCCCTTAGACTTATATATTTCAACCATCACACGATGATGCACTAGGAACTTTCATGTATATTCAGTAATATCCTTCTTCATCATATCCCACCAAAAGTTCTCTCCGAGATCTTGATACATCTTTGTGCTCTCGGGACAAATAGTGAAGGTTGAGCTATGTGCATCCTTCAAAATCACTAAATTTATCTCTGGATATGAGGGTACAAGTTATCATGACCCTAATATTACAAATCCGTCCACATCAATCATAAATTTAAAGGATTTACCATTTCTAATGGCTTCCACCATATTTTGAAATTCCACATCTTACCTTTGAGCATACTTTATTTTTCACCATGAGAGATGGTTGAGAATTAATTTGAGAAAGTATTGATGAAGTTCCTACCTTAATGATTCCCATTTCAATCAACTTCAAACCAAATAATATTTGATCCTTTTAAATACTAATCATTCATAATGATGCAAGATCCTTTAACTTAGAGCATCTGCCACCTTGTTATCCATATTAGGATGGTAGTGGATTGTGTTGTCATAATCCTTGATGAGATCTATCCATATTCATTGGATTATATTAATCTATTTTTGTGTGAATATATATTTGAGAATCTCTGGATCATTATATATATAATAATTCTCCCCATAGAGATAATTCTGCCATATTTTTAACGTGAATATCATAGTCACCAACTCTAGATCATACGTAGGATAGTTTTGCTCATTTATTTTCAACAACCTTGAGGTGTGCTCTATCAATATACCATTTTTCATAATATTATAGATTACACCTTTATTTTAGTATCATTGTACACCATAAAGAGTTCTCCAATTTTTGGGTGTATGAGTATTGGCACACTTATAAGCCTCCTTTTCAACTCCTTAAAGTATTACTCACATTTTTGAGTCTAGAAATGATTCTTTCCAATCAATTTCAGTGTGGTCTATTGGATTTATAATCATGATATGTTGTCAAAAAATCATTTATAAAACACAGATTAACCTAGAACACTATGTATCTATGTATCATATGTTGGATTTGGCCACTATTTAATTTTCTTTGTCAGGGAGGGATCAAGAGATATCCCTTTCCTTGTTATAACATTCCCTAGGAATGGAACTTATTTTATCGAAAAGTCAAATTTACTACTCATTTCATATTGTTTATCCGTTCACAAATTTTTTAGAATGGTATTCAAATTATCATCATGTTCCTCCTAGCTGATGGAGTATATTATAATATCATCGATAAAGACTACCCCAAATTTGTTGTGGTAATATCTAAAGACTATATTCATTAAATACATGACTTTATTGGAAAATTACTGAGTTATAAGGGAATCAATATGAACTCATCGAGTTCATAATAAAATATAAAGGAGGCCTTTTGAATATCTTCCTTCCTCACCATTAATTTGTTGATATCCCAACCCAAGGTCAACCTAAGAGAAATAATTGGCCACATTAAAATGATCGAACAAGTAATCTATATAATGTAGAGGATACATGGTCTTTATTTTGTTTTTATAGACCACATGATAATCAATAGAGAAGCACATTTATCCATCCTTCTTCTTGATGATGAGTACTAGAGGTCCCCATGGGGAAGCACTCGGGCGTATAAAACCCTTCTCCGGATTACCCAGTAACTTCTTCTTCATCACTTCTAGTGCTATTATTTACATTAAATTTGAAGTCATTGATATATTTAAGGATCCAATAATATGTTCAATTGGGATCTCAACCTCTTGGTCTGGAGGAATAACATACAACTCTTTAGGAAATATATTAGTGTACACCCTCATGATAGGCATATCTTCAAGCGAGATTCTCTCATTCATCTCAATCATCTGAGATAGACATGGTTTCTCATAAATAATTAATATCCAAATTAGAGGTAATGATTATATAGGAGATATATCTTCCTCCATAGACATTTAATGAATTGGTGGATGCTTCAGGATGTGAAGTTTGATCTCCCTTTACCCACATTTGATGATGGATTTGTATGAACATTGCCAATCCATGAACAAGATAACATTTAATTAGACTAATAAATGTATGAAAAGATTTTCTGGGAGGATTATTCCAAAATCAACCACCATAGGGGCATTATAAACCATTGACACAATAATATCTCCATTCAATATTCCTACAGAAAACATATCCTCCAAATCATGGGTTGGTTTTCCAATAGTTCTTCTAAACATGCATGATATGAAAGAATGCATATAACTAGAATCGAATAGTACGTTTGCTATTCTTGAATGAATAAATAGAAAAACTATCACCACATTATAGTTGTGATCCACATCAGTTGTAGTTATAGCATAACCCTAACAAGTTTTATTGGAGGTTGTTTTTGATTACCTTGAATAACCCTCTGCTTAGAGAAATTGTCTGCATAATTCCATTATTCCTCACAATTGTAACACTCCACCACTAGCCGGAAATTTTTTAGATCCTTCCATTATTCTTCCACATTAGTGGGATTTTATATATCTCATCATTTTTTTTTATCTAGACCTCCAATCATTAAAAATTTTCAGAAACTCTTGGTTCACTTTAGATAATTCCCATGATTCTTATTACCTCTTGTTTTACATGTGGGATGTTCATGCTTCTTTCCATCATGGAATTTATATGCGGAACCTCCCAAATAAAATTTCATTATCCTATATTTGTCACTACGTCCACGATACCACTGAGAGTCTTTGATCTCCAATTCATTCTTAAGAGCACAATGGAGAATCTCCTCATATTTTTTCACGTATCAAATCTCCAATGTTTTTCATAGACGCATCATTAGTCTGATAAAGATGAGATCCACCTTGATTTCGGAGTTCATGACATTGAAAGAGGCATACATTTCTAGACTTGTAACGTTTTCTTCATATGACCCCATTGACTCAGATTACTTTTACTTGATTCTGAGGAACTCTCTTTCCTTCTTGAGATAGATGGTTCGAGGAAAATATTTAAGGAAAATCATTCTCTTGAATTACTCCCATTCCATGGAATAAATTTCATACTGGGGATTTATATTCATGATCAGGTTCCACCACTGATCAGCTTCCCCATCAAAACGATAGAATGCGATCATTGAATTCTACTTTTTGAGCACTAGAGGTTAGAGAATATCTTTTTAGTGGAGTTAATCCATTGTTATGTGAGTAGTTGATCAAAATATCAACCAAACATGGGATTGTTTTTCCACTTGTACAATTCTTCAACAACATTATATTTCCATAGGGGATAAGTTCCTTCCACATGATTGAATTTATTATTCAAAACATTAGCTCCATCTACAATCAAATTTTAAATATCATTAGGGTAATCTTCTTATCCCTATCAAATTGATTTTTTCACGTGTTATTTAATATCCCACAACAATCTATGAAAAATAATTAACAATTCTAGGGATTTAATGCATATATATTTTGAATAAAAATGGTGGCTTTAAATATAAAAGGATAAACTTGTAAAGGATAAGTATAACCTAATTTGCGATTCCCTAATTTAAAATAAACATTATCCTTAATATATTATTTTAACTTATATTCATATTATAATTTTTATTCCTTTAATATTTTTTTATACTATGCCCATGAAGTTACCAAATCATATCCCCCAAGAGTGTAGAACCATTAGTGGAGCAAGGCCCGTTGTCGTGGACCAATTCTCATTTGAGTCTAGCTCGAAGCGGTGCTTTTGGGATTTACCCTAGATACATTTGTGATAGAGCCACCTCCACCTATTTTTATCCAATAATTTATGTATTTTATTGATAGAAAAACCTACTCTACACTTAAAAAAATTATGTGTGTTTTCTTATACATAGTATCATCCTTAATATTCTTACCAAAGTAGTCTATTCCTAATCTCCAAAAATAACTATAAAATCCACTAATACCAACTTTATAAACCCTAGCCTTTGGAACATAAAATATCATGATTTTAAGCATTATAAAACATCATATTACAATATAAGTATCATAAATTCTACTTTCATGGAATACTATGTACATAAAACGGAAAATGTTGAGCTAAAAAACCATATTTATTTAATCTTCATAAAGATATCTTAACTTACTTTGAGCCATTACATTTATATATGTTACCTTTAGAATCACATGAATGAAGTGATGTCTTAAAATCTCATTAAGGTAATAAACATAAGATTACGGATTTCTCACATTGGTTAGAATTCATTACATAATGATATAAAAAGGCATAGAATATATAAAATCATAACATATGAAGACGGGTTCTTATTAAAAATAATTCATTGTAATGTGTTTGCAATATAAATCATTAGTTTAGCATGAGTCAAGGATCAGTTTACATAGATGATCTCATGTCAATGTTAATAGCAAAGACCACTCCACATGGTATCATATGCCAAAGTTAACCTCTTTGATTATTGTACATAACATATCATTAGACTCAACATTACCCAAAGAATTGGAACATTATTTTGTTGAACCCATTACAAAATGTTCCTTAATATGTTTTACACATTAATAATATTACATGAAAAATCATACATAAACATAAGGTTACTCATGGAAAGTGATGGGAATCATAATCATGCCATAAAGCATAATGAATGGGTGTACCATAAAAGTGTACATGAAAGAAAGGAAGTAAAACATACATGGACATTCATAACATAAAATAATAATATATCATGGTACGTGATGTCAAAAATAATTGACAGCATGAAAAATTATTATTTAATTAATTTTAGCAATAAAACATTTTAGTACGGTTTTATGGAAAATACTAATGAGTATTTAAAATAGAAAAAAGGAGTAATATTTTATAAAAAAAAAGTCATGACCTAGGAAGGTTTTAATAATAATGACATTGTCTTTTTAAAAAATAATAGCTTCTTTCAATGTATGGTAGAGTGAACTTGAAATTGGGTATGAATTTGGGAATTTTCCTTCAGACGGGTTTGCTTATCACGAAGTATCGAGGAGGGAAATAATTAAAATATTGTATATACCAGTATGAGAATGGATATTGGGTATTAGGGAATTATTTGGGACATAAAAAACATATATTATATGATATAAATAAACATAAAATTGTATTTCATTTTGGTAAAAAGAGAGTTAGAATAACCTGACGAAATAATGGAGGTTCGAGCAGACTATATTACTAAATATCGGCATGGTAACAAGTGTACTTAGGATTGATTAATGAGATATAAATGAGTATGTATTATTTTATAAATCATGATGGATGTATGGGGGAGGTAAAATATCATAAACCATCATTCCTAACTACACATAAAAGGATAAAACATTTATATGATTCTTGAATAAATGTGATAAATAGAGGATCCATTCCCTTAAGTCTGATGGTGTTTTTCGCTTGTTCTTAATGGCCTGAATAATAAAATCAGTATCATTAATTAATATTTACAAAACCTCCACTACATGATAATTATCTTATAGCCTCATTATGTTCATCCATGTCCTTTTTGATAATTTAAGAGGTTCAATTTCCATTCTTGGGAGCATTTTTTTCCTTGGTTTTAATTATGAGTTCACTAATATTAATGTTTGGATTAAAATGTAGGATGAGAATGGCTTTACAGAATTAAAGTCATATGAAATTAATGAAGATACAAAATATTACATGGTAATAAAATTCATTCGGTAATTTGTAGTGATGCTGAATCGTTATATAAAAATTCATGAAATCTTGGATTAATTTATCAATTTTTCACTTAATTAACTTGTTTTGTATTATTATTTTACATCATGTGTGAAAAAGGATTACAGAACATAAAATAAAATAATATAAAAATTTAATAGTCCTGTTAAACCATAAAAATGTTTTCATGATAAGAATTTAATATGATAAAATAAATTGATAATCCATCGGTCATGCATGTGATAAATTAACACATCTTCGATGGGGTTGTCATTTATTCCATATAAATAACAAGGTTATGAGAGATAATAATGAATTATACCATTATAATAAAAATATTCTAGTAAATTTATAGTTATATATTTTTCATACAATTTTGATGAGAATAGGTTTGGATAGAAAATTGAACAATGGATCATGAAAAGAAAATGCAAAAAATAGAGGAATTGACCTCTGGATTTAATCTTCCTTAAGAGCCTATTAAGGAGAGAGAATTTGGTATTTTTTGGAGAAAAGGGATTCTAGACATGGGCAAGGATATTGGGAATGAATTAATGCTAAATTTATGGAAGGAACAAGGCTGAGAAGTGTTATGAAAATGGGAGAGCGTGCCTGGTTTTTATATTGGGGGAGAGGAGGGTTTTCTGGACATTTTAATCATTATATTAATATTTTTTCATATGACAAGAAATTGGGATGATTAAATGACCAAAAATAATAATATCTATATTTTAGTTCGATCCCAATGTGATTACATCATCCATGACTCAAAAAATTATTTATTTAACATATTTATATATATGGTAAATTACCGTATTTTACTATTCATCAAAAAAAAATATGTTTTTTTTTTGAAAAATACAAAAAATTCACCCTATCAATTTTTCTATATCTAGAATCAAAAAATTAACTCCATTTTTATAAAATAATTTTATAAATATGATAAATTTAATTTTTAATTAAAATCATAACTATCATGAAAAACAAATTTTAAAAATATAACTGATTTTATAATGTTTTTAAAAATGACATAATGTATTATAAAATTATATATATAGCTGAATAAATAAAAACAATAATTTATGTGTATATTTTATGAAAACTAATTTTAATATTTAATAACTAAATTATTCATAATTGTTTAATTAAATATTAACGACTTATAAAAATACCAACACTATCATATTTTCACTTATAAGATGGATAAATTTTATTCATTCTTTTATTTGGATGGTTACTATTTAATTGGACGATTTAATATTTATAAGGTTAATATTACTTTTCATAAGGGTAACATTACTATTTATAAGGGTTATTTACTATTCAAAAAAAATAACTTTGTTTAATCATACTCTAAACATCTTACTGATCATAACCATGTATGTTATATTTGTGAAATTGAAATCATATAGGTGAAAATATTATGTCTTAAGGTCACATAAACTTATTAGCTCATTTTGTTTGTAATTTTATGTGATTATATGACATAATTATAAGAAGATAACTTCCTTTGATACAACATTGTGTAATTTCAATTAAAATTTTATAATATAATAACATCAGTACATTTAATGTAATGGGATTTTTTATGGTATTTTCATGATGTACAAACACCTCTAATTCCATAAAATGGGTTACAAATTTATAATTCATTTGAATGGCAGACTACCGCCTCATGAATTGATGTCATTATTTTTTCCATTAAAAACTCTCACGGCTGGGTATGTAGATATATTTAAAGTACAATATATTATATTTATAACAAAACTATACCTATAGAGTCATGATAAATTATATTTCCTTTTTTATTCAATTCTATATGCGATATGATAATGTCGATCATGTGTATGACATATTATTACCATTTAAAGAAATGTGATTTTTCGTTCACATACCCTTGACATTAAATGTGATAAAGATACATTTAATGAATATAAGTGATATAAAAGATATAATTTTGATATAAATGAAATATTAATAATTATGAAAATGTAATATATATCATTTTATTTCATAACATTTTTCTTAATTAAATATTATTATGTTGTTTTTTTACATGTTGACTAGATCCTTCATGAAACAATGTGACTCTCGTTTCATCCGAACATCTCACAGAGGGTATATATAATTATAATTAAATAAATAGTAAAATATTTATGAATTTATTATATTTTTAAAATATATTTTATTAATTATCTATTTTCAATAATTAACATAAAAATGGAATCATAACTCATGTGTACGTACGACATACTATCTTGATGATCATAACATTCTTTATTTTAAAAAAACATTCATGATTGGTATTAAAATTATAAATAATGTAAAAATATGATTATTTTTTCATGATTATTATTGTAAAGAAGATGTAAATTTATAATATGCACATGAAAATAATCCATGATAAAATTTAACGAATGCTAAAACAAGGATATTAAAATGAGAAACAATGAAGATAATGAAACATTATTAATGAAAATGTAACAATATGTTACCAAAATATTTAATATGATATCATAAATATTAATATGGTTCTAAAATAAGATAATAACATGTTTAAAACCACTATATCTGAGGTTAATGACATCTAAACATAAATGAAGCATGAGGTAAGGGATTTGGTCTCAATTTCCTTTAATTGAGGCATGTTGTAATGTCATGCACGTAATTTATTTTATACGATTCATATACTTCCTCTTTGACATGAAATATCTTGACTGATTAATAGTTCATAGTATTTTTTCTCATTTGATTATTTTCACTCATGGGGATATTACATGGAGTTTAATAAGTGTTAAATAATTTTATAATTTTTTTTTCATTGGTTTATATTACTTCTTAAATTTCATTGATATAATAAGATTATGAGTATAATGAATTTTGATTATATTACAGTTTTAATACATTTTTATGTGGATTAAATATGTTATAAATAATAAATTCATCTATTCATTGATAAATTATAGAATAAATGTTGTGATCATGTCCCTGGGGTGTTAACTGAGGGGTACCTGCCAGATGTACCCATTACCCTTCATGTGAACTCATGTGGGCTTGAGTCTCACAATAACCAGGCACTATGAAAATTGTGAATGGATAAATTCCAATACATTAACTAGTTGGGGAATGTACATCGTGCTATGGTATTTGTCATGGGCCCATACAATGAGGCGAGTGTAACCCAAACAAAGGTTTTAATGCGGCACTCCTTGGTAAACTAGTGTATTTGGTTACACATATTATTTCTTTATACAAGAATAACCTTGATGGTCCCAATATTAGTATTTATATAATGAGGGTTATAATTTCCAGGATTTTAAATTATGTGGACAATAAAACCATTATTTCTCTGCCACTTGAATTTGAGATCAAAGAAATCATTTTTGTCTTAGTTATGGTAGCTCCCATGGACTAGATAGATTCACAAACTATTTCTTTCAGACACATTCATAGATTAATCATTCTGATGTTTCCTAATTATTCAGTCATTTTTTAAAGGGTGGCATGTTAACATATGTAATTAATTATTTGTTCCTTGAACTAATATACGAAATGGATAATGTGAATGAGATCCATATTTCCAAACATATGGACATTGTCAAGAATATTTACATATTTAATGGGAAAAATATTTTTAACATGCTTTCCATCATTTTCAAAAGAATTTGGTCCCCAATCCAAACTGGTTTCCTCATAAGTGGAACTACTCCATATTGAATCTTTACTTATTTACAATGTATTAATATTGTTAGGTAATCTACCTGAGTGGGTAATATTTTCATCCACAATGTAGTTAGAAAATCCATGGATATGTTATATTATGGGTTTATTTGTATGATGTAATGAAAATTTTTCATTGATAAAATTTACATTAAATGGGACAAAACTTCTAAGAGATTAGAACAAATAGTTCTTAATTCTCAATGGATATTCTAAAATATATTTCAATTTAATTAGAAAAGTAAAGAAATGTGATCCACTCTCATCCAAAATTTTCACCATCACTGAAGATTATTATAGCAAGATATTCCTAAACATGGAAAACAAAAATAAAATTAGTTCCATTAGAGATTTTGAGGTCTTATTTCACAAACTCAATTAATATATTTCAATGGAATCATCCCTTTCACTAAAGGTCACAATATAAACATCAATAAAATTAAAAATGATATTAATCACTATTAAAAAATCCCAGGTATTATGGTGATTTAGAAAAAACCATTCTTAAAATTTATAAAATATATTCATGCTACTACAAAATTTGGCATCATCAATCTACTATAAATAATATAAATAAAGAATATGTTCACTTATCGTGGTGTCCTGATGATTTAGGAGAAACCAAATATTTGACATTTTTATCATATTACGAGGTAGGCTTGAAACCAGTAAATGGTATAGTTACATCATGGAAACATTTTTCTAGTCAGCTATTTAAAATAAATGGTATAGTTACATAATTAAATATATGGTTACTTGTATAAAATTCATTTTTGGAGTGGAATTGTTATTAGGATAATTACTTCAACTATTTCATTTAAACAATGTTTATAATAAATTAATTTTTGTGTGCTGGTCATGAAAAAATATCATAAAATTCAATCAATATATTTACGCTTACTTCATGTGTTGGATTAACAATAAAAAGTGATATGATGTTTAATTAATAAGACAATAATTCATTAAAAGTGTAAAAATGTGGAATTTTAATTGTGTAATATCATCTATTTGGTCTTCCCTCAAATCATCTTTCTCCATAATTTTAGTGCATTTACACTGGCTTGACAACATCTATTCATCCAAAATATTTTGGTTAGATACTTGGACACATATTCCTCTTCTTGAGTCTCTAAAATCTTATTATCCCTTAATATATTCAATTATTTTGACCAAATATATAATTTATAATTCCATGTACATACTCCTAGATGATATCATGTACGTGGTTTTCAAATAACACTTCAATTATAGGAAGGACACTCTTATTTGGAAACATTCCAATAAAGGGAAGCTCTATTTAGCGTATTTCTACTAGGAGGAAGTTTAGGGGAATCATAAAATATGGTATAGTATACTTAGTAAATGATGGATTACTCTATCCAGACATACCCTTGTAATGAAGGGCTTAGAAAACAAGTTCTCCACTAATGATTTTCTGTAGATTGTTTGTTTCAATATTTTTTTGAGATGCATTATTTGAAAACAAAACTATAATGATATTGATCACATTTTATTAATTTGGTTCCTGGATACTTCAATGTTGATAATGATAATAGATTCTTTTTTAAAATAATTCTCCCCAGTACATGAAGTATTCAGGAGAACCCGATAGAATTCACTAGTATGGTTCTATCTCCACATTAGCTAAACATTATTTTATTCCCCTTTTTTGAAATCGCACACACCCATTGGAACTATAGAAAACAATGGCTCAAATTCACACACCATTATTCATGAATTTGACCATGGAAAGTGAAATTATTTCTATCAGACACTTAAATGATATTCAAAATGGGATTGGGACAAATCAATTCATGATTTTACTTCACTTAGGAATTTTTATACTACATGTGACTATAATAATTCTTCAGGAACCTTTCAAGTTATTTGAATCCCTAAACTTATAGGGCGGGTCAAAGGAAACATAGATGAGGAATTAATAGTAAATATGGGTCCTTCTTGTTTTGTTGTGATTTTTAAAAATGATAGAGGTGAAATTGTGGGATGTTTATATGGTCTATATGGAAGTTCTATGTCTCGTTATTATGAAATTCATGGTATTATTAATGGGTTCATAATTGGAAATAAGTGATGATACCTCAACTAATGTCTAGAATGTGATACCACCATTACTGTGAATTATTTCAAAAGTTGTATTATTCTTCTTTCATGGATGTTCACAGTTAAATGGAGAAACCACATCGAATCTCATTCATCAATGAACTATATTATCACACATGAATATCGTGAGGAATATTTGTAGCTAATGGGATCACTAATAAAAGGATGACTACTACAGTGTTGATATGGATCAATGATATTCATATGGGATTATTATATTTTTTACGAGAATACTGAAAAATAATAATATTTTAGACTTTTGAGTATTTGTATTATTCAATAAATAATTATTTTCCTCTTAGTCAAGTCCTCATTGTACCAAAAAACGTTTTGATCATTTTACAGTTATATTTTACAATATGATTTCAATAAATATAATATATTAGGTATTATTTGATGAAGGAAATTATTTGATCATTGTATAATTTAACCATTTCATTTTCGTCTCCACTGGTTATTTATATTTTTATGTAATAATACAATTTCCCCTTTCTTTGGTAATTAAAAAAATGATAGAATGTTTTTAATAAATATGAATTTATTTATCTCTTAAATAAAATATCTATTTTTATCGTAAATGCTATTTTAAAAAAAATCAAAAATGTTTTTAATAATTTTTTAAATGATTTATTTAATAAATTTATACCCATTTTAATTTTATGAAAATATTTTTAATGAAATATTTATGTCATTTTCAAAACAATTCCCATTTTAATTTTACCTAAAATATAAAAGGAACCATTGTTTTAAAATAGTTGAAATGTAAAAAAAATCATTCTACCATGACCACATAATGTTTTAAAAATTCTTTTATATATATATATCATTTATTATTTTTATTTTCAATGAATTTTTTTTTTAATTTTTTGTGAAATTTTATTTTTATAAATTAATTTCAAAAAAAAAATGTAAAATTTATTCATGAATTGTTTGAATGATAATTTTATCTATTTTTCATTAAAGACAATAACCATTTATTATTCATATTCTAAAATTGGGCATATATTGTATTCAATCCTTCCTTATTATTCATGTGAATGGTTTATAATTATTTTAACTAAGGATAGAATTATAGTTCACATAAATGGTCATATTTTTTTAAGTCAATAACCTTTCCATAAAATGTCTATTATAGAATAATTATTGGAAATTAAATTTCCCTTTAATATCATTAATATTTTTCAAAGATATATTTATATATTAAATAATATATCATTTCTTGATACGTTGTTCAATATTGAAAAACAATTTTTTATTTTGGGAGATATTGATATGTACGTATCCATTACTCAATTAATATATTTGAAGATAAGGCACATTATTTTTTAATTAAATAGATTAATTGAAATATAAGAAATTATTTTAACATTAAATACATGAGGGGACCTAGTTATAAATAACCCCTTGATGTATAAATATTCTCATGGGATGATAAAATTTGTTATCCTCTATTAATTGTGTTTCTACCCATTAGTTTTAAACTATATTAGGGATAGATCTTGATAGAAAATGTATTATGTGCCAGGGAAACATGATGTAATATAATTAAGAAATACATTCATTTAGGATATATTTATTGTTATATATGATTTTTTATTATTATTTTATCTATGGATACATTATTTATCAATTATAAATGAAATGAATGTGCTTTTAATTATTTATAATTTCATATTAAATATTATTTATCCATTTCTGATAGTAATGTTATTGATCTTACAAATGTTTTTGTTATTTTCATTTCCATATTTATTATTCTAGTCAGATTATTTTTATTCTATGTGTTTTCAATTATTTACCTACCCTTATCGATTATGATCACTGATTCATGATATATTCTGTTGTAAATAACCCATATTGATAATTTATGTAATGAACCATACCCTATAATCTCATATCTTACGCCTTAAATTATTAAATTAAAAATATTACAAGGAATAATATCCCGAAATAAAGATTAGTTTCAATTTTTTTGACAAATAGAAAAATATATGATACCCTTTATTCACTAGGAGTAGAATACAAAACAAAATACATAAGAAAATATTATAAATTTCTTCTTTGAATGCTTATTCCAAGATGTCTTCTCATAATTTGGGGAAATAAAACAAAATAAAGGAGATCCCAAATCCTTAGTAAGGGTTAAATATAACAAAATAAAAAAATATTCAATAAGAATAATCAATATATCGAGGTAGATAATTGAACACGCATTCCATTTAAATAACATGACTATCATGGTGAGATAATGATGAATCAATTTTCCGTCGTAAATAAATAAAACATATTCAATTTAAAAAATACATTTATAATGAAATGTTTCCATAAATAATGTCATAAAAAATATTCATGTATAATAATAATAATAAATACCTCTTAATTAATGGAATAATTAATTTTTGGATTCCATGTTTCATACTTAGATGATACCATTAATGACAAATCCTTTCACAATATAGTTTAAAACATACCTTTTAAAAAGGCATCTGATTTGGCCAACAAATTAATCTCATGATCCTACCAACACCTCAAAGGGATTACATTAAACATTCACCACACAATATCAAAATATTACAAATATTTCCTCATTTATGAAATAATTGATTTAATTCCTAGATAATTTTCCATATAATCATGTATCCATATAGAGTAAAGGATATATATTTATCAATATTTTCATAGTTAATCAAATAACATTAAAAGTAAATATTCTATGAAAAAATGGAATATTGTATAAGTTGTAAACATATCCATCCAAAAAGAAAATGGATATGTAGTTTCCAATGAAAATTTATTTCAATAAAGCGATTGTTTTATTTTAATGTTAACAATCACAAAATAATGTGAGATTGTATAAAAAAATTTAACACATAGTAATTTTCATGTCAAATCACCGTGGATGAGATAAAAAAATTTACACTTAAAATACAGTAAATAATTAATTATTCATGATATTATATTTATATTTAGTGGTATTTACACTATATAATATTGAATTGGTTCTTAATAAAAACAAGTATTAATGGAATACAAATTTAGATGAAATCCATTACCTTGTGCTTACTTTTGGTTGAACACTATTTAAACACATGTATAATGATTATATACATGTCATTAAATTATAATAGAATAGTATTAATATTTATAAAATCATATATAATATTTTTATGAAATTTTATTTCCCCTTTATTAATAATCTTTCATTATATTCATTGTGTCTTCTATTAATTGAAGAGTTTTTTAGTATGTGTTAACATTTTAATTTTTTCTCCACTTATATTGATCATGATTTAATCATATATATAATTTTATCCATAATATAAATATCATAAATATATTATATTATATTTGTTTATAGTAATCCAAAAAATATTGTTATAGGAAATTAAGTACACCATTCTTGGAGATGATAAGTTGTACATATGTATGAACATTTTTACAATTTTTGTAATCAATTGAATAAAATAAAAGTAATTTCTATATATATTAATTATTTTATTGTCATTTTTATTTCATATATATAAAATATCTTTCTTCAAACCATAATTAATTCATTTCATATAACGTGGGAACAAATCATATCACAACGTGAGGAGGCAGTCTTCCGTATAGATGAGCGACGATATCATATTCCAAAAAAATAGAATGTATGATAGAATGTGTGATACAATAGTTGAAATTGTATAATAAAATCATAAATATTATATATTTCATACATTAAATATAAATACATCATTATTTTCAAACACTAAGGATGGTAAAGTAAAAATGATCAACATCTGTCCGTGAGGCAATACTATGTTGTACTTTCGAATAATGATTTCATAACCCATTTGACTAATGTGTGTGAAATTCTAGGTCATAAAATTAACAAAAGAAAATATATGTATATTTAAGAAAATTATTTTCTAATATAAACATGTATTAATAATAATATATGGTGGTAGAGAATGAAACAACATAAAAACACTTTTAGAGGAAAACTACCTCTTTATCGGGTATCCTCCTTAATATTTCACTAAAACCTTCAATGGATTTATTTATGGAACAATAATTATCATAGGATGGGTAGAGTTATTTTTTGGATTTTTTTGGAAATTTTTTGGTTGATTCAAGGGCATGAGAGTTCTAAAGCTGGGGGAGGGTGAGTACCATTATATAGTTGAGGAGGAGTGACATTCATGTAAATACCAAAAACTATTCACTATTGGGAGGTTTAATGTACCAAATTTGGATCTGAGATTGATAATTATTAGAGTGAATGTATGATATAGTTAATAAAAAAATTCTAAAAAATATAACACATGTTTTAATCATTTTATTCCTTAACTAGTAAGTATATTTTTAACCATCTTGGTTATTTTTGGTAAGGTAACTAATATTCCTACAAATATAATTAATACATTTAGAATAAATTAGACTGATAATTATTAGAAACCTTAAAACCACTGATTATAATTGTTTTATCTAATTTATAATACCAAAATTAATCATGTGTTGAAAATTAATTTTAACACAAGTGCATGTAACATGCAAAAAGACTCAATTCATTGTATCTGCAGTAACTTTTTTTAGTATTAAATAGTCAATATGGTATTTATAAAAGTTAAATTTGTAAATTAATGGAACTTATATTATATTTATTAACATTTCAAAATCACTTGATATTGGATTTTATTTTTAGTAATTTTAAATTAAAGAATAAATTATAATTTATCCAAAAATTACATTTATGCCAATTTTGACATTATTCATTAAAATTGAATAAAAAAAATTTCAAAACAAGTATATAGTTTAAATATATTATGTACATTGATATTCAACATGATATATTCATATTCAAAATTAATTTAATACATTAATTCATTCAATTTACATCACATTTAATATCTATATTATCATATATATAAATTAAATATCAACAAACTAATTTATGTGTTGGTGTTTCTTATTTTGTTTAAATAAATAATTCATATGAAAAAATTAAAGGTAAATTTACATGATAAAAAAAATTTATATTTATAAATGATATATATACCCTAAAAATGGTTTTTTCAAATCCCAGAGCAATATATATCTTACAAGGAAAAAATATTTATTTTTTCATTTTCATTACATAACTTATTATATAGGTCACTTTCATGGAAAATTATCTAAATTACTCATAAAAACTAATCCCAAGATGTTTAAGTTATGAATTTTTCCAATAAAAGGGTTATGGATTTGATGATAGTTCATTTAGATGTTATATTAAATATTTGACCATTGTTTAAACCCATTTCTGCATAAATCACATTTAATAAAATTAATAATTTTTAGTAATCATTTTGGTAAAAAAAAATTGAACTTATTAGACATTATAAAATATGTAGATTATAAACACAAAATACATTTGGAAATAAAACCCTTATAAATGGAATAATTTAATTTAAAATTAATTTCAAAGGAGTTACAAGAAAACTAGTTTTTAATGTATAATTATTCAAAATTATGAAATGATTTTATATATAAATAAAATTTATAATGATTAAAAGGAAATAAATTTTATTAATTTAAAAATAAATAAGGTAAATTTTCATTCAAAACTATATATTAATTTAATTTAATATTTTAAAAAAATTTACAAAAAAATTATTTTTCAAATAAAATTTAATATTTTTAGTATCCATCAAAAAATAAAACATGTTAGAAAAAACCTAAAAAATCACCCAAAGATAATTTATTGATTAAAATTTATAAAATAAAGTTAATATTTATATATAATTATTATAAATGTGTTGAAAATTAATTTTATAATTTGTGTGCAAAGCATGAATAAACCATATTTTAGAAAAAAAATATTTTTTGAGAAATCATATCTTTTTCATTAAAAAGAAACTTACTGATAAATAGGTAATTAATTTTCATGTGTAAAATATATATTTTAATAATTTATTTAATCATATTCTTACATTATTTTCCTATGCCTAGGCAATAACTATCAGATTAAATTATAATATTAATAATATAATGTTGTTTTGTAAAGATCCCCCTTCCTCATAATGCATATTGTCAAAAATCTAATTTTTTAGTGTAACCTTTGAAAAAATACTATTTAAAGTAGCAAAAGATAAATTTTATGTTTCATGTTGAATAATATATTGAATAATATTATGTTCTTTAATTATTATAGGGAGTTACATTCTCCCAATCTTAAAGTAATTGGGTTCTCTCTAATTAAACTTGATATTGGTTGCCAAAGGATTGAATATTTAAAACCAATCCCATTGTTGAAAAAATCACATCGTGAAAGACATAACAAATTATCCTCTTCGTTAGAGATAAAGTGATATACCTAAGTCATATAGTATAAATAATTACTCGGTTTCTATGTATATTAACATCGGTGGAATGTGATGATATGGACTTGGGGGAAAATCATAAGTATTTATATTGATTTATTGGGGTTATTGATCATAAGAAACATAGTGATCAATGAAATTTTTCTGTGATAAAAAATAAAAATATTTTATGATTTAAAAGACCATCCTTTCTACAAAAATGAGGTATTAGGATAACAATTTTTAAGACCCTTTTCCACGATTTGAGAAATTTGTTCACTCTCTACGAATATAAAGATATATATATACATAATATTATTCTATTTCATAAAAAAAATTAATATTTTTTTTACTTGGAAGAATTTTCAATTAAACAAGTACTCAACGAAATGAATATCCAGAAATGAAATTTTATGTATGAAGCACTATAATTTCCCGTTAACATATTATATGATCTAGAAAAGAGTATTGATATTTTCTTCAAGTAATTACTAAATATAAAAATGTTCAAACAAAGATACCCAATAACATCTAATGTTCATCATAATCAATTCCATTGATTTTTAACCATAATACTCATCCAAAATATGTCTATCATAGTTTATATGGATAGTAATTAAATAGAAATTATATTCATGATAAAAAATAAAAATTCTCTTAATCATCACACACCAAACTTGTGAATAGTTTTATCATTGATTATTTTAAAACATTATAGTAACTTGAATTACAATAAAAAAATATTTAAAACCTAAATGATTCTTTATTCCTTATATAAAACACAGATTACTGGATATATTTATTAAATTAAAAAAATATTCTAAACTCCATCAATTATATAATAAATATGTTTCCAATAAATCATTAATCAGTTTTATTGTAGTAATTAATATTAAATTTACTTTATCCATAATTATCATATATTTATCCCAACATCATTATCATGATATAAAGTACATATTTTGGGTAATAATTTCATTAATACCGTGTTTTCAAAAAAGATCATGATTCCGATGAAACATTTTAATGGTGATCGATACCCTTCAATGTTTACATTAAAATCCTCAATGAAAAAGTATTTTAGTAAAATCCATATATATTTCATAAATATTATGTCGAGAAAATCATTGATAAAATAATTTTTAAACAACATTTTTTTAAGCCCAAATACACAATATTACCATTCATTCCTCTTCACGTTTAACAATAGCATATGCTTTACCGTTATCCCTTAGATTATTATAAGGTATATTTCCTTGATGATTAGGGAATTAATTTGTGTTGTTCCCAAAAACCATATGGTTTATACACATAATTATAGTGTTTTATTTATTATTCAATTTATAATCTTTTACCAGGTGACCCTTTTCTTTATAGTTATAATAATCTTCCTACCACTTCAAGAAATTACCATTGCATTTCGTTCCACAAATATCACATGTGGGAAAAAAATACTTCTTTATTATGTGCCCTTTAAATATTATATTATCAATTATCCTCTTATTCCCATTATTAAATTTTAATCCTTAATATGTTAATAATTAATTTTCTATCTTGATATAAAAAACAACCATATCATCATTTGGTAATAAATATACAGACACCAGCCCCCTTTGGGTACATAGAATAGTCCCATAAAAGATGTCGTAAATCATGAACTCCATGTTGCATAAGTGACTCTTAACATACATAGATGAATTTTTAAAGGTATCTGCATAATCTGAACCACAATCTTATTCCTTTTTTGATTAAGATAATGATATTTAAATTCATACCAGTTTGTTTCTCAAGAGGGAAATATTTATCGATGAATATATCTTTAAAAGAATTCCATTACATGATTTATATTTCCTCTTCCTCCCTAGTATTAGGGATCAATGACTACTATAGATCCACATATCCATTTAGAAAATACACTTCAAGGTATACCATTTGGTTTTCACTACATCTCAATTCCATAAATTTCTTCTCTAAAGACATAATCCATTACTTAGTTGTCGTTGGATATGTAGTCCCACTAAATGATGGGGGACTCTATTGGATAAATAAATCTTGCATCAAATAATATTATTATGGAACAGTTTAATCTATATGAAAAAGGTTATTTGTCATTAAATGATTAATCATCCATAATATATCATCAAATAGCAGGGTACAAGTTATACATATATCAACATTTGAAACAAAATAATCTATATATAGGCCATCATTAATGATACCCTTTTACTACATGGACCCATTTATAAATAATAGAATACAATATATTTGACTATAATATTATGTATCATAATAATTAATTCCAAAACTGGTAGAATAATTATCATAAATTGAAAAATTTATGCATTATATATCATATAACCATAAACATGGTTTCCTTGGGATATCTTTACTTTCAAATCATTCATAATCGGGTGTAAATAATTTATGAATTATCTTAAGCATATCCCCCAGGAGTACCAAACCAGGTTCACAATAATTTCTATTGTTGTGTACCAATATATTCTCATGTCAAGACCGACACACCCCTTTAAGACGTATTAACCCCAACTATATTTGTTCTAGCACCACATCCAATTGTAGTATCCAGAGAGGGATGAATTTCATGGAAGAACCACATAGTATCTTTTTTTCAAAAACATTAGGATTTTATTATAATATAAAACATATATTCTATAATATGGTTATGTTATATATTCAATATTTTCTTAAATATATTACCCATGTTTTTTACATAATGTTTTATGATTCCAACTATAACGACCTAGAACCTAGAATACAGGAGAATGTGCCTTAATTTATGAAATTGATATGGTTACATGTAATAAAATCATAAAGGACAAACAGATTTAGATTTTTTGGAGAAACAAAGAAATTCATAATACCCATTATAAATTGGGAATAAAAAATAAAACATAATACATAACAAAATATAGTAGTCTTCATCCTTTAATACTCATTCAATGATATCTTTTTAACCTGTGGAAAATAAGAAAAATAAGATTGAGATAAAATTATCAGTAAATTTTTAGTGTAGTGCAATAAAACAGGAATCAGTAATAATAATAAACATGGAAAAATAGATAGCTTAACACCCAAACTGTTTAAAAAACATCACTATAATGTTCAGACAAGAAAAAACAATACTACAAGGTAAATAACTGAATCACATGACATTCAATCAGTAAAATGAGAATGAAATCCATCAATAGATAATTTAATATAAAAAATAATGGTTCATAATAATAACATAATTTTCAATGAAGGAAATTTTTAATTATTGGACACCATGATTCCTAGGCATATAATACATATACTGTCAATACCATTCACAAGATAGTTTAAAACCCATATGATGAGGACCACCTTTTAATCTTAGGAGACTACTAATGTATTAAGTGGATTGATTTAAAAGTACCCCAACCCATGTCATACTATTCTATATAATACCTTATATTTATAATAATTGAATTGTTTCCAAATAAACATACCCTATCATCAGGTATCCAAATTGAGTAATGGATACAAATTTGTCAATATCTTCTCAGTTAGTAAAATAAAATTAAAAGAAAATACCCTATTTAAAAATGAAATATGGTTTAATATATAAAAATATATATCATAAAATATTTTTATTAGTTAACTTCTAATTAAAAATTAATATATTTAACTGCTTATTTTATGATAATGTCAACAATGACAAAAGAATGTGAGCATGTTTAATAAATGTCACCACATGGTAATTTTCAGTTCCAATATCTTTGGATGTGATAATTCAAATAAAAACATAAAAATCAAGGATTGAATAATTATTCATGATATTACATTTCAAATGGTTAGTATATAAACAAAATAAAAGTTAATTGGTTTATGATAACAGATATGTCTAAAGGGAATGAAAATTGAAACAAATTCTTATACCTCGCGCTTTTATTTGGGTGAAAAATCATTAAAATCCTATCTAATGGTTTTAAAAATGTCATAAAATAATAAAATATTAATAATAGTATTTATAATATCATGTATTATCCTTTTATATCTTTTAATAATCAGTTTATTAATATTAATACATTATTTTTATCATTTCGACTATTAATTGCCTAGTGTTGTTGTATATTTTGACATGTTATTTTTTGATCCACATAAATAAATCATGATTTTATCATATAAAAAATTTAATCCAAGATTTTATGATCATATATATATATTCTTTATAAATTTATTTAGTTTATTACATAAAATATAGTGATTGGAAATTAAATACACCATTCCTTGAGATGGTTGGCCGTATATATATATATATATTAACACTATTACCATTTCTTTATCATATTGATTGAAGGAAAAGTAAATGACAGACACAAATATATATATATATATATATATTATTATTTTTCGTAACATTTTTATGTCATATATATCTAATTTTTTTTTAAAAACCATCCTTTATACACTTCATGTATTGTGTGGACGAATCACATCGTTTCGCGAGGTGGTAGTCCACAGTAAACACGAGTGATGATATCATATTCGTAAAAATAGAAATCACATAGTAATTTTTGATATAATAATTATGTAAGACTAATAAAATCATATATACCATATATATAATTTGAAAACTAAAAATCTATCATTATTACCCACCTTTAAGGATGGTATTGAAAAAATTAATGACATCTATTCGTGAGGTGGTAGTCCTATGTACACACAAATAATGATTTGTAGCCCATTTCATAGAACTGGGTAAATTTCATGGTATAAATATTAATAAAATATTAGTATATTGAAATAATATTGTTATTATATAAACATTGTATAATAATAATTGAAGGAGGTGAAAAAGATAATAAAATAAAAACACATTTAGAATAATATTATGTCATTTACGGGTATCCTCTATTGTTTTTCACTCTAACCTTCAGTGGTTAGATTTATTAAAAAAATAGTATTCTAGGATTATTTTAGTGGGGTTAAGGAGTTATTTATTATGGTTTTAGATGAGACACATGACATGAGAGGTGCGAATGAGGGGGAGAGTGAGTGACCTTTTATAGTTGTAGAGGAGTGATATTGTTTAAATTATTCAAAATTATTCATTATAGGGAGGTCTCCCATGCCTAAATTTGATCAAATATTTGTAAATAGTTAGGTGTAAGGATGATACGAGTGAGACACATATCCAACAAAAAATAGAACACATGTTTTAAATATTTTGTTCTTTAACCCCTAAATTTCCTTATTTTTCCCTTCATGTTTTTTTTCATTTTATTAATTTTTTTCTAACCAATGTAGTTTATATATTAATTATAAATTAGAGTTTGGATTTCAGAAAAATTTATACACACTAAATATAAATATTATATCAAATTTGGATATTAATTATTCTGTGTGTGTTGATAATGAATTTTAAGACATGTACATGTAATGTGTCGTAACACCACTTTCACTATTACCATGATAACCTAAATTTTCACTATTTAAATGTAACTATGGTCATTATAAAAATCGATTTTGAAATTTATCGAAACTATTTTATATTTATTATCATTTTAAAATCACTATTATGGGTATTGGGTTTTTAGTAATTTTAAATCATTTAATAAAATATAATTTAACATAAAATGGAATTAATGGAAATTTTGGATTTATACATTTAAATGAAATAAAAATATTATAAATAAAATGATCAAGAAAAATATTCTATACTAAAATATATGTAAAATGGTATATTTATCTAATAAATCAATCTAATACAATAATTCATTCAATCTACATCACTTTAGTATCATTTATTTTAGTGAAATATTAAATAAAAAATTACTCTGTTGGCGTTTCATAAGAACTATATGTAAATAATTCATATCTAAAATTTAATGATAAATTATCATTATGGAAAACATTTATATTATAGTATGATATATATAACATGAAATATGATTCCTTTTTATAATCCAATAAATTATATATACTAAAAGAATGAAAATTATATATTTTCTCTTTCTTCATTTCATATCTTATTATATTTTTCAATTTCATTGAAATGTGTTCCAATAACACATAAAATAGAAAATTTAGCTGTAATGGTTGAAATATTGTTATAAAATGTAACAACCCAGGTAAATAAAGAATATGACATTTTCATATTTATATATATTTGTGAATAAAATATTATTATGACTTTAAAGGGGACGCTATGCTCGATGGCGTACCCAACACGCAACAATGAGTTTCTTGGGAATCTTACGTTTCACTCTAATAATAAAATAATATTATTTTAAATGGTAATTAACATGTAGCCATTGTATTTGTGGGAATGGATAGAAATAACTAAAATATTATTATATATGTTTTTAAATGTTTTTTAAAGGCATTAAATACGGAAAGAATTCAATTTTAGGCATATATGCCCTAGTTTTCACTAAAGGTTCATCTATCGCCTTTTGATGGAGAACCGTCATTAAATATCGTTTTTTTCACTCTTATACATCGTTTTGGACCAAATAAAACTATTCTTATGAATTGGGACATCAAAATTAACTTTGTAAATTTTTGGTATCTTTCTGATAAAGTTCATTTTTTAATAAATAGTGTAAAATGTTGTATTTTAATTCAAAACCTCTTTTTAATCTAATTTATTTATAAGATTAGATTATATTTTGAATTGGTTTTAAAGTTAAATTAGAATATATTTTTACCATTAAATCCAATAGTGGTCGTTGGAATTAATTTCACTTTGAAATCAGACTTAAACTAATGTCAATCTATTGATACATATTGTTTTATAAAAACACGCCATTTTCTCTGACAGTGGGAATTAATTATTAAATTAATAAATTTGACTTATATGATTATAATTTTTTAAAATATACTTCATTTTTGAATTCAGAATATCAAATATAGCTTAGGGTGAATTTTCGGGATTTTTCTGAAAAACTTCAATTTTTGATGAATACTGAAACCACTAAGTGGTAATTATAAAAACTGATTTTTCCGTTTAAATGAAATTTTTCCATATTTGTGTTTTTAATTTCAAAAATCAGACATACATGGTTGTCATTATGAATTAAAATTTGGATCAATGGGATAAAAATAATTTTTTTGGTGAATAGTAACTTATTAAGTTTTTAATCGCGATTAGAGGTAATTAGTGTAGTTTGAGGTAAAAATAATGTTTTAATAATATTAAATGAACATGAAACATGTCCTAACATCATTTTATGTTTCATGTACGACCAAGAAAACCCATGGGTCAACTTGGGGACCCCATGAAGCCACTTTGGTTGGAAAATGACATTAATATCTTTTTATTTAAAGTTAAAGTAAAAAATGAGACAAACATGAAATGTTTTACTAAAACAATTTTTACATGGGGTTATACAAATAATATTTTTGACTATAAATATTAATTGGAAATATAAAAAGATTTCCTAAATAATAGTATTTTTTATAATTTTTAGACATTAAATAAATTAAATTATTTATGACATCATGATGATGTAGCGATGACCTCATTATTTATCGATTTAAATAAAATGGAAAGATAATGTAATATCTAAGACCTAAAAATGTCCAAAACCTATTGGATGAGTGGATTTCTAACCCTTATCACCTTATCCTCGAAACAAATCAATGTGAGACCTCTTAAATCCGAATACCATTTTAAAATAAAGTGACTTTTCTTTACCTTCCAAGAGTGCCCCTCCTCTCCTCTTATAAAAGGCCCCCACCTCTACCTCCTTACCCACACTCCCAAAGGCTTTGGCTCAGCCAACCTCTGCCCATTTTGTCTCTCCACTTCCCTCTATTACTCTTTTAAGCCTCACGTTGGGCAGAAGTCTTCCCAAGGAAGCCTTTCAGCTCAAGCCAAAGGGAGTTACCCGGTTTTAAGGTAATGTTATCACTTGAGTCCTTTTGTTTTATTTTGCTTCTCCAACCCCCTAAATTTTTTTTATTCATTTCTTTTGTAACAACTCCAGTATCATAAATATACTAGGATGTTTTTATAAGAAGTATTCGAGCTACACTTTCACACACCTACATCTAATGGTTAAAGAACATACTGTTTCTGTGGATGGTGAATTTCGGCCTCCCGAAACGATGATTGTTCAGCATTCTTTTATCACCTTCAAAGGTGGAAATTAAGATGAAACTATATTTATATATGATATATAATATGTGTATGTTTTCCTTAAGCTTCTGTATTTTTCATTTTGGGCATACCTTTATGGTTTCCATTATGGGTAAACGCGATATCTTCATTTAAGGAAGTGCAGACTACCACCCCCTCAAAGTGATATGATTCGTTAATGCCATATGTGGGACGTATAAAGGATGCATTTAAAGTTATTATATATGATGTTATACTGAAATTATAATATACCTCTATATCATTATTATTCCATTCCATAAAAATATGAAATAGAAATGAAAGTAGCATTCATGCATACGTACGACTTACCGTCTCCATGAACGGTGCATTTCATTTCTTATCCCCAAATGTAATGTACTATTATAAGTACATGTATATAATGGATATATATGATTAATGATACATATAAATGATGAATATAATTCTGGAATTAAAATATACATACCTCTCATTTAGTTTTAATTCCATTAATATGACATAGAAATGAAAGCAGTGTTCATGCGTACGTACGGCTTACCGTCTCCATGAACGGTGCATTTCATTTCTTACCTCTAAATGATTATGTAATATTATAAATAAATGTATATTCAGGATATATATGATATATATTATATCCAAATCATGAATATAATTATGGACATAATGAACATTTTACCACACAAACAACATGTAATTGTAAGAAGTCCACTTTCGACTTAAGAACCAAATATCAACAAAAGAAACATTATTAACTTAAATGATTACATAATGTTTATAACATGGAAATAAGTGACCTAAAAGGAATAATGATCTAGAAAAATTATCTTAATAAAGTGTAAATTAACCCATGTTTATTATTCAGGACGTTAAAGAACAATCGAGTCAAGTCGGACCCGAGGTAAGGGATCCTACTCCTCTCTTTTTAAGTACACTCTTTTATTTCATTCCTTTTATGCTCATATTTCTTGTTATTGGGATGTTCTTTTATGTTACTATTACTGTAATTTTTATGTACATATGACGAGAGATCCTATTCTCTCTCATCAATCCATTTTGGAAGTATTGAGTGGCGCTGTTAGGCTGCCAAATTTTCGTAAGAGATCTAACCTCTCTCTTTCTTTTTAAGTACTCTCTTTTATGTCACTTATTTTAAGATCCTCTTTGTTATTTTGGGGGATGTTATTTTTTATTCCTATTTATGTAAACTTTATTTTGATGTTATGATAGACCCTATTTCCTCTCATCAATCCATTTTGGAAGTTTTATGTGGCGTCGTTAGGCTGCCGAGTTTTCATAAGAGATGTTTCATCTCACTTTTATTCCCGTGAGATTTATGCTACATTTTCCACAATTTCCATTGAGTGGTTTATGAACTACCAATTATTACACTACTTTGGTAATATAATTCCATTTATGGGTATTTACATATTAATTGTATGACAGTTCTTCAATGGGGTGTACTTTTCGAAAGTTACCCAAGTCGGTAAGAGAACCTTTCACCCTCCTCTTTTTAAAAGACTTCATTTGTTATGTCTTTTAATTCGCATACTATTATATTGGGATATGTTATTATATATCCTGAGTGATGTAAATTTTATGGCCAAGTGATGATATTCCCTTTTTGTCTCTCATCAACTCATTTTCTGAAATTTTGAAGTAACGCTGTTAGGCTGTCGAATTTTACCAAGGGAACTTTTTAACCCAATTTCGATTTCTTTGGGTTCAACAAGTAGTTATTGAATATGTCATCATTTGAATATGTGTGAATGACATTTTATTGTTTTACACTTAATATCAAATTATATTGGGTGTATTTATATTTTTCACACATAATTTTCAGATTGATTTACCCTTAATTTAAGGATACCTTTTTTATAAGGGATTTCATCACATTTTACATCTCTATTGAGACTTCATTGTTGTTATGCACCAATTCACTCTTATATGGTGTATATACTGTCCTTTGGAATATTATATAATGAATCCATTTATTCTCATGATATTATAAAGTTCTGATTAAATGTTATTCCTCAATTATTGTATTCAAGTGTCTCTAATTTTGGAAAAACACTTTAACCAAAATATCTCTTTAAATGTTTTAATGATTTGTTCTTATTAATATCCTTTTTTTCAAAATGGTTTTAAGGATTTATTTATATGGATATTAATGGTTTAAAATGTTAAAATCTTCAAGGTGGTATGAGACACTTTGATTCAAAAATCACTTTATTAAATATTTTAAATGGTTTTGAAAATGGTTTTTTTAATGGATTCATTATTTCAATATCCTAAAATGTTGTATTGTGATTGAAATGTGGGAATGTTATATTTACTTCATGCATGTTTTATGTGATACATTTATGTTATGGTTCTTGCGCATTGTTATGAAAATGGGTGGTTCCGTGATAAACTATGGGCGGGTGAGCCCGATATAGCTCTCCAATGCATTGGGTAACACGAAGGAGTGAAACGTTAAGGTTTCTCCGAAGAGATTTAGGGAATATACTGTGATGGGTATTCCAAACGTAACCAAGAGGGTTACTCCCTACGTAAGAATGTTATGAATGCCTCAAGTTACCTTTATGTCTAATGATTTCTATAATTTATTCATGGTTTGATTAGGTATGTTAAAGTGCCTATTTTTTATGGGTAAAGTATGATTTCATTCTTATGTATATATGAACTCATGTTTCCTTTCAATATTTTTATAACCCTTACTGAGCTTTTTATGCTCATCCCAAGTTTTTTAAACGTTTTTCATAGGTCAAGGAAAAGGTACATGATATGATGATAGTGTCAAGGATGTGTCAAGAAAGAATCCGTGTTTTATTTTAAATATGTTTCCGTTGATGGGAAGAATGAATATTGTCTTTTATGTAACCACTTAATTTAAATGTGTAATGTAATGCAAGTTTCATGATCTAATTCTCTGAAACTCTAAAACTAAACAGATCCTCAATGTGTAATCTTGTACTAACTCAATATTAAGTAAGGTTTAAGGCTGGGGCCTTATAGTTGGTATCAGAGGTCGGTTTAGATAACTTTACAGGTTAGGGTATTCTTTAAGCATAAGTGACATTACCATAATGGTTAGGATTTCAGAAAGAGTCCTAGTTTTAGATAAAGTGAATGAGTAAGTATATCTTAGTGTTTACCTTCCTCATTAGTACAATATGGTTTTGTTGATTTACTCACCCTGACATTTCTGTTTTTATTGAATGGATGGATCTAGCAGGCACCAAAGAGACAACAGGTTTGAAGGAAACTGTGGTGGTTCTCTGATTAAGATACTAGATAAAATGGAGGATTCAATGACGAAACTCGTGGTTGTTCTAAACCAAATATCAACGAGTCATGATCAACCACTTGAACCTTGGTATGTTCTGTAATGCATCATGTACGAGTTGACCAATCGATGTGGAAGTTCTGGTAATAATTATAAAGGTAACCATTAGAGTTTATATGATCCTTACTTTCGAGGTAATTATGGGTTATTATATGATATGTTGGAAAATGAAAGGCATGAGATAAACTTGAGGTTAAAATATGTTATGATCATTTTTTATGATTTTATCTCTTTTTGGGGAATGATTTTAGAATTATATAGTTTTGGAAAAAGGACAACACACAGACCGTGTGACAACCCGTCGCGTCGGACAATACTGCGGGAATCGAACCCAAAACCAAATTGCGACTGGTATTTATCGCCTACCACTGGACTACGTGAAGTCCATGGTCAGTTTGACTGATTCTTTTTAGTTATATGGTTTTATGAATTAAGAGTAAGTTGATTTTGGTTTATTTATGAAAATGATTAACCTATCATGGAGGATATGTGATTAGGTTAATTACTTTTCAATACGAGACTTTAGGAGCAACTGATGTTGTTTGGAGATAAATGTTACGTTTTAACTTGGAAGACTATGTGACTAAATCCTTAAAATATTTGGGTTTCAATCTTAGGTTGGTTTACGTTGAAGAATTTTATGGACAAATTGTTTATCGGATTGTCCTCGTTGAACTTTGGGTTTTGTTCGTCAAATTTTGGAGATTAAGCATAGATTTTCTTTTTAATGAGGTTAACCTTTTCTGGATTATCTGACCTTGTACTAACCTTTTTGGTTTTGGTTTTGGTTAAAGCTTAAAGACATGGGATGTATATAGTTCTCTTTGGTGGATTAGGTGATTCTCTAGAAGATGATTATAGTACTCTTAATGTGAACATGTCTCCCTAAATACTCGTCTTTTGGAAGAAAATATGAGTTTGATTAAGAAATCTAGTAAAAGTTGAAAGTCAACATGATAAGTGATTATGTTTCCTTATGAATAAATTCCTCAATAAAAAGTAACTTAAAACAAAAATGTTGTCTATTATCTTTTCCTAATGGGGAATCGAATACCATTTAACCCATCACAAGTTTGTGATTTTATTATGGTTAACTTTCTCCTAGACATGTTTACTATCACTCTCCCTAAATAACATGACCCTTTTCTTTTTCTTCCATGTACATGATCATCTATATATGGGTTAACTCGGGTGACCTCTGTACTTATCTTCCTTTATTTTAAACTGATTGTTTTACCGACTCTTGGTCCGATGTGGGACTTTCAAGGATGTTTCCAAGCTCAATTATAAAAATTGTGAGGACACAATTCCCAAAAGGGGGGAAGGATGTAACACCCCAGGTAAATAAAGAATATTAAATTTTCATATTTATCCATATTTTTGAATAAAATATTAATATGACTTTAATGGGGACACTATGCTCGATGGCGTACCCAACACGCAACAACGAGTTTCTTGGGAATCTTACATTACACTCTAATAATAAAATAATATTATTTTAATTTTTAGTTAACATGTAGCCATTGTATTGGCAGGAATGGACAGAAATAACTAAAATATGATTATATATGTTTTTAAATGTTTTTTAAAGGCATAAAATACGGAAAGAATTCAATTTTAGGCGTATATGCCCTAGTTTTCACTAAAGGTTCACTTATCACCTTTTGATGGAGAACCATCATTAAATATAGTTTTGTTCACTCTAATACATCCTTTTGGACCAAATAAAACTCTTCTTAAGAATTGGGACATCAAAATT
The DNA here is from genome assembly GCA_963277665.1 of Viscum album. Lineage (NCBI taxonomy): Eukaryota > Viridiplantae > Streptophyta > Magnoliopsida > Santalales > Viscaceae > Viscum > Viscum album. The sequence goes on along the minus strand of OY728155.1, from coordinate 1,647,310,462 downwards.
TACATTGTAAATTTTTGGTATCTTTCTGATAAAGTTCATTTTTAATGAATAGTGTAAAATGTTGTATTTTAATTCAAAACCTCTTTTTAATCTAATTTATTTATATGATTAGAATATCTTTTGAATTGGTTTTAAAGTGAAATTAGAATATATTTTTACCATTAAATCCAATAGTGGTCGTTGGAATTAATTTCACTTTGAAATCAGACTTAAACTAGTGTCAATCTTTTGAGACATATTATTTCATAAAAACACGCTATTTGCTCTGACAGCCAGAATTAATTATTAAATTAATTAATGTGAATTATATGATTTGAATTTTGTAAAATAGACTTCATTTTTTAATTCGGAATATCAAATATATATTAGAGTTAATTTTTGGGATTTTTCTGAAAAACTTCAATTTTTGATGAATAGTGAAACCACTAAGTGGTACTTATAAAAATTTATTTTCCCGTTTAAATGAAATATTGCCATATTTGTGTTTTGAATTTCAAAAATACGACATAACTGGTTTTCATTAAGAAGTAAAATGTGGTTCAATGGGATAAAAATAATTTTTTGGTGAATAGTAACTTATTAAGTTTTTAATCGCGATTAGAGGTAATTAGTGTAGTTTAAGGTAAAAATAGTGTTTTAATAATATGAAATGAACATGACACATGTCCTAACATCATTGGAAGTGTCATGGCCGACCAAGACAACCCATGGGTCAACTTGGGGACCCCATGAAGCCACTTTGGTTGGAAAATGACATTAATATCTTTTTATTTAAAGTTAAAGTAAAAATGAGACCAACATGAAATGTTTTACTAAAAAACATTTTACATGGGGTCATACAAATCGAATGTTTGACTATAAATATTAATTGGAAAGCTAAAAAGATTTCATAAATCATATTATTTTTTTATAATTTTTAGACATTAAATAAATTAAATTATTTATGACATCATGTTGATGCAGCGATGACATCATTATTTATCGATTTAAATAAAATGGAAGGATAATGTAATATCTAAGACCTACACATGTCCAAAACCTATTGGATGAGTGGACTTCGGACCCTTATCACCTTATCCTCGAAACACATCAATACGGGACCTCTTAAATCCGAATACCATTTTAAAATAAAGTGTCTTTTCTTTACCTTCCAAGAGTGCCCCTCCTCTCCTCTTATAAAAGGCCCCCACATCTACCTCCTTACCCACACTCCCAAAGCCTTTGGCTCAGCCAAACTCTTCCCATTTTGTCTCTCCACATCCCTCTCTTACTCCTTGGAGCCTCACTTTGGGCATAAGTCTTCCCATGGAATCCTTTGAGATCAAACCAAAGGGAGTTACCCGATTTTAAGGTAATGTCTTCACTTGAGTCCTTTTGTTTTATTTTGCTTCTAAAACCCCCTAAACTCTTTTTATTCATTTCTTTTGTAACAACTAATGTATCATAAATATAATAAGATGATGTTATAAGAAGTATTCGAGCTACACTTTCACACACCTACATCTAATAGTTAAAGAACATACTGTTTCCGTGGATGGTGAATTTCGGCCTCCTGAAACGATGATTGTTGAACATTCTTTTAACTCCTTCAATGGTGGCCATTATGATGACAATATATTTATATATGATATATAATATGTGTATTTTTTCCATAATCTTCTGTATTTTTTATTTTGGGCATACTTTTATGGTTTCCATTATGGGTAAATGTGATATCTTCATTTAAGGAAGTGCGGACTACCGCCCCCTCAAAGTGATATGATTCGTTAATGCCATATGTGGGACGTATAAAGGATGGATCTAAAGTTAATATATATGATGTTATACTGGAATTATAATATACCTCTATATAATTATTATTCCATTCCATAAAAATGTGAAATAGAAATGAAAGTAGCGTTCATGCGTACGTACGGCTTACCGTCTCCATGAACGGTGCATTTCATTTCTTATCCCCAAATTTAATGTACTAATATAAGTACATGTATATAATGTATATATATGATGAATTATACATCTAAATGATGAATATAATTCTGGAATTAAAATATACATACCTCTTATTTAGTTTTTATTCCATTAAAATGACATAGAAATGAAAGCAGCGTCCATGCGTACGTACGGCTTACCGTCTCCATGAACGGTGCATTTCATTTCTTACCTCTAAATGATTATGTAATATTTTAAATACATGTATATTATTTATATATATGATATATATGATATACAAATCATGAATATAATTCTGGAGATAATGAACATTTGACCACACCAACAACATGTAATTGTAAGAAGTCCACTTTCGACTTCAGAACCAAATATCGACAAAACAAACATTATTAACTTAAATTATTACATAATGTTTATAACATGGAAATAAGTGATATAAAAGGAATAATGAGCTAGAAAAATGTTCTTAATAATGTGGAAATTAACTCAAGTTTATTATTCAGGACGTTAAAGAACGATGGAGTCATGTCGGCCCCAAGGCAAGGGATCCTACTCCTCTCTTTCTTTTTAAGTACACTCTTTTATGTCATTTCTTTTAAGCTCATATTTATTGTGATTGGGATGTTATTTTATATTACTCTTACTGTAATTTTTATATAAATATGATGAGAGACCCTATTCTCTCTCATCAATCCATGTTGGATGTTTTGAGTGGCGCCGTTAGGCTGCCGAATTTTCGTAAGAGATCTAACCTCTCTCTTTCTTTTTAAGTACTCTCTTTTATGTCACATCTTTTATGCTCCTCTTTGTTATGTTGGGGGATGTTATTTTTTATTCCTATTTCTATAAACATTATGTTTATGTGATGAGAGACCATATTTCCTATCATCAAACCATTTTGGATGTTTTCAGTGGTGTCGTTAGGCTGCCGAGTTTTCGTAAGAGATGTTTCATCTCACTTTTATCCCCATGAGATTTATGCTACATTTGCCACAATTTCCCTTGAGTGGTTTATGTACTTCCCATTATTACACTCCTTTTGTAATATAATTCCACTTATGGGTATTTACATATTCATTGTATGACACTTCTTCAATGGGGTGTACTTTTCGAAAGTTACCCAAGTTGGTAAGGGAACCTTTCACCCTCTTTTTAAAAGACTTCGTTTGTTATGACTTTTAATTCAGATACTATTATATTGGGATATGTTATTATATATCCTGATTGATGTAAATATTATGTCCAAGTGATGAGATTCCCTTCTTATCTCTCATCAACTCATTTTCAGAAATTTTTAAGTAACGCCGTTAGGCTGTCGAATTTTACCAAGGGAAGTTTTTAACCCAATTTCGATTTCTTTGGGTTCAACAAGTAGTTATTGAATATGTCATCATTTGAATATGTGTGAATGAAATTTTATTGTTTTACACTTAATATAAAATTATATTTTGTGTATTTATATTTGTCACACATAATTTTGAGATTTATTTATCCTTAATTTAAGGATTCCTTTTTTATAAGGGATTTCATCACATTTTACATCTCTATTGAGACTTCATTGTTGTTATGCACCAATTCACTATTATATGGTGTATATACTGTCCTTTGGAATATTATATCATGAATCCATTTATTCTCATGATATTATAATATTCTAATTAAATGTTATTCCTCAATTATTGTATTCAAGTGTCTCTAATTTTGGTAAAAACCCTTTAACCAAAATATAGCTTTAAATGTTTTAATTATTTGTTCTTATTAATATCCATGTTTTCAAAAAGGTTTTACGGATTTATTTATATGGATATTAATGGTTTAAAATGTTATAATCTTCAAGGTGGTTTGGGACAGTTTGATTCAAAAATCTCTTTATTAAATGTTTTAAATGGTTTTGAAAATGGTTTTTTTTAATGGATTCATTATTTCAATATCCTAAAATGTTATATTGTGATTGAAATGTGGAAATGTTATATTTCCTTTACGAATTTTTTATGTGATACATTTATGTAATGTTTCTTGGGCATTTTTATGAAAACGGGTGGTTTCGTGATAAACTAAGGGCGGGTGAGCCCGATATAGCTCTCCAATGCATTGGGTAACAGGAAGGAGTGAAACGTTATGGTTTCTCTGAAGAGATTTAGGGAATATACTATGATGGGTATTCCAAACGTAACCAAGAGGGTTACTCCCTACGTAAGAATGTTATGAATGCCTCAAGTTACCTTCATGTCTTGTGATTTCTATGATTTATTCATGGTTTGATGAGGTATGTTAAGTTCCTATGTTTTATGGGTAAAGTATGATTTCATTCTTATGTATATATGAACTCATGTTTCCTTTCCATATTTTTATAAACCATACTGAGCTTTTTATGCTCATCCCAAGTTTTTGAAATGTTTTTTACAGGTCAAGGGAAAGGTACATGATGTGATGATAGTGTCAAGGATGTGTCAAGAAAGAATCCATGTTTTATTTTAAATATGTTTTTGTTGATGGGAAGAATGAATATTGTCTTTTATGTAACCACTTTGTTTAAATGTGGAATGTAATGCAATTTTCATGATCTAATTCTATAAAACTGTAAACCTAAAAAGATCATCAATGTGTAATCTTGTAATAACTCAAGATTATGTAAGGTTTAAGGCTGGGGCCTTATATAAAATGTGTGATTCAATAGTTTGTAGGTCATTTTATAACATATATTCTAAATTTAACCTCCATGTAAACTCGTTTTACCTTAATCATTATAATTAATTTCAACTAGTTTCATTAATCCATTTTGTCAAACATTATTTTGACATTATTAGATAGTATAAATTATTATAAATAAAAACATATACTCCACTTTGGTAAATTTAACCCATGGAAATCGAATAATTAAATTTAAAATTAATCCAACAAACTAAATGAGAAAGATCGTTTTTAATGTGAATAAGCTCAAAAATTTCTAATGTTTTTATATATAAATTCAATTTGAAAATGATTTAAATGGACTAAATTTTATTTATTGATATATTATTGTTCTAATTATAATTTAGAAACAATTCAAAAATATAATTTAACATTATCAATAGTTAAAAAAATTCCAAAAAATGAGTATATTTCAATATTCATTAAAAATTAAACATGTCATAAAAATACAAAAAATTACCCTTAATACAATTTCGTTATTAATATTTAAAAGATAATTGTTTCTTGAAATATAAATTTTTGAAAAGTAATTTTATTTAATTTTAAAACATATGCACCAATCATGATTAAAATTTCTTTTAGCAAAAATGTAGTTTTTTCATAAAATATCACTTTTTTCATTCAAATAATTCTATTTAAAATTAGATAACTATAAAACATATGTAAAATATATGTTTTAATTATTTATTTCATTCTATTCATACACCTAATTCCCACATATAGAAAATAATTTTCATATTAAATAATAATTGATATTATTTTAGTATATGATTCCCTGATCAAACTCAGTCATGTGTTTAACACCATATTTTAAAAGAATAATTGATTCATATAACGATTTCACAACATACTATTAAATGTAATTCATGAAAAACATAATATTTTATTTTTCATAATCTATTAAATAATGTATTATTTTTTAGAATTTTGGGGTGTTGAAATTTGAGCTCACCGTGATTTTGTTTCCCTTCACTGGAATCTATGAAATGAACTACAAAAGACCTGCAAGATTTTAATGGAGTGATTAATTATATTCTAAAATAATTATGACGAAATTTTTGTACTCAAATGTAATATAAGAATTATATATGTATCTTGTTTACAAATACCACTAAACTATTCGGTTCTCCGAGATGTAATTCCTTATATATTATCCCAATGTCTTGAAAGAGGCACCGAATATAGGATATTGTGGCTCAAGACACTACATTAATGATCATTTTTAAATATTTATATTTTGAATAAAAATATCATCTTTTTGTTTAATTTGGGTGTTTGTAATGCCAGTGAGCATATACCCAAGTGGTAGATACTCTTTCTTGTCATCCGGAAGTCCCAGGTTCAACAACAAGTGATGGAGAATTTATAGGTTACTATACAAGTACTGTAGTGGGTACTGTAGCGGCCAAAAGAATTCATCTGATTTGGTTTGTTGGGGTACCGATTTGGGGCTACAGGTCTCAAGGCCATTAGGCCAGTAAGGCCTTTGGGCCAATGGGCCTTCAGGACACTAAAGACCTTCAGTCCATTAGGACTTCTATCCACAGTGCCTCTGGACCACCATTGGTATATGAGACATTTGTTCTCCGGGATGTAGAGGACCAATAAAATCCTACAAAGACTACATAGATGAAATACCAAAATGTAATTTAGAGAATGTTGCATCCACCAGAGATGAGATAACCAGATAATAAGAATGAGAGAGTATGGAAATTTCCATCAGTACCCAGTATTATGCAACTCTCCATTGGGAAATGGTTAGCGATCATTTATGCGAGGTGTACGTCTAGGAACCTTCTACAAAGCCAATTTTGGGGATTGAGAGTTCCAAAGTGTAGTCAGTTCCTAGTCTTTAAAGGTCCTGTAATGGCCCTTTTTAAACTGGGACTTTGGTTCATTTATAGAGATATTTACACTAGGCCTACGTGTTATGTAAGGGTCCATCCTCAAACATTAATATGAATTTTATCTACAATAAAAAAAATTCTATGGTCTTCAGGGTTTTAGATGATTAATTATGGATAAATCTATCAAATAAATTTCATTTTTAAAGGTAAACATTTGTGAAGATCTCATTGTGTTATGGGGAAAAAATATCTACACATATAATAATCAGTGAGGTCTAGGGTTTGAAGTTAGGGATAATTTGTTCTTTAGAATTTCTCCACAGAATTGATTTATTATATTTTTGAATAAAGGGTAATAGAGCCCAAGGTATGTGAGTCCCTTCTATATCATTCATCATGTTTGGGCTATAGCTCATCCCTTTACTCTTTTAATAAACTCTACACAAGTAAATTATGTGCACCATTTATCACCTTTGAGAATGTACGTACTACAACCTTCGAATGTTCTAATCTTGGAATCCGTGCAATTGGGAAACCCAATCTTATTTGAAGAAAAAACCTTGTAAATCTTGGATTTAAATGAAAATTTATTGAGTTATAGGACTACCGATTTTGAAAAGGTTATATATAGGAATAACAAATTTTAGGAGGCTACATGAGAACCTGGGGGTGTGATTAATGAAAAGTGCAGTCACTTGTTTTCATCTATGTAATTAAATTTCGAGGACCAAATTAAAATATGGTTGTAAATGTAGTGATCCAAAATTTCAATAATTACATTCAAATAATTAAATTTCATGTGAGTATCTTTTCTTCCATACAAAACTAAATTAAATTAATAACAATGGTAAATTAATAAAATTATTACCATTATATGGTATCTCTTAATTAGGTAGGAATCACTGAAAGTTAGTACTATATAAAAACTATATAAAAGTGTAACGTAAAAAATGTCATTTTATTCTGAGAAAATATTTTTTTATTAACATTTTTTTATTTGTGATCATATGAGAAATAATTTTATAAATTTTAGAAATTGAAATTGATAAGTTTATTTGGGTTTTTTTAATCATGTTAATAAAAAAAATTTGTGTTCAATATCATTTTTGGAATAATGATTATCTAACCAGGGTAAATAATAGTTATGAAAAAAATCAATATAATAATAATATAATACCAAATTTTTACTAATTTTTTAAAATTAAATGAATATTTTAAGATGATAATGTGATATTTAGTCATATATAAAATTAAGGAACACAAAATAAAAGTCAAATCAATATAAAATAATATCTTGTACACATAATGATTAAAATAGTTTTTTTCTACAAATATATATTTTTTAGAACAGTATTTGATTTAATATAAAAGATGATTTTCTCATAATTAGAAAATAAATTATGTTAAATAGAGGCCAAATTTGGATTTTAAATTTTTGAATTATGTAATACGGTTTATATTATGTTTTAGTAATAAAATAGTTATGGATTTTATTTTTCAAATCTTTATTATGAGGTCTATAAATGAGAATGTAAAGTATCTCAAATTTTTAAATAATTGTAATATCACTTACCCCTTACACCAGTCTGATTTATCATGAAATTGCCCCTCATTTTACCTATAAATGGAGCTCCCTTATGTCCCTTTATCTTATCCCAGTCCACAAAAAATACATTTATCATGATATTCCATTTATTATACAACATTAATGACATCACCAGTTCCTAATATGGTTATAAATATTTTTCTCATGATTTAATAAATTAATTTTCATGGTAAGGATTATTCCCCTCCTCTTTTGGTTCAAGTAATTATTTTCTGACATTACCTTTTAGTTTCAACTGAATAAACATTTATATGTTCATTATAAAACATATTCTATCAAAATAATTCCATATTTATGAGATAAAAACCTTCCGCATCCTTTATCCAATTATATAAGAATTCTTATATAACTATTACGCTTCTAAAAAATCATTAATTTTCTCCTGAAATTTGGTTCAAGAACTTCATTTATTATAATCCTTCACGATTCCACATTTCATTGAATATGTATGTTCATAATCAATAATTTACATTCCTACTGATTTTATATTAATTATATACTACCTTTATCACTCATTAAATCTGTTACATAATTCATTTTGTATAGTTGTGAGGCTTCCAAAATCTTTATTTGATCTTATGTTTTCAATTTTGGAATAATAAACACTAATATAATTCATGGGTGTCCATATAAATGATCTTTATATGGGAAATGGATATATTAAATTTTCAATAATAGGTTTCTATGATATTTTTTTATAAATTAGTTTTTTGTAAGGCAGAGTTTTCAAAAATAGAATGTTAGGGGTTTTCACCCCAATTTATCGTCATTGGAAATGTAGTAATGATATATTCCAATTTATTATATATGTAATGTATATACAAACCAAGGATTTATTTTCAAATAATAAAATACTTAATTACTTTGATTTATATATACATATTATATTTAGGCTTCAAATTATTTTTGATTCAGAGACTAGTAAATCCATAATGGTTTTGATAACTCAATTATCTTTTATTGAGTTATATTTCAGTTTATTGATATTAATCATTAATTTCTTTTCATAATAATACTATGATTATATTATGTTATAAAAAAAATTCATTTTTGTGGAATCTTTTTTATATCTGTGTATTCTTATATGATAATTTCATTTATAAAAAGTGATAATGTAAAGAATAATTCTCATATTTTGTAATGAACAATTCTTCTATGTCAATATTTTACTTTTCCACAAAAAATTTCATTAATAATTTGAATTATATTATAGTTTAACCTTTGAAACCCACATATTTCTCCTTCAAAATTCTTAAAATTATGTTTTACTAAATCTCAAAATATGTGGGTTACATAAAAAGTATAATTATTTTATTTTAAATGTGTTATTATTCAAGAAATTATATTTTATCTTATAAACAATATTTTATAATACAAGAAAATATTCATTCAAGATTATTTATGTAACTACATAATGTTTTTAAATTAAATGTTCAAATTAATGAAATATATTTGAGAAATTATTTATACTCTATTAGAGTTTTGTTTAATGATTCACCAATAATGATATCATATAATGTAATTAATTTCTATAAACGTCTATTGGTATATTTTTGATTTTATATCCAAATCAAATTTATGAAAATAAAATGATAATTAAATTCAACCCATTTTATTTCTATGAATGGTTTTATAATGATATGAATGTTTTTAAAGTGCCACACAAATGTATTAAATATGTGATAGCTGGGAAAAATATCTCCTTAAAATTAATTATGTTATAGATTATATATCATGAGAAATAAATGTTATATGAATAGTTTAGAATGTATATTTGTTTATAAAGGGTGGGTGTGATTACATTTAACTCCACTCACAATTTTACATGTGACTTGTTTAGGTTGTATATAAGATTAAAAAATGGCGAGTTTGATGGAATTTTGAACTACACTTAATTAAACATGTGATTGAGTTAGTTCATATAAATGTTCACAAAGGTTGAGTGAAATGATATTTAGCACTTCTCATGATATTATTTTTGGAAATATTAGAAATTATAATGGTTCGTGATGATAAGAAATTCATTTTTTATGAAAATGCCACTTGCCTTACTAAATTCCCTTGATTATTTTTTATGATTCTAGTTTTATTTTCTCTTACTATTGTAACAAGTCTCATATTTTGAAATATATGTCTATATTTCATTCATGTGTTTTAAAATAATTGATTTATCTTATTTTAAATCATATATTTCTCCTTATTCAAACATTCCCAAATGATTATGAATTAACCATTATAGAATTTGATATATAACACCTTATTGAGTTTTTGATCTCAACCCATCCTATGTTTTCCCTTTTCATCGATTTGAAAATATGTATCAAAGAATGTATAAGAGGGTTTTTAAATTATGGATAATGTTTCACAACATTTAATTAATTTTCTCTATTTTTCTAGTCACTATATATTAAACATTTCAATCGTTGAGTTTTACAACTATTTTTGTGTTGCATTATTTAATCTATCTTATTTATTAGTTATATAAATATATATTTTTAGATCATCATTTTACTCAAGGTTTAATTATCAATAATTCTATTTATTTTATAATTATATATGTGTTTGATTGTGTTAGTAGATATTATAGAAGGTCTAATGGTTTTCTCCACTTGAATAGAGGAGTTTTATGGTTCTATAGTGTTATAAAATGTGGTTGTAAATTATTAGTTTTTTAATATTTTTAAAATATGATTTTATTATGAATTTTTTTTTGTATAAAGTATTTTGACCCGATTTTGGACATAAAAAAGAAAAAAACTATGGCTGATATAACATTGATTGAAAATAAAGAAATTTTTATATTTTATATATGGCTTTTAGTTAAATGTATTTTTATCTCTATATAGTTTTAAATGATATATGTTTTTTATTATAAAATTCCTACATATGATTCATTATGAATTTGTATCATGGGATGTTTTATGATGGGGATACGAATAATGTTAAATGGATTGGAATCGTGGTTTTGTTTTGAATGGTCTATTTGGAACATAAAGAGATTTTATTTTAAAACACATGAGTCTCCCGATTAAGTACCTTGTAATTAATATTACCATTATACTTTGTGACCCATTAGGGAATGTATTATATCATTATACCTTTATGCTATGATTTTCCATAAAAAATGGATGTTTTATGGATGGGTGTAAAAGATGAGATTTAGACTTCCATTATTCTTTATTATTTTTGATCACATGTTGAATATTCCCAACAAGTTTTCTAAACTCCATTACTTTATTTCAAGAGAATTCTATGACATATTAGGTGAGAGTGATAAGTGAATGATCGAGTGTTGATCATGTGATGACAGGTTATGGTTTCCTAATTTATAGGATGAGTTCTAAATGGATTAATTAAATGCAATATAGTTTCCATATCTATATATAGGATAAATATCTATACATATTAGATCTATAAAACTACTAAAATATTGAAAAAATACTTATGGAAAGTCTAGAATTTAAATTTCTAGTTTAGGTTAGAATTAAATAATGTCTTAGGGTGTTTCCTGTTATACATAGTTCCACGATAAGATTATTGATTGGATCTAATCCAATGACTTGTTTATACAATCATGATATTGAGTGTTTCATTTTAACAATACATTTTCATGTTTATGTTTTTTAAATTCTAATTATATGTTATTGAATTTTGGTTCATGATTTATTTTATTAATTATATTAGATTACTTTTAAATCAATTTATAAAATGGTTTGGAAGTTGTTTCAAAATGAAAATTTGTGTGAGTTTTATAAAGTGGAATTTGAATAAATTTTCAGAATGAGAATTATGATTCGAAATTGTATTTGTAAATTTAATAAAGGATTGTTCTTCCATGGATTAAAGCCATTTTATAAATAAGGTTTTCTCACTACCCATCCCTATCAGAAGAAGGTGTGTCTTATAAAAAAATGTGCGGAATATAATTTAGTTTTATTATACATACATAAGATAAAATAATATTTTCCATATATAATTTAAACAAGAAAGTGTGAAATTTATTTTGAATGGTAAATTCAGAAAATCATTTCTATTATCCAACTACTCTTGTTTGTTTCACACCTTGCATACATAGTTGAGTGTTTCAAACTCTCATGTTTTACATCAGGTTACCAGAATCTTAATAATTTGAGGGATTACGTTTGGGATTGTAGAATGGTTGATTTTTTGGGATAAGAAGTGTGACGTTGCCTTTTGAGTTGAATTTTGGGGTTTGTATTGGCTTTCTTTTCGAATGGTTCTTTATCAACCTTATAAAATACTAATTTTTATTTCGTATTTTTTTATATGAGGTGATTTACTTATGTTCATATAATTCATTGAGTGGGTTTATGATTAATTATTATAATACATTAGGGTATAACATATTTTAGGTTTTTCATCTACTTTGGATATATTTATTTTATTTATGGACATCAAACACATATATACATCACGCTAGACACTTCTTTTTTATTATAGAAGTGGTTATTGGAATTATATGGTTGAAAATGTTCCAAAAGTTTACACTCTTGATAATCACACATTAGTCTCTTGCTCTTGGTTATCAAGATCATCCATTTGACCTAGTGGATGATTGAGTCTAGCGATGTGAGATGTTAGCCTGGGTTAGCTCATTACATGAAACCACTCATTAAAACAACTGATGTCTTGTTATTTATTTTCTATAGAAGGGATCTAAAACATATTATATTTATAGAAGAACTAATTATAACCATTTACATAATTTTATCTCCTGTATCATATATGCATGCATTAAATGATTTATTATTTTTTAAATATGACTCCTTTCCACAAAATCAATATGATCAAATTATATTTATTTATTTTTTCCACAACTTACCTAAATATTTAATAACCAAATTATAGAATCTACACATACACACACATATATATATATCGAAATATACACTATGATTTATGTTAATTAAACACTTTCATGATTTTTATAAATCAAACTTTACTTTCTAATTGAACATGATATCATATTAGAAACCAATATAATGGTAAATATTACAAAATACTTTATCATACATATAATTAATCTACTTAGATTATTATAGGGTAACATCAGAACTATTTTACTTATTATACTAAATAATATATTAATTTATAATATAATAATCATTACAATTAAAAATGATGAATAAATAAATAATTGAGAAATTAAAAAATTTAAACATTGGATTATAATTTATAATCAATTAATAAAAAAACAAATCATAAACTTTTATTAGTTTTAAAAATTCATATAGAAATTCAGTATTTTTTATTAGATAAAATTTATATTCATTTTCTGATCTTAACTGTTTAATAATAATCATTAAATAAATTTTTTTCATTTATAATTTTATATTAATGAATTGGAAAATTTATATTTTCCAATTTGTTAGGTAAAAAATTTTATATAATAAAAAAAATAAATGATTTAATATTATTTAAACCTTGATCAAATAAATGGTTATAATTAATTCTTCTGTAACAATATAAAAATCATAGAAAAATCAATCAATTAATGCTAATTTTCAATAGTATATGGAATTTCACATTTGACCTGTTTTTTTGATTGTCAAATAACATGGAATTGTTCATATATGAAATTTATATTTCAATGGATAAACGTGTTAGGGCCATGATTTTCCAAACCCAATATTTGTAATTATACCATGACTTGAGGATTTTTATATCCTTTTTAAAGTAATTTTATCTTTTTTTGGATTATAATTATTTTCTAATTGTAATTTACCATTATGTAGAATCCAATCCCTATGTTGAGGTAAATTGTTTTACCCTTATGTAATAAATATTTATATTTTATATATAAATGTGTTTTACGGTGTGTCTAGGTTGATGAATAACTTTTAAGAGTGGGTGTTGTTTAATATAAGGGTTAAAATAATCTCCAAATAAATTAATATGTCTCGTATCAGGGTTTTTTTACCACACATTTGGGTACTCTATGTTTCTAATATTATGTGTGGAGGTATATTTATTGTGTGGAAAGGTATTCAACTACATAAGAGTAAGCCTCTTTAGCGTTAAATAAGTCATTTTCAATCTGATATGTTAGTGTATGATTGAATTTACCCATACATAGGATGGGTTCACTGTGGAACATAAGGGTAAGAGGTATTATGCATATATAGAATCCCCAGACCAACATATAGGTATATGTTCAATAATTGTTTCTCTATTTTCACCTCTCTTAGAACTCACAACTCATTTTTAATAAAATATAATTTTTTAGGATACAAATAATGTGAATTAGGGTAGAATTAATTCACATGAATTAATATTTCCTAGAATAGTATCATATTCAACATGGGTATTTATAGATATTAATTTTGAAACATTGGAATGATATACATACACATTAGAAAAATTCACACCTTACCAATGGGTTGAAACACTAGAAAAATTATATAGAAATTTTTGTGAGTTTATTATTATTATTTTTATAAAGAAGAACATGGGGAATTTATAAGTTTTAATGAAAACATCAGTGATTGTGATTTTAGTATCACATAAACAAACTAGTTTGTTATCTCTATCGTTTCTTTTTTATTGTTTTAAAATTATATAAATGAATTAAACTATAATGAATTAATCATGTGATTTTGGAAATAATTAAGCAGTTTTTGGGGTTGTGGGATGTGATTCATGTATATATATTTTTATTATTTATTTAGAGACACACAGTCATAGTTCATAGTATATGAATATTTATTATATATATAAAATCATTTCATCCCATCTCTTTTTTATCTTATTCTACATCCCTTTGAATGATGAAAGACTAAAGGAACATTATATATTCCTTCATGTATTCTATGCATATTCTTTAAATGTTAAATGTTATGTAAACACCACTCTACAACTTCTTACGCCTATGTATTGTGTCATATTATGTTTGTATAAGTATCTATTAGTGTTCAACTATACTAAATTCCATGTAAATCAACCAATAATATAATGGTATGAGATTTATATATTTTATTATTTTTTTAAATATAGTATTATTGATATGATAAGAATAGTTCAATCTGTCCCTAATAAGATGTAAATCTTTTTATTATAATTACTAGTACCAAATGGAAGTAATCATTTTCATTAAACGTTCATTATGTCCAGTTTTTGTGAGTAAAAGAAGACCTCCTCAATCTATAAATTTATTTTCACCATCAAAATACTGCGTACAAGGATTGTTGATAAAATTAAAATATTTTTTACACCCCTTGATGAACCTTAGAGGGCCCGATAAATTATACTCTAACTTTTGATATGTGGTGATGATTTTGTCTTTGGGGAGAGGTATTTGTTCAGTTAATTAACATTATAATCATACTATTCTATTAATACCTTGTTTGGTCTTGGGGAATGGGTCTTTATATTCTTTTTAACTCCATTAACTTATGTCTAAATTATGATTTGTGTGTTTTGTTATATTCATTTTTACAATAATTATACCTATATTAGGTATAATATTCATATGTAGTATTTTTATATCAGATTTGTTGTTTATAATATACTACTATAAAATTTTATTCCCCATTTTAAGGGGAAGTATTCTATAAAGGAATGATAAAAGGAATCTAAAAATGAATATAAAAAGGGAAATCTGAAATTATGGGTGATTCGTTCTCTTATTGTAGCAACATTGCTTTTTATTAGTATATTTTTTCATAATTAACTTATTATATGTGGTTATTTTATTAATCGTGTGACTTTTTTATTATTGGATTTTTTAAGGTTACTATTGATTCCTCTATAATTTTTAATTATCTTTAGGATTATATGTGTTTTTAGGTCATATTTATGAGCTATAATATGTCATGAAAATGAGACATGAAATAATTATAGGCTATAATGGCATATTACTAAGATGTTCACATATCATATGTCTATGGTAGATTTATTGTTATTCCATGTTTCCGATTACAATTTCATGATTATTATAAAAAATTACATAATTTATGATGTGATTTTTTGATGTGCATAGATTTGTTGATGTGGCACAATGATGTACAGAGATGTGATGATATAGCGGTATAGGGTGCCTAGATGTGATGTTGTGGATGGAAAATGATTATTTATATGATGACAAGGATACTTGTGGTTTAAAGAAATTATATTATTTCTACACAATTTGTGTGGATGTGATGATACAGTTGTATGGACTTTAGGGATGTGATCATAGGATGATTGACATAACATATTTGATATGTTGTGGATATTTTATATCCAAGAATATATTTTTTATTTTTAAAATTCTGCAGAAATAAATGTTTCCTATGTTCCTTAGTGATAAGTTGTGTATATAATATGATAATATATCAACATGTGATGTTGTTAATAATTAAAAAATATTATGTATTAAATTACTTTTTAGAACATCTAACACTGTTGAATTTTTTAAATGGTTCCACAAATTTAACTTCTGTAAATATATATCTTATAGATATAAAATTTCATATAAATGTTACCCTATTAAATATTTCTAATTTCTCACCCCTCCACATGTTTTTTAGTGTTATAGGATATTTTGGGGTGGATGTAGTGGTTGTTCAAGTATAATGGATAGGGTGAAACTATGATTTATAATTTCAATTTCATCCCTCTATAGTTTTATATTACATTGAACTTTTTTGACATATATATTATATGGGGGTTTGGGTATAAATTTAGCACTATATAAATATTCTATGGAGATTTTTTATTCATTTAACCAATGAATTAAGATGGAAGTGGATCCCATTCTTATAATAAATAATACATGGCTTGTATACAACCATGGAAATAGTAGAGGAGGGAATTGGGGTAACATCCATATACTATTTTGAACCAACAGTTGTTTCATCGGGGGATGGGTCTTGTTAAATTTTTTTCATTTCTTTTAGATGGATAATATGTTGATGTGTAGAGTTTTTCGCAATTGAGGATTTTCTGGTTTAGTATAAAACCATTATCAAGTGACCATAACAAATAGAAATTTATGTGAACTGGCTAGTTCGTTGTTAATTAGGGGCTCTTAAAGAATATGTTTATCTCAAAAAGAAATAAAGGATATCTAGGATCTAGGACTTTTGCCCCTCAATTATCATACATTAGGACCATGACTACTAACTATGCTTTCTCATGTTATAATTCTCTGATCCATGGGAAGAAAATTTATATGTGAAGTATGCATTATTATCATTGGATTGATTTTGAATTATAATTATGATTTTCATGTTTATTTATACTGCCCTATATTGATATGATGCACCTTTAATAATTATTTAAAATCCATTTATAATTTTTTGATTCTTATTAGTAAGGCATGTATCCTAAAACTAATGATATAAATGGGTGTTTAGTTTTCTTTACCAATGTTCCAATATAAATATAATCTTATTCATTAATTCATTTCAGGTAACAAACTAGTTTATAATAGATAAAAAATAAAAACTATTATTTAGAGATAAACTATGGTTTGTTAATATTATTTTTTAATATTTCAATAATTTCAAATGGTTCTTACACACCATGTTATAATATATACTAGGAATATTAATACATGAGACTAGAGAAAATTCAATAATGTTAAAATTAAAAATTATTATTTAAAAATTATGTTTGTAAATGTTTTACTAAATAATAGAAGATGTTTATATGTTTTATATTCAATATTAATATTTATGAAATGTTTTCTTGAGATTTCATTTTATAAAGTCTTTATTGTTTAATAATTACCTTATACACAATGGAATATATTGATTTATTTAAAAAAAATTTCTTTTAATATATTTTAAAAAATAAATATATATTTTTAGAAATGAGATATCATTTTACATGAGAAAATAAATTGTGAAATTATGATGTTGTTTCATTTTAATGAAAATATAAATCCATATTTTATTCAATTACGATAATGATAGAATTTTTTATTTATAATAATTATTACATATCAATAACGAAATGATTAAAATCCAGAATAGTGAATATTGTTCTTGAAAAAAATGAATGATTATCCTTAGCCATTATGATCTTGAATTTTAAATATGATGATTTTTTTAAATCATGGTTAAAAAATCATTACATGATTGCGTTAAACATGATTTTAGATTAATAAATGATTTTTTATGTTATTATAGAATTATTTTTAATAATTAATGGAAGATATGTAGAAAATATGGGATAACTGAAATTCATGATAAACTTTAACGAATTATTTGATGTGGTAGAAGCTATATTCTGTAATGACATGTTATAATTATGGAATAAATAAAAATTATTATTCCATGTTAATGAAGATATTAATATTTGGAGGTTTATTTTGTGGTTGTTTATATTGATTTTGGAAAAAATCATTATTAAATATTATTAGTATCCTTGATTGGATATTCTATGTTATTACAGTTAATGGAATGTTTGAAGCAGATATATGTGTGGGTAAAATAGAAGTTGACTTTTATTACAGAAAGGATATACTGGTTAAACAATCATGAATTGTTTGACGGTCACTATCTAATTTACATTCTATATTTTAGTTTATGTTATCCTAGGATTTTTTTTTATAACCAACCATAGTTACATATATTTCATTAGATAATGTAATTCAATGTGTGAATGGTTATTTTTTGTTTACTTATACTATATTCAAATATAAAATTAATTGGGTACTAACAAAAACCATCATAGAGTAGTTTCAAATTAATTAAAATTGAAATAATATGTTGAAGATTAAATAATTGATGACGGTGACTAGTATGGTTCAGGACACGATTATTTAAAAAATTATTCTCTGATAGAATCCTTGTTGTTAAAAACTATTTTTATAAGTGTTAATATTATATTGCCCTAAATTTTAAGATATAATTCCTTATTATTATTTTAAATTTGATTCCCAAAATTTGGGTGGTTGATGTTATTTATGAGATATATGATAACGTTGTTGATTTCATAAGGAAAGGATTCTGAAAGATATATTATAAAAAATTTGTATACATATATAGAAGGTGTATAAAGTTTGTAAATATGTATGATATTATAGTATTTGGTGTTTTTAGGTTTTCATGAGTATAAATATTTCTGGATAGTCTAGTCTATTCTTTTAGTGGGTAATGTTTTGGTCTAAGGTGTATTATATGTTTATATATTCAATCCTTTATTAAAAATTATAAATTATTTTGGGAAAAAATTAAACTACGATTTAAAAAAGAAGGGAGTGTGATGTTTTTTATAAATTGAAATGAAATTTTTTCCTTTTCCAAAAATTGTATGTACTAATCCGAAAATTTCATACTTTTGAGAAAATAAAATTTTCACTTATTCTAAAATTTTCATTCAACTAGAAATGATTGTCTCACCTTAACTATTTTAAATGAATTTATTTCCCATAAATTTAATGTGTTTTCAAACAATTCATTGTTTATTTATTATTCAAATGTGTAACTCTTTCAAAACTTATTTTCTTGGATGTGTTTTTATTTTCATTAGTATATAGGATTTGTTTTAAAATGAATTTTCACATATTTTGGGATTATTATTTTCTTAAAAGGGTTTGATTGTTGAGGATGTGGTATGGTTGAGAGGTATTGATTATAATAGCCCCAATATTTCCAAACAATTGTTTTTTATTTTTCATGGTCTTTGGGGATGTTTGAGGTCCTTTAATAATTATAAATGAATCAATTTTAATTAATTCTAATAATTGTTTAAAATTATTAGATACAATTATATAGGACCCTGTCCATACATAGTGGAAAATTAAATTACTCTAACACGACATGGATTTATGTTAATAGTTTAAAAGTAGTTTATCTCACATATAGTTATATATATCTAATTTATGGTGGATTTTGTTTCACATTGTGGTTATAATGAGATAATGTCAATTTATTCAACCACATGTGATGGTTCATTTAACCTTATGTTAGCATAGTCCGAGTTTTTTACATACTTCATGATGGTAGATATCATGTTTGGGTAGGTCTACCTCAACATAAAAGTAAAAAACATTACCCTTACATATGTCATTTTCCATCCAATTCTTAAGCGAAAGATTGAAGAAATATTTAAAATGCAATTTTCCAAGAATAATGTAAGTTTATGTGATATTAGGATTATAAACATCCCTGATCCTATGTATATGTATTGGTTTATATAGATTCTTCCTATTTTTCATTTCATATAGGACCCACAATAACGTATTATTGGGAAAAATTATGTTTTAAGGTAAAAATTTACTTAATATTGGGAGAAAATATTTCCATAATAATTTATAATATTTCATTTGTTAGTTTTATTTCAAATTATAATATTAAGAAAAATTAATTGAAAAATGTTGGAAAATTTTATTTACATCTAGAAATAAGGAAACATTTTTAGGTGGGTTAAAACAAAAAAATAAATGAATGGAAATTAATTATAGTAATTTATATTACATTTTTAACAAAACAAATGGAATTTATGAGTTTTAAGAAAACATTATATAGTTATGCTATCATTTTTATATGTGAAAAGTGGTTTTCTCTCTATCTACCCCCATTTATATTGTTATATTTGGATTTCATAATCATGAATAAATAGAAATTTAATTTATTGAAATAATTTAGAAATAAGGAATCATATACCTTGTTGATGAGACGTGATTCGTTAATCTATATTGTTAATATTTATTTTGGGAGATGCGATAAAATTTCATAATGTACATTTATTTATTTAATATGTAAACATAACTATCTCTTTCCCTGTTTTGATATCATCATGATTCCATTAGACTTCCACATGACATGAGGAACTTATTGAGAACCTATGAGTTATCCAAGCATTAACAATAATAGTTCTAAGCATTTAAAACAACCACATATCCCTTCATATGTCTATTCATCCATTCAAAATAGGTTGGAGTAAGTATCCGGTGTTGTTTGAATGCATTATTGTTCACACAAAAAAACCCAGATCATAGAAGAAGTTGATTTTTAACGTTTGTTATTATTTGAAATATATCATTCTTGATATTGTGATAATAATTTTAGTATACCTTGATACAACATTAAATCATTTGATTATCATCCATAGTATTGAATGATTATTGTCATATTCATAACATTTCATGAAAACCAATTAAAATTATGGAATATAGACATCATCATTCCCTAATTTAAAACTCACACATTAAATAATTTTTAAAAAACATCGGTTAAATATTCCTCAATTTATTTATCAACCCTAATGAAACCTTAAAGGGAGATATAATTTATATTCTTCCCTCAAGTATAGTGGCGATGTATTAGTTCAATTAGTGGTGTCCCAAGTCACATAATTTTATTTATTATAATATTATTCTCTCATGACATTTTTTGGTCTAAGGATAGGGACTGTGATATCCTTTAAAATTACAAACAATTCTATTAAAATTATGTTCAATGTTTTTTTGGTTTATTCATACATTTAATTATTTAATTTTTGGTTTGGATATTTATATATTATGTTGTTATATTCGATAATAAGTTGATATTATTCTATATAATATATTTCCCCATAAAAAAAGTGTATTTTTTGGAATTAAATAGTAAGGAAGAATATGTGAATGAATATAAATTGGGAAATATTGAATGAGGGGAAACATATTTTTTCATACTAAATTATTGTTTCCTCTTAATATGTGTTGTTGTATTTATTTTATTTTATTTTCATTTTTACCCTATTTTTGGATTAATTTATATTTATATTGTATATATTTATTTATTGTATCTTGTGCTTTTATTTTTTTAGGATTCTATGGGTTTTTTTTTCATGTTATACTTATGGGTTATAATAATTCAACGATATGACATGTGAAAAAATTATGGAGTATAAGGGTTTATGTTTAACATAAGAACATTTCCACAAGCTATGATTTCTAAAACATTATGTATTTTTGTTTGTATAGTGTCGTGAGGTTAGGATAATTCTGAGAAGTGATGATGTCATTGCACAAGGTGCACAGATGTGATGATGTGGTTACATGGGTTGTAGCGATGTGATGATGTGGCTACATGGGCTATAAAGATATGTTGATGTGGTTTTATATGGTATGGGGATGTGATTATGTGGTTGTGGTAGTTTCAATGATGTTATTATAAGGTTGCATAGATAGCATGGATTTGATTATGTGGCTATAAAGAGTGAATGGATGTGATGATATGGAGACACTAAATATAGAGATGAGATGATTAGATTATTGGGAAAATATTTGGGATATGATGTGTTTATATTATATTGTAGACTTCTTATTTTTTATTATAAATCCTTTGAAATTGGGGTCCCCTATGATCAATTATGATGGTACATCGTAATAATATTATAAGATATCAATTGTAAGAGCTATTTTGAATGAACAATATGTGAGGTTTACTATACTTTTTATCACTTTCTATACACTTATCTTCCATATATTCTTCCAAACATGTCTATATGAACATTTTATTAACTGTGGATATATAATTTCATTGAAATATTGTCATATTGATTTCTATAAATTTATATCCCCTCCATAGTTTGATAACATTTTTGTAGGATATCCCTGGAGATACTGGAGTAATGTTTCAATTAATATGGATGGATTAAAAGAATGATTTATATTTTTTATTCAATTATTATATGTTTTTTTTATTTTGATAAAGGTATGATATGTATATGAAATGGGTTTTTAGGTATTAAAATAACTATCTATGGATGTTTTTGGGAGTTGTTTAGTGATTTTATGCTTTTCTCATGTAAATTAAGAGGATATTTCCTCCTGTGTTTGGGAAGATACCATAATTTTTAGTTAAAAAATAGGGGAACACTAGAGTTAGTAATCATAGATCACTCATATATCCTCTTTTAGAACAAGAGGTTTTCTAGTGGTGTCTTTTTCAAAAAATGACACTTCTTAAATATAATTTATTCTATAATAATCCATAAAAAATAATTACCCTGAATTGAACATGAAAACATATAAAAAAAATAATTAAAACTAAATATAAGAATAACTTACCTAAAATCTTATACTACTCTATAATTCTTCATATGAGAATGATGAAAATATCTAATGGGTTTCCATCAGACTCCCCTATCAAAGTTTTATGAACAATTTGTACATATTCACTCAATGTTCTCATGGTATTCCTCTATTTTCCATGGCAAGGCATTTCCTTGCTAGATATATGGGGAACAAGATAGGAAAATAATTAGAGAGATATTTGTGTAAGAATTATCCATTTTCGATTACACCACATCAATAACAATGAATACTTTTATATTCCATTATCCGTTATCTACAAGTGAAATTCAATTATGTAGACATTAAAATTTATGAGTATATTCCAATAATATATTAAGGAAAACATTGCATGAATTCATCGACTCATGGTATCATTATTGGAAATAAATCTTGGTAATAGCTATCATGGTACATATTTGAACATTATATCATAGTATTTTACTACCATGTTATTAATAGGATTTGAGATGAACCATATAATATGATTCAATACACCCTAACTAGCAATGAAATGAGATATGAAATCAATATATAATATTTAAATAATATATCGAAAAAATTATATTATAGATTATAAATTAAACAGTTGGAATTACATATATCATGTAATATAATATGCAATACATGTATCAAATTATTTCATAAATTAATGGAAATGAATCTTTTTGTAATGATGTATCTTATTGGATATTTATGATTATGTTTATGGTTTTGAGTTTATGTGGCTCTTGAAACTAATATAGCTCATGGGTAATAGAAAATGGAATAAAATAGAGGGGAAACCTAATTGGAGAGGAAGGTGTATAAAACTGTGAATTTGTATGAGTCATAGAATCGGAAAAAAATGGATTGTGTGAGAATAAATGATTGTAGCTATTGCCAAGATATGTGATGTTGATGCTGCAATAAAACCCATTAGAATAAGAATAAACCTGTACATAGTTCTATTATATTTATTATTTTAAAAAATTTAAATATTTTTTATGGGAGAAATGAGTAATCATTGCATTGGACCATTGGAGAAAAATACAATGTGAATTGATAATGGTCCAAATACAAAACAAATTAATTGCTACACAAGGAACTGGATATTCATGTGTCATTATATGAGGTCAAAATACAAGGATGATATGGAAATATCAATATGAATAAGGATATTATACACTTGGTTATGAATGATGATGTCCAAATTTGACCATAACACGAGTGATTTAAACCTTTAAGCACATCTTTAAAAATTATGAATCATGTAACACGTAGTCCAATTGATGGGTGGAATTTTCATCCTTGTGTAGGAATATAGAAAGAACCCTAGCTTGGGAGGGGTACCATAAATTAGAAAATCTTATGAAGATTGTACTGTCATAGAAGATAATCAAGTTAAATTGTCAATGCCTGTTAGTTATATTTTTTATTTGACCATTCACATGGAATTATTATAGAATTCAGGCTCTCACATAAGGAAATCAAGTCGAGCAAAACTAACCAATCTAAGAAGCGTAAGTATCATTTAATGTATACCAATCATCTTATATTTTTAATTTTATAATTTAAGGTCCATATATAATGTAGTTTCAAATATTGTTGAAAATACATTATATGTAATAGTTTAAAGTAACTCAATGGTGATTAAAAAAATTTCTTTTCTAGATTATGTGATGAGGAATACATGTTTTAAGGTTATGATTTATGAAAAAAGGACTTTGTAACATTTATATAATGGTTATAAAATATGTAAAGTTGAATTTTTAGTGAATTTATGTGAAGTATTTGTCATGAATTCCCACATTGGTTGGGGACATGATAAAATCCTTATATATTTTTTTAAATGAATATTCAATATTGTATTATATTTAATTTATAGGGTAATGTCCCCTATTTATGTTCCATATTTGGGTGATTCATTCTATATATTATTTATATTCTATAATAAATCAATAATTCACATTGAATAAAATAGTGAGGATGGATCTCGGAATTCATCAACAATAATATACAGATATAATGAATTTTACTGTTGTTTAATGTATGCAACCTTTTATAATAAAGTAATTATAACTCATCATTATATATTTCTAATTTTTTATATTTAGTAACTTGGTATGAAATGGATATTTAGAGTATCATAAACTGAACATAATTAAGAATAATTTCATATTTCTTATATACAATATAATATGGGTTCTCATGAGAAAAGGTTTGAGTAATGGTGTATTAATCTCACAAGGGATGAAAAAAATTAGGATAATATTTTTTTATCATTTTTAATTATTTGTAGATGAATATTTTAGAACTATTATTTATTGCCTAATTCTATCTATATACATCTATATTATATTATGAGGAATTATGGTACTAGATATTTTACATCAAATATATATTCATTATTAAGGATTCACAGAAGTTGAATCTATTATCCACATGGAGTTTTTTTGATAATATCCATATCTAGTGATAATGTTAGAGTTCATAAAATTTTTTATAACCTCTAACTCATTCATAATTTGTTTAAACCTTAAGAATATTTTTAAATGGAGATGGTATTAGTAATAAAAAATTAAAACTATCCAAAAGTATCTAATGATTAGGGTCACAACATCAATGAATCTGAAAAGAAATCTCCTGATGGATTGTTTATAGATGATATTTATCAAAATGTGGTCATTATAATGAAAAAAGATTCTTTCCCTGTGAAGAATATGAATATGTTGTCCTATATGTTATGTTATATCCCTTAAATAAAAATAATTCCCTATTGAAAAAATCAAATAGGTTTTTGTATCATTTAATGAATAAAATACATATCTAAATTAGAGTAGTATCAATTTATCTAATTATTACTTATATCTTTTAGAATAAAAAATTAACAAAGATTTATATTAAAAATATATTATTATTTCTTTATATTTTGTATATTTGAGGGATTTAAAATATTATTTAATGAATTAAGTCTAGAATTGTATAGACACAATAGGTTAGAAATCACTGGCCTTATGGGAAACCATAACATCAATTCCCAGACATTGTTAAGAAGTGGTATAAACTAATATTTTTGATGGTTTAATACTTATTTATCTCTATGATCTCCAACTATGATATGCATTGGACATTAACTAGAAATTTGTGATTTACATGGAATGATCCTATTCTATGATGATGGATTTGCAATATGTCTTATTATTGGTTTATCTCACTAAAATGATAAATTTTAATGGAAAGAGTGCCTCTTATATTGGAATGAAGACAATACCAAACCGATTAGTTTTTGTTTTTCATCCCCTTTACTCATAGTGGTAAGACTATTAGATGCACCATTGAATGAAATTTAAAATTGTAGGGTAGTTTTTTGAAGGTTGAAAATTTCTTCTTTAAGGGTGTTTTTTCAAATAATTAATCATTTATGGTGGTGTGTGCAATGATGAAATCCACCAATTATTTCCCACTAATTGCCTTTGGGGACAAAAATGGATTTCAAGTTATTGAATTTTGAAATATTATTCTTCAAATTACCCAAAAAATCTTGGAATACCATGAATACATTTGAGTATATATATACAATACATTATAGGGAACTCATAATGATGTAAATAATCATTTCGATTTTACAATATAAATAACAGTATATGAAATTATTTTTTATATTACACTATTGAATTCTAGCTTCAAAAATGATTCTTTAGAGGAAGTAGAGACTATTATATTTCCCCATATTATTCATTAGGGAAATGATTGTTCTTAGTGATCCCATAATAAATAATACATAGATATAGACAAGTTTCTATGCTATGAAAATCATTTAAAATGGGGTTGAAACATTAAAGTATTAAGATAATAAAAACCATTCTGAAAATTATTTTCCTTATATTTATAATGTATTTTATTTTTATAGGCTTTTAATGAAAAACATTTATATATGAGGTTTTTAATCTAGTTCATATTGTAGGTTAGATAAACATAAATTCATTTTATCTCCCATTGGATTTAATGAAGCAAAATTTCTAGTATTACCTTGATTTTCTCATGATAAATTTTTTTTCCAAGATAATGAATTTTGTAACCATATAATATTCTATAAGTTACTCCAAATTCCCAAATTAATAAGATCATCATCATGATATGTTGTTGAAGTTTGGATTACACTCCTTCGAGGCCAATGAATTCATTGTGACAATAGTGGATTTGAATAAAAAGTTATCCAGGTGAGCCTCTATTATCCATATTTTATGGTACATAATAATGTGGTTGATAGAATATTGGCATGTGACCTTAAAATTATTCAGGAATAATCTTATTACGTGAAAAAAAATAATCCCATTTTGGTCCCTAGAAAGCAATGGCCTCTTAATCCTCAAATAACATACAAATTTTATTGTATATATAATGAAAATATATAAAAGAGAAGATGCAAAAACATTTATTGCAACGATCAATGGTTCCCTTATTGGAATATGGATGTATGCTTTTGAATTATGATATTATAAGTCTATAAAATAAATAAAAACACTAATAATCAGGTTCCTTTTCATAAAATGGAAAATATTATAGAGATATTAGGGGACCTATATTTATTGAATGAATTTTTTCATTAATTAATTATATAACTCCCTATCCACATTATAAAAATTGGTTATATACAACCTCTATTCTTTATGTTTGTAACAATGATTGTCTTATAAAAAATCAAATAGGAAACAACCACCTATGGATAATGTTTTGGAACCACTTTATAGTTCCATGTAAATAAAACATGATTTTTTTATAAGAGTAATATAAAACTATTTCTCATCAAACATTATGTCAATAACGATTATTGTTGGCCATGAATCCTCTTCAGTACCTAGATTTGTCTACATTAGTGCATTGAATGTGGTTGAAAAACGTTATCCAATATTATAAGGTATTATTCAAGAATCTTCAATTTATCCTTGTAAGGGATATTATAAACAATGAGGAAATAACACCCATCCAAATATTGAGACAATTTTTGATGCCTGAATGATACCATATGAACATATGTAAAAGTACATAATCTATGAGTTTATTTGTTTATAGTACATATCAATATAAACAAAACATCATGGCTACCTTGTAATGAAATTACAATAGACTCCATTAAGGTAGATAAACTAAAAGGAATAGTTAATGTATATAGTTTACAAGGAATAATTTATTCCATTTATGGACGTAGATTGAAAAAATGATGTTAGTTATCCATAATAGACTACACTAGTAGCCTATTAATTCCATTATTTTGAGTGTAGAACTTTGTGATTTAAAAAATATACAATTTTTTCATCATTTTGACTGATTTCGAGTCCAAAAATACCTCAAGACCGTTCCCAATATTATTAAAAGATACTTCTAACCTATTTGGAATTGTTACCTATATTTTCATATTCACAAAGGGAAAAA
This sequence comes from Viscum album, assembly GCA_963277665.1. Taxonomy (NCBI): domain Eukaryota; kingdom Viridiplantae; phylum Streptophyta; class Magnoliopsida; order Santalales; family Viscaceae; genus Viscum; species Viscum album. Next base: position 1,647,281,946 of record OY728155.1, on the reverse strand, counting down.
TCAATTGTATTATTTAATATCTTGTGTTGATTTAATATTGTAAACATTCATCAATTTTGTATTTTCACAATAAATCAAGCATAATATACCATTGATAGAATACATTAGGAATTTGGGGTAGTAAGTGTCACCACTATGGGAATTTGGAGACACCATCATCGTAATGAAGCATTGAACGTCATATCATCCAAGACCTCTATAAATTTGTAATTAAATATAAGACATTCAAATTTTTATATTAGTATTATCTTCATATGTTGTTTTTTGTGAAAATTTATTTGTACCCACGAATCCATCATATCATACTGAGAAAATTCATCAAGCATTTATCCCAAACAATGGAGGGTTCAAAAAATGATGATACTAATCCCTAGTGAATTTTACACTAAGTCTTTATGAATTATAAATTAATTTCCCCTTCATAGTTCTCTCTCACAAGAAAAAGATAGGTAGTAACGTTACCTAACATTCATCTTCTCATATGATAGAGGATTGTGACAAGTGAAAAGGGTATTAGGAATGTCATTGTGAGACTATAACCTATAGAACAGAGTAGTAATTTCAACAGAGAAGTTAAATCAACTCGAAATAAAACTCCATTAGATTAAAAATTTATAGAAAAAATCAAATAATAATAAACAAAATCATTACATAGTATATACCAAAATAAATATATTGTTTAATGACATACCAAAAATAAAAATAAAAACATACTAAATAAAATAGACCCCAAATCACATAGTTATGAAACACATGATTAGTTCCATATCCATGATATGCTCTATTCCAACCTAGAAACCAATAAAGAAAATCCCCCCTTACCCTTTTCCATACAAATATCCAGGATTCCTTCTCAGATACCAAATGGATCTCAAAACAATTTGACTATAAGTCCGTTGGTTGAAACCCATAATGTTAAATCAGATCAAGATTGAGTTAATAGTGTTTGAAATTGTATGACTACTAGGGGTGCTAATTAATAATGTAACCCAAAATATCAAATAATCCTACTGATCCTTGATCTCCGAGTTGAATTTTAGGTCCATAAAATAACTACATTGGAATAATTCTATATGACTCTGTCCACCTGTGGATTCTTCTATAAAGGATAAATCATCCATACTAAGGGTCATGTAACTATTTTGAATTTCCATTTGTAGATTATATTTCAATGTATGAATCATTTAAACCATGTGCTAATTAATTTTCCATATCACCCATGGTCAATAGTACTAGAATCAATTTCAATTCCCATGATAGAAAAACTAACATGTTAACATAGAACATTAATCCTTTCAATGATGAATTATTATGAAACCATTAATATAGACATTGTGTAGTATATTACCATGTAACTACCTCTCAGTCAGTGTGTGCCTATGAATTTGGACCTCTAGATGTATGTAACCATGAATCATACCCTAAAGAGGTGTGTAATAATTCCTTTATCACTAAAATATTGTGTAACCACTCAACTAGCTCATAGATAATAAATTTAATTAAAATATCTTAATAATATCTTATGACCACAAATCAATTTTGAATAAAAACCACTAAAATTTCTATACTATTTTCAAATACCATAATAGTTATTTTTTTTGAAAATTTCTAATTACCAAATATTTATTCATAAATGGAGGATACCCCATTATCATCATAATTATAAAAATTTCATTTCACATTCAATTATTGCAATATTCTATCATTTTATCAGGCCAATACAAATACAGAAAAATTAACCCCTTCAACCAAAGTGATTCATATTCAAATAATATTACCCCAATTACCTTGTTTTGCAATTCTATTTTAAGAAAAAATTCATATTAACACTTCCAAAATTAACATAGGCTCACATGTACGAACAATTATTTGGTGGCCAGAAGTCCTAGTCTCAATGTGTAAAAACCAAAAGAGATCAAAGGGAGGTATAATGATCTAATTTCATTTATTTCAATGGGCCTTCAATTCATTTACGATGTGTGCACATCATTTTGACCTGATCACATGTGTTATACATACCAGAGAAACCAAAACTGGTCTTAATGAGATGACTCATACCACTTATCAAAATAATTAATAATAAGAGATCAAAAATCAAGTGTTTGTTTTAATTTGAAACATAATGATCCCCTATAAATAATAATTCACTCCCTTCATTAAGGTTAGAAGAAGAATATCTAAGATAAATACACTTTGGAAATCACTAATTCCAATAAAATATCATTGTATATGTTGTTTGGAATTAAAAATGAACCATTTATAAAAAATTGAAATGAGAGATGTAAGAAGAACTCTTTTGAACCCTAAAATTTTTTAAATCGTGACTTATGGTCGAATATGGGGTCCTTATGTTGTAATAAGAGGATAGATGTGCATAAATACAATTAGGTCTCTCTAAATACAAGCCTAGTTTGATGCCACAAGATTGTCAATGGGTGAAACTTATTTTATAGTGGTTTTAAATAAAACTATTTCATGACCTGTAAGAACAACTATTGGAAGGAGCATAATTTTTAGGAGACCCACTCATCTCGATCCTATCAGTGGGATAATGGGAATTTTCATAAAACCTATGAGGATCCAAAATGTTTTTTAATCCCCAGGTATCCCAATTGATGGCTAACAGTGTCAGTACAGTGGAACATAGTGGGAGATGGTGGTCCATGTATTTAAAATTAGTCATTAACTAAGTGAAAAAACATAGTAATACTATCCATAAAATCTCTAGTAGTGGTCTAAGGATCTCATTTACATTTAATTTTTCCAAAAATTAATCTGAATTGTTACCTCATTCAAAATAACGTGAACCCGACTAAAGCACATTATAGGTGACCATTGCTTGAAGGATCTATGGTTGGACACATCTGGATAATCCAAAAATTATGATGAACTAAATGAAAAATTATTTCTTTTTAATTAAATCAAATTCCTGTAATAAATAAAAAATATATTACGTGATAAAATCAAGTCCTTAACTCGACTTGTGATTCCCACAAATATTTTAAAAAACCTTTAATTTTAGAATAATATTTATTTCTATAATATTATTCCATATATCCACTTAATGACTTGTTAATTATTTTAAAAAATATATTCATACCAATTATTCAGAAATTGTGTGTTGATTTATTTATTTATTCATTGGTGGTCAATTAAATTTTGATAACTCTCACTCCTCATTGTGAGGAACACCATGTTCTTTAGAAATATTCCAGAGAATATGGTTGAATTTTAAAACTAAATCGTTTGTGAACCTCTAGTCCATTATCTTCATAGTAATAAATAATATTCCAAGACTAAGAGTAGATACTATGTAATGACCCAGGTACTTATGAGATAATTAACATTAAACATAATTTCCAACTTCTATGTTTTCAATTTTGGAATATTGTAATCTAGAATTCAGATAAATTAGTTATTTAGAGTCTTATATGACCAACTTATTATTTTGTGAATAGTTAAATACCCTTATGAATAGTAACAAGCCCTTATGAATAGAAACATACCCCTATGAATAGTAACATACCATTAAGAATTGTAATGTAACCTTATAAATAGAAACATAGTCTTATGAGTAGTAACTTGACCCTAATGAATAATAATGTACACTTCTGATTAGTAGTTTCACCTTTATGAATATTAAAATACCCTTATTAATAGTAACATCACCTATGGTAGTGTATATATTAGATTTAATTGAATGTATGGTACACCCAAATAATTAAATAAGTAAATAAATGATTTTAAATTGTTATATTCATAATAAAGATTAATTTTATTTTATAATTAATTTAAACTTATTTATAAAATTATTTTGTTAAAATGGAGTTTAGTTTTGGATTTTAAATGTCGAAAAATTGTTGGGATGAATTTTTGGTAATTTTTTGAAATACTTTTTTTGGTGAGTAGTGAATATTTGAAATTTAAAAATATAATTGAATTTCGGCATCATGGAGGTCTCATCAATGATGTGGGGCAGATATATTCCAATTTAATGAACTCACATGACATTATTACTATTTATAGTCAAGGAAGTCCCATTATTAATTTTCATGCTGGAAAATAATAAAATGATAATTAAAATAATATGAAATCCCTCACCTCCTCAGCTATAAATACCACTAATTTCCCCATTTCCCCGACACCTCTCAAACCATGATCATTGTCTAATTTCTTCCAAATTTGCTCCCCAATATCCTTAATGAAGTCCATGATCTACTAGTGTCACCCAATGTCCAAAATCAATGGCCTTGAGGACGATCTCAAGGAGAAGAGATCACGAGGTAGGAAATCCCTTTAATTTTTCATGAGTTTTCCTTTCCTTTCATTTTCTTTAATTATACTATCTTACCATCATATTATCGAAGAGGAATCAATGATCTATTAATATTTTATATTCTAGACTTTCCCTGGTTCATGGAAAATTCATCAACATTCTTCTTCTCATTTCCATCTTATTCAAGGAATAAAAACATTGTCTGTGATTTGTCGAATTACTGACATCATTTACCTTGTGATTTTAATTTAAATTAATTACTTATTTTCTGGTAATGAATCAATTTTTATAGATAAACCAGGTTATAATAAATGTATTATGTATCATCCATGGTTCTAGAATAATTTTTTACACATGGTTTTAATTTATTAAACAAAATGGCATCGTTATTATCAATGAACCACTAAAAGGATCTAAACAAACATCATTAATGTTTTAACCAATGAATCATTCTCAAGTCAGAATTAAAAATGATAAATATTATAATAATGGTTAAGGAAACATTTAACTACCATTTAATTCCACATCTGGAATATCATTTACAATTTGTATAAAAACCCATTACACACTTCTCATGGAAACCCTGTAATGCACGCACCCTACATAAGGGAAATAACAAATTATTTTATAATGAATGAGTGAAAAGTTTTTTTTATGTTATCATATAAGATTTTATAATAATGAAAATGTTTCTTTAAAATCATAATAACATTATTTTTACCACTATATAGGATGTTTAAACTTGTTTCAAAGAAGTCGAACCCATGGTAAGGGATTCTCTCTCTCCCCCAATTTAATTAGAGATTCTCCTCTATGTTGTGTTAGTTTATTTTTATTTTATAATGACAGTGTATGTTTTAGGACCCCCCATACTACCCTTATTATATATTTATGATTATATACCCCATTCTATCACATTAATACCTCCCATTTACAAATGATACCATGTTGAAATTTTGTAAGTGAATTTTAAACCCAATTTCCATTCTTTGGTTTAACTTTCAACATCAATGTTGTTTATCATGATAAGGGGACATGTGAAATTTAATTTGATTATAAAATGTTTTATTGATTGTATTTATAGTATATATACATATTTCTTTCATTTAATCAATTCACTTTTCAATGTTATGGTATTTGTAGAGGACCTCCCTCTTAAAATCCTTTTAAAAGTATCGTTTATAAAATCCAATGTGATTTTTCTATTTTTTATGACATGAGTGTACTCTTATGATTTCATGATGTTTCATTACAATAGTGTCTCCCTTATATGTTTTATGGTATTTTTTTAACAATAATATTTCATTATCGCTTGTTTTGTAGTTATGTTCTAAGATTGATTTTTACGAGAAAAGGGAATTTTGAAATGTCAATGTGTTTTTCTCAAGGATGTATTCGAGTTAAAAAATAATTTATTCATGGTTTGTTCCTTGTATATTATTTTTTTTTATCCCATTATATCTCATTATATGATAGGTGATCCCCATTATATCTCATGATATGTTGGATTGGGCCCATTATAGCTCATGATTTGACGGGTCAGCCCCATTATAGCTCTCTAATGCATTGCGTACTCTAGAGATGGAAGTTGACCAAATGGTAATTCCATGTATGAAGGTGAATTTAATAATGATATGGTAAATTTTTCCAAGGTAACAACATGAGTATTCTATGCATTCGAGTTTTTATGATATGAATTTTATTGGTTTTTTATGTTATCACTTGACAAACGATTTCTCTCCTTATATCCCTTACTGAGTTTTTTAATCATCACACGTTATTTAAATGTTTTTCATATTATATAATTATTGGTTTGAGTAATAATTATTCATGATAAATCTTATGAATATTTTTCCAAGAAATCTTGTTTTATGCTTTATTGTTTTATAATTTGAAAAAAATGGATATGGTTTTTAACAATATTTTATTTTTATGATTGTGGTTGGTTATGTATGTAAGAAATCATAATATATGAAACTAAAAATCCCAAAAATATCAACTATGTGTAATAAAAGATTGTTCTTGACTAAAATTAATGATAATGTAATGTTTTATGGCTAGGTCCCGATAGTTGGTAACAAATGATGATTTAGATAACTTTAAGTGATAGAATATGTTAATTGAATACCCTATATGATTTTTCAGGTTATGGATAATTTAAAATGTCATAAAATTTAAAGGTTACCCTTTTTATTCAACTAATATATGTCTTTTTGGAATGAATTTTTGAAGATTAAACATGGAAACTTATGTACGATGGTGCCAAGAGGCAGGTACATGTCTGAATTGTTTCCTGGAATGGTGGGAATCAGAACTGAGAACTTTGTGATAGCAACGGTGCAGTTAACACAAGTGATAAATGATGGTGGTATCCATGATATAGTGGATCCTAATCTACCATGAGAGAACATGTATTTTTTTGAGAATTTCATGAAGCATAATCTTCCATAGTTCAATTGAACTACATATCCAGTGATATCCGAGGGATAGAAAAAAACTCTTGAAAATATATTAGACGTCATGAGATATTCATAATGCCAAAGGATATACTAGAAGTTTAGTTTTTGGAAGGTGAGGTCGATCATTGGTGTTCCCTAGTTAATAATACGAGAGAAAAGGATGATCATGATAGTTTGTATGAGGATGATTTTACGAATCAATTTCTAGAAAAATATTTTCATAAAACTATTCGAGTCATAATGGAGAAAAAATATATGGAACTAAGGTAGAATTATCATGAATCTATTACTGAATATGAATCCAAATTTTCATGACTTGTCACGTATGTAATAAATTTTACTCGCAACATTAAAAGTAAAATTAATAGATTTTACTCCATTTTGAAACCTTTTATACGAAGGTAATTCGTTTCATGCGATCTTAAAAGATTTGATAAACTTTTTCGGTGTGCTGAATACTTTTAGATGGAGTTTACAAACATGTATGTGACTCGTGATTAAAAAAATATGAAGCAGTCGGTTCGACAAGAATTGGGGAAGAACTCATCAATGATGACTGGAGGTAAAAAAATGAATTTTCCTTCTTTTGAAATGTGTGTCAAAACCCATCCAATAGAATGTCTTATGAATTCTGGGATGTGATGATGAGGTGGAATGTCTGGGCCCATGTCTTGTGAATGAATTTAATGTGATCAAAAATGTAATGAGAATTTTGTGGTGAAATGCATTAACTATAAGCAATTGGTCTATTATACTAATATTTCTCCAAATCTAGTCACTTAGGTAGAAAATCAACAATATTGAAAGAAAAAGGGTGTGGGAAAATTATTTTCTACAACTTAAGTAGTTGTTGAGTCTTCAAATGAAGCGGTGTTAGGTACATTATTTATTAACTCAAATTTTTCTAAAGTATTCTTAGATATGGGGTCTACATATTATTTCATTTCTGAGAAATATATAGAAAAAATGGAAATTCGACCTCAATAAATGAGTCTAGAACTTATGGTAATGACACCTAGAGGAAATATAGTGGAAAAAATAAATTATTAGAATCATATTATCTTTTCTGTGGAAAGTGTTTACCCCCAATTATTTTTATTTTTCCTCTATTAGAGTTTGATTTTATTTTGGGGATGAACAGAATTTATATTTATCATTATAAGATAGATATTAAGGCTAGTTTTTTTATAATAATATTTATTTTGTGTGAAAAAATGAACCCATGCCCCCGGTAACCTTCAAAGAAGCTGAAAAATTATTAATAGAAAAAAATGAAATTATCTTTCTCACATTGCTGAAAATAAGGGAACAACCTAGATTAATGATGTTCCAGTTGGTAATGATTTCTTGGATGTTTTTACTGATGAGTTTCATAATGTAGTACCTAATATTGTAGTGGAATTTACAATTGACATAGTTTTTGAGTCTAAGACAATTTCAAAAAAGCCTTATTTATTGTGAAAAGTGGAACAACATGAATTTAAAAATCAGTTGCAAGAGTTACTTTTGAACAGTTTTATTCATCCTAGAACATCACCACGGGGTGATCCAATTTTTTTCATTTAAAATATATATGGTTCCATGTGACTTTTTATCGATTATAGAGCTTTGAATAACGTCACTGTTAAAAACAAGTATCCTTTTCCTTATATCGATAACTGATTTGATCAGCTCCGAGGAGTATAGTATTTTTCCACAATTGACATGAGAACTTAGTACCATCAGCTAATGGTGAAGGAAGATGACATTCTGAAATCACATTTTTTTGCTAGATAAGGGAATTATGAGTTTTTTGTTATTACCTTTGGTTTAACAAATCCACATGTTGTATTCATGAATATTATGAATAAAATATTTCACGAGTACTTGGTTAAATTTGTGGTTGTGTTTATTGATGATATTTTTGTTTTTTCTAAAAGTGATGAAGATCATCAAAAACGTCTAATAGTTTTTTTGAAAACATTAAAAAATAAACTGTATAGAAAATTTATCAACTGTGAATTCTGGTTGGAAAAAAAATCATTCCATAGTCACATTGTTTCTAAATATTGCATAACTATTTTTCCTTCTAGAACAAAAGTTGTTGAAGAATTTTCAATTCCAAAAATATAACTAAAATTCCCGATATCCTTGGCCTATTGGGATATTACCAATGTTATGTGGAAAAAATTTCATTTAAATTCATCCCAATGACTAAGTTAACTTAAAATTTTGTTCATTTCCTATGGAAAAAATAAACTTATGATTGTTTTCAGTAATATAAAAGAATACCGGTGAATGATTTAGTTCTGACTCTAACTCCTATAAATGGATAGTCTGTTATCTATAATGATGCTTATTTGAAGGGACTTGGTTTTGGTTTGATGTAGAATGATCACGTAAATACTTATGTTTCACGTCAGTTGAAACTTCATGAATTAAATTACCCCCAAAATGAATTCGAACATACAAGTGTGGTTTATTCTTCAAAAATTTGGAGGCATAATTTTTATACATACAAATGTGAAATATTTTATAACCATAATCAGGATGTATATATTCACTCAAAATGAATAGAACATGACGTAGAAAAGATGGATCAAATTGATAAAGGATTATGATTTCACAATTAATTACCATCAAAGTCAAAAAAAATATTTGTTGATGCCTTGAGGTGAAAACATCGTGCCTCAGTAACCATGTAACGTTTATAACATGATCCATTGATTAATGATTTTATGATGTTTTTCATTGATGTTATTGGTGTAGAAAATACATCGGAATTGTTTAACGTTTCAGTGTAGTTATCAATATCAAACAGAACCAATCAATCACATAAGGAAGATCAGGATCTATAGGAACATGAATTGGATAAATGGGTATGTTTCCAGAATGTAACCTTTATAATGAATGTGTTTTGAGATTTGAGAAAATATTGTGTGAACCTTATGATCCTCAATTACTGAAATATTTGTCATGTGAGGATCATAGTTCTCTATTTTATTCTCATCCTAAATATTCTACTATTTTTCGAGAACTTTGGAAGTACTCAGGGTGGGATGGAATGGAAAGAGATATTGCCTATATTACTATGAAATGTTTGACATGTCAGCATGTTAAAGTAGAGAGACCGATATAGAAGTGGATGCATCATACACTGCCGGTGCCGGAGTGGAAATTGGGGAATATATCAATGGACTTCATGGTGGTAAGAGATAATCTTCTCTAGGAAACAATGTGGTTTGGTTTATTATTCATCTGATAACTATATATTAACATTTTATTTCTATTCGAGATATAATGTCTTTGAATCATCATTATCAACTGTACCTCGAAGAGATTGTTAGATTAAATAGAGTTCCTCTTTACATTGTTTCTAACTGTGATCTCAGGATCACATAAAATTTTCAGAAGGGCCTTTAGAATTTATTGGGCATAAAATTAAATTTCAGTACAACTTTTCTAACTCAATTAGGAGGGAAGTTATAATGAACGATTCAAACATTATAGGGTATTCTTCAAGCGTGTTTAATGGAATACCAAGGAAGTTGGAATCAATATCATTCTTATGATTTTTTTTCTTATAATAATAGTTTTCATTCCAGTATTAATATAGAACCATTGGTGGAATTGTATGGGAAGCAATGTGGGACTCCATAATATTGGTAATAATTAACTGAAAAAATGTTTATGAGACTTGAGTTAGTAAAGGAAGAGGGTGGAAAGGTGAAGAAGATCTAGCAGCACATGAGGATAGATCAAAGTTAGCAGAAAAGTTATTTAGACAATAGAAGGAAGGACTTCTCATTAGATATAGTTGACCATGTCTTTCTCAAAATCTGTCCATGAAAAATTTTGATGTGTTTTGGAAATAAAGGGATTCTAAATCCACATTTCATAATCCCTTTTAAAATCATGGTGAATGTTGGACCAGTTGCATACCTGGTAGCATTTAAAAAGAGTTTTTCTCAAGTACACAATGTTATTCATTTTTTGATGTTTATAAAGTGTGTGTTAATTCAAAATCATGTTTTCAGTCCATAACTAGTTCAGATGAAAGATAGCCTTTGTTCTGAAGAGAAACATAATCATATTCATGATCATAAAGTGCAATTAATTGGGAATAAGGTAATCCATCGGGTAATGGTTTTATGGAGAAACCCCTTGGTTAAAGAAGAAACATGAGAATATGATAAATATATATGGGAATGGTACCCCCATTTTTTGGGGTAAGTAAATAAAAATTTCAAGGATGCAATTTTTCGAAGGTGGAGAGAATGTAACAACACAGATACGTATTATATAATTATCTTTAAAATTAATTTCTCACTTATATGATTGAATTTTGAAAAATGGTTATTCAAAATTATTATCAGAAAGTTATTTATAGTCTTATAAGACCCAATTAATTTTTTTAATAGTAACATACCCTTATAAAAAGTAACAGAGACTCATAAATAGTATCATACCTTTATGAATAGTAACATAACCTTAAAAATAGTAGTATACCATTATTAATAGTAATATACTATTATTATTAGTAATATAACCCTAATGAATATTAATTTTCCCTTAAGAATAGTAATTATACCCTTATAAACAACATTATACCCTTATGAATTGTAACTTCACATATGATAGTGTATATATAAGATTTAATTGAATGTATGGTACACCCATATCTTTGAATAAGTAAATAAATGGACTAAAAATGTTATTTCCGAATAAAGTAATATTTTATTTAAAAATTAATTTTATCATATTTATAAAACTATTCTGATAAAATGGTTTAAATTTTGTGATTATACACATCAAAAAATGGTTGTATATATTTCTTTTTAATTTTCCAGAATACTTGTTTTTTGGTGAATAGTGAATTTTTGGTATTTGACACATATATGAATTTCTGCATCATGGAGGTGTCATCAATAATGTGGTGGTGATGTAAGGCCATTATATCCGAATTACATACCATTATTAATGTTTTTTATTTCTATAAGAATCACCATAGCTTGACTTGAGGCAAATTAATAAAATATTAATTAAAATAATGTGAAATCCCTCCCCTCTTCCCCTATAAATACCACTCATTTCCCCCACTTCCTCCCACAACACCCAATTAATGATAATTGTCTAATTTCTACCAAATTCCATCCTCAAAATTCTTCCCTATGTCTAAGACCATCTGTTCTCACCCTTTTTCCAAAATCAATGCACATAAGGAGGATCACAAGGAGAAGATATTAAGAGGTAAGAAATCCTCTTTCTTTTTCAGGTGATTTATTTTCCATTCATTTTAATTTATTATAGTATCTCCCCTCCCCTTATCCAAGAGGCATGAAAGATTCCTAAATATTTTATTTTCTGAATATTATCCTATTCATTGAAAATTCATCATCATTTTTCTTCTCCTCTCCCACTTATTCAATGAAAAAAACATTGACTGTGATGGGTTGAATTACCGATATCTTGGATGATGAGATTTCAATTTTCAATAATTCCTTCACGTATAGTCATGAAACCATTTTTATAGTTGAAACAGGTTACAAAATAAGTATTATTTCTCATCCATAGTTCTGGAATTCTTTCATACACATGGTATTAATTTATAAAACAAAATGATGTTGTTATTATCAAAGAACCACTATAATGATCTAAACGATCATTGTTAATGTTTTATCTAATGAATCATTATCACATCAGAATTAAATGTTATAATTATATAATTAAGTTTATTTAAACATTAAAATAGAATTTCATTCCACTTATATAGGTTCATTTTCAACCGACATAAAAATCTATTACAAACTGCTCATGGAAACCATGTAATGCACAAACCCAAAACAAGGAAAATTACAAAGTATTATTAATGAATGGGTGGCATTATGTTATAAAGTGATAAAATAAGTTGCTATAAAGCAGAAAATGATTCTATAAAATCATAATATCACTATTTTAAATGTTATATAGGAGGATTAAACATGTTTCATTGAATTCCAACTTGAGGTAAGGGATTCTCTCTCTCTAACATTTATTCATGAATCTCTTATATGTTGTGACCTTTTATTTTTAATTCCTACTGATGTGATCTGTTTTCACACCTCCCCATACTTCCCTTATTTATATATTGATGATGAAATACCCATTTCTATCTCATTAAGTCCACCAAAGTACATCTGATACCATGCTGAAATTTCATAATTGAATTTTAAACCCAATTTCCATTCTTTGGGTTAATCTTCAACTTTAATGATTTTTTCATTCTATGATGGATTGTGATGTTTAATTTGATTATATAATATTGTATTATATTTTTTAAAAAAAATATACACATATTTCTATCATATAAAAAATTCTATCTTCAATGTTAGGGTATTTGTAAATGACCAACCTCTTAAAACCCTTTTAAATGTTCCTTTTTTTAAATCCAATGAGATTGTACTTTTTTATGAAATGACTGTACGATTCTGATTTCTTGCTTTTTATAAACATAGTGTTTACCTTATATGTTTTTATGGTCTTTTTAAATAATAATATTTTATTTTAATTTAGGAAGTGTTTATGTTCTAATAGTTATTTTTATGACAAAATGGTATTTTGAAATGCTAATGTGTTTTTCTCAAGAGTGTATACGGGTTATTAAATGTTTTATTCAGGTTATGTTTCTTGGAAATTATTTATGTTGGGTTGAGCCCATTATAGCTCATGATAGGACATGTCAGACCCATTATAGCACTCCATCGATTTGGGTACTCCACAGATGAAAGTTGACCAAATTGTTATTCCAAGTGTATAGGTGAATATACAAATGACATGTTAAATACATCCCAAGGAAAATGCATGATTATTCTATGCACTCAAGTTTTTATGGAATGGGTTTCATTAGTATTTTATGTTATTAACTAACTAACTATTTCTCTATTTATAACCCTTATTGAGTTTTGTACTCTTCCCACATTTTTAAATGTTTTTTTATAGGAAATATGGATAGGTAAGATTAAGTAGTAGTCCCGATTAATGTTAGGAATATCTCACAAAGAAATCATGTTTTGTTTTCTAATGTTTTTCACTTTGAAAAAATGGATACTATTTTTAATAGTATCATTTTTAATGTGTTTTGTTATGTATATAAGATATCATAACTCTCTAAAACTCTAAACCCCAATATATCCTCTATGTGTAAAAATTGTATTTTCTTGACTTAAATTATAGATTATATAATGTTTTATGGCTTTGTCTTGATATACTAACAACACATCAAGTCCACATTGAAGATATGGATTGTTCAAAGAAATTAAATACATTCCAATGAACACAAAATATGTAATATAACCTCTTTGTCTCGAAGCATCTTATATATAATGATTGATAAAGTCTCTGCTAATCCATTATTACATTATTATTTTTTTCTCTTACTGGATCGACTTAACTTTGACAAACATGACCAAGGATTTAAAATGGTACTTCCATCCTGATCAACTAGTCCTATGATTCACTTTCACAACATTTAAGTGAAAATTTTTATCGTTTCCAATCAAACAATTCTATACCACCAATGGCCAACCTGACACAAGATACATTACCAAAAATTAATTTTTTTTGGTTTTTCCTTATATCAATGTATGTTATAAATTTTATACATTTATAATGTCTCACGTCAAGATACCAAAATAATTTGTATATAAAAACTACCAATGACAACTAAAACATGTTCTATTACTATTAAAATGTTTTCCCACATGATCTAACCTGAAAGTGATCAAAAAGTTATATATTCATGAGAATTAGCCACAATTTTTCTGATCCATATCACCTAATAGGTATATATCTCTTATATCCATTATGAATAATGTATATTTACCAAAGAAAATTTGTTTATGATTAACTTAACATTTATATAAGGTTCTCATTATATCATGGTAACTACTTTAACATTTTGATATGTAAATTTTTATTTGGGAATTACCATTTAAATAGTGGATACATAAATATCAACACTATAATAGAATTTTTATTTCTTCTAAAACACACTATATATAAGGTATTCTTTTCCAGAATTACTGGTCATATTGTTTCTAGAGAACCCACTATTACAAAACTCCCTCTTGCACTATATGGATCTTTCTAACTATAATTCTTATCTCACACATTATAATTAAATGGTTAAACTGTGGTATGTCCTAATCTATGGGACATCCACATCTTTACATTGTGTCTTTTCATCTATCCACAACCTTAGATCTTTGAGTAATATTCATAGAGGTATATAAATCATGATTATATATCCTTTTTCCCTGTATAAACCTATCCTCGGGGATAGAACCAGTAATATAATTATAAGAAATTATATTATGATAATACATCATGTACTAGGTGGGATTCCATGAATAAGAATATATATCATTGTTTTTTATATTATTTCAAAAAAATTCCATAAAAGCTTCAATGCACACATAATTTGTAGATATGGATATTATTTTCATGAAAGATCATTTATTACTTATTAACTTATATTATCTATGATATTAGATCACGTTGATCCAATGGATGATAATTTTTATCCCCTAAAAACCGGTATCCCTACCACTGCTTATATCATGTACATATCCATTATACTTCCTCATGTATAATCAGATAGTTTTAACTACATACCTTATAATTATCTTGGTTATAAATGATGTTTTACAATCATAATGTTTATATTGGAAATATCATTTTTTATAAATATCAAGGAATATGTGGATAATCCATCATAGAGTTGTACAAAATTCAATGTCACTATATTAATCACCTCTTATGTCTCGCACATGTCTTCTTGGAGGGATTTATTCCTAGTGAAAATTTTCAAAATTATATCTCCAATTTATCGAACATGTATTTTGTCCATACCATGTTACTATATTTATGATTGAAAATGTCTAATTAACAATTATTTCTACATCAGTAAATCTTATTCCATATAAATTATGTCCCTAATTTAATTCATTCCTAGGTGAGTTAATTTAATTATAGATTAAACTTAGTATAATACCAATAATTAATTTTGATACAATTTTGGACACATTTTTAAATGAAATCATTGGTGATTATTCTAAACACTTTATGCCACGGGGAACATAAAAAAATGAATGTTCTATGATGTTTTCTCTTACTTTAGTTAAAAAATTTATTTGAATAACATTTACCGCTTATTGGCATCCTACGGTATCACCATCCCTTTCTGGCTATTTCATATAGAATACATATATGATTTGTGGTCTTGAAATACAATTCTAAATTTAATGATCATAAAAAGAATCCATGATAAGTAAAATTTTAATCGATTTAAATATAATATTTTAGTGATACTAATTGAATCTTATTTGTACCATTCTTATTCCATCCATGCATTATTTATCATCAATACCCCGATACTATTCTAAATAAAAAGCCCCATGTTATGTTAATACATCGAATAAATTATTGGATTTTAATTTAACATGTCCTTTTTAGATAATTTTCAAATATATATTAATTTAAGATTCATTATTTTTAATGGGAAAGAGTATCACTATTAATGGTGAAAATGAAACAATTACCATGGTTTAATACATCCTATATAGTGTGTGTATTTGGAATATTCATTTTCCATGAGATCTTATTGAACTGTTTACTATGAAAAATGTTTGGGTATTTATGTAATTGACTAACACCAAGTCAATCTTGTTCCCACTATCTAAAATAGATATATTCAACCATTTATTGAAATATAGTGTACCACTAGACTATTAATTTTCTCAGATAGGGATTTATATAATATCTTTAGAAACATTATTGTTTGTACATTACATAAAAATTAGGTTTTTCTTGACGCACAATATTTTATCTGGAAAACAAACACTACACATCCAAAACAAATGTTCTTGAGTAATAATGGATTTATATTATTCTATAACCCATCTTATATCCATTGTTCATTATAGATGGCATTTGGATATGGGATAAATAAATTATATACAATGACTTCCTTGAATAGTAATTGAACTACCTATAATGCTTATGAGTTTTAGCATTGATTATCATAATACTTACCTCATGACTCTAATGTGTATATGGAAATATGATGTTTGGAATTACTCCATGCAACCTTGTATTGATGAATATTAAATTTTAACAATCATCCCACTCTTACATATTATAATCACAACACTGATTTGGATAAGTTAATATGAATTTTAAAATTACATTAAGCTATATTATATTGATTATTGAACTATTGTTCATGATATTCTTTTGTGTGTGTGGCCAACGGAACTCATATATTCTGACCAAGCATATATCATATATCACCTTTTCATTCCTTAATGAATCCTAAAGTAATATTATTAACTTTATTAACTGAAACACACCAGTGGAATAGTTCATTGTCTCTAGTTATACTAATATAAAAAGCATTGTGTCATAACATTATTTATAAAGGTTTATTTTCCAAAAATAAGTACATATATAGGGGGAAAATACATGAGGTCTTTAACTATAAATATTCATAAACCATACATAGTATATAATTAAAAATTACATATTTTTTCATGAGACAGTTTTATAATTCCACAACTAGGTGTAACTATGTCTTACTCTTTATAATATTTATCCAATTCTAATTATTCTTGGACTACTAAACCTTTTGTGGAGTATTAAACACCATGAAAAACATTCATTCCAAACCTGGAATAATGTCCCCTAATATCTAATAGAAATGTGAGATACATGTTTTGATTATAATAAATAAATGATTTTCAGGAATCATTAATATTGGATGTTAAATGTTATGTACTACTCATCGCTGAGTTAGGCATCACCATTCATCAGCTGCTTGAAGAACACGTCTTACATATTGTAATGTTTCTACATATACATGCTTACTATATTTCAATACAAATATTTTCTTATAAAATAGTTTTCAATACCAAATAATTATGTTAGAAACATCCCAAAAATTATGAATATTACTAAACAATAAGTTACCAAATGTTTCATTTATTGATTTCATTGAACTTAAACATCAACACACATATTTCATGACATGTGACATGAACAACCTACTATATTATAGGAATAAACATATCTTTGAGTGATTTTTTTTAGTTTCCTTTGGAATCACAGTTGGCGTCGACCTTTTCACCATTTTTAAAACAGTTCACCATAAGAACAAAAACAATTCTATAGGTTCTTATTATCTAGGTCAACCTAATCTAAACAGTTAAAATTACTTTCCCACCATACTACTTATTTTATACCATTAAACATTACTATATTAAAGGTGTGATAATGTGTGAAAATTGGATGTATTGAAGTATTTGGATCCATATTTCATATGTAAATGTAACTAGTGCAATCATGAACCATTAAAATCTCACTTAACATTCTCATTCTGATATTTCCAATGATGAGACAACATGTGAAATCCACCATGTCCTGATGTTTTATCTACAAAGAAGGTTTTACATTGATGAAAAAAATAAGACATAAAAATAAAATATATCTTAAACGATTTTCCTATAATAAAATTTACACCATCTCTTCCTGGGGTAGCTTATTGGGTACACCATCACCCTTAATTTGTAATATCATTGTACATTGCATGAGTAATAATACATTACATAGAAAACAATGCCAATTGTGAAATTGAATATTTCAAGTATTTGTATCAATATATTGTTGGTAAAAAATCCCATATTCAATAACAATCCATAATATTAGTACTTTTAACATTATTACACATTATAAATTATTGATTAATTTAATTATTAAATGTCCTATACTATCTTATCGAACTCTAGTATCCCTCACTAATAAGTTCAAAATAATATTTACTTTGATTATTCTAGTAACAATGATCATTTTCACCACTCTTTATAATATACAATATATTCATATTCCCCTATTTAGAGAGTTTCATTGTTGGTATTATATTGGAAAACTATATTTTCTCAAGGATCCTTCCTCTGTTGAGTGAAGTACTCGGTTCTAAAAGACTAAACATGATATACTCTAAACATGCCTCTAAATATTCAACATGCTTACATTAGAAAACCATTTTATGAAAACCTCGATTGATTCAACCTATCACAATAATAATAACTCACCTATATCATAATGAAACCCTTATCATTGCCTAAAAAACACCCTGTATTGCCGGTTCTGTTTAAAGTTTTGCAACAGAAGGTGTTCTTGACATTATATTTCTTTGAGGAATTGTAAATAATTTTTATAACAATAATACTTTGATATTAAATATTCAAATTTTGTGTCTTCACACTCGCATTTAGAAATGCACTAATAAAATACATTCATAACATTTTTATATATTTTTCAATTTATTATTTTTTTTATTCCCACACACATGAAAACACATAAAATAAAATAAAATGGGAAATTAAAAAATTACTTGACTGGTATAGAGAATCTAATAGTGGTTCTTTTATTTAATCATAATGGATCAACCATTACCTAAATGTATCATACCTGAGTCAATACATGACTCATGATGTATCTCACCCCATGTATAGTGTTTACACTTCTTATCTATTATTTTTCCTCCTCATGGTGTGTTCTACATCATAAATTAGTCATAATAAATATAAAAATATACTCACATGTAGTAGGGGAGGTCTTAGAAAGTGTAAAGTACATACTATAACACTTATGTACATGCACAACCTTGTACATATTTAATAAAAATAGAAAATTAATATGTCTTAAAAAATAAATAATTATTACCAACATCACACATTGTTGTAAAAAATATTTAAATAAAAATAATCTTGAAAAAATAATTTTTGTTATCATTTCTCAGGTCGATTCATTTAGTAAAAAAGAGAACACAACAAAAAATAATATTTAATAAATATAAGTACAATGAAATGTAGATAAATTAAAATAATTGTTTATATTCAAATAATATGATTTATTTCGGTCTAAAAAATTAATTTAATTTAATTATAGCATGAACATAAATTAATTAATAATAATAGAATAATCAAAAATGTAAATTAAATTTTCAATTAATAAAATTATTATTATTTTTTATTTAAAAAATAAATAAATAATTTTTTAATATTATGAAATTTTCCATTTCGCAAAAAAAAATCTCAAGGACATTTGTGGTTCGGCAAAAACCCAATCAATCCCTTTCTGAGTCTAGAAAAAGAAATGTATGGGTGTTCTGTGTGAGAAAAACCTCCACTCATTAGTTTTTTGTTAGGATTAGTTGCCTAAGACCATGCATTTCCATTACTGGTAGTCTATTTTTGGTGTGTAGAATTCATAGGCAGCTGATCAGGGTAGAGAAATCACCATACATGTGGATTACCCCATCGTAGGGGATACCATGACCCAGATGGTTATTGGTGACCAGTTGTAGTTGGGAACATTTCATAGGGGATTTATGCATGGTTTGGATCCACTAGAGTATAATGAGGTATATATAGTTAGTTTGGACTTTGATGCATCAATTGGATCACAACCAGGCCTATCATGGGGTCATGTCCAAGAGTACCTGATAGTAGTTGTGGCAGGATGCGAGATGCAAGGGCATGGTAGTTCCTTAGACTGACTATGAACTTTAGGATGACATAATAGGTCAGAGGTAGGAGAAACTATGTGGCGGTGGTGGTAACAATAGACGAGGACATGATTTTGGATGAGGGTAGAGTAAGAGCAGTGCCAGCTGCAGTTGGGCCAACTCTGTTGAGGGATGTATGCCAATAGTCGATGGTTTGTGATGGTCGAGAGGATGGAGGTTCACTATAAGCTTCAATGGGAAGAATCCAATTCTTAGTAGATTTTTCTATCCCAACCATATTTGAACCCTATAATGTTATATAATTATACCTTTTTAACTTACTAGCACTAGATTCTTACAACCCAAAAAATTATTCTACCATTTAATCCAAATCCTAGTATATAGGCAGATTAATGTTTTTGACAATTCAATTTGTATGTGGAATTAATGCTTCCCATGAAATGATCAATTTGTCCAAAAAAATGTTCCACCAAGAAACTTGGACAAAATTGATCAGGTTACTAGAAAATGGCGTTTTAGTGGAATAACCAAAAAAATCAAATAAAATTAAATACATAAAATATATGGTTCAAATTTTTAATGATTTTCAAAACAAAAAACTGCTCCATTTGAAAATAAAGTTAGATGGTTGTAACATTTCCACATTATATCAAATCGACACACTTAGTTATTGTTGGGATAAATTAAATCCTTATACATAAAAATAATAAAATTAATTTATTCGGAAAACAAAAAAACTGATATGGCCACATTATTTCCAATTGCATGTATTATTTATCATAATTTAAACCAGTGGGATGGAATTTAAAATTTTCATCATCACAGTGATGCATTTTTTCCCCATAAATGATTTGATGTGTGAAAGAGGTCTAAGGATCTCAATTATATTTAATAAAAAAACTAATCCAAACCATTTCCCAATTCAAATCAACAAGATCTCGACAGCAACACATCATTATTGACTATTTATTAAAGGATCTAATATTTTACCCCTCTATATATTCTACAAAAACATCTATTATACATGTGGACATTGATCGTTGAATTTTGAGTGCAATCGTGAAGATCGGGAACCTCCATCAGTGTTACGATGATCTCCCAAACCATGTCACATTGATTAGTAAAGGTGTTCTTGGTTCAAATGTTGAGACAAGGATTTTATCTCTCTAGAAAGTAGGAGGAGAGAGGGGATCTCAATCCATTGGAACAATAGTCATTTATTGAATTTATATAATATGCTAATATAGAGTGAGGATCAAATACCTAGAAAGGGTTCCCAAAACCCCATAAATACACCAAGTAAGTAAGTATTAAATGAATCATTTTGATGAAATAACAATCTTATAATGTCAATTTGATTTTAATATTATTCTTGTAATATATTATACATATGTTATGTTGTAAATCCATTTTATCAAATAGACTCTTAATTCCCGCAAGTATTTATAAAATCATAAATATTAAAATAATATTCATTCGTATAATATTATTCAACGCATCCACATAATACCTTGTGAATAAATTAATAAATAAAATCAAGTGAATAATTATATACTCAAATAATATTGAATATATGTATTCATTAGTGATATCTATAACATATAAAACTCTTAGAGGCCATGGTGGTGACTACCATGTACTTAAACCCTATTCACCATAATATGGTAGATTCTCGAATTCACTATTATGTGTGACCCTCTAGGAAATAATCTCGATCGTAGTGATTATTATTTACAAAGTGAAAGTAGAGTCTAGAAACCTATCATAATCCCTAAAGAGCTAAGTAAAATCCATACCAATGAAAACCATTCTTATGATCATGCACTATGTAATATATTCTCATTATCTCGTTATATCTCATAAAGAATGTGTAACTTGTTTCATCATCCCTTATTACTTTATTATTTATGGTTATACATTGAAAAACATACCTTCTACTACCATGGACATAGATTTAGGATTGTACTATCATCCTTTTCCACTAGGACCAAGATATCACTTCATAAACTAATAAAAAACAAATTCAATCTTGACCATGAAACAAATGAAACACCATCAAATATTCACCTAACATAATCTACCTCACCATAACGTCAATGTAATGGTTTTTTCATTTAATCATTGTTAATGATAAAATGGTATACATTGATAATGATGTAAATTTAGGAGGCCAAAATATAGGTTTTTGATATAAAAATTAAATGTCACCTAAAACATGTGGTGTTCCTTTTGGTGGATATGTCCTCAAGTTCTCACCAAATATAAATCACCAAGTTTGAATTTCATGAGATGGAATTTTATTTTTTATGGGAAACCAAATACTGATAGTTCAACAACATCTTTGTCCAGTCATAATGTAGTATCTAGACACTAGAACATTTTTTTAATTTTATTATTCTAGTATCCAATGGTTTTCCGTATAACCATGGAAAAACGAGAAAATTTTGATATGACAAATAATTTAAATACATTTAAATTTAAATTATGTAATCATAAATATCATGTATATTATTGTATGCGTACATATTGTATAACTAACTGGATACATGGTGTGGTAATAAAAAATTATTGTTCATGTTGATTATGTGGCACCAATTATTACAATCGCAGGGTTGTGCTCGCTAGCCAAAGCTATTGAAATTTCTCTAAAAAGGAAGACCACCTATTTCTACTATTATATTAAGATATCATTATATCAATAATCCCTATGAACTCCTATGAAATTATATTTTACATTAAGAACAAGGATCATTTATGAAATATAATTTTGTTTAACAAACTAAAATAGGTTCAACTAATAACATATTTTGGAACATACCTAAGAAAATATGGTATCTTACAACCTCCCCAACATATAACAACTCATCCTAAAAATATTCTCCCATGCATCATTGTGGGATTCAATGAACAACTCAAAATTTTACGTCTGCCAATTATACTCCCTCTAAAATTATTTCCTCATGTACTCACTCATTATATCATTAAACTCACACTCAAGTCTTAGTCTTCTCTTAGAGATTATTCTCACTTAAATCCATGATATGAATCATATTCTCCTCATATTAAACATTAATATGAAGATCAATATTATCATGATCTATCATGTGATAATGTTAAATGTGATAAATATAAGACTATGACATGTAAAACACATTCTTCATGTCATTACATTATTAAGAATGGGTAATAGGTATTCCACATTACTTACCATATCTACTATCTCAAACTTCTTGAAAAAAATACACACCAATGTTCTTTATTTCCATATATAACCTTTTTCTAGCTTTGCAGACACCAAAATAAAAAAATAGTGACCATTCTTAATGTCAGTGGTTATCTATAATGGACTACATATGTTTTTTACCCAATCTCTATAGTTACATGTCACTTTTTGATCAACAAAAAATTATCATACATCTACTGCGTGACCACCTATAATTATCATGAAAGGGAATGAAACAGTCTTACACATAAATCATTGAAAGGGTCCATTTGAAAAAATTATTATAAAGTGTCACTATAATCAAACTCCATGAGTTCCAGATGTTTCTCCCAAATTATATAAATTTCAAAAACCTAGTTTCACACCACATCCTCTATAATATGAATTTTTAATACATAATGGACCTCAATTTGTAAATGATATGTTGTGTATATAATAACCCATTATCCTAGTGCCTTCTAATGGCCATACCTAAATCATGTTTCGAAATGGGTATCTTGATAAAAAATAATACCCCTAAAAACACTAGGAAAATGAACTGTCTCCCATATATACAAATAACCATGAAAATTAATTATTAATGACTTTATGATAGGATAGATGAGGGATACCTTAATATGTTGATCTATGTTCACATATACTGGCTCATTTTTTTGAGGTTTCTCGGGTAATATTGTTCATGATGAATATGGTGACATCATGCCACTACCATGAAGGGAAGATGTAACTTAACAACCTCTAATGCTCAGCATTCACTATCTAATAACTGATAAAAAATTCCATAAAAACCTGCTATCTACATATAGATACCTTTAAAAATTACATCATATATAGATCATTAAACATTTTTTTAAATCAGGATGTTCTTTATATTTTGAATTATGAAATTTCCATATTATATCCTCATGTAAACATGTAGATGAAGTGTTACAGAATTTGATTGGAATTACCTCACTACTATATAGAGACAAACCCAATGGTTTCTACACACCATTTTTGCTACCCCTAAGAGATAAATCCATTGTATTTTGTAAATTCTCGTTCCTGGTCCAGTCTAGAATAATGGGAACAATAGATATCATCATCGGTGATTCTCACCCAAGGGATTATAGAATTTGTAGATACATATCCAAAAATATTTTCTTCAAATCTACATACAAAATATTATCACACTTAGTATGAATGTGTAATTATACTTTTAGAGTTAGTAATGAAGTAAACCTTACTATGAATGTACTCCTACATGAAGTTGAATGAATTTAGATAATCAAACCACCTCTTTTAAAGAAGGTTTATGTCCCCCTAGAAACCATTAAAAAGAGGCTATTATAAACCATGTACATCGTGATCATCTCAACAACTGGATAATGACTCTAACATATCTTGGTGTGTCATACACTAGATTAACCAAGATAATAGGGAAGATTATTCAAATAATTTGACTTCAACAATATATATCAATAATCAACCACTCCATCCTAATATAATATAAATTATTCGAGCATGAGTATTGATGCATTGTATTAAATATTACACTATTTCCACAGCTCAAATAAGGGGTGTATTGATGTTGTGGTCAACCTAATGTTGAATTACATGAAATCATCCTCTTAAGAATACAAAAAACAAACAATATAGTATTTTAGTCAACCTTGACATTTTCTCATCCAAATGTGATATGTCCTGAATTAAACATTTAAAATACTCTAGTTGTCCCAGAACGAATTTATTCATTATGACTTTCTTGGAATTTTTACATGATACAATGACTTACACCTTCTCTAAGTCAACTGACACCCCAAAATCTATGATTACAAAACAGAATATGTTAACTTAGTCATTCTGTAAGTGACATTTTAATAACGTGTCATATTGCTAACGCTCTCTTAGTGTACTTAAGATGGTGAAAAGTGGTGGTAAATGATAACATCTGTAAATATATTATTCTATGACTTAATTAATGAAATTACCCATGATGTGTTTTTCATTCCAATAATCATCCCCATGAGCTCATAGAATCCATACATAATACTAAAAGTAATTTGGGGTATGTCAAAAAGTATCAAACTCACGGATTTTACCCATACCATTAGTCAATATTAGAAAATATTTTTATACCTCTAAACCGATGAAAGATATCATCAATTAGAGGAAGGGTACACATGTTATTCATGATGATATGTTTCGGTCTATAATAATAAATATATAATCACAGTGTCCCATCAACCTTCATAAAGAAATGTGTAGGAGAAAACCATAGTGATTTTCTATGAAAAATTAATAACTTATCTTCTAAATCATCCACAATCACCATTACCTCCTGAAGAATATTTTGATTCCAAAGATTAGGTTTTCCAAACAATTGGATCATCTCCAATCACCAAATCAATAATAAACTCGATTTCCCAAATGGGTGGTGAGTGTCCCACCGTAACTATAATTTTACATTATTTTTTTTTTATTTTTTTAATGATTTATTATATTTTTGTTGATGTTATGGTAGAGTTATTGATGATATTTTTCCAGTTTTGGAGGTTTTAGGTTACATTTTGGCCTATTAATTATATGAGGGGAACCATGTGGCTCACAATGGAAGAGGATGTTTGAAGTTCATTTTTTTGAAAATTTTCTTTATTGGAATGCACATGTTTTAGACCTATTTGAAGTAAATGATAAATTGTGTGGCCTATTGAGGGTGTACGACGTAAGGGGAAAAATATGTGCACAATTTGAAAAAATTGTGAGGCAGTTGTAAATGAGATTCTACCCTTTAAACAGAACATTTTTTTACAGTTGGAACAATGTTTCTCAAACCATGTTTCCAACCCATGGGGGTTTCCTCCTATTATAGTAGGGTGGTCATGGTTGGAACAATATTTGTAAAATTGTGTTACCAAAACATGTTACTTTCCTGGTTTCATAAAATTTTGAAATTCTTATTTTTCATCTCACTCATTTTAATCATGTATTATGGATATACTCACCCATTAATCCTAGGAACACTGTTTGGTTCCCAAGACCCTTGTTCTATGCTCCTCCTCCCACCATTAATGCTTCTCCATGGTTCATGTTGAGTTTCTCTCAATATTGTGTCAATTTTCCTTCTCTGTACTTATATCTCTCCTAGTTTCTTATTTTTTATTGTATTTGTTCCTTCTTTCCAGAAACATAGGGTTTGGTTTGGATTGTGTGGATTGGGTTTAATATATTTTTTATGTGGTTTGCTTGTCAGGCATGATTCTTCCTTCTCTTAGAGTTTCATAATATTCCTATATTGTTGAGGTAGGTGTTTCAATCCATTTCTTTTCCAAAACATTCCATTTTATGATCAAACATTTATAATCAATTTTTAAATATCATAATTATACATTTGAGGTGCTAGATTTATATTCGGTGTTTTTATGTTGAAAAAAATTATGAAAATGGGGTTTTGAAATATGTTCCTTAGTTATTCATATTTATATGCATGCGAGGTGTTTCAAAAAATGAATTTTGGTCTTATTAAATTGATTTCTGCAATTTTAGAGGGCGATTAACCTTGTTTGGACCTGGATGGGATTTTAATTTTTTTTCTTTTGAATTGAGTTTTTACATGGGTTTTGGTGTCTTTTTTGGTTATAGGAATTATGTTGACTGGTAATGAGTTTTCATATAATTATTAATTGAAGAATATGATGTTACCTCATGGTTTTTATATGAATTTATATGATTCGGGTATGGTAATATTAATATGTGTATGGTGTGAACATGTGGATTAGAACATGCAAAAACATATATAAATGGAATTACATAAGAATTTTCACTTTTATCCTTGGGATTTTAAAACACTTTTCATATATTTTCTTTTCCCCCTTCCACTCTAACTATCAAATGGTTTTTCTAACAACATTCTAGGTACTTTAAATGGTTCGTTGGGTTTTTAGTGACAGAAAATGTGTATTCTGGATATTTTATCAAAATTTTGTTATGTTTCGAAACATTATATGTAATTTGTAAACTAAATGGAATGAAAAGACCATTTATACTCTTCCAAGAAGAAATGGGTTTTTTTCTTGGTTTTAGGAATGGTTTTGAGATGAAAATAATTCACATTAAAAATGGTTTTATAATTGTAAATT
Organism: Viscum album; assembly: GCA_963277665.1. NCBI lineage: Eukaryota > Viridiplantae > Streptophyta > Magnoliopsida > Santalales > Viscaceae > Viscum > Viscum album. Next base: position 1,647,254,327 of record OY728155.1, on the reverse strand, counting down.
TAAACGACCAATTGATACTTTGTTATATTTTTGATGTTGGTATTTAATGATAATATGACGTCAATTCCCAATTTTTACATTGTATGGTTCGATGTGTGATGTGAACCCCTGTGGTAATCCTTAAGACAATAGTGGATTCACATAGTTTGTGTGGGAGATTGGGAAAGGAGTGAAATGTGGAATATATGAGTTCTGCTAATAATAAGAATAAGATTATCATTATTATAAATTGCACTATTATGATGGAATTCATGGGCATTATCTAGGGGGTCATGTGATGGTTAATTTCTAGTCTTGATTAGATGGATTGTAGCCGCCAAGATTGAGGATAGGTTAGGTGGGATTTTCCACATGCGAGGCTATTTTAGAGCATCTAGGTTCTTCATTTTCATTGGACTTTCACCATATTCAAGTAGGTGGGTCCAAACTATGTACATCTACGGTTTTCATCTATTAATATTTAAGAAAGGCCTATGATTAAATATTTGTATGTTCCTGCTATATTTTTATTTTAATTTTTTTATTTGTTGTGGATATATTGCCTTTCTATATAATAACTATTTCTTTATATCTCCATTTGAGGGTTTCGGCCCCCTATTTAGACGCTTCTTATATTTTCATTACAGTCATGGTTTATTAACTTTTTGTTTTGACTAGGTTTTCAAATAGGGGTTAAAAAATAAGACACTTGTGTTTCTTTTTAAATATTAAAAACCTATTTTGTTAAATGTCTTTCAAAATAATATTTTATTGTATTTTATTGGGAAGGTATATATATGAATTATATTGTGATTTCAAATGGAGTGGTTTTAGGATCACAGTCTACATGGGGAACTGGTAATTGGTAGACCCAAGTTGTTTTTTAGGATTGGGTTTTCATTATATTTTCTTGTCGAGAAGGTTGTTTCTTATGGATGGTGGTGACTAGAATGTCACATGAAGTTCATTCCAAATATTTTTTTTCCACATTTTGGGTTTTGTTTCAGTTTTTCTATTTGGTCTCTTTGAATATATTGTTGGGTCTGCATATATTTATTTGTTCTGAAAGGATTTATGTAATGAGATATTATTTTTTATTTGTGATTATATTGAGAAAAATCATTCCCATTTATAAGATAATTAATGTATGAAACTATTTTCCCACTTTGGATGATTGTGAATGACTCTTGGATCTTTTCATAGGTCTGATCATGTGACCGATTCTAGGTCGATCAAGTATGGTTTATGAAAAAATTGTATCAGAGATTCCCATTATTATTTTAAGGCATTAGGTAGTTTGGATATTTGATTTTTGAGAATCGGGAGGTAGGCATGAGAAGTGAGTAATGAACTCTTCCTCATCCTAACAATTGAGATACCATGGAATGTCTTGGGCATGAGTATTGTATTTTTGAATTGTGGGTTTATTTGGTTGGTTATTGTGTGGTTTCTATGTTTTGGGGAATGATAATGGAACTAAACTGGTTACACACAATGGTATATCATAGAGTAGAGACCTGTGTAGATATTCTATGAGTGGTTCACGGTATTTCAAGTGGATGGTGTTTGATCGGGGATTGACCCAGTAAACTATTTCGTTAGGTTGTTCAAGCCCACTAGTTCCCTAATTTTGTATTTTCGACATGAGTTATGTTATAGTTTAATTTTAGTTGGATTGGGTGTATTTTAATATTAAAATAAGTTTTAAAAACAATAAAAGGGTTTATAAAAGGAATGAAATTTCAGGGAATCTTTGTATATAAATAGTGGGATTTGGTTTTTGAGTTGGATTTTAAAATGGGTTTTTTTATTATTTTGGGAAATTGTAAGTAGAGTAAAATGGTTTGAACCTTGAACAAAAATGGAGATTTTTTAATGAGGATCATAGTATTTTTTTGATGTTTTGATTTATGAACATGATTTTTTGTGTTTATAATATCTATTATGGCTGAATTTTTATATCTACTATTATGTTGAATTAGAATTGTGTTTTTTATTTTGATTATTTATACCAAAAAATTCTCAAATGATTCTAATGAGACTATTCCAGTCATTGGCCATGTTCAAACTCCTAGTGGGGTGAAAGAGTCAAGATCTTGATGGTTGTTTCTGAAATTATATGGTGATCAGGGACCATTAAAATATGTGGAATTGATTGAGGAAGGTGAATGTATTTTCAGGTATTTGGGAACTCTATAATCATTGAGTGTGTGAGATTTTTTATGTCTTTTATTTTACTAGATTTGATTGGTTTAAGGATATGTACACATTATCCTTGCATGTTTTGGTTGTCAAGGAATGTGTTTGAGACCTCTTTTATCCAATGTTCCATACCTGGGGTGGTGAAGTTAAAGAAAGTGGATAATCATTAGGGTATTCCACAAGGTCAATGGAAGATGAAGTCCTATATTGATTATTTTAACAAGTTTAATTATTTTTTGTTTGAGGATATTGGGTCATTAAATTAGCTGAAAATCCTTTATTCGTTTGGGGTCTTTTTTCAAAAAATTGAGGAGAAATATATCCCATTTGCAAATGTTCATTTCCATATGCTAGTTGATGAGGTTTTTCTGGATGATTTGATTCATGGAGCACTGTTGGTAGTAATTGGAAGTCCGGATACTCTTGGAACATGTGAATATTCTTCATCTGGTGAGAAGTGTGTGACAAAGGAACCAAATTATGAGAATTCTATTTTTCCAATTCTTACTTATCAAATATTGGATCATTCAAATATCAGTTTCTAGTGTGGTTGGTTTAGTCATTTTTATCCATATTATTGTAACCCTCTGAATTATGTTAAATTATGTAGATTATTTTCCCAATTTGAGAAGTGATACAAATATATTTATTAAAAGGGTTTGTTTTTCTCATTGGATTTCCTCTACAGACAGTGGGGTAGTATATGCTTCAAGGTATCACGGCTCCTACCATAGGCCATAGAGTGAATCTTTTTACGTAGTAAGTAATTTTTTTATTTATAGGATGGGGGGACACTAGACTTTCTTTGGTCTCAAATGTTCATGTGGGGATGGTTTAAGAGCTCATTGTAGTAGTTTTCCTTTTCTTCAATTTAATTATTATTCAATCTAATTTTTATAGTTTATAATTCCTATAATTTCTTTGTATTTTCTTTATGGATATGAATATGTAAATAGTAATCCTTTTTGTGTAATGGTTTTTGTTTTGGGTTATTATTTTTTTGGGATGACCTGTATAAAGTGTAGATAACGAACTATCATTTGATTGAATTTTTTTTATCATTAGGTTTACAACATTTTGGGAGTTCCCATTTAGTGTCTATAGTACTTTTCTATTTTAAAATTTCTAGGAGGCACATTGTAGATCTTCTTGTGGTTTCCTCTAGAGTTTTTAAGGTGAGACCTAAATATTTGAAAAGTAACACTAAGGTTGGTGGTTTCATTTAAATATGTTCAGTTTCGAGGTCACTTTTCAAACTCATTTGGATGGTGGAATTTCTGGGCCACGAATGTCATGTGGTCGGGAGAATTGTCACACCCAACCCTAGTTTTACTTGTTTTATTTCTATTATTCATTTCATGATTTTGTAACTTATGGATTAGGTTATAAGGAGTTCATGATTACTGTATTTGAGATTTAATTGTTTTTGTTTTTTTTATAATGTTTATGGTTAGTGTTCATTATTTTTGGGGGAAACCATGAGGCTAGTGAAGAAAAAGGGTATTTTTAGTTCAATATTCTCATGAACTATTTTTTTGAAAAGATAAGTGGGTGCTTTGGAACAAAAAATTGGAGAAAAAATATAAATTTTGGGTCTTCTTGTTGATGTCTGAGACAAGGCACACAAATTATGCATGGTTATTAAAAACCATGTGAAAAGGCTGCATGTCATTATTTTATTTTAAAAGAACTATTTTCCACAGTAGGTGATCTGTTTTCTAAACAATGTGGTTGTCCTGTGTGAGTGTCCACCACAACTAATAGGGTGTACGTGGTTTGGAAATAATTTAACAAACTATGCGGCTAAACTTTGTGACTTTCCCCATTTCTTCATTCTTTGAAATTCCTATTTGACACTAATGAATTTAAACCCCATATTTTTTTTCTCCTCCCCTATTTGTCCTATGTGCAACATGGGGCTCCCAAGACTTACCTCCCTTGCTTCCCCTTCCACCATTGAAGAAATATTTTTGATATTTTGTGAGTTCCTCTTTGTTTTTGGTAAACATTCTTCATCCCCCTTCCACTTCATGGTATCTTATTATTTCTTGTGTTTTATTCTATATGAATAAATCCTTGGGTGAAGGCTAGATTTTGTGGATTGTGTATATTTGATTAATGAGAGTTCAAATAACATTTGGGGGTTTTATATTCATTCCCTTGGAGTTTCATTGCATTCATACATAATTGAGTTATATTTTTATATACATTTCCATTCTGCAGTACTCCACTAAATGATTGAACATTACTAATAATTTTATAAATGTCTTAATCAATCATTTGATATGTTAGTTTGATATTATGTTGTGTTTTTATGTTGCACAATTCATGAAAATGAATTTTTAATGGTTTCCCATTGTCACACAAATGTATATCCATGAAATGTGTTTGATAAAATTCAAATATGTCTATTGAATTGGATTTGGGAATTTTTTTTTGTGATTGACCTTTTTTTGACTTGGTTGGGTTTTGTTAATTTTGTTTTCTTTTGAGTCAGGTTTTCTGTATGGATTTGGGGACATTTATTCCAAGGAAATTAAGGATAATGGTTGAGATGTTTTTTGTAATTCATGATTGATGCCATGGGTGTTCATTCCTGGTTTTCAATATTAATATATGTGATTTGGTAGTGATAATATATATATGTGGGAACTGAGCACATAAGGACAGGAACACACAAACACAAACACAGAAGTGAAATTCCATCATAATGTCCACTTAAACCCTCAGGTTTTTAAATCACTTTTCTTCCATACTCTTTTCCCGCTTCTACTAAATCTCTCAAATGAGTTTTCTAAAACATAACATTTCTCTAAATGGATCATTGGATTCTTAGTGACATAAAATATTTTTTTTCCAAATGAGTTTCCCAAATAATGGCTTGTTCTTCGCCTTTAGATGTAATTTGATAACTGGATTTAATGAAAGATACATTTAAAATCGTCAAAGTTAAAATGATGTTTTTTATTGTTGTATAGAGCATGATTTTTTGACAATTTGTATTCAGATTGGAAATGGTTTTATAAATGTAAATTTAAATGAATGATTGGTACATTGTGATGTTTTGGAAATTAGTATTAAATAGTTATATGATGTTTATGCTTGTTTGTAACATTATAAGTTATGATGTTTGAGGGGAACCACTATGGTCATCATTCCGATAAGAGGTCCTCCAAATAGTTGTTGTTAGTGATTAGTTAAGTAACACATGATGGAATCTATGAGTTGTGTTCATTCAAATAATTCGATTCCCTCCAAATTCATCTATATTTTATTATCATGGGATTCCAGGATGATATCTTTCGGGTTGATCTGTTATTACATCATAGTACCGATTAAATAGATTGGAACACCTTTGGAACATGATTTTATTTGTGGGACTGTCCAAAAGTGGGGAATGTTTAGATTATGGAGGTTGGTTATTGACTATGCAGTAGATTCATATGATTATAGGTTGGTACAAAATATGTACACCCATGTATTTCTTATGGGGATGTTTTTTAATGCCCATTATTACATATCCAAATGTTCTTTATTAATTTTTATTGTATTTTTATTATTTTTTGGGTAATATTTTTTTACTAAAATTGTACTATTATTTTATATATATCTTAAATGGTTGTGCCTCTCTATTTATACTCTCTTAATCTTTTCGTTTCAATTATGCTATTTCAAATTTGTGTTTTGAGTTAGTTTTGAAATTGGGATTTAAAAATTAATTGTGTGTGTGTATTTTTAAATATTATAAAATTATGTAGTTTAATAAACTCCATACTATCATTTTTGAATGGTATCTGGAATGGAAATGTATTGATTTTTTGAAAATTACATAAAAATCTATTTAATTTTGTCACCCTACTTATTCCACATGTTTTTGGATGTCACGATCTATTTTCACATTTTAGGGTCTTTTCATGTTTTCATGTGGAGAGTTATGGTTATTATTGATGTTGAGGACATATATGCCACATGGAGAATGTTTTTTTTCTGTTTGGTCAGAGATTAGTTTTTTATGTTTTCCTATTTTTCCACCTAGTATTTGTTCATAGGTCTATTCAGTATTAATTTCTATTCAAAAACAACCTTTTATATCACAAATATCTCACCTATGAAACATTACCCAAAACATTACAATCACACATTACAATGTATTCTACCCTCTAATCAAACTCCTAGAAGTATTTAGATGGCCATTAGCCCATCCAAGATGACCATAATTACATTCATACCATTGGAAAATTGAGTAGAAAGGAGTTCATATGATTCTCTGGAATCAACAAAAAAATCATGGGTTTCATACACTATAATTATACATATGATTATGGAAGGTCCTACATTCAAACTCGTAGGAGTATACTCTGTTGTGTGTATATGATTTTACCATTTTCCCAAGGGTTTAGTTTGTCTCCCCTAATATTAACCTTCGAACTAGTAAAACGACTATTATTCCAAAGAACAACATCCCCTACCCAATCCCGAGTGAGAATTACAAATTTAGCTACCTATTTTTTTAGGGGTATATTAGTCTTACCTAGCCTCTATTTCCTTCCATGAACCCCTACGACCACTAGAATATGGAATATTATAGAAGAGACTATAAATAAGGAAAATCATATTGTATGAGGCACTCTCTATAATAGTGAAATTACACTATAAGTGCTTATGGTCATATCATCCACACTAGAAGCACTCATCAAGGGCATAGTCATGATAAATATTTCCACATCACTAGAGGATCTACCCACTACTAAACTAGAGTTAAAAATAATTCTGATGAGTTTTGTTATGCAAATAAGTGGTCCAAATCATCCTACCCAACCTAACTTCCAACAACTATGTGCCTCCGTCTGGTTTTCTTCCATGATGACAACTCTATTCAACACATCACTGAAGATTCATAGGTTGAAGAAGTTTATCTATGACTAGATCTCATATTAAATCCCATATTATGAGTGATTAATAATAACTATCTCTTCAACATACAAACATGTAAAAAATTACAAAGCTCCCAAAAAAATCTTTCATAGTCCATCTGAGACATGCTTCCCTGTATTTATGTCATGAACTCCCAATACCTCTCAAAATCAATGTATTTGTCTAAAAGTGTCCCTTGGTCATTTACTCAAATTAATTGTATATTTAGTTTCATTTCATTATTGTTTCTCAACGATATCCCAATATCTCTTGGATGGTCATCATAGCTTAAAATATAAATGATTAACCCCATAACAGTGGGTTTCTCCGTGTTCCTGAAGGTCATATAGGCTGACACAATCTTGAACTCAGAGGATTGGGGTCCACCCTCCCATGTGAATCTAGGTAGGATAAAATTATAAAATTGTCTGGTCATATCATATATCAAAGTCATAACATGATTAGTTTCATTCAACATGTACCACATGACCAACATGAAACACTCTTGATGTAAATGTTCTATCAGGTTCTATAGAAGGACATTATGTTCTATACTAGTTACTATCAGTGTGTGTTGATTACAACTCTCTTGATTCTCAACTCAATGAGAACAAAAATTAATTTTTTCTAAAAGGGTTAACACAGACCTTAGATCACAAGATACACAACATGATGAAACATAGTATTTCAAGACAACAACATGGAACCACTAAAAAAGGTTACTTCAAAGCCTCATTTAAAAGTGAATTATCATTTCTTAATTGTTTCATTTTATCTAATTTGTCTAAAATATAATGGGATTTCATTTCACATTATAAGAAATTATATATATAATATTAGTTAAGCATGGTCCTAAAAAGATCAACACAAGGGAATATATTACCCTATGATCTTGGTATGATTAATGTATACTCACCTCAGGTCGTGCTAGCCAAAAAATAAAATATTATAAAATAGATAAATGAAAAAAAGAAAACCTCCCATGATGGAATACCATATCAACTATAGAAAGATAACATCAATAATAACAATCCCATCATTGGGAACTCGGTTTCTCCCCACACATCAATTAGCTGCTCCTACACACGAGTTTATTTCCATGCTCAGACACATCATAGTGTCTTATATAACTTCTCCAAGTAGTATAGTAATAAAAAATACATGATATATGATACCAATTTGTAAAATACCTATCTGGGTTCTCTATCACACAATATGGATAGGTTGTTATGTGACCTAAAGTGTATCTCCGCTTACACAAGAGGATGCTACTAGATGTGAGGGTGTATTGAATAGTTTTTAGATTATATACCATTTAGATCAGAGTAACAATCAATAGTGAGATAATAAAAATAAACATGAAATTAATATAACATAGATGACATATTAATATAAAAAAAATATTAATCAATGTTTTTTAATTTTGTTTTCCAAGATAAATAGAATCATAAATGTCATACAACTAAATAAATAAAAATTACTATATAATAAATACTCAAAAAAACCCCATCATAAACCCATTACATGTATCATGTCTATGATCAAATCCAATCCACCATGGAAACAAATATAGAAAATCTCCCCATACATTTTTATACCTATATAAATGAAATCATTATGGGTCCAAAATTATGTTTGGAAATGGTGTGAGGAAAACTCAGAATCTTATCCCTAATAATTTATAATCATATATGTGATGAAAAAATAATTCCTGTATTATTATGATAAAAAGATACATTAATTAATAGAATAATATAGAGAATCACATAAATTTCACAAACCTCAAGATTTGGGTTGAAAACATGGGTAATACAATACCTAATTCATCACTATGCTAGATGTCTCCATCCATTGGTGGATTTTCCTTCCTAGTATGAATCCTCCAGACCATGTGTAGAGTAACATGTATAAAATTCCATAGGTGGATTATCCTACTGATGATGACTCACCAAAAGCCATGTGACAACAAATCATGTGTCTCAACTATTGGTATAAATACGCGACTCTATGAAAATTGCAATTCTAGAATTATGAATATACTGTATTTCTCTTACCAATGGAAATGTATCTTGTAACCATGCATCTTTTTATTTGGAAACATGTACCAAAGCATATATTCCTCAAGTAGTATGTACCCTTGCATTTATTAACGAATTAGAAAGTATCCTTTAATATAGATCACATGAATTACATGATCATGTCTCTAGACCTTATGTGTTATGTGACTATTCACATAAACCATAATCATCAAATTTAATTATATTTTTATAATTATACTATATGAAAAAAATTAAATGTATAATATGAAACTACAAAAATTTGAATCTTTTCATTATATTCCATAATGGTTAAATTATCCTAATTTTCAATTATGAACAAGTTATTCTCTTATTCCAAGTAATTGATTATCATTATACATTCAAAATTTTCATTCCACATTCCTTTATTTACATATTCTAGCATGTTATGAAGCTATAGAAAATGAATTTTAATTTAAAAAAATTTATTAATGTGTTTTTCTTTAAAAATTATTCCCCTAATTACCATGTTTCTAAAATTTTATGACAATATAATTTAAATGTTAACAATTTATAATATTATGTAGCCACAAGGGTAAAGCAACCTCTTCGGTATCCATAAGTTATGTCTCAATTACAATGGGCCCAACGGGATATGAGGGAGGGATAAACATACATATTAATCTGTTATATTTTGTTGAAAATTTAGTTACGTTTCATACCTAGTATCCAAAACCAGTTTTAGCGAGATGAATTATACCCCCTACCTTAGAAATGTATAAGAAGATATAAATGATCAAGATTTTGGATCAACATTATAAAACATGGCCCCTTTTAGACCCTTATTGAGACCCACCGTCATGTATAGAAGATGTGGATCTAAAATAAAGGCAATCGATTATAAATATTTCTTTGATAAACTCATCATTTCATGTTATTTGGATCTGTAAACTATTCCAGAGTCTAATAATAAACATAATAAAACACTCTATAATTTTATGAAAAATATAAAATATAAAATTATTTATTTGGGTAAAATTATTGGTCATAAGGTGTTTAAATGGGATTATATGTGTAGAAATACTATTATACCCCTTCTAATTATAGCCCTGTAAAATGTTGCAAACTAGTTTGTAAGAACCGACAGTGATATGGTGGAATCATTTCTATAAATTCCCTGACTGGAAAACCTACTAGTTACATAGGGGTTTTCTATAGAGGACCCACTCTAGACCAGCACACTGGGTGGTCGATGTGTATAATAAATGGTTTCTAATTTATGATCTATAAAAACATTTTGTTAAAAACGTTATAATGGACTAGAATATTTTTAATTATATTTCACATGATTTTCTATGTGACAATGATCATTTTTTTGTTACACATTAATGAACAATAGATCATTCTCATTAAAAGACAACATTAAAATATGGGTTTTAACATACAATTTCTATTGTATTTTATCATTTATCATTTACTTTTAAATTATATTTGTCTTATTTGATGTCTAGTTCACTATAATCAGTCTAATGAGTGAATTAAATCCAATTTCTACCTAACACAGTTGTTAATGACAAGGAAAACAATATAATGTCTTGTATGGGGCCACATGTATCATTTCATGGAAGCTGTTATTAAAAGATAATTCCACCGAAGGAATTTGATTTTTCATTGAGATGTAAAATTCCATTAAACATGACCTAAGAATATACTATAACATTTATTGTTTATCACCCCGACAATAGATAACCTAATGTCTGTGCATTGTCAAATTTCATTGTCATTATTATATGGAATCAAATCCTAAAGGACACTACATTTTAGCAGTCTTGGAAATCCAAATTTCAAACATGATACATATAATAATTTGGGAAAACAAAATATAAAAAATAGAAAAAAATAATTGAAATAATATATATCCTTTAAAGTTTAATCATTGTTCAATTCTTTATAACTTGTGTAGAGGAACATAATATGGGCGAGATCAAATTCTCAGTAAGCGTAAGTACAACAGAATCAATAATGATTCAATCTATATAGAAAGGTAAATATCTGAGAATGGTTTCCATTTTAAAAAAAATATAAAGAACAAATAATATAGAACATAAGGAACTAAAACATGTTACAGAAATAAATTAACTTATAATGAACTACTTCCATAGATATTCTGATGAAAAATATCGTGGATAAATAATAAAAAAATCTAAATAAGGGAAACACATTATTTAATTATGTTATCCCTTAGGCACATGAAAATCAGTTAACGTATAGACATTCACAAGATAGTTTAAAAATAAGGGTAGAAAAAAAATTCCAACCTATTAATATCATGAGAACCAATCAATGAACCTAGGAGCAATATAAAGTCCGAACTCCACCCCTCATATATAGTCCAATGTATTTCTCATATTTAATAACCAAAATAAATAACATGTCTTATCAAATATCTATATTGAAGTATTAAAATGGATCTATCAATAATTACCATGAAGGAAATAATATAATATCATGAAAATGATTATATTAATGACAAAAATTCAATAGGTAGAATATACATTGTATTAATGTAACTAGGTAAATAACCTTCCAATATTCCTCAATCAAATGAAATTGAGACGACATCCCTAACCTTAAGTCTAATACTCTCTGTATTTGTATGAAACTACTGTATGATGGAATTAAAAATATTAATATCATATATTATTTTTATAATAAAATTTTTGATATCATATATGGTTTTATATGAGTTTATATTACCCATTTATTAACTATTCCAAGTTAATGTAGCATTTCGCTTAATGATGGCTTTGTTTATCGTACAAGTTTTGACACATTATTTTTGATCATATTAAATAGATAGTGATTAAATTACTTAATAAATTTATAATAAGATTTATATATATTATATATTTATTATATAAATATATATAATTGATAGATATATTAATTGGAAAACACGGTTCAAGGATACGATAGGCCGTACGTACTGATGAACATTGTTTCTATTTTCTTATCGTATTGAATGGAAGTAAGTGAATGAAATATTTGTACACACAAACATATATATATATATATATATATATATATATTATTCATGTATAATTGTAAAACCATATATAATTATTCATAATATATATTTTTATAATCATTCATTGATGTTGAATGTGGAAGATGAGTTTCATCGTGTCGTGGAAACGATAAGTCGTACGTACAGTCGAGTGACGATATCATTTCACTAATGGTTTAATATTATGGAATTGGATTGGATATAAATTTTAATGAGATAATATTACATTATATTTATTATTTAATTCATTTATACTCATCATTATACCCATCTAAATAAAGTATATATGAAAAACAGTTTACACCACGGGTGGAGAAATTAAGTCATGCGTACACAAACATAGTGATATTATTTTTCAGGGAATGGTTAAAATGAATAATATGGTTATTACATAATCATTATAGAATCTCATAATATTTTAGATGATGTATTTATTATTTTTTATCGTAACAACTTAGGTAATAGAATTATAAGAATAAAGAACTTTGGAAGAGTTTGATAAAACGATTACATCTTTTTTCGGCTATCTACATTTGATTAGCACGAATGAACACCATAAGTTAAATTTATACCAAAATTGTTAACCATATCATGAATTGAGATATTTTTTGAGAGGAAATGTGATGGTTGGGCAGTGAAAAATGGCTTTGGAGGTGATAATTAAAGAGAAGGAGAAGTACCCTTTTAGAAGAGAGGTGAGTGGAACATTTAGATGATCATAAAATATTAATATATTATAAATTAATATTCATTAAATAATGGATCCAATGTAATTTATTTCAAGGATAAAATGATAATGGGTCAAAATAAGCTCAACCATTATGTTTTAGAAAGGTTTCTTTCATAAAAATAAACTTGTATGTTATCATTAACCCATTATTAAATAATTTAACTCTAACCATGTCTTCTTGTATTTTTAAACCATATGGTTAATTTAGTTACATTAAAATTTCAAGAGAACCTAAAGTGAATTATTAATTACATTTTTATCATTATATATGTTATTGGGATGAATCATAAATTATTAGGATGTTTATATCATTAAATAAATTAAATTTTTTAAAAAAACTCATTTTTGTCAATTTTCACACTCTATAGTAATTGAATATTGTTAAAGTCACAAAGACCTGATTATATAAACAAATGCATCAAATCAAAGATAAAATTTCATAGTAATCTAGAAGATTCATTTATGGAATACAATCATTGAAATTACATTTATTTTAATATTTCTTATATAATTTTTATTCATTCATTAATAAGGAAAACAATACATCATTATTGTCTCATAAATAAACATATTTATTTAATGATTACAAATAATAAATAAAATACCATGATGTAATAAATATTTTTATATTTCCTAGGAATACGTATAGTTGAATATATCACATATATAACTCATATTAATACTAATTTAGTAATAAGATATATGTTTATATTATATTTCCCTTTTCTTTAAATTAAATATTATAAAAGGTCATTATCAAATTCAAGTGGTTGCATGGGGTTTTAAAATCACACTAATAATGATTATGATCGGAAATATATCATAAAATAGGATCCGAACATGTGATAGAGGTTTTTTATATTTTTATGAAATTATTTTATCACCCTTATTTACTAGATTTACACTTTAACCGGTGTAAGAAAAAATAATTATTGAAGTTACTATTCATAATGTCTGGAAATAAAAGTTACCTATTTAAACTATTTAGACATTTTTATTCAAAATATGGAATCCATTTTTCCATCTTAAAATCACATAATTGAAATAAATCACACTAAAATTAATTCCCATTATCAAAACCAAAATATTGCTTTTGAAGAAGTAAAATCTATCAAAAGATTGACATGTGTTTATACACAATTTCAATTTGAAATTACGTCCAATTAAAATAATTTTATTAAATGATTAAAACATAATTTAATAAACCTTATATCCAATTGAAAATATAATCTATATATATAAATAAATTATTCAAAAATATATTTTTGATTGAAAATGCAATATTTATTACTATTCATTAAAAATTAATGCTTTTCAGAAAATTCCCTAAATTTCAAACAAAACTAATATTTATATTATAAATTAAAAAATGAGGTCATTTTTGAAATTTTAACTTTATAAAATTTCAATATTTGGTTAGTAAAATCCATACATTCTTTTTTAAATGGCTAGTTTGATAAGTCTTGGTGTGCTTGAACATGAAGTTGCCTACAAAGCAAGCCATTGAATTGTTAAAAAATATGTGTACCATGGACTATTAGGGTGTTAAATTATTCCATCCTTAAAAATAATTTCATTTTATAAAATTCTAGAATATCAGGACATAAAAAAATTGGGTGGTTCTTCATCCTAAGTTTTTCAAGTTCCCACATTGATTCTTCAATTTTATGGTTTCTCCAATGAACTTTTAACAGACAGGTATTTATATTTCAAGAAACTTGTTATCTGGTATCAAGAGTATTTATAGGTTCTTCACAATAAGATATATCGAATTCCAGTTCTGTTTCTACATAATTTAGTACATGTGTTGGGTTTGGCATGTATTTTAGTAACAGTGTTATGTGTAACACATCAGGAACTTTCGAGAGACAGGGCAACAGTGCCAAATGGTTGGATATAGCTCCAATTAATTCATAATTTTTCGAAATTTCTATTGTATCATGATGTTAATTTACCCTTATTATCGAAACTTATAATACACTTACATAGATATACGTTAAAAAACATTATATCCAACTTGAAATTCAAAAGCATTCCTTCAGATATTAAAATTTCCCTTTTCCATACATTGATCTATTTTGATATTTATTGGTATAATCATCACCTTCTCCATTGTTTCTTCATCATATTCTAGATCGTCATGTTTTCATTCACCAACGTCATCCAAAAAATATGGTGTATGACATCTCTTTCCTTATAATGCTTCATATGGTTCCATATGAATACTTGAATATAATATATTTTTATAAAAAAATTCTAATAGAGGTAAATACTAATCACACATACATTGAAAGTCATGTGGGTAAGATCTCAACATGTATTTTAATGTTTGAATGGTCATTTCTGATTGTCTATCAGTTTGACGGTGGTATGCAGTGCTTAAATAAAGTTCAGTATTGGGGGCCTTCTACAGACTCTTCTTGAATCTTAATTTAAAATAGGGATCACAATCGGATAAAATCAATAGGGGTATACCATGATTTCATAAAACATCATTAATCAATAGGTTTTTTAAAAGTTCAAGTGTTAAATCTTCTCCTATAGCATGAAAATTTGGTGACATGATAAGACAGTAAACAATGATCCATATCTCACCATTCCTTCGATTATACTTTGGTTTCCCCGTGACAAATTCCATCGTAATATCATCCCATTTCTATGCATGTACAGGAAAAGGATGCACGAATCCTCAAGGATGTTGTCTTCCAGGCTACACCTATTGACAAAACATACATTTCGACCCATAATCAGCTATCTCTAACTTCATTTTCTCCCAACAATAAATATTGCTTCATATATAAATACATTTTTGTTCCCCCAGGGTGTAAACAGAAATTGGAGCTATTATAATCATAAATTAATTCCCAATTTCTTTGTGGTATAGTGAGAACATAATGATTCATTCCAAATTTAAAAATACCGTCTTCAAATACAAAATTAATCAAATCTCCCTTCATTCAATGCTTTAATTTTTTCTAAAACTCCTAGACATTAGTTAGAGAACTTTTTATCCTTTTCAGTAATGATTGTTGGGAATAAACTAAAAGAATTAGTGATGGGTCACCATCTATGACAATTCCAATTTTAATCTTTACTAGATACATGAAAATAAGATTACCTTCAACTGTCCTGTAATTCAGAACACCATGGTTCTATCTATTGAACTCATCCGACATATTATTTTCATTCCCTTAGTGATAGTTTATTGTTAAATCATAATCCTTCAGTAGCTCAAGCTATCTCCTTTGTCTCATATTGAGTTATTTCTATGAGAAAATATATTTCAAACTCTTGTGATCAGTATATATCTCAAATGTTTCTCTATAATAATAGTATCTCCACATCTTCAGTGAAATGATTACCGAAGCTAAGTCAATATAATGAGTCAGATCGTTTTTTTTTCATGGGGTTTTAATTGCCTCTTTGGATATGAAATAACCCAGTCATTCATCCTAATGACCCAAACAAGCCCTTTCCATGGTGTGTCATTATAAATAAAAACTCATCATTCTAAGATAGTAAAGTCAATATTAAAGAATTAACTAATATTCTCTTAAATTCTTTAAAAAATTCATCATAATAATTTTTCCAAATTAATTTAACCGCTTTACATTTGAGCTTGGTTAATGGGTTATCCACTCGGGAAAAATTTATGATGGGAAACCGATAGTAACATGCTAAACCAATAAAACTGTGTACCTCAATTATACTTGTAGGTGTTGTCCATTCTTGAGTTTCCTTTTTTTATGGATAATCATAGATTCCATCCTTGGAGACTTTATGTCCATGGAATGAAATTTTTTAGAAGCCATAAATCATAGTGGAAAATTTTAAAATATGATTCTTTCATCATGATATTCTCTAGAATGATTCGAAAATGATACATTGGGTCTTCATGTATTTTAGAATATATTATTATATCATCAATGAATCCAACAAAAAATATTAACATATTCATTGAATACTCTATTCATGAGATCTATAAAAACTGAAGGTGCATTAGTTATTCCAAAATGCATTACAATAAATTCGTAATGACCATACCTCGTCTGAATTACTATCTTCATAATTCCTTACTTATTCATTCATAATTTATGATATCCAGAATAGAGATCATTCATAAAAATAAATTTATCTCCTAAAATTTGATAAAATAAATCATTGATAAAAGGTAAAAGATAATTTTTTATTGTAATTGAATTGATTTCCTTGTAGTCAATACACAACCTTGTGTATCCTTCCTTATACATGACAAAGAGAATAGGGGATCTTCAAGGATAAAAACTAGGGTAGATAAATCCCTTTTGACCCAACTCATCAAGTTGGTTTTAGCTCTAAAAATTCTACAGTTGGCATCCTATAAATCTTTATTGATATTTCCCTTATATCATGGATTAAATCAATACAAAACAAAAATTCATGATCTATGGGGTATCCATGTAAATATTCAGGAAAATCATCAATTTATTCCTTTACAATAGGTGTTTCCTCAATTTGAAGATTATCTCCTTCATACCTGGATGTTGTTTTCTATTCCTCTCCTTTAATCTCATTCAATATATCTTATAGGGGTGGATTTTGATAAGAATCAGGCGACGAAGTTTAATATTTAAGTATAAATAACTCTACTTCTTCCTCATAAATCACAACTTCCTTCTTCTTTGTATTATTTTTTATATAATTTTTTTCAAAGGCAATCCATGTAGAGGATTATTTCTAAATCCTCCAAAAATATGATAAGAAATTATCAATTAGAGCACATTTATATGCCATAATAGTAACTAATTGACACATCTTTATTGCGATAATGTTACCACTAAGAGTTCTAACTGACTATTACCTTGTCACAGTGAATTGGAAATATCTAATTTCCTGGAGTATTGATACCATTATTCATTCTAGCCTCCATTTATATATAATGACCCATATAAAATTAGCTCATAAAATTATGAATTTCAAATGTAATAAAACACTCAACATAAAACATAAATCATTAACTTTTTTTACATTTATAAAATAATAAAAATTCTATCCCAAAATAATAACATATGGTATGTTTTCTAATCAATGATAAATAAATAATGTTTACATGGTTGTTGTTGTACATGCTATGATACCAACTGTAACACCCCGACCATAGTTAACTTGATACCGGTGGAATATTTCAAGGAATCAAATCCCAAAGTTCCATAAAGTTAATGATTCATTGAAATCTAGATTACATACATGATATCCATAATACATTGGGGAAAAATGATACATGCAACCAAATAGTTGAAATAATATGTATAATTGAAATCTTAACCAACATTCTCTCAATTATAACCGGGGGAGTGAAACATAATAAGGGTGACTTACAATTATTAGTTAGGGTATGTACAATGAATGAATCAGTTAATCAATCTATATAGAATGGTAAATATATGAGAACACCTTCCATATACAAAACTAGATAAGGAACAAGTAATATGGAAAGTTGGAAACTAAAACATTTTCCATAAGTCAATTAACTAAGAATGAACTACCTCAATTGATATGTCATCCCAAAATCTCATGGATAAATTCAAACTAACAATAAATGTGGTAAATAATTTATTTACAGATGTCATCTCGTGGGCACATAAAAACCTATTACCATCAATACCTTTCACAATATGGTTTAAAACTATGGGAGAAAACCCATTTTACTAACTTATTTGTCTCATGAGAGCCTGCAGATGCATCCAAGAGATTTATAATCTCCGGGCTCAACCCATCACTGCATGTCCAAAGTATTTATCATATTTAAAAACCAAAATAAATAATATTCATTATAAGATAACCAAATTGAATGAGTAGTATGGATCTATCAATAATTCACCTGAAAAAAATAATACAATATCATGAAAATTACGAGATTCATGATAACATGTCAAAAGGTATAATATAAACCATATAAAAGGAACTATGTGGATAATAATACAAAATGGATGAATGAAATAAAATTGAGATGAAATCTCTTACTTAAGTCTTGAAGTGCAATGTGTTGCATTTGTTGTCAATGAGGCATGAAGTTGTCTTGGAATGAATGGAAGTCAAGGAATGTCAAGATGTGAATGACAAAGGTTGTGATGGTGTTGGTAAAGAAGAGAGAATGGCCATAGTACTAAGATGCATGTCACTTAGGAGATTCACTAAGTGGCATAGGAGATGTGGTTGAAACATTCTCTAGTAATATCTGACGATTGTTGAGCTGATCTTTAAGTTCATAGTACTTGTATCAATTGGATACAAAGTCACAACATGATTAGAAGACCATGCATTGTAGTGACAATGCATGAGGAGATGAAAGTGATCCATCCATAAGTACTAAGTGGATGAAGTGGATTAAATAAGTCCATTCACTATCACTTAGTGCATGAGAATTAGAAGAAGATCCAATTGATCTCTAATTGGATCAATGAAGCACATTGAAGAAATCTTTGATTCAGGAGCATCGGTTGATGGAAGAACCTTCAAGAATTCCATTCTTAAATGATGATTATATGTTGAAGAAGGATGATGAATTCTAATGAAGAAGAAGAAATAAAGAAGATGAAGAATGGCTTAGAAGAAGAGTTGTGGTATTTGGCACTTGAACTTGGTTACTTTGTTTTTAACAAAGTACTTGTTCTATTACTTGCAAAAAATTAGCCACCAAGGGCCAGCCTTAAGGGTTCAACCCCCAAGGCACATGTGGGCCTAAGGCGCCACGCCCAAGGGGGGATCCCATGTGGCCAGCCCGAGAGGCAGGAGGGCCGTGTGTAAGTCGGGGCCACGCAGGGGATCAGGCCTGCGTAGCATGGGCGCCAGAGCGCGCCCGGAGGATGCATAGTGGGCGCTAGGAGCGAGCCCGCAGGAGGCATGAGTGGGCGCAGAGCGCGCCCGCAGGGAGAACTCGGCGCGGGGCGGCACCGAGAGGGTTGGAAGTTCAATTTCCGAGTTGAGGCGGCGCCAGGGTAATAAACCGCGTGAAAACCGCGAGAGGTTTCGATGTGGGACGCGCAAAATTCACCCGGAGTGAATCCAGGCCATCCGAGAGATCTCGCGCTTGATCTGCGCCGCACGATTCATCTTCCGCGTGCCGCGATCTATCCGGCCGTCCGATGTATCTCCATCGCCTGATCCGACGGCCGTGGCTCGTCTTCCACCTCGAGCTCGAGCTGAAGCCATCCGCGAAGCCGCCGCTGAACCAGGCGCCTTCCCGACGACGGATTTTGAGTTCTCGGCTGTCTCTCTCGAAGACGAAGGCACCCTCGTGCTCGTCTGAGCATACCGAACACAACCATGCCTTAAAATATACTTTCATGCAATGAGATGATGAATTCGATGAAGGCCGAAGCAAACCGAAGGTGCGAGGCCATTCGGTGTTGATGTTCTGCATGGTTTGGACCTAAACCGAAGGCCGTGCATGCGTTCTGAGTCGCATGCACGTAGAGGAAACCGAAAAATGGAAAACCCGCGTGAAATAAAAAGAAAAACAAGATTTCACAGAATCTTTAAAGAACCGAAAACTTCGGGATTTTAAAGTTAAATCGCGTGGAGGATTTGAAGCCCTCCTCGCCTATAAAAAAAGACCCGAGCCCTCGAGGATGCTTGCTGAAGTTTTCTTGAAAATCAGAAGACCCGCGTGTGCTCTGCCTCGCGAAGTTGAAGCCCCCGTGCAAAATATATTTGCGCGGCTGAAGTCCTCGGTGCCATCCTTGGCCCGAAGGAGTCCCTTTCATGCTACCTCTTTGCGCAATAAGAAGAAGGAGGAGGAGGAGTCCCTTGTGCGCCTCACTTGCGCATCAGGAAGAGCTCTCTCTGCCCGCACACTTGCGCGGCAGGAGTAGCTAGCGCGCCCTCGGTTGAAGCCCGCGGGTGATACCCTTGTGCGACCCAAGGCAGTAGCACCCTTGCACTGCAGTGGCTACCGAGACCTTGCGCGGCCGCTTGGCTTGCGCGACTGTGACACTTGCGCGCCCCTGGTTGCACCCTGCGCACCTTGCACCCTACACGGCAGTGTTGGAGAAGAAGACCCGAGGCAGTATACCACACCCTTGGTTGTGTGCAAAACAAGAAGGCCACTACACCCTACGGGCAGTGTGTGCACAAGAAGTGGAAGGCCGAGGCAGTGCCTCGTGTGTGAACTTTGTGAAGGCCATAGCCATTGGTGGTTGTGCAATTCAAGTGAAGGTCGAGACTTGCAAGCCTTGTGTGGGTGAAGTGAATACCACACCTCATTTGAGTGTGTGTGTGTGAAAATTGAAGATGAACACCCTACGGCCATTTAAGGGTGTGCAACAAGAAGTGTGAAGGCCAAGCTCAAGTGTGTGCCAAAGTGAAGAAGTTTTGTGTGCAAAGAGACAAGAAGGCCGAACCTATGTGTGTGCTCTAAGTGGAGTGGACACACTAAGAAGAATAAGAAGATTCACACAAAGTATAACACACAATTAAGTGTGTAAACACATTGAACAAAGTGTGAAGTTCAAGTGAGAAGGTGTGTGCTTAAAGTGACTACACCCTTTGAGGGTTTATTGCACCAAGAGGAGAAAGAGGAGAGTGCATGCATGCATGAATGCACGTGCACACGTGAACAAGTCTGAATCTTCTTGTGTGCATCTGAGTAATCCAAGACCAGTGGTTCTTGAAGAATTTGAGAAGGCCATGTAGTCAGTGCATGAGGAAGAAGAGTTTCCATGCATTCAGTGCATGAAGATGTTTTGAACTGAGACTGGACCAGACTGAAGTTAAAGATATCAATTGTCTGAGTATTCAGTAGCTGAAGAGAAGCCAGGTCATCCTTAGAAGAAGGTGATAAAGCCTGAGCAAGACGAGAAGACCTGATCAACTCAAGTGATCAGAGGTACAGAGCAAGGCCAGCAGTCTTTATCCCAGACTGCTGAAGATACTTGAAGAAGCTTAAAGTGAAGAAGTGCTACTCGTGTGACTCGAGGAGCCAGGAGAAGACCCTATGGGACTCAGGGAGAAGAAGTCTTCAGTGGGATTCTGGAGCAGGCCAGTGGGACTCTGGTAACACTGTGGGACGCAGTATAAAGACCCTCCTGTGGGACTCAGGAGAGATACAGTGGGACTCTGTATCGACCATTTTAATTTTAACAGGTTATAATGGAGAATCCATGCTGGGAGAGCATGGCAAGGATGTAGGCCTTTGGTGTCGAACCTTGTAAATCCTTGTGTCCAGTGCCTTTATATTTACTGCATCATTCGTGGAAAGGTGAGAGATACAAGAAGAGTGGATCGAGGCTTTAACCAGCCATAGAGGTTTAATTGATAAAGAATCAATTAGTAAAAAGTTTTAAGGGATCACTGATTCACCCCCTCCCCCTCTCAGTGATTCACACTGATCTGGGCACTTCAATTGGTATCAGAGCGGAGGTTCCCTCTAAAAGATCCAAGGGAGTCTTTATGAAGTGCAGATTTGAGGAAATGAGTGACCAGCCTCAAATGGAGATATCTGCTAAGACTCAGAAAAATAGAAAGAAGAAACAGGCCAAGAAGATGAAGAAAGCCTGTCCTAGCTGTGATGAAGTTGAAACAATGAATGATCTTCAGAATGCACTCAAATATCTTCAGAAGACAGTTCCCATGGAAGTGGAAAAGTGTATAGCTACAGGAATCCATGATCTTCATGAAGAAAAATCACAGTTAGAAGAAGAAGCCAATGCAATGGAAGATCAATTGGCTAAAAGGGTTGGCATAACCAACACTCTCAGAAAGCTGGTGAAGGCTAAAGATGAAACATTATCGCTTTGCAATGAAAGATATGAAGACACTACTGAAGAATTGCAAAGAAGCCTTTCTGAGAAAGAATTCTTTATGATATTGGTCAAAGATGTTGTCCATGCACTGGAAAAGAGGCACAAAGTGTCAATGGTTGTCAGAGATGCTCAACTAGAAGACAAAGTCAAAAGGGTAAAGGAGCTTGACAATTCATTGCAAGAATTAAAGAAGGTGCCTGAAGACCAGATGAAACAACCGGTGGAGAATTGGGAAGGAAAGCTAAGAACTATTGAGGATGAGAAGAACTCCCTCAATATGAAATGCTTAGAACTGGAGGTGATATTGAAAAATCTGCAATCACCCAAAGCTGAAGCCTCCCAGTTAGCTGAAAGAAGAAATGTTGCTACTCAAGTGAGCTTTGAGAAGGATGATTCTAAAAGAAAGACATCCTCTAATGAAAGGGAAACAACTTCTAAAAAGAAGGTACCATCCATACCATCTTGTACTGTTGCTTCTAATTGTGTTTCCACAAAAAGTGCAGGATGGAAGAATAATTCCAAAAAAGTATGGATGAAGACAATAAAGAAAGAATGCTCTCTTGAAACAGCACAACAGGTCAAGAAAAGTACCCTACAATCGGAAGGACTGAAGAGGTCAAGATTCGTGGGACAATGCTGGTGTTGTAACAAGTATGGGCATTGTGCAAAGGATTGTTGGTACAATCCACTGAATGCCAAAGCACAGAGGAAGCCCATGCCAAGGGGAAGCAAGCCAGAAGAAAATAAGCAACATCCACAGGTCCAGAGACATCTGTTTACTGCAAATAGGTTTGGATTGCTTGACAACATCTGGGATGATTGCAAAAGTGGTCAAAAAGATACATGTCAATCTCCAACTGTATACAGAGCTCAAAAGAAGAAAAGATCACTGAACCTGGCTAAGAGAGATTCCTTGGGAAGCAAGAAGAATGTAGAAGATGCTCCCAAGAAGAATTTGAAGAATGAAGAGAAGTCCTTGGAATTCAAATCCAAGAAGGGTGATGCATCCAGAAGGACCACCAAGAAATGCTTCTACAGTGGAAAGAAAGGACACATCATGGACCTTTGTAAAGAAGCCATGAAACTAAATAGAAGCAGACTGAACTCCAAAAGACAATCAATCCAGAAGAAGAAGGGATTGATTGAAAATAAGTTGCCTAAGAGAGGTAGCTTAGCAGCATCCAAAGAACCATGTGGAACTTCCAGAACTGAGGCCACACTTCCAAATGATTTACTAGTCATATGGACAAATCAGTTGCAACTTTCCAGAGAACTACAAAGAGTTGAAGATGAAGCTCTGGCAATTGCTAAAGCAAAAGGGAATAAGAAGGTTTCACATGAAGATGTTTTGAGAACCACACTAGCACAATCATCAATGAAGATCAAATGTGCAAGTGTGAAGACTGGTGAAAATGGGACATCTCGGTTGAGAGAATATTCTCAACCTTGTTGTTCACATTGATGAACCAAGGAGGTTCCATCTTATTCCCTTATACTATTGGTATTTACATGTGCTGACATTGCAGGGAATTGAAGATGATGATCATTCTCAACTGGAGGATGGTTTAGAAAGAATGGAGTGCACCCCTTGAGGGGGAGCAAATCTGAAGAAGATGATGTTCTGAGATTAATATCATCTTAAGAAAATGGATGAATGGGGGAGCGTTATCATTGCACTGAACTTTCTAATGAGTTTTGTGAAGTTGTGCAGGATTTAGCAAATTCATTGTTACATCTGGAAAATTTCAAACCCCCAAGCATGATCTCACATGTGTAGAGAATTGTGGACAGCATTGAAAAATCTTGGTTATATCACTCTTGTTTTCTACACCGGGTTAGCCCAAGTAGACTTAGAGTTGATTTACTAAAGGTTCATTGCTAAAGAAGAACATGTGGCATCATCCCTCTCTTAGTGATTTTCAAGAAGATGCTTTTCAAAGGGAGGAAGAGATATTTTTGAATGTGAACCACACCACACCTTTGCATTTGATTGCCAATAAGGGGGAGAAAATATTGGCACACATATTGACTCATTCATATGTACTGAAGGAGTGTATTGACAACAAATACAAAGGGGGAGATTGAAGTGCAATATGTTGCATTTGTTGTCAATGAGGCATGAAGTTGTCTTGGAATGAATGGAAGTCAAGGAATTTCAAGATGTGAATGACAAAGGTTGTGATGGTGTTGGTAAATAAGAGAGAATGGCCATAGTACTAATATGCATGTCACTTAGGAGATTCACTAAGTGGAATAGGAGATGTGGTTGAAACATTCTCTAGTAATATCTGACGATTGTTGAGCTGATCTTTAAGTTCATAGTACTTGTATCAATTGGATACAAAGTCACAACATGATTAGAAGACCATGCATTGTAGTGACAATGCATGAGGAGATGAAAGTGATCCATCCATAAGTACTAAGTGGATGAAGTGGATTAAATAAGTCCATGCACTATCACTTAGTACATGAGAATTAGAAGAAGATCCAATTGATCTCTAATTGGATCAATGAAGCACATTGAAGAAATATTTGATTCAGGAGCATCGGTTGATGGAAGAACCTTCAAGAATTCCATTCTTAAATGATGATTATATGTTGAAGAAGGATGATGAATTCTAATGAAGAAGAATAAATAAAGAAGATGAAGAATGGATTAGAAGAAGAGTTGTGGTATTTGGCACTTGAACTTGGTTACTTTGTTTTTAAAAAAGTACTTGTTCTATTACTTTCAAAAAATTAGCCACCAAGGGCCAGCCTTAAGGGTTCAACCCCCAAGGCACATGTGGGCCTAAGGCGCCACGCCTAAGGGGGGATCCCATGTGGCCAGCCCGAGAGGCAGGAGGGCCGTGTGTAAGCTGGGGCCACGCAGGGGATCAGGCCTGCGCAGCATGGGCGCCAGAGCGTGCCCGGAGGATGCATAGTGGGCGCTAGGAGCGCGCCCGCAGGAGGCTTGAGTGGGCGCAGAGCGCGCCCGCAGGGAGAACTCGGCGCGGGGCGGCACCGAGAGGGTTGGAAGTTCAATTGCCGAGTTGAGGCGGCACCAGGGTAATATGCCGCGTGAAAACCGCGAGAGGTTTCGATGTGGGACGCGCAAAATTCACCTGGAGTGAATCCAGGCCGTCCGAGCGATCTCGCGCTTGATCTGCGCCGCACGATTCATCTGCCGCGCGCCGAGATCTATCCGGCCGTCCGATGTATCTCCATCGACTGATCCGACGGCCGTGGCTCGTCTTCCACCTCGAGCTCGAGCCGAAGCCACCCGCGAAGCCGCCGCTGAACCAGGCGCCTTCCCGATGACGGATTTTGAGTTCTCGGCTGTCTCTCTCGAAGCCGAAGGCACCCTCATGCTCGTCTGAGCATACCGAACACAACCATGCCTTAAAATATACTTGCATGCAATGAGATGATGAATTCGATGAAGTCCGAAGCAAACCGAAGGTGCGAGACCATTCGGTGTTGATGTTCTGCATGGTTTGGACCTAAACCGAAGGCCGTGCATGCGTTCTGAGTCGCATGCACGTAGAGGAAACCGAAAAATGGAAAACCCGCGTGAAATAAAAAGAAAAACAAGATTTCACAGAATCTTTAAAGAACCGAAAACTTCGGGATTTTGAAGTTAAATCACGCGGAGGATTTGAAGCCCTCCTCGCCTATAAAAAGAAGACCTGAGCCCTCGAGGATGCTTGCTGAAGTTTTCTTGAAAATCAGAAGACCCGCGTGTGCTCTGCCTCGCGAAGTTGAATCCCCCGTGCAAAATATATTTGCGCAGCTGAAGTCCTCGGTGCCATCCTTGGCCCTAAGGAGTCCCTTGCGTGCTACCTCTTTGCGCGACAAGAAGAAGGAGGAGGAGGAGTCCCCTGTGCGCCTCACTTGCGCATCAGGAAGAGCTCTCTCTGCCCGCACACTTGCGCGGCAGGAGTAGCTTGCGCGCCCTCGGTTGAAGCCCGCGGGTGATACCCTTATGCGACCCAAGGCAGTAGCACCCTTGCACTGCAGTGGCTACCGAGACCTTGCGCGGCCGCTTGGCTTGCGCGACTGTGACACTTGCGCGCCCCTGGTTGCACCCTGCGCACCTTGCACCCTACACGGCAGTGTTGGAGAAGAAGACCCGAGGCAGTATACCACACCCTTGGTTGTGTGCAAAACAAGAAGGCCACTACACCCTACGGGCAGTGTGTGCACAAGAAGTGGAAGGCCGAGGCAGTGCCTCGTGTGTGAACTTTGTGAAGGCCGTAGCCTTTGGTGGTTGTGCAATTCAAGTGAAGGCCGAGACTTGCAAGCCTTGTGTGGGTGAAGTGAAGACCACACCTCATTTGAGTGTGTGTGTGTGAAAATTGAAAAGGAACACACTACGGCCATTTAAGGGTGTGCAACAAGAAGTGTGAAGGCCAAGCTCAAGTGTGTGCCAAAGTGAAGAAGTTTTGTGTGCAAAGAGACAAGAAGGCCGAACCTATGTATGTGCTCTAAGTGGAGTGGACACACTAAGAAGAATAAGAAGATTCACACAAAGTATAACACACAATTAAGTGTGTAAACACATAGAACAAAGTGTGAAGTTCAAGTGAGAAGGTGTGTGCTTAAAGTGACTACACCCTTTGAGGGTTTATTGCACCAAGAGGAGAAAGAGGAGAGTGCATGAATGCATGCATGCACGTGCACACGTGAACAAGTCTGAATCTGCTTGTGTGCATCTGAGTAATCCAAGACCGGTGGTTCTTGAAGAATTTGAGAAGGCCATGCAGTCAGTGCATGAGGAAGAAGAGTTGCCATGCATTCAGTGCATGAAGATGTTTTGAACTGAGACTGGACCAGACTGAAGTTAAAGATATCAATTGTCTGAGTATTCAGTAGCTGAAGAGAAGCCAGGTCATCCTTAGAAGAAGGTGATAAAGCCTGAGCAAGACGAGAAGACCTGATCAACTCAAGTGATCAGAGGTACAGAGCAAGGCCAGCAGTCTTTATCCCAGACTGCTGAAGATACTTGAAGAAGCTTAAAGTGAAGAAGAGCTACTCGTGTGACTCGAGGAGCCAGGAGAAGACCCTGTGGGACTCAAGGAGAAGAAGTCTTCAGTGGGATTCTGGAGCAGGCCAGTGGGACTCTGGTAACACTGTGGGACGCAGTATAAAGACCCTCCTGTGGGACTCAGGAGAGATACAGTGGGACTCTGTATCGACCATTGTAATTTTAACAGGTTATAATGGAGAATCCATGCTGGGAGAGCATGGCAAGGATGTAGGCCTTTGGTGCTGAACCTTGTAAATCCTTGTGTCCAGTGCCTTTACATTTACTGCATCATTCGTGGAAAGGTGAGAGATACAAGAAGAGTGGATCGAGGCTTTAACCAGCCATAGAGGTTTAATTGATAAAGAATCAATTAGTAAAAAGTTTTAAGGGATCACTGATTCACCCCCTCCCCCTCTCAGTGATTCACACTGATCTGGGCACTTCAAGTCTGATTCACTATATTTTTCTGAAACTAGGGTATGATGGTTTCAAACATATTATTATCTTATATTAAAATAATTATAATATTTATGATATCATGTTTGATACTTTTATGTCCTTATATTAACTTTTTATTTTAAATTCCAAGTTAATGCAACATTTTTGTTAATAATCAATTTGTTTATCATTCATGTTTTAACTTTTTAATCTTCATCATATTACACAGATCGTGATTTAATTTCTTCCAAAATTTATAATATGATTTATATATCATATATATTAAATTTCCAATTTTTGATTCAAAATATGCAATCTTTTTTTTCAAATTCAAAAAAAATGGAAGAAATTATTTGAAAATTAGTTCTCGTAGCCAAAACTAGAAATCATGTCTTTAAGAGGGAATACATATCAAAAAAACTGACATATGTGTATGTGCAATTACGATTTGAAACTTATAACACTAATTTTTTTTGATAAAATGATAAATACATAATCCAATAACCCATTAAAACCATCTGAAAATATAATCTAACAATATAAATATATCAAATGAGAATGTAGTTTTTAATTAAAAGGAGTATTTTATACTATTAATTATAGATTGAATATTTTCAAAAAATTACTAAAACGTCCCCCTAAGGTAATTGAGATATTCTGAATTTAAAAATTAATATTATTCTGAAAATTATGTTTATAAAATTTCAAAATGTGGTTAATAATATTCATAATAGATTTTCAATGGCTATTTTGATAGGTTGTAGTGTTCTTAAATGTAGGGTTACGTACAATGCAAGCCATTGAATTCAATAAAAATAATAATACTCTAGAAGCTTGGGGTGTTACATTTTTCCATACTTCAAATAATATAATTTATCAAATTTATTGAATATCTTGACATAAAAAGATTCGGGTGGTTCATCTGCACAAGTTCTTCAGGTTCCCATATCGCCTCTCCCATTTTATGGTTTCTCAAAATAATAATAACTTGATGGTTTGTTCGATTTCAAAACACATGATCTCTGGTATAAAGAATATAAATAAGATCTTCGCAATAAGACAGATTATGTTCCAATTCAATTTCATTATAGGTGAGTATATGTGTTGGATCTGGCATGAATTTCCTTAACAGTTATATGTGGAACAAATCATGATCATTCAAGAGGCATGGTGGCATTACCAAATAGTAGGATACATCTCATACTCATTCTAGTATTTTTAATATTTGAGATGTACCTTGGAGTAAATTTAGCCTTCTTATTGAATCGTATAATGCCCTTCCATAGAGATACCTTCAAGAAAACATGATCTTCTATATGAAATTCAAAAAAATCCTACGATTATTGGCATAAAGTTTTTTCATACTTTGAGCTGTTTTGATAAGGATTTGGATAACAATTACCTTCTCCATTTTTTCATCAACATGTTATAGACCTAAAAATTTTATTTCACCAATATCATCCAAAAAAAATTGTGTATGAAATCTCTTTCTATATAATGCTTCATATGCTACCATCTTACTACTTGAATGGAAGATATTATTATATTCATATTCTACTAGAGTTAAATACTCATATATAAAGACCAGAACATTTATTAATGAAAATTAATCATGATCTAATTAAATTTATTATTATGTAAAATGGTTATATAAAACATATGAACTTCTATGTTTTTATGTTTTTGGAATTTAAAATACAATGGGGAATTTTTACTATTTCTAATTTAGTTGGTGAACAGTGATCACTTGATTATTATAAATATAAGGCTTTAACAAATCCAATTTACTCTAAAAAAGGAATCTATGGTCCCATCCAGTTTAATTTCTTCGCTCAAAGCCCATTTTTTAGAGCTCAGAAAGGATTTGGAATCACTGGTCTTCTCACTGGACCAAGCCCAAACCCAGCTTCAACAAGTTATGCTTGAACGAACTCGCATATGGCGGAAGTGGAATTTGATAATGATTACCACCCGAGCGATGTTAGAAGATTCACCACCAGAGCCTATCACCATAACACACCTTACCCTACGATCATATGTGAGTGTTATAAGGGGTTATGTAACAAGACCCTAGAACTATGATTATGTGCATTATTTTTGTAAAATTAATACACAATCATTTTATCATTGTTACATTGTAAGTTATTTATAAATCCAAAATATTATTTTTAGATAAAATCATAAATCAATTGAGAAATCTATTTTGATGAATGAAAGAATTTTTTAAATAAATTTTTTTAATAAATTATTATTACTAAATTTTATATTGTTAAATATAAATAATTTTATAATTTTTATTATTACAAATTTAATTGTTATTATGGTCTGAAAATTGTTTTTATCAAAACCCATGAATTTTAAATAAATGCCCTCTTTTATTTTAAAAGTATAAATTCACATATTTAGAAAATTATTTCGATAAAATGAATATTATTTTTCGAATCATGATGTCAATATTATGCAATGGTGAATTTTTCTTAATTTTTTTATATAGTCGAATTTTTGGGTAAAACATAAATAACATTTAAATATATAATGTGTTTTATGAAATAATAAAGGCACAATAGTGAAGTAATAAAATACAATAAATATAATTTTCGGACAATATATTTTTTATTTTTAAAATATCTTTTTGGTTTGTTTGATTAATTTTATGGGGGAATAGTGGACCCTCCACGACCTATAAAACATTTTAACATTAATAATGATTTCTTGGAAAGTGTGACTCTCATCCACATAAGAAAGCCTAATATTTTTATATGTTATTCCATTCACCATAAAAAATAATTTTTTCCACTCCCCTTTGGCAAAAACCATGGGAAAAACCATTGGGTGGTTTGTGGTTTTGATTAGTTAAATGTGTACTATGAAAAACCTTAAGAATAATGAATTCCATCCTCTTTCCTATACAAACCATGTAAAAATCCCATTAATAATTACTCAAACCATTTAGATCTAGACCAAACACTAACCTCTTCTCCCTATTATCCTACCATAGTTCCACAAGCTCCCATTAATCCTCTCTCAAGCCACTCCTAAGCGTCTTTCAAGCTTCTGGGGTCACACTTCAAAATAAGTGATTTCTTCCTTTCTCATTTTTGTCCAAAACTATTTTTGTTGTTATTCTATTTTAACATCAATTACAAATTTTGGGGTATGATTCATAAACTCCCCTATACATACCTACTTAGTTTTTAACTATATGAGTCCTCTTTCACTATCATTAATTCCTTCCGAGGACACCGGTTACCATTCTGATTTTTCATAAGTGATTTCTTCCTTTCTCAGTTTTTTCCAAAACAATTTATGTATTTTATACACTTTTATTTTCAATTAAAAATATATGAGTATTATTTAGAACCCCGTATATAAATCCCTAATTATTTTATAATTATGAGATACCACATTATCTGTCATTAATTCCTTACGGGTACACCTATTACCATTCCAAATTTACATAAGGTATTTCTTTGTTTCTCATTTTTTAATGTTTATTTCTGTATTTATTCCATTTTATTTTAATTTTAAAATGTTGGGGTATAATTAATCACCTCCCCAATACTTCTGTACATATTTTTTTAATCATGATATACCCATTTATCTCTCATTAATACCTCCCATGTACACTTATTACAATGCAAAAATTCCTTAATAATTTTTATCTCCTCATTTATATTCAAGAAACTATTTTATATTCTAAATATAAATTCCATTAATTTTGTTGGGATATTTTGTTACATGACCCCATTACAATATATTTCATTTAAAATTACTATAGCGAACTTTATCTCTCTTAAAGGAATTTTATGATTCCTTTTGGACGTAGTTATGCTTCCAAAGTTACACCAAAATATCCATGCCAAAATAATCGTGTAAGTGAATGCCATACCCATTTATCTATGAGGGGTATTCAATATTATGTACATTTAATTATTGATTATGGAGTATCATATATTAATTCCACAATCCATTATCATGGAATAAATTATGATGTTTAACTGAATCTATGTTGTATGATATATGTGGCACACATAGGCATTAAATTAAATGATTAAGAAGGGTGCACCCTAATAGCGCTCAAATGTGTTGGGTAAAGATTAGTATCATGATAATTATTATTCAATGAGGTTTTACTCATTATAATTAATGTGAAATGAGGTTTTACTCAAGTAAATTCAAGTTCAATAAGGTTTTACTCATTATCCATGTGAAATGAGCCTTCTTTTATTTTAATATCCGGTTAAATATTCTGGCCACAGTTCCATGAGATGATAATCATGATATACCATGCCTTTAAGTTCATATTTCTATTTTTCTCCATTGATATTCCTATCACCGAACATGTATAAAATTATTCATGTAATTTATTTCTTACTCCCTCACTAGGCTATATAGCTCAACCTTTTCTAATTAATATCCTTAGGTTATCTCATGCAATGCTAAGAATGAAGAAATGTTATGATCAAATAAAATAATTTTTCTATAAAGATGATGTGTTTTATATTCTATATTGTTATGTAATGTTCTTAATCCCCAAATACTCTACACCACTAAATCTTATATTTTGTATCAAGATAATGTTTTAGTAATTAAATCATGTTTATGTGTGAAATAAAGATAAGGGTTGTTATAGTTAGTATCAGAGGATGGGATTAGTTATTTTCTGGATTATGATCCGAAAACCAATGTGATTTCCTTAGGGATTAGACTATTTATAATAAAAAATCACTAAATTTTTGTGATTATTAAGTAATTTGTTTATCATGAAAATACATCCCTCTCTCAATACGAGCAGGTATAGGTGGATCTGGCACATATATATATAGGGAAAAAACTCAAAAACACATCTTTGAGATAGACTCGAACATGAAATGGTGCATGACAATGGGCCTTCATTCACTCTTGGTTTGGAAACTCACGTGGGATATGCATTGGTAAATTCATATACTTAATATGAACCATAATAAAGGTAATTAAAAGGAATTTCCCTATGAATTTATGTTGGGAAGTAGATAATGTATAACATAGATAAGTCACATAAATAAATTGAATTTATAAGTTCTCCTTTTTTTATTGGACTACCTTTTATTTGATACCCATAAATTTCCTTTTATTCAAGGTAATGTACAGTAATAGGGGGACTCTTGATAAAAACTGAATTGAAGATCAATGTGATGACAGTTTTGATGAGACTCCCAATCTGATGGGTGTAAGAATCACAAACATTGTCACGATACTCTCTCAGTTACTCAATAATTGAATGGAAACATGGGTCAAGAGAAATATTCAACCCCCCCCAGAATGAATAACCCTCAACTGAGTGCTTCATGAGACAAAGGCCACCAACTTTTAATGGTTCATATGATCCCTCAATCTCTGAACAATGGATCAACTCTATTGAGAAGATCCTCTCCATCATTCAATTTTTTGAACAAGAGATGGTACTTCGGGTTGTTTATCGTATGGATGGTGAAGCTGATCAATGATAGACAGTGAAAAAAATATGAAGCATGAGGAGGTGATTGAGTCATTGGAATGGAAGGAGTTCTAGAAAATGTTTTTCGAAGAATACTTTCCTCGCATAATCCAAGCTATGATGGACATGGAATTTATTTACCTCAACCAAAAGGATGATGAATTAATCGATGAATGTGCGGAAAAGGTCACAAGGTTTACTCAATATGAATCCAGATTTATCGTTACCCGTGAATGAATGTTTTTCCTCTTCATTGGTGGGATAAAACCTAGCCTACTGAAATTCCTAGTGATACGTGACATTGAGATCTATGAAAAAATTTTATGTTCTGCTCTCAATGTCGAAGTGGATGTCAGAGAATCTTAGTGGTATCATGGGGACAAGAAGTGTAACGTTGACATTAATTCTAGAGGTTTGATAGATACATCCAATGGTGTAAAGAAAATCCCGCATGCCACTTTCCAATGGTGCAGAAAGATGCACACCAGAAATTGCTTGATGGGGGTGAGGAAATGACTTAGGTTTGGGAGAGAAGGGAACATGGCAATTAACAGTCGACATGAAAAAACAACTATTATGATAGAGGAGGGGATTTATTTGTTTGACCATTAATGCCTTTTCCATTGCTTCAACTGAATAGAACCAATGTAACATTGAAAATGACTACCCTAATCAATGGGTTTTCAGAGGCAACAAAAAACCTCCAAGGATGCAAGGGATAGATTTTTCCATCACTACCTCTAAAGAGAAACCTAAAAACGAAGTGGTAACAGGTACACTAGATATTCATTCATGAATAGAGAACATAATTTTTTATTCTTCTTCCACACATTCATTTATATCCAAATCATTTAGTATAATAATCCCAACACCACCACAAATCATGGAAGTAAAGATGTCAAGTAGAAATTTAAATGGGAAAATCATTACAACCTGGGAATATAACTCACCCCCTTTCACAATTTTTTGATTGTACATCCTGGAAAAATTTTCATACACAGTCTAGTGGAATTTGATGCAATTATTGGCATGGATTATATTTAATTATATATATCCAACATAATGATCTATGAGAGGGAAGGAACTCTCCATATTGAGAATCGACCCCCATTTTGTAGAAGTGCAAGGAGGAGGAGGAATCTTATTTATCACTATCATATCAAGTGTGGATATTTATTCTCAATGAGGCTATGTATATTGCATAGATTGTATAGTATAAGGATGAAAACATCCTTGAAGACATGCCTATTATAAAGGAATTCACTGAAGTGTTTCTTTACTATTTCATAGTCTTCCACCTTGATGAGATGTTGAATTATCGATAGATATTATACCTAGGGATTTGCCAATATACAAGGATCGGTACAAAATGGTTATTGTGGAGATTGAGGACGTAAAGAAACAACTATAGAAGAAAATGGATAATAGGTTTATACTCCCATGTGATTCATTGTGGGGTGCACAAGTCCCCTATTTTAAGAAGAAGTATGGGTAAATTTTCCTTTGTATTGATTATCGTGTGCTCAAAAAAATCCCAATAAAAAACAAGTATCCTCTTCCATGAATTGATTAATTGTTTGATGAGCTACATGGTGAACAATAATTTTATATGGTGGATTTTCAGTCGGGATATTACAATGTAAGGGTGATGAATGACTTTATTCCAAAGAGTGATTTTTTTTACAAGATATGAGAGCTATGAATTCATAGTAATGAATTTTGGACTCACCAATTCACCAGAAATATTCATTGAATTGATGAATAATGTGATTATTTGTTACCAAAATAAATTTTTCGTAGTCTTTATAGACAACATTCTAATATAATTTAGAGTAAAAGATGAGCATGAGGGGTATCTAAGCACTATACTAAAGACCATGAGAAAGGGGAATATCTTTTAAAAGTACATAATCTGTGATTTTCTGTTAAGGATGCCTCATTATTTGATCATATCATCACAAGTAATAAGATATATGTGGATCCCTCTAAGATAGCTGTGATTGAGGGATGGTCGATGACAACATCACTAATATATATTCGTATCTTCCAAGGGTTCACTGGATATTATCGAAGATTTGTGAGAAATTTCTCATGATCGTCCAACCCTCTTACCAAGATAACTCGGATGTGGGAAATGTTTAATTAGAGTGATGAATGTGAAGATAGCTTCATGGAGTTGAAAATAAGCCTTATCACAACACCCGTGCGTAAACTAACCACATGTGTACAAATTTTTGTTGTATTTAGTGATGCATTGAAGAAGGGAATGGGTTATGTGTTGTTGAAAAATGACAAATTCATTGGCTGTGCTTCAAGGAAATTGAATGTCAATAAGAAAAAATATCCCACACATGATCTAGAGTTTGATATAGTAATCTTCACTTTAAAATTTTTGCAACAATACCTATTTGGGGAGTAGTGTGAAATATACATGGATCACAAACGCCACAAGTATATATTCACACAGAAATAGTTGAATATTCAACAATGAAGATGGGTAGAGAAGATACAAGACTATGACAACTCAATCCATTATCACATTGGGAAAGTGAACAAGGTGGCAGATGCTCTATTTAGAAAGGACCCAGCGATCATATCATTGATGAGAATTGAAAAGGATCCAATATTATATGATTTAATGAAGATGGAAATTGGAATCATGAATAAGGGAACGTCATCAATCCTTTCATAGATGATTGCTCAACCATATCTTTTGGAAAGATGAAATGATGCTCAAAAGGATGATGTTGCAATTTAGAAGAATGTGGAAACTATTAGAGAAGAGAAATCCTTGGACTCCATTTTTAATGAAGAAGGAATTGTGATATTTTGGTCAAGACTATGAGTTCCATCAAATCTAGAGTTAAAAAATGAACTTTTGGATGACACACATAGTTCTAATTTCTCCTTTCACCCATTAAACACAAAGATGTATTCAGAAACCAAGTGTATTTTTGGTGGGATAACATGAAATTAAGATCACTGAGTATAAATCAATGTTCCTTGAATGTATGCAAGTGAATGCTGAGAGGCATAAGTCAAAGGGGATGATGAAACCCTTACCTATACGGAAATGGAAATAGGAGAACATCACTATGGAATTTGATCACAAAAATTTGATGAAATTGAAAAGAAACAGTGATATATAGGTTTTTGTGGATACTCTTACAAAGACTAAAAAATTAACTGAGTTTCGGGAAATTTCTAATTGGTTCAACTAGCATAGATATATATATTAGATAAGTGGTAAGGATCATTGAGTAAAACTAACTATTGTATCAAATCGAGATCCAAGATTCACTATTTATTCTGGAAGAATAATCATCATTATCTATATATTGAGCTAAACCTCAGTATAGCATATCATCCTCAAACATATGTCCATTATGAGCACACTATCCAATCACTTGATGAAATATTAAGAGCATTCTCAATGTAATTCAAAGGAGTATGGGATCAATGTCTTCCTTTGGATGAGTTCTCTTACAATAATATTTTCCACTCAAGCATCCAAATGACTCCTTATGAATCCTTATATGGGAAGAGTATTTGAACACCAGCT
Source organism: Viscum album (assembly GCA_963277665.1). Taxonomy (NCBI): domain Eukaryota; kingdom Viridiplantae; phylum Streptophyta; class Magnoliopsida; order Santalales; family Viscaceae; genus Viscum; species Viscum album. The sequence goes on along the minus strand of OY728155.1, from coordinate 1,647,217,151 downwards.
TGTTGGGATGAATTTGGGGAGCAAGAAATCCTAGGTCTTGAAATGGTCGATGAAATTATGGAGCGGGGTTAGGACCATCCAAAATCATATTAAAGTTATTCAGAGTAGATAAAAGAACTGTGGTGATAATCGTTGATGAAACCTAGAGTTTGATTTTGGAGACATGGAATTCCTCCACATATCATTGTGGAAGAGAATTATGAGATTTGGGGATAAGGGAAATCTTAGTAAAAGGTAAATCGTCCATTTTTAGATCCTGGATCACATTAGAGCAGTGGCTTATCAACTAGAACTCCCCCCAAACCCATATTAAGTACATGATGTATTCCTGTATAACTCTTGAGGAAGTACATGCCTATCCCATCCCATGTACTCATTCCAAAGGTGGTACCATTGAGAATTACCTATCCTATGAAGAGAGTAAGGTGATGATAGAATATAGTAGGGAAAATATTCTATGAAATAAAAACAAGCCCCTTATCAATGTGTTATGGTGAAATCACAAGTTGGAAGAAGCGTACTCAGAATAAGAGGAAGTGATGATGGAGCATTACCATAATATTATTTATTCTGGGAAAATAAAATTGGTTGGGAGAAATTCCTTAAGGGGGAACTATTTTACTGACTCAAACATTTATTAATGAAAATTCATCCTGGTCTAATTAATTTTCTTATTATCTATAATAGTTATATAAAACATATGATCATCCTTGGTTTTATATTTTTTATTTCAAAACACAATATATAATTTTTACCATTGTTAAAATATCCATTTAACAATTATCACATTATTCGTATAAATATAAGGATTTAATGAATCCAATTGACTCTGAAATAGGAAGAGATGGTCTCACCTAGTAGAATTTCTAGGTATGAAGCACATATGTCGGAGCTCAGATAGGATGTGGAATCCTTACACTTCCTCTTGACCAAGAAAATTATTAGCTTTAACACTTTATGCTTGAACGAAACTCCCTATTGGAGAAGAAGTAGTTGATAGAGATTATTACCCGAGCGATGTTATCTGAGCCACCCCAAGAGTCTATCACTGTCACACATCTTACCATTTGGTTATATGCATGTCATATAAGTGGATATATAACAAGACCAATGATCTTTGATTACCTTCATTATTTTTTTATAATGAATCTACATACATGTTATAATTGTTAATGTGTAAGCTATTTTTAATGAAAAAATATTATTTTTAGTGAATATTAAATTTGAATTGAGAAATCTACATCGGTGAATTAATGGATTTTTGAATTACATAATATATTAATAAAATATAGAAACTAAATAACTTTTTATTAAATATAAATGATTGTATAATTTTTATCAATACGATTGTAATTTTTATTAAGTCTTGAAATCAGATTTTTTCAGAACACCTAAATTTTCAATAAATATCTATTTTTTAAAAAATAAAAATTCACATATTTATAAAATAATTTAGATTATATGAATATTATTTTTGGAATCAAGGTGTTCAAATTATCAAATAGTGAATTTTTCATAATTTTTTGAGACCGTTGAATTTTTGGGTAAAAATTAGATAACGTTAAAATTTATAATGTGTTTATGACATCATAATGAAAAAATAGTGATGTAATAAAATAATATAAAAATTTCTTTCGTCCAATATATTTTTTAACCTTAAAATATTGTTATTTTAGATATTTTTGATTAATTTTATGGTGTCTTAGTGGACCTTCCAAGACTTATAAAACATCTAAACATTTTAAAATGATTTCCATGAGAGTCTATCTCACCTCCACGTAAGAAATCCTAACATTTTAATAAGTTAAGAAATTTTCCATAGAAAATATTTTATTCCACTCCCCTTTGGAAAAAACCATGGTCAATAACCATGGGGTGGTTTTTGTTTTTGATTTGTTTAATATGTGATGACAAAAACCTATATAATAGTGAATTTTCTCTTCTTTCCTATATAAACCCACTCAATCTACCATTATGCTTCACTAATACCATTTTGAGATCAAGAAACCACTTACATCCACTCTCTATAATCCTCCCAAGGTTCCCCATGCTTTGAATAAGGCACTCTCAATCCTCTCCCAATCCTTTGGGATCACACTACCATGTAAGGGATTTCTTTTCTCATTTTTGTCCAAATTTTGTTACGTTTTTAGGGCCATTTACATTCAATTTTAAACGTTTAGATATGATTTAGAACCTCTTATATTGTATCCTACTTATTACTGAATTATGACATACCTCTTTCTCTCCCATTAATGCCTTTTGTGTACACCCATTACACTGCCGAATTTTTGTTAGGGATTTCATCCATACTTATTTTTCTCCAAATTTCTATATGTTGTTACACGAAATTATTTTAAATTAAAACTGTTGTGTTTTGATTAATAAACTCCCTCTATACTTCCATTTTTATGTTTTAATGATGACATACCTCTTTCTATATGAATAATGCCTTCTTTTTACACTTTTTACCATGCCAAATTATCATAAGGGATCTCTTCCATTCTCATTTTTGTCCATGTTTCTTTAGGTGGTTATTCCATTTTTTTTTCAATTAAAAATTATGGGGGTATAATTTCTCACCTCTGATATACTTCCCTAATTATGTTTAAATTAGTAGATACCCCCTTATCTCCCATTAATGCCTCCCAGGGAAACTTGTTACCGTGCCGAAATTCTGTAAGGAATTTCACTTTCTTCATTTACATTCATGAAATTATTTTAAATTATGCATATAAATTCCATTAAAAAATTTAGGATATTATGTTCCATGAACCGATCACAGTACATATCATTTACAAATTATTAGATACACCTTTATCTCTCATTAACCCATTTTACAATTTCTATTTGATGTTGTTATGCTGCCGAAGTTACCCTAAAATTTCCATGCCAAATTCATTGTGTATGTGATTACCATACCCATTTCTTTATCATGGGTATTCTACTTTATGAAAATTTAGTTATTAATTATAGAGTATCATGTATGAATTCCACATTCCTTTATCATGGAATAAATGATGATTTTTAATGAATCCATGTTGTATGATCTATGAAGAACACTTATATATGAAATGGAATTATTAAAAATGGTGCACCCTAACAGTGCTTCAGTTCATTGGATAAAGATTGGTATCAAGATAATTATATTGAAATGAGGGTTTAATCATTCTAATTAATGTGTTATGAGGGGTTACTCATGCTCCTTGTGCAAGGAGCCATGGCTCATGCTAATATCATGTTAAATATTGTTTCCATATTTCCATGTTATGATAATCATCTTATATCATACCCTTATGTTCATGATTATATTATACTACATTGATATGAATATTTCCCATCATTTACTATATTCTTCATGAAATGAAATTCATACTCCGTTATTGGTCTTTATATCTCACCCTTTTCTTATGAATGTTCTCAAGTTAGGCCATCCAATGCAAATTACAAAGGAATTTTGTGATCATGTAAAAAAAATTAATTGAGGATGTTTTTTGATGTTCTATGTTGTTATGTAATGTTCCAAATCCTAAAATACACTATACCTCTTGATATTCCTTGTTGCATCAAGTGAAAAGTTTATGTAATTAATCATGTTTTAATGTGAAATAAAGAGTTGGGTTTCTATATGATCCCACGTACCTTGAATGTCACGTGAAAAGGATATCAATTTGTCTTCTAGTATTCAAATTGTCAATTATAATTTTCCATCAATTTTAGAGTGGTATTCGGTGCTCAAAAAAATTTCAATATCTCGAGAAATTTGAATACTTTTCCAGAATCTTGACGTAAAATGGTGATCACGATAAGAAACAACCAATATGGATACACCATGATGAATTACAACATCATTAATCTATTTTCCTGCTAAAAATTCAGGTTGTAAATATTCTATTATAGAAAGAAAATACTCAAACATGGTAATATCATCAATAATGTCCCATATTGATTCATTCCTTCTGGGAGACATTGGTTTCCCAATGTTAAAGTCCATTAAAATATCATCCCATTTCCACATAGGTATTGGATAATATTTCGTGACTCCTCAATGAAGTTGTCTTTCTGGCTTCACATATTAAAAAAAAAAATTTTTTTTACAGATAAACAGCAATCTTCCTCATCATGTTGTCCCACAAATATTGTTCCATCAAATATCTATACATTTTAGTTCCACAGGGTTGTATAGAAAAATTGAAGATATTATAATCGTCCAATAATTCTATTTTTAGATCGAGTATAGCGGGAACACAATTTTTATTCCCAAATTTCAAAATTACATATTCAAATACAAAATCTATCAATAACTCATCATTCATAGATCTAATTTTATTTTGAAACTACTCATCATCCATCTGAGAACATGTTATCCTTTCCAGTAAAGATGGGTTTTCAACCATTTGAAAAAGTAGTTATGTTTCACCCTCTAGGATAACACATATATCAATCTCTACTAGATCCATGAACGTAGTATCCTTTAAACTCTCATATTATTCATAAATCGATTGGACTTTTATGTCACAGAATCTACCACCTTATTTTCAATCCCTGGGTATTATTGTATTTTGTAATCATAATCCTTGAGATGCTCAATCCATTTACTTTGTCTCTTTTAGTGGTCTTTCTATGAGATAATATATTTCAAACTCTTATGTTCAGTATATATCTCTCAAATTTCACCATAGAGATAGTGTCTCTATATCTTCTGAGCGATGATTACATTAGCTAACACAATCGAATGATATGGATAGTGTTTTTCATGTGTTTTAATTACATCGATGTATATGAAATAAAACTATCATTCTACATAAGTAGAAAACAAGTACATTAATAAAAGAATCACTATAAATATCAAACCCATCTTTCCCAGATAGTAATTTCGAGATAGGATAACTAAAAAATATTCTATTCAATTTATCATGATTTTATTCAAACTCTTTTATCCAAATGAATTTAACCCCATTACGTGGGAGCTTGGTTATTGGGTTAGCCAATCAAGAAAAATTCTGGATGAAATGCCGATAGTAGCCTACTAAACCAATAAAATCGTGTTCCTAAATTATACATGTTGGTGCTGTCTAATATTAACTTTCCTTTTTTAAGGAAAAATAGAGATTCTATCCTTAGAGAATATATGGCCATATAATGAAACTCCCTGAAGAAAGAATTAACAATTACTAAATTTACCATGTAATTATTCTCTCTTGAGAGTCTCAAGAATGATTCTAATGTGGTAGTCCTGGTCTTAAAAGATTTAACAATATATCCTAATATCATCTTTGAAATGACAACAAAATCATCATGATATTACTAAAATACTAAATTCATGAGATTGATACAAACGTTGGGTGCATCAGTCAATCCAAAAGGCATTACTGTAAATTCGTAATGACCATACCTCATCTGAAAAGCTGTATTCAGAATGTCTTTATTCCTCACTCGTAATTAATGATATCCAAAACAAAGATCAATCATCGAAAATAATTTATCTCATTCATTCTGATCAATTAAATCATATATACAAGGAATTTGATGCTTTATCCTTATTTTAATTTCATTGATCTCCATATAATCAATAAACATACTCATTGATCCATATTTCATCTTGGAAAAGAGAACAGCAGATCCCCATGGGGAAACACTTGGGTATATAAATCGCTTTTGACCAAACTCTTCAAGATGTATTTTTAACTCTACTAATTCCATAGTGTCCATTGTATAGGGAGTATTTTATAATGTCCTTTCTTTTAGAAATAAATCCATACAAAACTCAACTTAACGGTATTGGGGGTGTCCAGGAAAATCATCACCAAATCATAAATGAATTCCTTCAAAATAGGTATATCCTAAATTTGAATATTACCTCCTTCATCTCTATATGATGATTTCTCTTCCAACTCTACAATCTAATTCACTAATGCAACTGGGGTAGGATTTTGAAATGAATCAGATAATAATTTTTTTCTCTAAAGATAACGAATTCTACATCATCATCACAAATTGAAACATTCTTTTTCTTGGAAAATATGTTCAAATCATATTTTTTAAAGACAATACATACTGATTATTATATAGAAATAAACCATTGTTATGATAACAATAATAGAAATTTGACCATGTTTATATTCCATAATAGGAACTGATCGACACATCTTTGTTGTGATAAGGTTCCTAGTAGGAGTTAAAATTGAAAATCCATTTTTATTGGTCAATTTTAAAGATATAATTTTTCTTGTAAACAAGGAATATATAAAGTAATTCATTGATCTATAATCAAATAAATCATTAGCTAAATTTTGGGAAAGGATTAAAGTACCTACCACCACATCATTATAAACATCAACCTCAGTTGTTATGATCAAAAAATCATAGCCATCTCCCCTTGACCTTTTTTTTGGTTGATTCTTTTGACATTTGGGGAATTAATTTTCATGGAATCCGATCAATTTACAATTATAGCATTGGACACAATTGATTTGTTTCTTACATTTTAATTAATGAGCATGGTGACCCTTATATCCTCACTTATAAAAAACTCCCAACCACTTCAATAATTTATTAGGGATTTTTCCACAATTTTTACAAGAATTAAAACATCCAAACATATTATCATTCATTGATGAATTACCTTTTTCGTGGTTATCTTATAACATATTCTTCTCTTTTTTACTTTGAATATATTGATCCTCAAAAATTACTTCTCCGTCATGATGACACATAAATCTATTTCATCTTATGATGAAAAATCCTGCGAAATGAATAACCTTCATTGATTGGGAATTATACGATTAATGAATAGATTTATCTTGCACTCTAGGTTTCATATATAATTTGTAGAATACTTTATAACCATGTAACAGTAGCATCATAGTCTACAAAACAATCTTCTGAATTTTTATTTAACCTAACGAACATCCTCTTTATCTCAATTTTTTGATCACGGTGAATATATTTGGTGCAGAATGTACCCATAAATATTCTCCATTCCATATGTTCTATTTCTACTCCCTCCATAGTATTTCTGATCAATTCCTAGCATTCATTATCATCACCTTTGAGACAATAAACCATAAGTGTAACATTTTCTAAATAAATATATCCCATGGCTATAAATATATTTTCTAGTGACATAATCCAATTATCATCTACAATTAGATAAGTTGTCCCAATAAATGATGGGGGATTTTTCTGCATAAAGTGATCCATCATATCATATTCCCAATGTAGAATGGGTTGTTTAATTATAGAATGGTTATTTTCTAGAACTAGATTAAGTGTACATAGTATTTCTAAAATATTTTTTTTCTAATACCAGTTTTATTTGTTTCCTCTGCATGGGAACCCCTACAATTTTCTTGAGTATTGATATTATTCGTCCTTCCATATGCCATTTCTATATAATGAAACATATCAGATTAGCTCATAAAATTATGAATTTAAAAAATGGTAAACCACATTCAATAAATCATAAATCATAAAGAAATTTTACATTGAGTGAAGTATCATATGTGTATCCCCATAGTCTATCATTTTGTATGTTCCCTAATCCATTAAATATAAATCTACTTTCCATGGTTGTTACTAAACATCCTTTGATACCAACTGTGACACCTTGAACTTAGATAACCTGAATCTTCTTCATTATTTCATTTCATTGGCATTATTACAGGGAAACAAATCCTGATGGACTGTACAGTTTAACAATCATTTGAATCTAGATTACATACATGATACCCTTAATACATTGAAGAAATAAAATAAAACATGAAATATAAAATTTGAAAGGAATTGCATCCTTGAAAGAATAATCAAAGTTATCGTCCTCATAACATGTTTAGAGATACATATTAAGGGTGAGATAAAATTCTCAATAAGGGTGAGTACAATAGAAGGAATAATGAATCAATATATATTTAAAGGTAAATATATTAGAAGACATTCTAATTAAAATAATATATAAGAAAAAAATAATATGGGAAGTAAGAAGATAAAACATGAGCCATAAATTAATTAACATATAATGAACTAGTTCCATAGATATTATGATGAAAAATCTCAAAGAAAAATAATGACTAAAACTAAATTAGGTAAATTCATTTTTTAAAGATGTCATGTCTCAGGCATTTGAAAACATGTTACCATTATAACCATTCAGAAGACTGTTTAAAACTATGGGTAGAAAACAATTTTCCCAACTTATACACTTCAAGATAACTTATCAATGTATCGAAGATCTATATAATGTTTTTGATCCACCTGTCATTTCATTTCCAAGGTATTTCTCATATTAAAAAACCAAAATAATTAATATACCTTATTGAATAACCATATTGAATGAGTAATATGGATAAATCAATAATTACCAGGAATTAAATAATATAATATCATGAAAATAATGAGATTTATGATAATAAGTCACAAGGTATAATGCACACTATATAAAATAATGAGTTGCATAACATTACAATATGCCTTTAGGAAATGAAATTGAGACGAATTCCATAACCTTGTGTCTGATACTCTGTGTTTTTTTAAAACTATTGTATGATTTTTTAGACATATTATTAACATATATAATAATAATTATATTTATGATATTTAATATGATTCTTTTATGACTGTATATTACCTGTTAATTAACAGTTCCGAGATAATGCAAAATTTTGGTTAATAATTACTCTGTTTATCATAAACGTTTTGACCTATTATTCATGATCATATTACTTATATCATGAGTTAATTTATTCTGGAATTTTTAATATGATTTATATATCATATATATTCTCAATATAAATATATATAATAGGTAGATATATTAAAGGGAATATACCATTCATGGAAACGGTAGGCCGTACATATGTATGAATGTTGTTTCCGTTTTCAAATCGTATTGAATGGAAGTAAATGAAATATATGTAATTTCAAATATATATATATATAAATATAGTATAATTATTATTTCATATTTAATCAAAAATAATAAATATTTTCATAATCATTATTCATAGGTGAACGTGGATGATGAGTCTCCTCGCGTCGTAGAGATGGTAAGTCGTATGTACTCACAAGTGACCATATCATTTCCTTAATGGTTGAATTGTATGTAATAGATGGAATATGAATTTTAGATAAATAATATAATTTGATAATTATAATTTAATTCATTTATATTCATCATTTTACCCATCAAAATAATGTATAGAGGAAAAAAAAATTACACCATAATGTGGAGACGGTATGTCTTGCGTACGCACGCATAGTGATATTTTTTTCATAGTATGGGTAAATGGATGAATATGGTTTTACCATAATCAAGAAAAATATCAGTACAGAGTAGATAAATTATTTCATATTTTATTATGTTAACTACATAGGAAATATAATTAGAAGAAGAAAAAACATTGAAAGAGTTTGATAAAACAATTACCTCTTTTTTGTATATCTCCTCTGGATTTGCACAAAAAGACTCCATAAGTTGTCCTTCCTCCCAAATTTTCTCCTCTAGGATGATGTGAGTGATGTTTTGAGAGGAAATTATTAGGATTTTTTCTTAAAAAATTACTTTGGAGGAATTATTTAATGATAAGTAATGTTCCCTTTTTAAGAGAGATTAGGGGTACTTTTGGATGATATTAATATATATATTTTTTAGAAATTGATTTTCTGTTTTTAATGGCACCAAAGTGATTTTTTAGTGATATGATGAATATGGGTTGAAATCCCGTAATCAAATTAGTTTTAGAAATATTTAGGTCATAGAAGTAACAACATCGTTTATCTTTAACCCAATGATAAATACTATAACTCTTACCATTTCATCTTGTATTTTTACACCATATGGTTAATTTAATTACTATAAAATTCCATGTGAACCTCAAGTATATCATTAATGATATTTTTAACATTATATATAATATTTGGTAGAATATTATTTTTTATTATTTTTATATCATATAATAAATTAGTATTTTATTTAAAAACTCATTTATTTCAATTTTGACAGAATTTAGTAATTGATTTTTTAAGTCATAAGAACTCGATTCCTTCAAAACAAATGAAGTTAATCAAATATATAATTTCATAGTCATCAATAAATTTTTTTATGTCATAAAAATTTCAAGGTAAATATATTTTATAATTTATAATATTATTAATTTGATTCTTTCATTAAAAAGGAAAATATTACATCATTTTTGTCTAATAAATAAATTTAATTATTGAGTGTCTAAAAATAAAAAAAATAAATTCATGTAGGAAATAGTATTATATATATAATGAAAATTTATCAATGAATATATAACTTATATTCATAGAATTAGAATTGTTTGAGTAATAAAAATCATGTTTCTGTTACATTCCATTATCTTTAAATTAAATATTATAAAAGGCCATTATCATATCTATGTGGTTCCATGGGGTCCTAAAATATTCAAAATGATTCTCATGGTTGTCCATATATCATAAAATATTATTAGGAAATGTTTTATGGATGTTTTATATTATTATAATATTATTTTAATAACATTATTTACCCAATTTACCTTTTCACCATGGTAAATAAAAAGAATTAATGAAGATATTGTTCATAATGTCCAAAAATTAACGGTACCTATTTAAAAAAATTGAACATTTTGATTCCAAATATGGAATCAATTTTTCAAAATTCAAAACAGATAATTTTAATAAATTACTTTTAAACTAATTCTCATTGTCCAACCCTGAAAGCATGTTTTTATGATGTCATATCTATCAAATTATTGACATGTGTTTTGTTCCTGTTTCAATGTGAAATTAATTACAATGACCAAAATTGGATAAAATGATAAATAAACAATAAAATAACACTTTATAAAAATTGAACATATAACTTAACTATATAAATATATTAGACAAAAACATAGTTTTGAATTAAAATGTAGTATTTGTCACTTTACATAAAAAATTGAACTTTTCAGAAGATTAACATAATTTCACCGTATGATAATTGGGATATTATGAATTAAATAATTATGTATATTATGGAAAAAAAAATTATAATATTTTCAAATTTTGTTAATACTATTCTTAGCTTATTTTGAAATGGATAGTGTGATAGGTCGTGGTGTGCTAGAATTCGGGGTTTAATTCAATGAAAGACCTTGAATTATTTAAAAAGATGAATACTATAGAATCATGGGGTTGTTATATTATTCACTCCTTAAAATAATTTCATAATCAAAATTTCTCTAATATCACGACATAAAATGATTAAGGTGGTTCTTCATCACAAGGTCTTCAAGTTTCTACAGTGCCTCTTCTATTTTATGGTTTCTCCGAAGAACTTTTACTAGATAGTTCATCAAATTTCTCAACACATGTTATCATATATATAGAATAATGATAAGTATTCAGGTTTCCATAGTGCCTCCTTCATTTTTTTGGAAAATATTTTGTCATTCATAAAAATTATATATTTGAAAATAATATTGGAAACCAAACTACTATCGTTTGGGTTACATTTTAATCATTAGTAACATTTAACTATTTTTTCATTGAATCTAAATACATTACAAACAAAACATGGTATAGATCCTAAAATCCCCATGAATATTTTAAAATGTATTCATTATATAATAATCATAAAATATAAAAGATATCATTATGGATGATAAGAATGATGTATCTAGAAGGTAAATTTGAGACAAATAAACTCATCCACATTTTTAAAAAATTTACTAAATTCTCCACCAGAGAAATAATATGGAATAGAACATTGAACATAATAATATATAACATAAACTTGATATAAAATATTAAATTTATTTATTTTTTTCACATATAAGAAAACATGGAATGTATAGAGAAATATGTCTCAAGGAATTGTAAATTAATAAATGAAACACATACCTTAATTGATGAATTCCTTGAATGATTTTGAATCTCATATATAAAAATATTATTCAATTAATAAGATATTTTAAATCCAAATTCATATATTTATCCTTTTATGAAATACATTTATAATGTTATAATACATTTATATTTATTTTTTTATCTTTTTTCAATATCAACTGTGAGTTATCTCGATCCTTTTTAAGTAGTTTTAGGATCCATGAAAACCTTGAAAGGGGAGGGGTGAATTAAAGGTAGAAATAAAATATTATGTTAGAAAATTTATTTTAAGGGTTGGAGAGTGAAGTTATGGAGGATCATGATGACAAATCCTATGTAGAGGGGCTAATTGAAGATAAGATATTCCAAATGGAAGAATATAGTGATGATTTTTCTTGTCATCTTTCATGGGATTATACATATGAATTTAAACACATATGGATTCTAAGCGTCAGTATAATGAAGGGTCATCAAGGAAATCGAGAAGCATTAAGCTATAACCTAATTAAATAAAAAAATAAAAATGGAGTAAGGAATATTCCTAATTACTCCAACAAATGGTGACAAGATATTCCAACAATTCAATGGAAAAAGAATAAGGAGGAATACTCTTGGGGGATTTTATACTAATGAACAGTTCTTCTAATTTGTTTAACAATGACTGGGTCTAGGCTATTGGTGAAGGGGAGATGTGGGAATTAATTTTTCAATTTCTTGATGAAATATTGGAGGAATCAATTCCAATAAAATTATCAAAATAGGAGGCAATAAGATGACTGAGAGATTTTTCCTTGTGGACATAGATGAGGTGCACCCAACATGGATCAATAAGCAAGATTTTATTCTAGTAAGACGATTCAATATAGGGTAGTTAACCATGGAAGAGTTCCTTCACACATGGGTCATGTTGTATTATTAGTTCTAATACCTTATCTAGGATGATCCAGATATATAGGTAAATTTATTTATTTGGTAATTACTTAGGAATAAAATTTCCAATAGACATTAATTAGACTTTAACATCTAATCTATATATTATGATATATGATGCTTTGTATTTTTACATTAGTGGGTTATCACGTTCCCTTAAAATTGTTTTTGAAATAAATATGTCACATTCATGTCAGGGAAGGTGTGAATCATAGTGTCAAATTTTTCTACAAAAGTGATGGATCTTCTTCCCTTGTATATAGAATCCTTTTAAACCTCTTAGATGTAAATTTACAAAAAAAGAAACAAACACATGTAAAGAGACAACATTACAATTTTACTTGGATTACCACTAAGGGATAGTCAAAGATGCACAAAATGACATTGTGTAGTTCATACATAAATCCACTAGTATTCACTAGATTTGGAATACATATGTTTAGACATAGTCACTCTATTCCAATTACATTTCTTTATAAGAAATTTGGGATATAATATTGTGTCTGTTAGAATAGTTCCTTCAAATCATCCTATCTCACTACGTTGGGTGAATTATTAATCGATTTATTGAAATGACATTCACTTAAGTGGAATAAATTTATGTCTTTTTACCAAACTAGCCTGAGACTCTACATTCAACCTAGACCCATGTTGAGGCACATTGAAATGAATGTTTACTAAAATCTAGATGATCAAAACAGCCTTTTCTGATCCTCTTTAATGAAGCTCACAGCCTTCATGAAGAAAACATCCTTCTTGGAAAACACATACATCACGATGATCACTGAGAAATCATGTAGTATCCCATCATTTCAAATCTACAATTACATAGAATATTTTTCATCAGTCTAGACTAAACTAGCCTTTTCATGATTCTAACGATCACAAAGAAAACTAGATTCATGAAGCTCCTCATCCATCACTAAATCAGATAAATTATGAATTTTCCCCATTTATTTTTCTCTTAAATGATGTGGTGTATCATCATATATATAATATTGATCATTCGCAATGCTTTATCACATATACTGGATTTTAGTTATGTCGTGTGAAAGTGGATTCCAAGTCCTCTTATTTTAGTAATGTTATGGATTATAGATTTTGTTTTAATGTTATTATAAAAAATTAATATGAGATTTATATAACCCTAAAACAATAATGGTATTATTATTAACTAATAATAATAATAGAATTTATGTGAACACATTCATAAATGATAGAGTTTTAATTCATTTTTATAGTATGTTGTTATACCGACCCAAACATGACCATTCCACAATTCGATGGGGGGTATGGTTATGATTTTTTTTTAAATAATACCATTTTAAAATTATAATTTTTTAGTTCTTAGTTTTATTAATGTTTTGATTATGATTTATGCGTTTTAGATAATTAATTTAAATGAATGTGGGAAAAATTACTTCATATAGGTGGTTGTCCCCAAGATGCATGAGTAACGTTTTCATTTCATAATGAATGAGAAGATAGTAAGGTGGATTATAAATTATCTTTGAATTGTCATAATAATACTATATATTTTAAATTTATTATTTAATTCCTTCATTATAAGTAGATAATAAATTTAGTTTTAAAAAAATTATGTTTTCACAATGTGAATGTGGCAGTCCTCACAATGTATGATCATTGTTTTCTAATTTTTATTTGTGATTGGGAAGAAATATATAATAGTTGTTCCATCAATATAATAACAATTCATTATACTAATGTTACAAAAATCATTATATTACTATGTTTATTGTTATTTTAGAATCTAAATAATATTAATTAGAGGCAATGGGTATGTCATACATATGTTGAGAAAAATATATTTCTCTTGAAGAACATTGTATAATTTAAGGGATTAGTCTTAATATTAGTGATTAGGGACATTACTAAATTCAATGTACTTCTTAAGTATTAATATTTCAAGGGGATCAAGGATATTTAAAAATTAAAATGGAGCATTTATATGTTGAGAGTGTTCACATTTTATAATTATATAGAATGTTTCTTTGTTGAAGAATAATTTCATTTAAATGATATTTTTAAACTATTCATGGGTAAAAGACTCTAAATGTTTTAAATAAATTAGTTTGGGTTTATCTATTTCCATTAAAACCTTATCTATGTATTTAAATAAATTTTTTTAACATGTTTTATTTCCCTTAGTCTTATATCTTTACTTTATACTTTTTTTATTTATAGTTGTTTCGTTTTACATGGTTTTGATACATATTCATGAGTAATATAAATGTTGGATTCCATGTCCCACTTATTATCTATAATAATAAATGTGTAAAAATATGGGGGATTCACTTCTATCTACTAGTTCTATATGGGTAAATATTTTTTCCCTAATTTAACAATGGTATCAGACACTGTGCATTTATGGGGACCGACTTTGAAAAAAATTCATCATGGGTGAGGTCAGTGATGAAATAAAACTAATGAATTTAAATTTTCTATCATTATGTCCTTACTATTATTGTCCTAGAAGATAAATGATTTATTAACATACTACCCTAATCCTCAAACATTCTATGTGGATATATCTCATTAATGATATTATTGAGTTCTGAGACACATTCAGCATGTACTCACCCAAAATTCCAAAGACTTCCAACATTATCAAGATATTTATACATTCATTTTTATTGGGGAATGAACACCTAGAACAATTTTTGGAAGTATATAAAGGTTCCCTAATCTCTTAGGATATAAAAATTTTGTGTTATTATGATGGTTGGACGTCAATCATAGATTCTGTAATGGTTATGTTGTGAGTTTTTTTGTAAGATACTCCAATATAGAGAAGCGTAATCACACATAAAGCCAGAGCATGAGCATAATCTGGTTAGTGTCAAGGACTCTAAAATATTCTCTTAATATACCTCATTCTATTTTCAATTACTGTATCACTCCAATTCCATTAGGATATCTATATATTGTATGTAGATATTTATATAAGGGCCTGAAGAGGATATCCTTTATTGTAGATCATTGGGTTGGATTTAAATACCCAAGGGAATAAAATCATGAGTTACATATCTAACATTATTATGTGTATCCTAATTCAGTAGAATACTCAAATATAATTTGGAACATTCATTCTTAAGTTTTTAAATCTTTTTGAGAACCTAGGTCTAGGAAAAACACTATTACTTATCAGAAATGTTCATATTAGGTCATGATGATTCCCTGACCAATAATGTAGTGGAATAGATAAATTATGATGTAGGAATTTTTCATAGTTTCATGTATAGTACTTGGATTGAATAAACCACATCCTCCAAATATAGGTATATGTGGAGGGTATTTGGGACCATAGGAACCTCAGTTTTTATAATATAAATAAAAAATTAGTAGATTCTTTCACCTATGGGATCTAGAATAGGTGGAATGCATATATAAATTAAAGAGTCATTTCCCTGGTATTTTGAGTTATCATGTTGATCTATATTTAAATCCAACTGTTATCCTTTTGATTCCATCATGGATGTTCCTTCAATGTAAATTTTCAATATCATAGGGATCCTTTACTAGAAACTTATTTGTGGATTAATGGGGAGGTTTTACATGATATATACTCTCTTTATCATTTTATAGAAGATATATTGGTTATTAAAAGTATACATCATGAGGAGGAAATCTATTATGGATTATAGTGTTGTTAATTAGAAAAAGAGTTCTGTCGACATTCCTGGTTTGGAACTTGATTCTCAATCCTATTCTAAAAGGAATTTTTCAATTCCTAGTGGTTGAAAAGGTAGGGATCACTACTTTGTTAAAATGAGCTATGGGAGAAGTCACTCATGGATAAGGGATGGTAAAATATCACCAAAACTAGAATCATGTTGTTTGTACAACGTTATACTAAATTGGCGTAATCTTAACTTGTATGACTACTCTATAGGATTCCATTTATTGGTGGCGATGTCAGTTGGCTAGAGTCCTCATTAGTGACTCTTGGGGGAAACTTGATAGGGAACACTCTAAATATCACCAATCACCATGACATAGGGTTTGGTGGAATTATGATTATATGTGGATATAGTCTCAATGAAATTAATTTTTGTGATGATACTTATTTCCCCCAATTTGATATTTGAAGATAGGGACACTGCCATGGAAATATGGATTTAAGATCATACTAAGATATCTATCAATTGGGGATGATTCCCTCTCACTCAGAGTGATATATTAGGGATATGATTACCTCCCCCCCCAATGACCTCCATTGGGTAAAGTGGGATAGAGATCCTTGGAGTTGTAAAAAAATGAAAGAGATGCTTCTAGGGTGTAATTATATGGAGTCACTGAATGTGGGAATACATAGTTACCAAAAATGACAAGGGAACCCCTCATACCTCCATAAAAATCAGTATTGGAAGCGTATTCTTACATGTAATTAACAGTGTTCATAATTCTATCATAGTTAAAAGATACTTTTAATAAAATAACAATGATTCATGTTCCCATGTTATGTATACACTAATTATTGAGGGAGAATGAATTCAATTCATGGTCTTCTTTGGTTTATAGTTCATCTCTTCCAGGACTATTGAATTCTATTTTATATGATGATTATGATTCCTTTCCTACATCCCTACTTTAAAAATTTTGATAACCAATCACCACATGGAAATGATCTTGAAACCATTGATTAGAATAATAGGATAATACGTTAAAACACCACTACTAAGAAGACTGTTTTTTAGTTTAAGACTACCTCATAGATTTTGATAAAATATTGTGATTACAATTTTTGACTCTATCTTAGTGAATTTTTTTTAACTACACCACTTATTACCTTGTCAGAGAGAGATCCTTTCAGTTATAAATGATAATTGTAGTTGGTGTTGGACATATTGGGTATGGTTAATACAACACATTCTTCTTTATTTTAGTCCATGATGGAATTTCATGCTCATCACTTAATTTAAGTAGAGATTGAATTTTGAGATTAAATAATATAAGGAATGAAAAATTATCTTATTCAATTCATTCCATGATGGAATTTTATACTCATTACATAATGTGGAAAAAGGGTATTCTCTTGTAATCACATAATGGAGGATAATATCATTATTTTAGGACATGAGGGAATCCCATGATCTTCACTTGAGGAATCATGTGCTCATCACTATATGTATCATATTTTTATCACCAAAGGATTAACATCCTCATCATATGTGGTATCCCATTATCATGACACAAGGAATCCAATTCCCACCACATAATAAATACTATACACATCACATAAGGAATCATTTTCTCAGCACAAATGGAAGGATGGATTTTTTATGCATCATAACAGTGGGTTATCCTCTGCTGATTACATAGGGAACTTTATTGTCATAATATTAGAAACAGAAACCTTAAGGGTTCTCATTGTTTAACATCTAGTTGTTATTCTCACTTTTTAATGTCTAATGGCAATAAGGATGGATTAAAATTTATTGGGAACACTCTATAAGGCTTTGTGTTTTCTTGGATGGTGATTCGGTTTGGGAGAAATGAACTATTGAGAATGATATTTGAAAATGATCATTTTTTTGTTAGGACATATCTTCAATGAATCATACCACATATCCAATTGTAACTTTAATGAAATCCTGTATGGTTTTTGTTTCATAATTTTTGGTTGAGTGGTAGCAATCATACATGAAATCTTACTTTATCTAGTATGGATTCTCATTAATTGAAAATGATTAAAATAAGAGGTAGTTTAGGGTTTATGCATTGGGATTCCTGGTTTTTTCTTTTAATAAAGTTGGAAACGTTTGGGACATACATGAATGTTGTAAAAATAGTTTTTGAAATTATCATAGATATGTCTATTGTTACACAAATAATTCCCAACCATTTCTAGATGTCACTGGATAAATGGTTAAATACAACAATTCTGGTTGTGAGTGAATATTTTCCGTAATTGAATTATAATTGAAAATACATGGGTTAAATTTTCCACTGACTGAGGTGTTGATCGGTTTCAAAGAGGATGAATTAATGATCCACCATGAAAAATATTTATCTGAGACTATTTCTCATGAAACCATGACTTTTCTGACACATTGATATATGTGTGAGAAGTGTTCTTCATTGAGAGAGAGTTTTCTAAATTAGACTCAGGTAATGTCCAATAACATAAATGTAATTCATGAGGTAATTATCATTTAGTTATTCACATGAATATTTAAATGAATGTTTCATGTATTGTTTTGTGCAAGGTTGACAAATTGAGTTGTGAAATCTATGGTAGACAACCATCTTCCAAATATCAAAAATCCCATCCCAAAATTCAAAAATAATGTTTATTTAGGAATATTTATTGACCTATAGATTAGAAAACATGGTGGATTGTTGAAAAAATAAATTTATGCCCAACTCTATCCTAGTGGAATGTTTAATTTTATATAATCACATAGATAAGATTGTGTGGGAGTTTAGCCAACTAATATAATTTTGATTCATTTTCATATTCTTAATCCTGGATCATTTGTAGACATGTTTTGAATTATAGGGAGGACCATCTTGATTATTGATTTATTTTTAACTATCATGGGTATCGCCATTATGGTTGAGATTTATATTATTACTATTTTTTGAAGGATCACTACTATGAATAAACTCATTGTAAATGGTAGGATATTCTACAAAAGCATTTGTGTGCGCCACCATCATGGGTGACTGTTGATATATCGATCAGGATTAGTGCTCCCTATTGGTTGACTTAGGTATACTGGGGAAGTCCTCTGTAACTGGTTCCACGAGGCATAGATTTATGCTTGTTGAATAAAACATTACCATTGGATGGAACTCCATGAATAGTCTTTAAATTTTAACGGGGTGTAAATTAATTACTGGGGATTTGGGGAGAACCTAAAAAGATAAATTATTGTGTTTCATTATAAATAATAATTTTATGATTTCCATGTTGGATTTGATAATGAGGAGGGCCTCTATAGTTTAAATTTATATTATAACTAGTACCTCGCCCATCCATACGCATGCCGCTATAATTCAAATCTTATTTTCTAAAGTGTATTAATAGTATGAGTATTTAATATTGATAATTAGTTAAAATATGTTAAAATTATAACATTAAGAATATACAATGAAGAAATGAAATGAAAATTAAGAACATTTATCAGAACATTAATATGAAAAGGAATGAAAAAGAAATAACGTGATGTAAAAATATAAAGAAAAACACAACATATCATTAAGTATATATCAAAGAGAATGAGGCATTATTTTCACCATGGAGAAATCAGAAAACATGATGGATCAAACATTTGAAATAAGAAATAGTAAAAATCATCATTGAATCATTGAAATTGAAATTATGATAGTAACATATTATAGATTTGTTTGAAACTAAGGATAAATAAAAACATTTCTATAGATAACTATTTCTTTGTAATAACATTTGTGACAACAGTACTAATGAGAACTATTTTTAGAGTATACATACAGTGGGGTTAAATTTTATGCTCTGTCAAATGTTTTAGCATCCAAACTGTCAATGCTGGAATCCTTGTAACTGTTTATGCTGGGATCCTTCTAGACATGCAGGTGTTTCTTTCAGGCTCTTCAGTTATTCTATTGCAGACCTGGTCCTGGTATGGTATTGCAACCTGATAGAATATTTCATAATAAGAATTAGGATACTAGAAAAGAATTATAAGAAAACTAAATTATGACTCATAATAAATACAAGATTTATTATCTACTGAAAGAAAACATTTTTACCCAATGCTTGAAATTTCAGCGTTGGACAAGTCTTCAAGGACAGTGCGTTTCTTAAAATTTTACATATAGTTAACTATGAAACCATATATGGAGTATAGAAACCATTATTGGTTATTTGTTACACCAAATATTTTCAAAACCGACTTTTGTTGAACATAATTTTGTAATAAAAATGGATAGTTAATTAGAATTTAGCATTATTTATAAAAAATTTAAATTTGAAATCAGAAAAAAAAAATAACAGATGTAAGATTTATTGTAAGAAAGGGTGCATGTTTACATAATCCTAAAATGTGAAGAAAATTCAATTGAACACATATAGAGGCAGGAATCCTGTAATGAAGTTGGACACATTTAGAGGCATTAAAGAAATGTCGAACTGAAATATGCTTCAAAATGATCATATCCCTATAGGAATAGAGGGAGGATGATATTAATTCTTGTCGAACTCATATAGAATTATTATTTCCCTATATTAAAAACACATTCTGCAGAAATGTAGTTGAGAATATGATCACCAACAATATGATTTCTTAAAAAATGGATAAAATAAAGAGAATCTACTTGAACCTCTTCCTCTAAAATGAATGATAAAATATGAAAGTGATGGGTCAGAACTATATTCCAACGTTCAATTGATAATATAAAGAACACACATACCATATAAGGCCCTTGCCTTAAACCATACATAATCTTGAGTTATTACAAGATTACACATTGAGGATCTTTTCAGGTTTAGAGTTTTAGAGAATTATATCATGAAACTTACATTACATTCCACATTTAAAAAAAGTGGTTACATAAAAGACAGTATTCATTCTTCCCATCAACGGAAACATATTTAAAATAAAACATGGATTCTTTATTGACACATCCTTGACACTATCATCACATCATGTACCTTTCCCTTGACTTGTGAGAAACATTTCAAAAAACTTTGGATGAGCATAAAACACACAGTAAGGTTTATAAAAATATGGAAAAGAAACATGAGTTCATATATACATAAGAATGAAATCATACTTTACCCATAAAACATAGGCACTTTATCATACCTCATCAAATCATGAATAAATCATAGAAATCATAAGACATAAAAGGTAACATGAGGCATTCAAAACAATCTTACATAGGGAACAACCCTCTTGGTTACATTTGGAATACCCACCACAGTATATTCCCTAAATCTCTTCGGAGAAACATTAACGTTTCACTCCTTCGCATTACCCAATGCATTGGAGAGCTATATCGGGCTCACCCACCCTTAATTTATCATGGAACCACCCGTTTTCATAACAATGCCCAAGAACCATAACATAAACGTATCACATAAAACATGAATAAAGGAAACATAACATTTCCACATTTTAATCACAATATAACATTTTAGTATATTGAAATAATGAATCCATTCAAAAAGAAACCATTTCCAAAACCATTTAAAACATTTAATAAAGAGATTTTTGAATCAAAGTTCCCCATACCACCTTGAATCTTTTAAAATTTTAAACCATTAATATCCATATAAATAAATCCTTAAAACCATTTTGAAAACATGGATATTAATAAGAACAAATAATTAAAACATTTAAAGTGATATTTTGGTTAAAGGGGTTTTACCAAAATTAGAGACACTTGAATACAATAATTGAGGAATAACATTTAGTCAGAACGTTATAATATCATGAGAATTAATGGATTCATGATATAATATTCGAAAGGACAGTGTATACACCATATAAGAGTGAATTGGTGCATAACAACAATGAAGTCTCAATAGAAATGTCAAATGTGATGAAATCCCATATAAAGAAGGTATCCTTAAATTGAGGAAAAATCAATCTCAAAATTATGTGTGACAAATATAAATACACCCAATATAATTGGATATTAAGTGTAAAACAATAAAAGGTAATTCACACATATTCAAAGGATGGTATATTCAACAACTACATGTTGAATCCAAAGAAATCGAAATTGGGTTAAAAAGTTCCCTTGGTAAAATTCGACAGCCTAACTTCATCACTTAAAAATTCAGAAAATGAGATGATGAGTGATAAAAAGGGCATATCATAACTTGGACATAAAATTTACATCAATAAGGATATAAAAGAACATATTCCAAAATCATAATATGTGAATTAAAAGACATAACAAAAGAAGTCTTTTAAAAATTGGAGGGTGAAAGGTCCCCTTACCGAGTTGGGTAACATTCGAAACGTACACCCCATGGAAGAAGGTTCATAAAATGAAGATTTTAATACCCATAAATGAAATTATACTACACGAAGTGTATAATAATGGGCATTACATTCACCACTCAAAGGAAATTGTGGCAAATTTAGCATAAATCTCCCAGGAATAAAAGTGAGATGAAAAATCCCTTACGAAAACTCGGCAGCCTAACAGTGCCACTTAAAACATACAAAATGGATTGATGATAGAGAATAGGTTCTCTCATCGTATTAACATAAAGTATACATAAATATTAATATAAAAGAACATCCCCCAACACAACAAATAGGATCTTAAAAGAAGTGACATAAAGGAGAGTACTTAAAAATAATGAGAGAGGTTAGATCTCTTACGAAAATTCGGCAGCCTAACGGCGCCACTCAAAACATCCAAAATGGATTGATGAGAGAGAATAGGGTCCCTCATTATATGAACATAAAAATTACAGTAATATTAATATAAAATAACATCCCAATAATAGGAAAGATGAGCTTTAAAAGGAATGACATAAAAGAGTGTACTTAAAAAAAGAGAGGAGTCAGATCCCTTACCTCAAGTCCAACTTGTCTTGTTCGTTTCATTATATTCCTGAATAATAAACTTTGGTAAATTTATAATTGAATAAGGACCTCCTTTAATGATTATTATACAGTTCATATCACATATTATAATGTTATAATAATTGTTTAATAATGTTAGTTCATATCAGACGTTTTTGTCGATGTTTGGTACATGAGTCAAAAATGAACTTGTTTAAAAAAATGATTGTCCATGTAGTTATAAGTAAATAATTTTCAGAATAGTATTAATGATTACAATATCATATATATCCAGTACATATTCATCTTATACTATTCCATATCATTTGGAGATAAAAATGAAAAGCATCGTTCATGGAGACGGTAGGCCATACGTACGAATGAACGCTACTTTCATTTTTTATTTGTCAAATTAACGAAATTAAAAATAAATGATATAAATATATATTATAATTACATTATAATATATATTTTATATAGGTCTCATATGATGATTAATTTTATTCTTTATACATTCCATGTATTCCACTTACGAGTCACATCACTTGAGGGGGCGGTAGTCCACACTTCCTCATATGAAATTATCGCATTTACACAACATGAAAAGAATAAAGGTATGGTTTAAATATAAAATACAGAATAATTTAGTAAACATAAATACCATATATATCATATATAAAATACAGTGACATCATAATGGCCACCTTTAATGGTGTTAAAAGAATATTGAACAATCATCGATTCGTGAGGTAGAAAATCACCAACCACTGAAACAATATGTTCTTTAACCATTAGACGAAGGTGTGTGTAATTTTACCTCTAATACATCTTATAAAAACATCCTAGTATATTTAAGATACTGTAGTTGTTACAAAATAAATTAATAAAAAGTGTTTATGGGGTTGGAAAAGAAAAATAAAACAAAAGGACACAAGTGAAGACATTACCTTAAAATCGGGTAACTCCCTTTGGTTTGAGCTCAAAGGCTTCTTTGGGAGGAATTATGCCCAAAGTGAGGCTTCAAGGTGTTATAGAGGGTTGTGGAGAGACAAAATGGGCAGGGGTTTGCCGAGCCAAAGTCTTTGGAAGTGTGGGTAAGGAGGTAGAGGTGGGGGCATTTTATAAGAGGAGAGGAGGGGCACTCTTGGAAAGGTATAAAATGTAACTTTATTTTCAAATGAGTTTCGGATTTTAATGGTCCCACATTGATGTGTTTAGAAGATAAGGTGATAAGGGTTCGAAATACACCCATCCAATAGGTTTTGGACATGTGTAGGTCTTATATTTTACATTATCTTTCCATTTTATTTAAATCCTTTAATAATGAGGTAGTCGCTGCATCATCATGATGTCATAAATAATTTAATAAATTTAATGTCTAAAAATTATAAAAAAAATATCATTATGTAGGAAATATTTTTAGATTTATAATTAATATTTATAGTCCAAAATATCATTTATTTAGACAAAATTAAAAATAGTTTACTTAGGTGATACATTCTTTATTACATTTAACATTTTTTAAAAATAAAAAGATAAAAAGTCACTTTCTCACAAAAGTGATTCCATGGGGCCCCCAGGTTTGGCACAAGGCATACCATGTTCGGCCATGAGACAAATAGTAGCCTTAGGACACATGTTGTGGTCATTTTTTATTATTATGATATTATTTTATTATCTTTAACTACCTGATTACTCATTAATCAAGATAATTAAAGTTAATTCCCGTCGTTACTATTCATATTGTCCAAAAACAAAATAGTCTTAATTAAATAATTTGGACCTTATGATTCCAAATATTTATTCAATTTTACCAAATTCCAAACACATAAGTTGCAATAATTAATTTAAAAAAACTTCCCATTGTCAAAACAAATACCAGGTTTTTTTAGAAACAATATTTATGAAAAGTATGGCACTTGTTTATGCCTAATTCCAAAGTGAAATTAATCCCAATGACCATAATTTAATTACATGGTAAAAATATATTATAATTAAACTTTAAAAAAAATTAAAAATATAATATAACCATATAATTAATTTATATGAAAAAGCAGTTTTGATGTAAAATGAAGTATTTTTCACTATTCATTGAAAAATGAACATTGTCAAAAAAATACCAAAAATTAACCCAAGGTAAATTTCAATGCCCCAATCATAAATAATATGTTTATTTTGAAAAAGAGAGCTTATAAAATTTTCAACAGTTTGATTTAGAAAAATGGTTTGCCATCAAAAGGTATTAAAACAATGTTTTAAAAATACTAGTGTATTCAATGCTTAAGATTGGATTCATTTGTATTTTAAGCCTCTAAAATATATTGGATAAATGTAAAAACATTTAACAAACATATATAATCATATTTTAGTTATTTCTATTCATTCTTGTCAGTACAACGGCTATGTGTTAACTACCATTTAAAATAATATTAATTTATTATTAGAGTGCAATGTATGATTTCAAAGTAACTCATTGTTGGGTATTGGGTAAGCCATTGAGCATAGCATTCCATTTAAATTAATATTGAAATTTTATTCACAAATATGGATAAATATAAAAATTTCATATTCTTTATTTACCTGGGGTGTTACATCCTTCCCCCTTTTGGGAATTGCGTCCTCGGAATTTTAAAATTGAGCTTGGAAACATCGTTGAAAGTCCCACATCGGAACAAGAGTCGGTAAAACAATCACTTTAAAATAAAGAAAGATAAGTACATATGTCACCCGAGTTAACCCATACTAGGATTCCATGTAGGAAAACATGGACATGAAGGAGAAAACATAGGGTCATATTCTGATGGAGAGTGATAGAAAACATGTTTAGGAGAAATTTAACCACAAGAAAATCACAAACTTGTGATGGGTTAAACGGTATTCGATTCCCCAGTAGGAAAAGATAATAGACAACATTTTTTTTAAGTTACTTTTTATTGAGGAATTTATTCATAAGGAAACATAATCACTTATCATGTTGACTTTCAACTTTTATTAGATTCCTTACACAAACTCATATTTTCTCCAAAAGACGAGTATTTAGGAACACTTGTTCACATTAAGAGTACTATAATCAAATTCTAGAGAATCAACTAATCCACAAAAGAGAACTATATACTTACCATGTTTTTAGACTCTAACCAAAACCAAAACCAAAAATGTTAGTACAAGATCAGATAATCCAGAAAAGGATAACCCTTTATAAAAAGAAAATCTATTCTTAATCTCCAAAATTTGTCCAACAAAACCCAAAGTTCAATGAGGACCATTCGATAAAAAAATTGACCATAAAATACTTCAAAGTAATCCAAACTAATATTGAAACCCAAATATTTGAATTATTTAGTCGTATAATCTTCCTTGGTACAAATTAACACCTATCTCCAAATAACATCAGCTACTCTTAAAGTCTCGTATTGAAAAGTAATTAACCTAATCACATATCCTCCATGATAGGTTAATAAATTTCCATAGATAACCCAAAATCAACTTACTCTTAATTAATAAAATCATCTAACTAAAACAGAATTAGTCAACCTAACCAGGGTCTTCACGTAGTCCAGTGGTAGGAGATAAATACTAGTCGCACTTTGGTTTTGGGTTCGATTCCCGCATCTTTGTCCTACGCGACAAGTTGTCACACGGTCTGCATGATGTCCTTTTTCCAAAACTATATAATTATCAAAAAAATTCCCAAAACAAGATAAAATCTTCAAAAATAAACATAACATATTTTTACCTCAAGTTTATCTCATGCATTTCATTTTCCATCATAATATATAATTACCCATAATTACCTCAAAAGTAAGGATCATATAAACCCTAATGGTTACCTTTATAATTATTACCTGAACTTCCACGTCGATTGGTCATCTCGTACATAATTCATTATAGAACATACAAAGGTTAAACTGGTTGATCATGACTCCTTGATAGTTGGTTTAGAACCACCATGAGTTTCCTCATTGAATACCCCATTTTATCCAGTCTCTTAAATAGATAACCACCACAGTTTCCTTCAAACCAACTGTCACTTTGGTGCCTGCTAGATCTATCCATTTACTAAAACCAAAAAGGTCAGTGTGAGTATATAAACATAACCATCATGTACTAATTAGTAAGATAAACACTAAGATATACTTACTCATTCACTTTATCTAAAAACTATGACACTTTCTAAAATCCTAGCCAAAATGGTAATGTCACTTATGCTTAAAGAATACCCTAACCTCTAAAGTTTTCTAAACCGACCTCTGATAACAACTATAAGTCCCTAGCCTTAAACATTACTTAATATTAAGTTATTACAAGATTACACATTGATGATCTTTTTAGGTTTATAGTTTTAGAGAATTAGATCATGAAACTTCCATTACATTCCACATTTAAACAAAGTGGTTACATAAAAGACAGTATTCATTCTTCCCATCAACGGAAACATATTTAAAATAAAACATGGATTCTTTCTTGACACATCCTTGACACTATCATCAAATCATGTACCTTTCCCTTGACCTGTGAAAAACATTTCAAAAAACATGGGATGAGCATAAAACACTCAGTAAGGGTTATAAAAAATATGGAAAAGAAACATGAGTTTATATATACATAATAATGAAATCATACTTTACCCATAAAACATAGGCACATTAACATACCTCATCAAATCATGAATAAATCATAGAAATCATAAGACATAAAAGGTAACATGAGGCATTCATAACATTCTTACGTAGGGAGTAACCCTCTTGGTTACGTTTGGAATACCCACCACAGAATATTCCCTAAATCTCTTCGGATAAACCTTAATGTTTCACTCCTTCGCGTTACCCAATGCATTGGAGAGCTATATCGGGCTCACCCGCCCTTAGTTTATCACGGATCCACCCATTTTCATAACAATGCCCCAGAACCATAACATAAACGTATCACATAAAACATGCATAAAGGAAACATAACATTTCCACATTTCAATCACAATATAACATTTTAGTATATTGAAATAATGAATCCATTCAAAAAGAAACCATTTCCAAAACCATTTAAAACATTTAATAAAGAGATTTTTGAATCAAAGTGTCCCATACCACCTTATATCATTTAAAATTTTAAACCATTAATATCCCTATAAATAAATCCTTAAAACCATTTTGAAGACATGGATATTAATAAGAACAAATAATTAAAACATTTAAAGCGATATTTTGGATAAAGGGGTTTTACCAAAATTAGAGACACTTGAATACAATAATTGAGGAATAACATTTATTCAGAACATTATAATATCATGAGAATAAATGTATTCATGATATAATATTCCAAAGGACAGTATATACACCATATAAGAGTGAATTGGTGCATAACAACAATGAAGTCTCAATAGAAATGTCAAATGTGATGAAATCCCTTATAAAGAAGGTATCCTTAAATTAAGGACAAATCAATCTCAAAATTATGTGTGACAAATATAAATACACCAAATATAAGTGGATATTAAGTGTAAAAAAATAAAATGTCATTAAA
This sequence comes from Viscum album, assembly GCA_963277665.1. Classification (NCBI taxonomy): domain Eukaryota; kingdom Viridiplantae; phylum Streptophyta; class Magnoliopsida; order Santalales; family Viscaceae; genus Viscum; species Viscum album. The sequence continues at coordinate 1,647,188,304 of OY728155.1, read as the reverse complement.
AAATATTCAAATGATGGAATATTCAATAACTACATGTTGAACCCAAAGAAATCGAAATTGGGTTAAAAAGTTTCCTTGGTAAAATTCGACAGCGTAATGGCATCACTTCAAAATTCAGAAAATGAGTTGATGAGAGATAAAAAGGTTATCTCATCACTTGGACATAAAATTTACATCAATAAGGATATAAAAGAACATATCCCAACATAATAGTATGTGAATTAAAAGACATTACAAAAGAAGTCTTTTAAAAAGTGGAGGGTGAAAGGTCCCCTTACCGAGTTGGTTATCTTTCAAAACGTACACCCCATGGAAGAAGGGTCATACAATGAAGATGTGAATACCCATAAATGAAATTATACTACAAAAATTGTATAATAATGGGCAGTAAATACACCACTCAAAGGAAAATGTGGCAAATGTATCATAAATCTCACGGGAATAAAAGTGAGATGAAAAATCCCTTAGGAAAACTCGGTAGCCTAACGGCGCCACATAAAACTTCCAAAATGGATTGATGAGAGAGAATAGGTTATCTCATCATATTAACATAAAGTTTAAAGAAATAGGAATATAAAATGACATCCCCCAACAAAACAAATATGAGCATAAAAGAAGTGACATAAAGGATAGTACTTAAAAAGAAAGAGAGAGGTTAGATCTCTTACGAAAATTCGGCAGCCTAACGACGCCACTCAAAACATCCAAAATGGATTGATGAGAGAGAATAGGGTCTCTCATCATATGAACATAAAAATTACAGTAAGAGTAATATAAAAAAACATCCCAATAACAAGAAACATGAGCTTTAAAAGGAATGACATAAAAGAGTGTACTTTAAAAGAAAGAGAGGAGTCAGATCCCTTACCTCAAGTCCAATTTGTCTTCTTTGTTTCTTTATATTTATGATTAATAAACTTTGGCCAAATTATAATTGCTTAAGGACCTCCTTTAAAGATTATTATACAGTTCATATCAAATATTATAATGTTATAATAATTGTTTAATAATGTTAGTTCATATTAGAGTTTTTTGCCGATGTTTGGTACATGAGTCAAAATTGAACTTGTTTGAAAAAATGATTGTCCATGTAGTTATAAGTAAATAATTTCCAGAATAGTATTAATGATTAAAATATCATATATTTACAGTACATATTCATTTTATACTATTCCATATCATTTGGAGATAAAAACGAAAAGCACCGTTCAAGGAGACAGTAGGTCGTACGTACGCATGAACGCTACTTTAATTTTTTATTTGTCATATTAACAGAATTAAAAATAAAATATATATATATATATTATAATTAGAGTATAATATATATGTTATATTGGTCTCATATGATGATTAATTTTATTCTTTATACGTTCCATGTATTGCACGTACGAGTCACATCACTTGAGGGGGTGGTAGTCCTCACTTCCTCATATGAAATTATCGCATTTACACGACATGAAAAGAATAAAGGTATGGATTAAATATAAAATATAGAAGCATATAGTAAACATAAAAACCATATATATCATATATAAAATACAGTGACATCATAATGGCCACCTTTAAATTTGTTAAAAGAATATTGAACAATCATCGTTTTGTGAAGCAGAAAATCGACAACCACAGAAACAGTATGTTCTTTAACCATTAGACGAAAGTGTGTGTAATTATTCCTCGAATCCATCTTATAACAAAATCCTAGTATATTGAAGATACTGGAGTTGTTACAAAATAAATGAATAAAATGATTTTAGGGGGTTGGAGAAGCAAAATAAATCAAAAGGACACAAGTGAAGACATTACCTTAAAATTGGGTAACTCCCTTTGGTTTGAGCACAAAGGCTTCCTTGGGAGGACTTATGCACAATGTGAGGCTTCAAGGAGTTAGAGAGAAATGTTCAGAGACAAAATGGGTAGGTTTTGGCTGAGCCAAAGTCTTTGGATGTTTGGGTAAGGAGGTAGAGGTGGGGGCCTTTTATAAGAGGATAGGAGGGGCACTCTTGGAAAGGTATAAAATGTAACTTTATTTTCAAATGAATTTCGGATTTTAATGGTCCCACATTGATGTGTTTAGAAGATAAGGTGATAAGGGTTCGAAATCCACCCATCCAATAGGTTTTGGACATTTTTAGGTCTTATATTTTACATTATCTTTCCATTTTATTTAAATCCTTTATTAATGAGGTAATCACTACATCATCATGATGTCATAAATAATTTAATAAATTTAATGTCTAAAAATTATTAAAAAAATATCATGATGTTGGAAATAATTTTATATTTCTAATGAATATTTATAGTCCAAAATATAATTTATTTAGAAAAAATTAAAAATAGTTTACTTAGGTGATACATTCTTTGTTACATTTAACATTCTTTAAAAATAAAAAGATAAAAAGTCACTTTCTCACAAAAGTTATTCCATGGGGCCCCCATGTTTGGCACAAGGAATACCATGGTCGGCCATGAGACAACCAGTAGCCTTAGGACAAATGTTGTCATCATTTTGTATTATTATGGTATTATTTTATTATCTTTAACTGCTTGATTACTCATTAATCAAGATAATTAAAGATAATTACCGTCGTTACTATTCATAATGTCCAAAAACAAAAGAATCTTAATTACATAAATTGAACCTTATTATTTCAAATATTTAATCCATTTTACCAAATTCCAAACACATAAGTTGCAATAATTAATTTAAAAAATCCTCCCGTTGTCAAAACAAATAGCGGGTTTTTTAGAAACAATATTTATGAAAAGTTTGGCACTTGTTTATGCCTAATTCCAAAGTGAAATTAATCCCAATAACCATCATTTAATTAAATCGTAAAAATATATTCTAATTAATATTTAAAACAAATTAAAAATATAATATAACCATATAATTAAATTATATGAAAAAGCAGTTTTGATGTAAAATGCAGTATTTTTCACTATTCATTGAAAAATGAACATTGTCAAAAAAATACCAAAAATTAACCCAAGGTAAATTTCAATGTCCCAATCATAAATAATATGTTTATTTTGAAAAATAGAGCTTATAAAATTGTCAAAAGTTTGATTTAGAAAAATTGTTTGCCATCAAAAGTTAGTAAAACAATCTTTTAAAAATACTAGTGTATTCAATGCTTAAGATTGGATTCATTTTTATTTTAAGCCTCTAAAATATATTAGATAAAAGTAAAAACATTTAAAAACATATATAATCATATTTTATTTATTTCTATTCATTCTTGTCAATACAACGGTTATGTGTTAACTACCATTTAAAATAATATGATTTTAATATTAGAGTGCAACGTATGATTTCAATGTAACTTGTTGTTGGGTATTGGGTAAGACATCGAGCATAGTGTTCACTTTAAATTAATATTGACATTTTATTCACAAATAGGGATAAATATAAAAATGTCATATTCTTTATTTACCTGGGTTTTTACATACCATACCTCCAATTATCTATAATATTACTTGATTATTTCATTTCATGTCATGCATCATTAAATGTTCCTAGAAGTTGGAACCATAAGTTTGGAATAGGCCACATAAACCTACATGAAAAGACGCACAGAGATAGTAATGAATTTGAACACATTGAAAGGAAGCATGATAGGGTGAAACTATAATTTCAAATTTCAATCTAACAATGAATCCAAAGGAATTACGGAAGGATCAGTTCTTATGATGTTGAAGAAGGACAAGAAATATTTGGGGAATGGGATTGGTACTTCATGTACAATGGTGCCAGCTGTTAGTATGGTTTCCCCTGAAATGGAACTCAATCTAGATGCTTTAAATGAGAGGGAAGAAGAAACACCTCCTTTGTCAACATTGAGATAACCTATTCTATGGGTAAACATGTTGTTGTTTCCTATTAGGATATTTTAATTGTTCATAAGGAGAGGAATGAAATTCTAGATGGGAATGACCATTTAAATGCCCCTTTGTATGGGACTTCAGAGGGGATATCAGGTTTGGGAGAGTAATTATTCAAATGGATCAAGGGGGATCGGGACTCTACAGATCTTCATGAGGAAGATTACATACAATATGGTAACAACCATTGTAAAATAATCTCTAGAAATATATCTTCTTTCTCACCTATTCTAGGTAAGTTATATTTTTATGGGGGTTTTTAAAGGCATTATCACTTTTACTGGTAATGAGGTAAGGGGGTCTATCCTAGCGATGAAAACTGCCACTCGGAGTGATGCCTCTCTGAATATGAAGGCTCGCAGATATTCAGTCCCCAAACATAAATCATGAAGTCAATGTAATAATTCTAATGAAGCTTCATCTGAGTATAAGATAGAATGAAAGAGGTACATAGATGGAAACAACCTGAAGGATGATGAATATACTAGGACGACCAAGAATAGTTCTGATAGGGGAATCCTAGGTCAGCATGGTGAGGCTGAGACTTCTTCAGGTAGTACTGTAGTTTCAAAATCTCATACACATGGTTGGATTGAACTCGAAGTAGCATTTCTAGGAATTGGGGGCTATAAAAACAATCAATCTGTCTGGATTGGTTCTTCCTCCTAGTAAATTATAGGCTGAGATGGACACTTTTAATAAGGGTGAGGTGGTGGCTGGTTTTGACAAGGGTTAGACATCTCATTCACTCTCTATGACATCTTCTAAGGATCCTAGCCCAAAAAATATACAATATGTCTAGGTGGATTTTATATAAGATAAAGGGATGTCCAATGAGACCTTGTATAACAATTTTTTAACCATGATGTTGGTACTTCTAGTGCTTCTACTATTTAAGTTGTGAAGGAATATGGAACTAAGAGTACATGTGAAGGATTAACATCCCTAGGAACTTCACATAATGAAAACCTGAATTAATATTTATTTCATTGAATACAAAAAAAATCATAAAATACTAATAAACAATATAACAGAATAAGTGTGCTACAAATATTCATATAATGAATTTAGGTACATAGAAACTTATAAAAATATTTATATGATATACAAATTCCAAACTAAAAAACTTTTAAACAAAAATGATGGAATAAAATATGGGTATACTCGAATGTATGTTATTGTGTATACCTCAAAATCATTGTAATTTATTATTACCCAAAAAATGAATCGTTGGTAAAAAAAATAAATTCTCATTGTTGGCACATACCATAAAAAAAGCTGAAACACATAACATGGTGATTTTGCATCATTACAAATCAAGCAGTTAGCAAATGATGCACCTTTGATACAAATCGAGTTCCTACATCAGTTTTAGTAAATGATGCTCCCATCTCTATAGTACTATTGTACTTTGGGCTAGTCTTCAAATGGACTAAACATATTCATTTCGGTGTTTAGAATTCTCTTTAGTGGCTTCATCTAGAACATGATAGTTGTAAACTTCTTCAGATTATTTTGTAGGTAAACCTACTAAATATAAATAGAGAACTTTAGTCTAGTAAATTTCATGACAATAATATTTTAGTAAATTTACCCCATAAAACATTTATATTTAGGCATCATTTTTCTATAAATAGCCCAGTAGAATGTTTTATAAGAAACAATAATTTCATTATTTGATCCTACTAAAATACAAATGGAACATTACTTTTCTAGCACAACCAAATTGGAATTTTCCTTCTTGTATTCAGTAGCCATTGTACCACAAGGTGAGGCCAAGATAGTCATGATATTGACATTTATATGTAAATAGATGGTCAGAAAAACTGAATAATATGTAAGGATCAATTTAAAATGAATAAATTTTTCCATATTCATTATTTGGATCACAAATATAATGATGTTGTAGGATCATCTATGAGAAGGATTAGAGGATATCATATTTATTGTCTGAAGTTGAGCGGGAATAAAACTAATAGTGGTCACTGGCACAATAACCTACAAATCCAGGGAAGCTCCACACCATTCTTCCTAATAAAGACATGTGAATTAACCATTAGATTGGTTAATTACATAAATTCAATGACAGTCCCCAAAGTGATCCAATGGTTACCCAGATAGAAAAAATATATAATTTCATTATTTGATAATAATTTGAAACAGAAAAAAATCTGGAGGTAAAGACTACACAGTACCTTCAAAATACCGAAATAGAAGTCAAAAAATAGTGGGTATTATCTCTAAGAACACATAAAATAGTTAGCAAGAATATGATGTTTACAAATTTCAACCTAGAAGAAGAAATGCAGTATGATTTTATGATACATTCAATGTAAATGCAGCTGAAAAAAATAGTAAGGTCTAATGAAATGTTTTAATGAAAATAAAAGACAATGAAGATAGAAATCATTATACCTGAGTGGATGAAAAATTTGATGTTGTTGTATGAAATCATCTGTCAGTGTTGAAACTGACTCATAAACATCCTACAGATTCATTTTCCTATAACGCAGTTGTAAAATAGAGTTTACAAAACTCTGGATTCTTTCTTTTCATAAAATCAAATATAAAGATTCAAAGATATCAAAAATGTTCCTATTATGGTTAAAAGAAACTGGTCTTTCAATAATTTGTTAGCATGAAAACCATCCATCGGCTACATTATTTAGGTAAAATAAGAATTAAACAGATGAATATATTGTTATGATATCATTTAAAAATTGGAACTTGTAGTTACTGACAATCAGAATGTGTCCTTTCAATATGTCACAAGGTTGAATTATACGAATTTCAAATTATGTTCCATGATAAGAATAATTAATCAGTTTCGTTTAACTCTATTTATGTAATTCCCAACTCATCCCAAAAAAATTAGGAATATTTTGAATACTATAATAAAAAATTTATAAATTTTTAATACATTAACTGAACAACCCATCACATAGGAACCATGTACACATAAAATAACCATTTTATGGTCTACAAACTAGAACAACCTTTTTCTTCATGATCACTGTTATAATATAAAAATGTGTTTTTCCACCAATTTCCTATATAATGTACCATGATAGTAAGCATAAGTATAGAATAATGGGTTCTTCAATGCATAAAAAATGGAATTGGCATACCATATGGTAGGATGATGCATCTCTGTTGACCTATATCTTTCTGATTATATAATATTTCAAGATGAATGAGAAGTGTAAAATCTTATTAATCATAATAGAAATTGAGAATCTTGCTATTATCTAGCTTTAATTCAAGTAAATGATTGTTTGTTTACCCAGAGATGAATTATAATTTCATGTGTCTATTCTAGCTTTAAACATTAGATTAATGATGGAAACACAATAAAAACAACCATGAAAACAATAAACAATTATGAAATTGCAAGGATTTAATCTAGAAAGGTGAATTCTCAAATCTGCATGGCGGGACGTGGAATCATTCATGGTATATTTTTGAATCGTTAGATTGCAGCCATCAAATGAACTATGCATGGTTCAATCCAACTAGTATCACCTCATAGAGTCAAAATAGAATCCAAATAATGTTACATGCTTAGTCATTCTAGGTATATTTACATATATTGAAATGATACCTAAAAAATTCTACGTATTGCATATTGTAACAAAGACATATTGAAACAAAATAATAATTTTATGGAAGCTGAACATAATAATATGTGATGCATTTAAAGTAGCACATTAATTTATAGTAAAAATACTACTCTAGAGATGGTAAAACATAAAATTAAAAGTGCACTACATACTAACAGTGAACACAAAATTCAATCTATGAACAAATAATGTCTAAAACATACCAAAAAAATCCCAAGAATATCACTCATCTACATAAAATCCCTGAAAAAGTTGAAAGGAGTAGGATATATGAACTAATAACGTAGTGAATGTTACCATGAAATACATTCTTTTAATACCTCATTGAATATAAATTTATAAACTTATAGTTATGTAAAATTGGATTTCATTCTATCTTTCCAAATCTAAACATAATATATGTCTTCTACAGATGTTAGGCTAGTAAAATGACTGACCCATAGATTTTTACCTATAAGAAATCACATATGAAAAACATCTAACAATATAATAAATCATTTTATGCATAAAATTTATAATTCTGAGGCACAATAACATGAGGTGGGTAGTTAATGGAAAATCTACACCATAAAAAAACATCAAATTCGTTGTGGGTGTCCACTGACGTTCAAAGTTCCACCTTTGCAGGGATGTGACCCAATGTCACATTTCTAGTTTTACGAATTTAATTTTGGTGAAACCATTGTGTGAAACATGATATGAAATACAATACATAATCTAGTGGGTTGTACTTTGTGTCCCACTGGTCAATGTTCAAGATCGTCTGGGCTCCACTTCGGGGTTGGAACCAGATGTATATCGCCATGGAGGGGTGAATTTTATCAGGAGTGAAGAGATAACATTCAAGATGATGGATGAAGGTATATGGGGGATAATAAGTAGATGACATGTCTTTTGTATGAGAATTAAATGACAACACTAAACACATTCCATATTCCCAATTATAACCTTCCGATGTGTGAAATCATAATATAATCTAGTCCATCTGTGAAATCTAATTAGAACACTATGAAACTGATATTAGTTATAGGTGAGGGGAAAAATAGCACATATTCTAAAGATTACACAGATTCTTGATTTTGCATAGAAAACAATCTCCAGATTTCATGCAGCAATAAACCTACCTAGAATATACATACTAACCCACCTATCTTCTACATATATTACAAAAAGCGACGAGGATTCATTATATGATATTGAAAAAAATAAACCAAACTCCTAATTTTAAAATTAATATAGAATAACAATGTCCTGTTTTTAGTTAAATTATCCATAATATGTAATATAATTATTTCTCATATTAGATAATCAATATTATAATATTTATATGTTCTTTCAAGTTGAAAATAAAATATCGAAACCACTATAACTTATAGGCACTACCTGAAAAGACAGTTTCACTCAAATAAGAATAATAAACCTTTTTTAAATTTAATATTATTATTCATATGATGAATATTAGATATTCAATATTAGAAATACAATATTTTAGTCATATTATGAATATGAATTCCGCATATACTAAATATGTAAAATGCCTTCAATATAATATTTTTAAATCTAATATGAGAAATATCTATATTATGTATTATCAGAAAAAATTAATCACATGGTATATGATTTAACTCAATAGAGCCTACTAAGGACTGAAAGCAAGCAGAGGCAGACTAGGCAGAGGTAGATGAGCAGGAGGCAGAGCAGGCTAAGGGTGACTGAGGTGGAGTAGAAAATGTAGGTATCATATAAGCTTCCAAAATCATTAAAGATAAATCTATATGTATGAACAAGTAAAATATCTAGATTGAACAAGTATAAAATGTGCATTATTTCCCCAAAAAATCGTATACTAATCATCAGTGAAGATATAAATATGATTCTTCCAAATACAGAATAATTTCATACAAATAGTAACCATGATAAGGTTATGAATATGTTGATTCTGAGTCAAATTGGAAACATCACTCATGAAGGTATTGTTGTCATCACCCAACATAGGTTCTTATATGAAGAGGATAAAAATAAAACACTATACCATATTAATAAAATTCAGAATGAAGGATACAATGGTGAAAACATTTTGGAGGATTCATAAAGAGGACTACAAAAGGAAATTTTATACCAGATCATCAGTAAGAACCAACTCATATTGAAAAAGCTACGTACAATGAGTATATCCTTTCCAAACACCTGAAGAAATTTGTTCTCGATCAGTAAAATAGAATTGTAAACATCAGGACAAGAAATAAAGTACCAGCACTAATAGATTGTTTTGGGATACAATGCAATTGAAAGTAATTTGGGATTAACTAGGATTTGATGTAAGACAGAAAAATTAGATAAAAATATAACATCTTATAAAAAGAACAGTAGAAATATAATACAAAAGGGAAGAATCATAAGGGAGAGGACGAAAATGGAAAGGATATGTTTCATAAGAGGTGAAATAAAACTCCATTACTGTAAACTGGATACCAAAAAACAATAAAACTTGTATTCATTTTCATATGTTATTAATTCATAAAAAACAATACATAGTGTAGTCAAAAGTGAAATCAAATTACCTACATTCATAAGTTGAAAGTAAGGGATGTTAACTCTTCGATTTTACAACATAACACCAATATTCATTTTCAATTATTGTTGTATTCACATTTTCTGAAAAAAACCATTAAAAAACAGTCAACTAATCTTATAAATATATAATGATGAATTAAAGGGAAGAAAATTTAACTATAGGAGTGATATCTAGCATGAAAACCATCCCTCAAACTGAAAGGAAAAATGTTTCTATGATGATTCATCCATCCAATTAATATTTTAATGGTTCGACCAGAGAATGTCATGAATTATTGATGATTATCACCCATTTAAGGAACCTTTTCATGAATAGTAACGAACCAAAAACATAGATTCTTGATGATAGAGAAATACAAACTTACAAAATTAATGAATTAGATAAAATAAATTTGTAATCCAGAAACTGCATATGCAACATCTAAGTACGTAAGTCAACTCATGATATTGATATAACTAATAGATCACATACCAATAAATAGAAGAGGAACGTTATCCTTTTTGAGCTCCAAATAATATTGAAGGAAACATAGGTCATTCTTATTTTAATAGCATGTTCTTATCAGAGATCATATCTATTTCAGCATCTTGCTCTCCTATATCTGCATGAATAAATGTTGGAAATTTATAACACATTTGGTTAATATATCTTTAGTGCATAACAAACTATACACAATGTACTGAATAGGGGAAAAAATTACCTACATTCATATGTTGCATGAAATGGAGGTTGACTCCAAGATTTGATGATATAATACCTACATTTATTTGAAATCCATGATGTTGTATTCTTATCTACTAAGAAAAAAAACATGGAAGTCAAACAAAACACTAAACATTTAATCCTGAATATAAGGAAAAAAGAGGTGATTAAATGAGTAACATCCACCCTGAAAACCGCCCCACAACATGGAAGATAATATTACAATAAATCTATATTCAAGAATACATATATTTTAATACAATACAGATATTTTTTATTAATATACTGAAATGAAAGACTGAAATGAAGAGATCAATGTTTCAGAGAAAATTGGAAGAGAAAATTACCCTATACATGAAATGGATGAGTCTGTGGTTGATCTTCGGTGCGACAATAAGATAATTTATCGTGGAGAAATGTTGGGTTTACTATAGGAATTTTATTTACCCACTGAGCTAGGGCTTTGAGGATGGAGATGATAGTCCAGATGAAGGGAGATTTGGGGCAGGGATCCGAGATTTTTCTGGAGAAGATGGGTTCATGTGAGGAAACAATGACTTTGAGGAAATTTCCTCTAGCGTTGGAGGGAGGCGAAAATGTGAGTTCCATTGGGAGAACAAGAGCGGAAGAGGGAGAACATGAGTAAAAGAAACCATAGAAGATTTGGAGGGTAACTGCAAGAGAAACATGGTTTACATGAGTGGTGTAGGGAGAACGCGAGTAGTGGAGTGATTACAGGAGCGGCGAGATGAGAACGCGAGCAGAAGAGGGAAATAGCGATGAGGATGTCAGAGGTGGTTTTTGGGAAGAGTTGGACTGGGGTATGTGAAATCGTAACAGAAACCATAGTTGTAAAGACCCAAATCTTGACTTACAGGGATAATAGATTAATTTTGTAGAATAATTAATACATAACAAGAACCAACACTCAAATACCATAATAGTTTAGTGTCTTTTGAAACACGGAACATAATCTTCTAATCCTGGTGAAAGATCTTCAACATCTCCCATAAAGATCTTCCCCTTTTGTTTTCTTACCAAAAAACTTTCTTTATATTCTGGGGAAAAGAAAATATATAAAGGGTGATATCAAATGCTAAGTAAGGGTAACCATGGAGAATATAAAACAGACCATATACGTTTGAACATAAAAACATGAACATAATGATTAAACATCAAAATCTTGGGCAATGACCAAAAACATGGAAGTACGTAAGGCATAGATCATAATGGAACATAAATCATCATAAAATATAATAGGAATAAATCATGTAATTGAGGAAAAACATTTATCACATGATATTATTTCCATAATAGCCAAGGCATTGCTGCCAAGACCATATTAGTGGACAAATTCCATTACTGAACCATTTTTACTTGTCATTCCAGCCCTGTATTACTGAACCGGATTTACTTGTTGTTCCTTCCATGTCTAACTCATGAGATACAAATCTTTACCCAATTAATTGGAGGGAGGTATATTTCCCACCCATCTCATAATGAAATCATTCTTTCATGTGTCACCAAATAAACATACATCATTCATAATATCCTAATTCATAAAATGGGTTTCATAAACATCATTACATCATAACATAATCCATATAAAACAAATGGATATCATTTCATCATAAGAGAAGTGAAATCATGTAAATCATTGATACATTATACTTGAAACATACACATATGAAATAATGTTTTCCTAAATGGAAAATGGTTTTTATGAAAACACTTGAAAAGAATTCTTGAGGAAAATATCTTTTCTTCTTCAAAATCATTATATTTTCACAAAATAACATGAAATTTTAAAAGAAAAGTATTTTGTTGAAAATAATCATAAAATATTATAGAGTAATCTTCTTTAAAGTAAAGAGTTATGAAACCGTAAAAATCCGTTCATGCCGTATAAGTTTAAAAAAACATTATCCTCGTACTTTTGTCAGAAAAGTCAAAAAGCTCCCTGTATGGTAAAAAAAATTATTCCTTCTTTAACACAAAGTAAAATTCAAAGATGGGTAAAAAGGACTTTAAACATAAATGGAAACATTTTTAGAAAATAGGGACAATAATGATAAATATAACCCAGTAAATACCTACGAATAAACAATATCTGATAAAATCGAGATTGGAAAAGTTATCCCTTACCTTAGGTCTGATATGCTTCGTACAGATCCGAACCTCCTGTATAATGATTTAAATAATTTTATTTATTTATTATAGAATCATATTAATTGATATGATATCATGTATGGTTCACTTATGACTTTATATTACGCGTTCATTTGTAAATTCCATGTTAAAGCATTGTTTTGGTAAAAATCGTTTTATTTATCGTACACGTTTGGACTTGTTGTTCTTGATATTATTATTACTTATATAATTATTTAATTACTTCCAGAATGTAAATAATGATTTATATATCATATATATTCAGTATATATATATATATATAATAGATAGATAAATGAAATTAAATACACCGTTCAGGGAGACGGTAGGTCGTACGTACGCATGAACGCTGTTTTCATTTCCTTATTAACATGAAAGGAATTAAGTAGATGATATATATATATATATATATAAATTAATACAGTAGTTTATCATGTCATATATTAAATTATTATTCATTATATATACTTTATAATCATTCTTGAGTGGTTAACAGGGAATATGAATCTCATCGCGTCGTGGAGACGGTAATCCGTACAAATGCACGAGCGATGATATTGTTCCCATAATTATTAAATTGAATTGGTGTGGATGATATAATATCTCAGAATCAGTATGATTTTATAATAACTATATATAGTTTTTCTTTTCTCCATTATACCTGTCCAAGTAAGGTGGAGGTGGAAAAAAAATATTACACCATGGCGTGGAGACGGTATTCCGTACGTACGCATGCGCGATGATTTCATTTTCTGTAGGATGGATAGAAGGTGAAATGGGGTTGTTTCATATTTATAATAACATTTCAGTATATTAGTGATACTAATGTTATTACTTTATAATGAAACAACTAAAGAAGAAGAAGTTTAAGAAGATAGAAAACTTGAATCAATTAGTAGAAGAGATTACCTCTTCTTCGACACACCTCTTTTAAGCTTCCTCTTAAGGAACTAGAGTTTATATTTTGAGAAGACCAGAACCTCTATAATTTTTATAGGGAAGTTGGGAAGAGAAATGTTTAGGGTTTGGACGATCATGAAGGTAGAAAAACTATGTAATGAGAAGAGGGAGGAGGTTCCCTTTTATAAGGGAGGAGAGGGCAACTTAGGAAAAATAGAAAATATTATTTTACTATGTCTTCTTGTTTTCTTACACTATATGGTTAATAAACATACTAGAACTAGCCAAACGAACCCCAAGTGTTTCATTATAAATATATATAATTTTATCTAAGTCATTTAGATGAACCTTATATTTTTAGTAATATAATAACAATTAAAAAAATAATATTTTTTAAAAAAACTATTTTATGTCAATTTTGACACTATTTAGTAATTGATTTTGTAAAAATAATAACAGCATGATTAGTTAGAAAATATTTAATTAAATCAATAATAACTTGTCATATTAACCTATAAAATTAGTGGAATTCATTAAAAGTTTCAAATTAAATTTATTTTGGTATTTATAATATCAATTATGTTAATATTTTATTAATAAGATAATTACTACATCATCATTGTGTCATAAATAAATTACATTATATAATGTATAAAAATTATAAATAAATAAAAATTATGTAGGAAAATATTTTATCTTTCTAATGAATATTTTTAGGCGAATTTATCTTATGTATAACCCTATATTAAAAATGTTTTAATTATTAAACTTGGATTTTAGCTATTTTAACTATTCATTAAATAAAATAATAAATGTCCTAATCTAATCTAACTGGACCTAAAGGGTAATATTTTATTTCTATGGTTGTTTTTGTCGAATTACACTTATCCAATTGAATTAGTACATGTGTTAGGGTAATAATAATATCATTTTTACACTTAATTACCCTATTTTCTTTTAACCGTGGTAAATTAAAGTAAAAAGTTACTATTCACCAAAAATTGTTTTTGTATTATTGAACCACATTTTACTCCTTGATATTAACCCTGTATCTCAGATTTTTGAAATTCCACTCACAGATGTGGTAAAATTATGTTTTAAGTAAATTTTCAAATTCTCCTAGGAGGTTGGTAAAAGACGGTGAAAAGTTCAATAAAATTTATATATATCTAAAATTGTTATAAAATGACTCCAATGAATTACATTGAACATTTATAGAAATTATGTATATATTTTGACCTAAAATAAATTTAAATAAATTAAATGATTATTTAAAATAAATTGGTTTTAACGAATAACTCATTGTTTTCACTATTCATCAAAAATTGAACGTTTTCTGGAAAATACATAAAAATCACCATAGGCTAATTTTGATATTCTGAATCCATAAATCAAGTCCATTTTGAAAGATAAAATTTATAAATTTTCATAAAGTGGGTATTAGTATTTGTTGAGCCCTCTGGAAGATTGTTAAATTCTTCCCATGATTGCTGTTTTAATAATCACAAATCACCGTTACTTAATCCGGTTGGATTTCTCATATGCATAATCAAAATCTCTTAGTGAATCTGTTTTTATTGGTTGGATCATGTCTTTATCTATGCTTGCTATTGTTTTAAATGTATTCTAGAAGTCTTCTGGATCAAACAGATACTTTGTGTTCTGTCAAGACAACAGTAGCACCGATCCATATCAAAGGACAACGGTCGCACCGATCCATATCAAAGGACAATGATCGCACCGATCCATATCAAAGGACAACGGTCACACCAATCCATATTGTAACACCCCAGGTAAATAAATAATATGACATTTTTATATTTATCCATATTTGTGAATAAAATATTAATACTACTTTAAAGGGTTTCTATGTTCGATAGCGTACCCGATACGCAACAAAGAGTTTCATTGAAATCTTACGTTGCACACTAGTAATAGAGTAATATTTTTTTAAATGGTAGTTAACATGTAGCCGTTGTATTGGCGGGAATGGATATAAATAACTAAAATATGATTATATATGATTTTTAATGTTTTTACATTTATCCAATAAAATATAAAGGCATAAAATACAGAAATAAATTGATTTTAGGCGTATATGCCCTAGTTTTCACTAAAGGTTCACTTATCGCCTTTTGATGGAGAACCGTCATTAAATATAGTTTTATTCACTCTTATACATTCTATTGGACCAAATAAAACTCTTCTTATGAATCGGGACATCAAAATTTACTTTGTGTAAATTTTTCGTATCTTTCCGATAAAGTTCATTTTTTGATGAATAGTGTAAAATGTTTTATTTTAATTCAAAAACTCTTTTTAATCTAATTTATTTATATGATTAGATTATCATTTGAATTGTTTTTAAATTGAAATTAGAATATATTTTTAACATTAAATCCAATATTGGTCATTGGAATTAATTTCACTTTGAAATCAGAATTAAACTAGTGTCAATCTTTTGATACTTATTGTTTCATAAAAACACGCTATTTGCTTTGACAGCGGGAATTAATTATTACATTAATTAATGTGACTTATAGGTTTTTAATTTTGTAATATAGAATTTATTTTTGAATTAGGAATATCAAATATATCTTAGGGTGAATTTTTGGGATTTTTCTGAAAAACTTCAATTTTTGATGAATAGTGAAACCACTAATTGGTACTTATAAAAACTGATTTTTCTGTTTAAATGAAATTTTGCCTTCTATGTGTTTTGATTTTCAAAATTCTGACATAAATGGTTTTCATTAAGAAGTAAAATTTGGTTCAATGGGATAAAAATAATTTATTGGTGAATAGTAACTTAATAAGTTTTTAATCGCGATTAGAGGTAATTAGTGTAGTTTAAGGTAAAAATAATGTTTTAAAAATATGAAATGAACTTGACACATGTCCTAACCTCATTGGATGTGTCATGGCCGACCATTACAACCCATGGTTCTACTTGGGGACCCCATGAAGCCACTTTGGTTGGAAAATGACATTAATATCTTTTTATTTAAAGTTAAAGTAAAAATGAGACAAACATGAAATGTTTTAATAACAAAATTTTTTACATGAGGTAATAAAAATCATATTTTTGACTATAAATACTCATTGGAAAGATAAAAAGATTTCCTACATCATAGTATTTGTTTTATAATTTTTAGACATTAAATAAATTAAATTATTTATGACATCATGATGATGCAGCGATGACCTTGTTATTTAACGATTAAAATAAAATGGAAAGATAATGTAATATCTAAGACCTAAACATGTCCAAAACCTATTGGATGAGTGGATTTAGAACCCTTATCACCTTATCCTCGAAACAAATCAATGTGGGACTTCTTAGATCCGAATACCGTTTTAAAATAAAGTGACGTTTCTTTACCTTCCAAGAGTGCCCCTCCTCTCCTCTTATAAAAGGCCCCCACCTCTACCTCCTTACCCACACTCCCAAAGCCTTTGTCTTGGATAAACCCTTCCCATTTTGTCTGCCCACTTCCCTCTCTTACTCCTTTAAGCCTCACTTTGGGAATAAGTCTTCCCAAGGAAGCCTTTGAGCTCAAACCAAAGGGAGTTACCCGATTTTAAGGTAATGTCTTCACTAGAGTACTTTTGTTTTATTTTGATTCTCCAACCCATAAACTCATTTTATTCATTTATTTTGTAACAAATACAGTATCATCAATATATTAGTATGTTTTTATAAGAAGGATTCGAGCTACACTTTCACACACCTACATCTAATGGTTAAAGAACATACTGTTTCCGTGGATGGCGAATTTCAGCCTCCCGAAACGATGATTGTTCAACATTCTTTTAACACCTTCAAAGGTGGCCATTAAGATGAAACTATATTTATATATGATATATAATATGTTTATTATTTCCTTAAGATTATGTATTTTTCATTTTGGGCATACCTTTATGGTTTCTATTATGGGTAAACACGATATCTTCATTTAAGGAAGTGCGGACTACCGCCCCCTCAAAGTGATTTGATTCGTTAATACCATATGTGGTACGTATAAAGGATATATTTAATGATATTATATATGATAAGATACTGGAATTAAAATAATATTATTTATCATTATGTTTTAATTCCATTAAATATGAAATAGTAATGGAAGTGGCGTTCATGCGTACGTACGAATTGTCGTCTCCATGAACTGTACATTTCATTTCTTATCTCAAAATGTAATGTAATACTATAAGTACATATATATAATGGATATATATGTAATATATTACATAAAAATTATGTATATCATTCTGGTATTATAATATATATATATATATATATATATCTCTCATTTTGTTTTAATTCCACCAATATGAAAAAAATGAAAGTAGCGTTCATGCGTACGTACGACCTACCGTCTCCATGAACGGTGCTTTTTGTTTTTATCTCCAAATGATATTCAATAGTATGAAATGAATATTTACTGGATATATATGATATTTTAATAATTAATACTATTCTGGAAACTATTTACTTATAACTACATGGGCAATCTTTTTTCAAACAACTTCATTTTTGACTCATGTACCAAACATCGACAAAAATGTCTAATATGAACTAACATTATTAAACAATTATTATAAAATTATAATATGTGATATGAGATGAATAATAATCTCTAAAGGAGGTACATAAGAAATTATTAATTGACCAAAGTTTATTATTCAGGAATATAAAGAAATGAACAAGACAAGTTGGACTTGAGGTAAGGGATCTTACTCCTATATTTCTTTTTAAGTACACTCTTTTATGTCATTCCCTCTAAAGCTCATCTTACTTGTTATTGGGATGTTATTTAATATTACTCATACATTAATTTTTATGTTCATGTGATGAGAGACCCTATTCTCTCTCATCAATCCATTTTGGAAGTTTTGAGTGGCACCGTTAGGCTGCAGAATATTCGTAAGAGATCTAACCTCTCTCTTTCTTTTTAAGTACTCTCCTTTATGTCATTTCTTTAAAGATTCTATTTGATATGTTGGGGGATGTTTCTTTATATTCCAATTTCTATAATCTTTAAGTTAATATTATGAGATACCCTATTTGATCTCATCAATCCATTTTTGTAAGTTTTATATGGCGTCGTTAGGCTGCTGAGTTTTCATAAGGGATTTTTCATCTCACTTTTATCCCGTGAGATTTATGCTACATTTTCCACAATTTCCTTTGAGTGGTGTATGTACTTCCCATTATTCTACTCTTTGTGTAATATACTTTCTTTTATTAGTATTTACATCAATGATTTATTGTCCTTCTTTCGTGGGGTGTATGTTTTGAAAGATACCCAAGTCGGTAAGGGAACCTTTCACCCTCATCTTTTTTAAAAGAATTATTTTGTTGGGTCTTTTAATTTGCATATTTTTATGTTGGGATATGTTCTCATATAACCTTATTGATGTAAATTTTATGTCCAAGTGACGAGATACACTTTTTATCTCTCATCAACTCATTTTTATGTGACACTGTTAGGCTGTCAGGGGAACTTCTTAACCCAATTTTGATTTCTTTGGGTTCAACATGTTGTTATTGAATATGTCATCCTTTGAATATGTGTGAATGACCATTGATTATTTTACACTTAATATCCACTTATATTTGGTGTATTCATTTGTCAAACATAATTATGTAATTGATATATCCTTAAACCAAGGATACCGTCTTTGTATGGGACTTCATCTCAATCTCCTTTCATTGAGGTATATTTTGTTTTATACACAACTTTTTTTATATGGTGTATAAACCCCTTTTACTTTTACATTTATTCAAAAATAATCTTTTTATACGAAGTGTTTACTAAATGAAAAAAGGAATGTTTTTGTCATACGTATGCGGTGACAACGACTTCTCCGCCGTCGTGACTGTTATTTGAGTTTCGGCTTCCTCTACAAGCCATACCTTCTTTTTACAAGAAAAATAAATACCATGTTTTAATTTTCTTTTATTTTGTTATTGAAAATGGTTTTCATAATATTTTTATATCAATGTGTGTTATTGATATCTTGTGATTGAAAGGTGGAAATTTTATGTTTCCATTATGCATGTTTTATGTGATACGATTATGTTGAGTTCTTGGGCATTATTATGAAGACGGGTGGTTCCGTGATAAACTAAGGGCGGGTGAGACCGATATAGCTCTCCAATGCATTGGGTAACGTGAAGGACTGAAACGTTAAGGTTTCTCCGAAGAGATTTAGGGAATATACTGTGATGGGTATATCAAAACCTAACCAAGAGGGTTACTCCCTATGTAAGAATGTTATGAATGCCTCTAGTTACCTTGATGTCTTATGTTTTCTATGATTTATTCATGGTTTGATGAGGTATGTTAAAATGCCTATGTTTTATGGGTAAAGTATGATTTCATTCTTATGTATATATGAACTCATGTTTCCTTTCCATATTTTTATAAACCTTACTGAGCTTTTTATGTTCATCCCAAGTTTTTGAAATTTTTTTCACAGGTCAAGGGAAAGGTACATGATGTGATGATAGTGTCAAGGATGTGTCAATAAAGAATCCATGTTTTATTTTCAATATGTTTTCATTGATGGGACGAATGAATACTGTCTTTTATATAACCACTTTGTTTAAATGTGGAATGTAATGCAAGTTTCATGATCTAATTCTCTAAAACTCTAAACCTGAAAAGATCCTCAATGTGTAATCTTGTAATAACTCAAGATTAAGTAAGGTTTAAGGCTGGGGCCTTATAGTTGGTATCAGAGGTCGGTTTAGATTACTTTAGAGGTTAGGGTATTCTTTAAGAATAAGTGACATTACCATAATGGTTAGGATTTCAGAAAGAGTCCTAGTTTTAGATAAAGTGAATGAGTTAGTGTATCTTAGTGTTTACCTTCCTCATTAGTACATGATGGTTTTGTTGATATACTCACACTGACATTTCTGCTTTTAGTGAATGGATGGATCTACCAGGCACCAAAGAGACAACAGGTTTGAAGGAAACTGTGGTGGTTCTAGGATTAAGAGACTTGATAAAATGGGGAATTCAATGAGGAAACTCGTGGTTGTTCTAAACCAACTATCAAGGAGTCACGATCAACCACTTGAACCTTGGTATGATATTTAATGCATCATGTACGAGATGACCAATCGATGTGGAAGTTCTGGTAATAATTATAAATGAAACCAATAGAGTTTATATGATCCTTACTTTTGAGGTAATTATGGGTTATTATATGATATGCTGGAAAATGAAAGGCATGAGATAAACTTGAGGTTAAAATATGTTATGATCATTTTTGATGATTTTAACTCTTTTTGGGGAATTATTTAAGAATTATATAGTTTTGGAAAAAGGACAACATGCAGACCATGTGACAACCCGTCGCGTCAGACAAAGCTGCAGGAATCGAACCCATAACCAAAGTGCGACTGGTATTTATCGCCTACCACTGGACTATGTGAAGTCCCTGGTTAGTTTTACCGATTATTTTTAGTTATATGATTTTATAAATTAAGAGTAAGTTGATTTTGGGTTATTTATGAAAATGATTAACCTATCATGGAGGATATGTGATCAAGATAATTACTTTGCAATACGAGAATTTAGGAGCAACTGATGTTGTTTGGAGATAAATGTTACGATTTAACTTGGAAGACTATGTGACTAAATCCTTCAAATATTTGGGTTTCAATAATAGATTGGTTTACTTTGAATAATTTTATGGAAAACTTGTTTATCGGATGGTCCTCGTTGAACCTTGGTTTTTGTTGGACAAATTTTGGAGATTAAGCATAGATTTTCTTTTTAAAGGGTTATCCTTTTTTGGATTATCTGACCTTGTACTAACCTTTTTGGTTTTGGTTTTGGATAAATCCTAAAGACATGGGAAGTATATAGTCCTCTTTGGTGGATTAGGTGATTCTCTAGAAGTTGATTATAGTACTCTTAATGGGAACAAGTCTCCCTAAATACTCGTCTTTTGGAAAAAATATGAGTTTGATTAAACAATCTAGTAAAATTTGAAAGTCAACATGATAAGTGATTATGTTTCCTTATGAATAAATTCCTCAATAAAAAGTAACTTAAAACAAAAATGTTGTCTATTAACTTTTCCTACTGGGGAATCAAATACCGTTTAACCCATCACATGTTTTTGATTTTCATATGGTTAACTTTCTCCTAGACATGTTTACTATCACTCTCCCTGAAGAACATGACACTTTGCTTTTTCTTCCATGTCCATGTTTTTCTACATGGAATCCTAGTATGGGTTAACTCGGGTGACCTCTGTACTTATCATCCTTTATTTTAAAGTGATTGTTTTACCGACTCTTGTTCTGATGTGGGACATTCAAGGATGTTTCCAAGCTCAATTTTAAAAATTGTGAGGACGCAATTCCCAAAAGGGGGGAAGGATGTAACACCCCAGGTAAATAAAGAATATGACATTTTTATATTTATCCATATTTGTGAATAAAATATTAATATTATTTTAAAGGGTTTCTATGTTCGATAGCGTACCCGATACACAACAAATAGTTTCATTGAAATCTTACGTTGCACACTAGTAATAAAATAATATTATTTTAAATGGCAGTTAACATGTAGCCGTTGAATTGGCGGGAATGGATAGAAATAAATAAAATATGATTTTATATGATTTTTAATTTTTTTACATTTATCCAATAAAAGATAAAGGCATAAAATACGGAAATAATTCGATTTTAGGCGTATATGCCCTAGTTTTCACTAAAGGTTCACTTATCTCCTTTTAATGGAGAACCATCATTAAATATAGCTTTGTTAACTCTTATACATTCTATTGGACCAAATAAAACTCTTCTTAAGAATTGGGACATCAAAATTTACTTTGTGTAAATTTTTGGTATCTTTCCAATAAAGTTCATTTTTTTAATGAATAGTGTAAAATGTTGTATTTTAATTCAAAACCTATTTTTAATATAATTTATTTATATGATTATATTATCTATTGACTTGGTTTTAAAGTGAAATTAGAATATATTTTTACCATTAAATCCAATAGTGGTCTTTGAAATAAATTTCACTTTGAAATCAAACATAAACTAGTGTCAATCTTTTGATACTTATTGTTTCATAAAAACACGCTATTTGCTTTGACAGTGGACATTAATTATAATATTAATTAATGTGACTTATTTGTTTTTAATTTTGTAATATAGACTTCATTTTTGAATTAGGAATATCAAATATAGCTTAGGGTGAATTTTTTGGATTTTTCTGAAAAACTTGAATTTTTGATGAATAGTGAAACCACTAAGTGGTACTTATAAAAACTGATTTTTCTGTTTAAATGAAATTTTTCCTTCTTTGTGTTTTGATTTTCAAAAATCCGACATACATGGTTTTCATTAAGAAGTAAAATGTGGTTCAATGGGATAAAAATAATTTTTTGGTGAATAGTAACTTATTATGTTTTTAATCGCGATTAGAGGTAATTAGTATAGTTTAAGGTAAAAATAATGTTTTAATAATATGAAATGAACTTGACTCATGTCCTAACCTCATTGTATGTGTCATGGCCGACCAAGACAACCCATGGGTCAACTTGGGGACCCCATGAAGCCACTTTGGTTGGAAAATGACATTAATATCTTTTTATTTAATGTTAAAGTAAAAATGAGACAAACATGAAATGTTTTACTAAAACAATTTTTACATGGAGTTATACAAATCATATTTTTTACTATAAATACTCATTGTAAATTAACAACTATTTCCTACATCATAGTATTTTTTTATAATTTTTAGACATTAAATAAATTAAATTATTTACGACATCATGATGATGCAGCGATGACCTCATTATTTAACTATTTAAATAAAATGGAAAGATAATGTAATATCGAAGACCTACACATGTCCAAAACCTATTGTATGAGTGGATTTCGAATTCTTATCACCTTATCCTCGAAAAACATCAATGTGGGACCTCTAAAATCCGAATACCATTTTAAAATAAAGTGACATTTCTTTACCTTCCAAGAGTGCCCCTCCTCTCCTCTTATAAAAGGCCCCAACCTCTACCACCTTACCAAAACTCCCAAAGCCTTTGGATCGGCCAACCCATTCCTATTTTGTCTCTCCACTTCCCTCTATTACTCCTTGAAGCATCAATTTGGGAAGAAGTATTTCCCAAGGAAGCCTTGGAGCTCAAACCAAAGGGAGTTACCCGATTTTAAGGTAATGTCTTCATTTGAGTACTTTTGTTTTATTTTTATTCTCCAACCCCATAAACTCTTTTTATTAATTTCTTTTGTAACAAATCCAGTATCATGAATATACTAGGATGTTTTTATAATAAGGATTAGTGCTACACTTTCACACACCTACATCTAATGGTTAAAGAACATACTGTTTCCGTGGATGGAGAATTTCGGCCTCCCAAAACGATGATTGTTCAACATTCTTTTAACACATTCAAATGGGGCCCTTAAGATGACACTATATTTATATATGATATATAATATGTTTATTATTTCCTTAAGATTCTGTATTTTTTATTTTGCACATACCTTTATGATTTCCATTATGGGTAAACGTGATATCTTCATTTAAGGAAGTGCGGACTACCGCCCCCTCAAAGTAATTTGATTCGTTAATACCATATGTGGTACATATAAAGAATATATTTAATGATATTATATATGATACCATACTGGAATTAAAATACTATTATGTATCATTATGTTTTAATTCCATTAAATATGAAATAGAAATGAAAGTAGCGTTCATACGTACGTAAGACTTACCGTCTCCATGAACGGTACATTTCATTTCTTTTCTCAAAATGTAATGTAATACTATAAGTAAATATATATAATGGATATATATGTAATATATTACATAAAAATTATGGATATAATTCTGGAATTATAATATATATATATCTCTCTCATTTTGTTTTAATTCCATCAATATGACAAAAAATGAAAGTAGCGTTCATGCGTATGTACGGCCTACCGTCTCCATGAACGGTGCTTTTCGTTTTTATCTCCAAATGATATGGAATAGTATGAAATGAATATTTACTGTATATATATGATAGTTTAATAATTAATACTATTCTGGAAACTATTTATTTATAACTACATGGGCAGTCTTTTTTCAAACAAGTTCATTTTTGACTCATGTACCAAACATCGGCAAAAACGTCTGATATGAACTAACATTATTAAACAATTATTATAACATTATAATATGTGATATGAACTGAATAATAATCTCTAAAGGAGGTACTTAGTAAATTTTTAATTGACCAAAGTTTATTATTCAAGAATATAAAGAAATGAACAAGACAAGTTGGACTTGAGGTAAGGGATCTTACTCCTCTCTTTCTTTTTAAGTACACTCTTTTATGTCATTCACTCTAAATCTCATTATTCTTGTTATTGGGATGTTATTTTATATTAAACATACTATAATTTTTATGTTCATGTGATGAGAGACCCTATTGTCTCTCATCAATCCATTTTCGATGTTTTGAGTGGCGCCGTTAGGCTGACAAATTTTTGTAAGAGATCTAACCTCTCTCTTTCTTTTTAAGTACTCTCCTTTATGTCACTTCTTTAAAGCTCCTCTTTGTTATGTTGGGGTATGTTCTTTTATATTCCTATTTCTATAAACATTAAGTTAATATGATGAGATACCCTATTTGATCTCATCAATCCATTTTTGTAAGTTTTATGTGGCGCCGTTAGGCTGCCGAGTTTTCGTAAGGGATTTTTCATCTCACTTTTATTCCCGTGAGATTTATGCTAAATTTGCCACAATTTCCTTTGAGTGGTGTATGTACTGACCATTATTGTACTCTTTGTGTAATATACTTTTGTTTATGAGTATTTACATCAATGATTTATTGTCCTTATTTCATGGGGTGTATGTTTTGAATGATAACCAAGTCGGTAAGGGAACCTTTCACCCTCCTCTTTTTTAAAAGACATCTTTTGTTGGGTATTTTAATTTACATAATGTTATTTTGGGATATGTTCTCATATATCCTTATTGATGTAAATTTTATGTCCAAGTGATGAGATACACTTTTTATCTCTCATCAACTCATTTTGATGTGACGCCGTTAGGCTGTTAAGGGAACTTCATAACCCAATTTCGATTTCTTTGGGATCAACATGTAGTTATTGAATATGTCATCAATTGAATATGTTTGAATTACCTTTTATTATTTTACACTTAATATCCACTTATATTTGGTGTATTCGTTTGTCACACATAATTATGTACTTGATTTGTCCTTAAACCAAGGATACCGTCTTTGTATGGGACTTCGTCTCAATCTCCTTTAATTGAGGCATATTTTGTTTTATACACAACTTATTTTTATATGGTGCATAAACCCGTTTGACTTTTACGTTTATTCAAAAAGAATCTTTTTATACGAAGTGTTTACTAAATTAAAAAAGGAATGTTTTTTTCATACATATGTGGTGACAACGACTTCTCCGCCGTCGTGACCGTTATTTGAGTTCCGGCTTCCTCTACAAGACATACCTTCTTTTTAAAAGAAAAATAAATACCATGTTTTAATTTTCTTTTATTTTGTTATTGAAAATGGTTTTCATAATATTTTTATATCAATGTGTGTCATTGATATCTTGTGATTGAAAGGTGGAAATTTTATGTTTCCGTTATGCATGTTTTATGTGATACGATTATGTTGAGTTCTTGGGAATTATTATGAAGACGGGTGGTTCTGTGATAAACTAAGGGCGGGTGAGACCGATATAGCTCTCCAATGCATTGGGTAACATGAAGGAGTGAAACGTTAAGGTTTCTCCGAAGAGATTTAGGGAATATACTGTGATGGGTATTCCAAAACCTAACCAAGAGGGTTACTCCCTATGTAAGAATGTTATGAATGCCTCTAGTTACCTTGATGTCTTATGTTTTCTATGATTTATTCATGGTTTGATGAGGTATGTTAAAGTGCCTATGTTTTATGGGTAAAGTATGATTTCATTCTTAAGTATATATGAACTCATGTTTCCTTTCCATATTTTTATAACCCTTACTGAGCTTTTTATGCTCATCCCATGTTTTTGAAATGTTTTTCACAGGTCAAGGGAAAGGTACATGATATGATGATAGTGTCAAGGATGTGTCAAGAAAGAATCCATGTTTTATTTTCAATATGATTCCATTGATGGGAAGAATTAATACTGTCTTTTATGTAACCACTTTGTTTAAATGTGGAATATAATGCAAGTTTCATGATCTAATTCTCTAAAACTCTAAACCTGAAATGATACTCAATGTGTAATCTTGTAATAACTCAAGATTAAGTAAGGTTTAAGGCTGGGGCCTTATACATATCAAAGGACAACGGTCGCACCGATCCATATCAAAGGACAACGGTCGCACTGATCCATATTAGAGGACAACGGTCGCACCGATCCATATCAAAGGACAACTAACACACCGATGCTGATCAAATGAGTCATCGATCATGACACACTGATGCTGATCAAATGAGTCACCAATCATGACACACCGATGCTGATCAAATGAGTCACTGATCATGACACACTGATGCTGATCAAATGAGTCACCGATCATGACACACTGATGCTGATCAAATGAGTCACCGATCATGACACACCGATGCTGATCAAATGAGTTATCGATCATGACACACCGATGCTGATCAAATGAGTCGCTGATCATGACATACAGATGATGATGCTGATGACCTATCGATCACTTGACTCACCGATAGTCATAAACAGCAGTTTGAATTTCCTTATCTTTATTTAATCTAACCAACGCTCATATTAGGTATATTTAAATTCTCTGTCATTTATTTAATGAATTTTGTTGGATATCAGGGAACCGTACCTCATACCTGCAAAAAGAAATCATTTCTTTTGCTGGAGCTCATGCCATAAATACAAGAAGTCCTTATTGGTTAATTGTGTGGAAAAAATATAAAAAGGAGGATGAGACATATATGAGTGCAAAGTTTGGTGGATGAGATAGTTGCAGATGACACAGAACCTCATACACACTCAATCTTACTCAAGAAGAGTTCTATTAATTCACGAGGACATTAATGAACTTCATCGGCTACATGTGTTCACTATCTCTGAACCTGGATGCAAAGAAGATGACACTCTATTTTTCAGACAAAAACCAGAAGAGGACTCAGAACCATTTATGATAAACCTTAAGGAGTCCAAAGCTTCACTGCAATCACTAAATCCATTTCTGAACTCTACATCTTTGCTCTGTGATTCATTATTTTACATTTCGAGCAGTGTGTGTTATCTCTTGTATTTAACACACACACTGTCTCCTGTACTTTAACTGGATGATCTGTAAATCCTCAGAAAACTATTTACATCTTTCATTTTCTCACAGTAATAGTGGTAGAGGTCATGTGTGACCTGGACAGCTGATTGATGTTGTTCTGTTTCCCACGAATAACAGTGGTAGAGGTCTTGGACCTGGACAGTTGTAAACAGTTGTGAACCCCGATCCAGGGTGTGGATCAAATTTATGAATTTTTTAGAGGAATAAGTCTCGGCTTGAGACTGAACCTCTTGGTTATATCTGTTGTGCTATATCTTTAAAAGTTATTCTTTTTTATTCCGATGCTAATTACTTAAAACCCAAAACTGTTTTAATGTCACTTTGATAATTAAACTCGTAAGTGTTTATATAAGTTTAAAATCAGTAAGATAGTTTAAAAAGTAAATCAACTCTTCTATTTTGATTAACTGGAAAATAATCAATCCCTTGAAAACCCAACAGAACCTTTACCTTGATATAAATTCACTACAGTTTAATTTAGTATTTTTATTTGGGTGTTTTTAAGACAATGTTTTTAAAACAGAAATTTTAATTGGTACTCAATTCACCCCCCTCTTGAGTATCCACTCCGACCAATATTTGGTATCGGAGGTTTTGAAATATATGCTAAAGTACTCTGTTTTTATACTATTATTTTAGTTGTATTTTAAAGTTCTTAAAATTTCTTTTATTTATAAATTTTTATCTATTTAAAATATTTGATTTAAGTAAGCTATCATGGATAATAGACTTGAAGCTGTTTCTACCAATAGACCACCATTTTTCAATGTAATCAACTATGCTCAGTGGAAAATCAAGATGAAAATTCACTTAGAGAGCATTGGCTTTGATATTTGGATTGCTATAGAATCAGAATATAAAATTCCTACTATTGTTAGAACAACTTGGAATGAAGCTACTAAGGCTGCCTACAATAATAATTCCAAATCTATGAATGCCTTGTAATGTGATTTAGGAGATAAGGAATTTAATAGAATATCTGCCTGTAAAACTGCTTATGAAATTTGGGATACCTTAGCCTTTTCTCATGAAGGAACAACTAATGTTATGTAAATGAGATTGAATACATATACTATTAAGTATGATAATTTTAAGATAAATCCTGATGAACCCATTTCTGACATGTATCTCAGGTTTAATGAAATATTCAACACAATGGATTCTCTGGGAATGGATGTTCCATCAAAGGAACAAATTATGAGAATAATAAGATGTCTACCGGAAAGATGGAGAGGAACTTCTGTCTCCATTTGAGAATCATGTGATATTGGTGAACTGCCAGTCAAGGAACTAATTGGAAAGCTGATGATGTATGAAGAAGAGATCAAAGTGAACAAAGAAGAATATGATGAAACTAGAAGAAATTCTATTTCTTTCAAATCTTCAACTTCAAAGAACATAGATAAGGAGAAGCTTCATACTATAAATGAGAGTTCAAGCTGTGAAGATAGTGAAAGTGCTTCTAAAAGTGATGCTGAGATGGCTCACATTGACAGAAGGTTTAAGAAGTTTTATAGAAATAAGATGTTTTTCAGAAAATCAAATTACAAAGGTATGTATGACAACAAGGGACATTGGAAAAAGGATTTGACGAAATCTGACAAATCAGATGCAGTTGTCTGATATGAGTGCAAAAGAAAGGGACACATAAAAGCAGACTTTCCAAAGTTGAAGTACAAGAAGAGGTATGAATACAAGGGAAATAAGTTTAAGAAATCCATGAAGGCTACATGGAGTGCTTGTGAGGATAGCTCCACTGAATCTGATGTTTCTAAATCTGAACACAGAAATAAGGCAAACATGTGTTTTATGACAAACACCTCTGAGGTAACATCTGAAAGTCCTGCTTTAAATTCATACTATTCTGAATATGATTCTGACTCAGAAATCATGTCAAAATCGGAACTATTTGAATATTGTGAAATGTTAGAAGAGACCTGTAATGAGATGAAAGACAAATACAAAGGTTTAAAGAAACAGTATGCTTTAACTGTTAAACATAAATCTGATCTTGATATTGAAATGGAAAAGACTGCTCAGTTGCTTAAAAAAACACTGAACTGAAATTATGTAATGAGAAACTCAAGAAAGACTTACAGAAATTTACCAACAACAAAGTTACTCTTACTCAGATTCTAGGTAAGAAAATAGCACCTAGATACACTACTGGAATAGGATTCCAACCTAGACAAAGGAAATTTACCAAAACTCGATTCATTCCTAAATCTGGATAGAATATTGCTAGTTCGGAAACTTCATTTGCCTCAACTAGTTATATACATAGTTACGGATCTAATAAGGTTTACCTTTCAAAATCCATTGATTCTAAAAATCATATAAGTCCCATTAGACAAATCTGGGTACCTAATGTTTTATTGGCTAACCTATCTAGAACCAAGAAGATCTGGGTACCAAAATCATTTCCTATCTAAATGTGTTTTGTAGGGAACCTACTTAATGAGATCCTGTAGAATGAATTGGTACTTGGAAAGTGGATGTTCAAGACATATGTCAGGAGACTTCTCATGCTTTAAAAGCATAGTCAGATTTGATGGAGGGTCTGTCACTTTTGGTGATAACTCAAAATGAAAAATCATCGGTTTAGGTCAAATTGGTAACACTGACTCAGTATTGATTTCAAAAGTATTATTTGTTGATGGACTGAAATATAATGTGTTAAGTATTTCTCAGTTATGTGATGATGGTTTTTATGTCAAATTTGAAAATGATTTTTTCAATGTTTTTAATTCTAAAAATGTTTTATTATTTTCTGCTTTAAGAAATGAAAATATTTATGATGGTGATTTAAATTCTTAGCTAAGCAGAATATTACTTGTTTAAATGCTTTTCATAATGTTTCTTGGCTTTGGCAGAGAAGATTAGGACACTGCAATGTACACTCACTCAGAAAACTTTCTAGGATGAACTTAGTTAGAGACCTACCCAAATATGAATTTCCAGTAGACAAAGTTTGTAATCCCTGTCAAAAGGGAAAGCAACATAAAGTTTCTTTTAAACAAAAGAAATAAGTTTCAACTTCTCAACCTCTCGATTTGGTTCACATGGATTTATTTGGACCTTCCAGAGTTTCTAGTTTAAATGGGAAGCACTATGTCTATGTTCTTGTAGATGACTTTTCTAAATATACTTGGGTATATTTTCTAGCTCACAAATGTGAAACTTGTTCTTGAATTGTAAAATATTCCATGTCTGTAGAGAACCTTAGTGGACTTAAAATTAAAACCTTGAGAAGTGATCAAGGCCGTGAGTTTGAAAATAATGAGTTTGAATCTTACTGCTCATATAGTGGCTATAGTCACAATTTCTCTGCCCCTAGGACACCACAACAGAATGGTGTAGTATAAAGGAGGAATAGAACCCTGCAAGAAATTTCTAGGACTATGCTCAATGAGTATGACCTACCTGTTTATTTTTCGGCTGAAGCTGTCAATACAGCTTGCTATATTATCAATAGAGTCTTGATCATACCATTTCTTAAGAGGACCCCTTATGAGTTGTGGAACCATAGGAAACCTAAGGTTAACTACTTCAGATTTTTTGGCTACAAAGTCTTTATTCTTAATACTAAAGACAATCTTGACAAATTTGCATCCAAGAGTGATGAAGGAGTTTTTCTAGGTTACTCTATTTCTAGTAAAACCTATAGAGTTTTCAATAAGATAACCAAATGTGTGGAAGAATATGTTCACATCAAATTTCATGAAACTGATCCATATGAACCTAAGACCTCTCTTGAAAATCTTGAAGATGATCTCTCTGTTTTGAACCCCAAGGATAATGACAGTGGACCTATAGTTAAAACATCTAGTTCTGGAAATTTACTAGAACCTGCTTCTTTTGAACCTCAACATGTAGATGAATCTAAAATCTCTAGACCTACATTTTCTAGACAAACTTGAATTCTAAAGAACCATTCTTTAGATGCTATTGTGGGTAATTTAGATTGAGGAACACATACTAGAGCTTCTCTATGAAATCAGGTTGAACATCAATATTTTCATTCACAGTTAGAACCTAAAAATATCAATGATGCTATCAATGATGAATTTTCGGTAATGGCTATGCAAGAAGAACTTAATCAATTTGAAAGAAACAAATTCTGGAAATTAGTAGAAAGACCTAAGGACACTATAACCATAGGCACAAAATGGGTGTTTAGAAACAAAGTTGATGAATCTAGAAACATCATTAGAAACAAAGCTAGGCTAGTTGCACAAGGTTACAATCAAGAAGAAGGAATTGACTATGAGGAATCCTTTGCACTTGTAGCTAGATTAGAAGCTATTAGGATCTTACTTGCCTATGCATCACATCTGAATTTCATGTTATATCAAATGGATGTGAAAAGTGATTTTTTAAATGGTTTCATTGTTGAAGATGTTTTTGTAGAACAACCACCTGGTTTCTCAAATCCTCATTTTCAAAATCATGTTTTTAATCTTTCTAAAGCATTATATGGTCTAAAACAAGCTCAAAGATCTTGGTATGAAAGACTTTCAAACTTTCTTATTTCAAAAGGATTTACAAAATGAATAGATGATCCCACTATATTCATAAAAAGGATTTAAAAAGATGTGTTAATAGTACAAATCTATGTTGATGATATTATTTTTGGATCTTCTCAAAATTATTTATGTACTGATTTTTCAAAGGTTATGCAAAATGAGTTTGAAATGAGCTTAATGGGAGAGCATAAGTATTTTCTTGGATTTAAAATCTTTCAAACTAAAGAAGGTATTATTCTAAATCAAAGAAAATACACTATGGATTTATTAAAACGTTTTGGTTTGGATAGTATTAAGGAATGTGATATACCTAAGAGTACTACCTGTAAATTGGATGTTGATGAAACTGGAAAACCAGTTGATCAAACCAATTACAGAGGTATGATTGGGAGTTTACTTTATCTTACTG
Organism: Viscum album; assembly: GCA_963277665.1. Taxonomy (NCBI): domain Eukaryota; kingdom Viridiplantae; phylum Streptophyta; class Magnoliopsida; order Santalales; family Viscaceae; genus Viscum; species Viscum album. The sequence continues at coordinate 1,647,155,170 of OY728155.1, read as the reverse complement.
CTAGTCAACCAGATATTATTATTAGTGTGAGTATGTGTGCTAGATTTCAAGCTAATCCTAAAGAATCACACTTACTAGCTGTTAAAAGGATTTTTAAATATCTTATGTATATTGTGAATTTAGGTTTGTTTTATCCAAAAGGACAATCATTTGACCTAACTAGTTATTCAGATGCTGACTTTGCTGGATGTATGTTAGATAGGAATAGCACATCAGGAACATGTAATTTACTTGGAAAGTCTCTAGTATAATGGTCTAGTATGAAAAAGAACTCAGTTGCATTGTCTACTGCTAAAGCAGAATATATTGCAGCTGGTAGTTGTTGTGCACAAATTCTGTGGATGAAACACACTTTATTGGACTATGGATTTGATTTTAAACAGGTTTCAATAAACTGTGACAACACTAGTGTGATCAACATATCTAATAACCTTGTGTCTCACTCTAGGACTAAGCACATTGACGTTAGACATCACTTTCTAAGAGATCATTATCAGAAAGGTGATATTTCCCTAGAATTTATTAGTTCTGAATATCAATTAGCTGATATTTTTATGAAGCCTTTATGATCTGAAAGAATGAATTTTATTAAATAGGAGTTGTGTATGACTTATCTGTGAAACTGATCTATGAAACTGATCTGTTAAACTGATCTGTGAAACCGATCTGTGAAACAGATCTGTGAAACTGATCTATGAAACCAATCTATCATTCAATTACTTTTTATTAGGTTGTAATTAATTAATTATTTTATCTTTATTATGGAAACCCTAAATGATGAAAGAAATGATACGCGGCTATTTCTATTCCCCAAACCGTCGACCTTTCATTTCTTTCCCGCCAAGACTTATTTCCTCTCTTCTCCTCTACTTCCAACCTTCGAACTCCTACATTCCCTAAAATCATCAAATGGCTAAGAAAAAGAGACCAAGAAAAGGATCAAAAAGTCATGTACCTTCAAAGCGTGATTGAGGCGAGTTGAGTAGTACCACTTAAAGATCAGTAATTCCAAACATGGAAACTCGGATTGTTTCTGTAGAAAAGGAAGTCAGTTCCGCCTGGCTTTTGACAAGTAAGTCGATGTTGTTACAAGTTTTAGAATCGCAAGGATGGAAAGCCTGATTCTCAGATAACACTCGTGTATACTACCCAAAGATATTGCATGAGTTTTATATAAATCTGCAAGTTACTTTAGATGGTGTAGAGGCTTCCAGAATGTCTTCTATAGTAAAATGAAAGAAAATATCTTTTTCATCTAAACAATGGACTGAATGTTTAAATGTACCCCATGAGGGTCGGTGTAAGGATTATGCTGGAAATATTCTTCTAACCACTGAATAATTCTCTTATGAGTTAGCTTTGGAGCTTTTGATTGGAAACAGAGAGTCAAGGAGAATCACAGCCTTAGAGTTGGAATGTGAATGTAGACTTCTCTTTAAGTTTATTCAGCACCAAATTTTCCCCAGGAAAGGAGAATTTGCTGCTTTAAGGTACCAGGATGTTTTTCTATTGTTTTTACTAAAGACCCATGAGAAGATCATTTTTTTAGATATCTAATGGTTCACATAGCTTGAATGGTGAAGCCTTCTAAGAAATCCATTGCCCTGTTCTATTCCAAAGTGATCTCTCCTATGTTAAAGAATATGGAATGTGTTGATGAAGCTGTTGAGATAGCTGAATCTGATAGTGCTTTTTGTGTTAACAAAGAAATTTGTAAAAGGATGAAAATAAATTTGAACCCATGGAAGAAATGATGGGTTGCTGCTGAGGACAAGTTGTATGAATCCTACAATCCCTCTGATAATGGAAAAAGGATAAAGTGTTTGAGAGACCCTTGTTTGAAATCAGATGAGGATCCAATTTATTCTGATGATGAGGAAGAAGTAGTTGTTGAAAGGAATAAGGACATTGAAGAGTCTGGTAAACAAGGGAAGGAAGAAGCTGGAACAGAAGAAGGAAGTATGTCACCTCCTGATGATAGGAGTGATCATGATACTGTGAGCCCTAAGGGAAGAATAGACATTGGACCTGCCAGTCCACCTTTACCATTACCTGTATCATAACCAGTTCTTGATGATGAAGAAGCTAGTGACATTGAAGAATCTAATAGTGAAGTTTGTGAAGAATAGAAATGGGAATGGAGATGATGATGATGCTGATGATGATGATAATGTTGATGATGGTGATAACCGACCAGTGGATGGTCTTGCTGTACCTCCAACGGAAACACATCAAACTGTACCAGAAAAAAATGCCTATGGCAAGATAGATTCTCCAGAAATCAGTGGAAAAGCAAGTTATGATATACCAAAATATACTCTGTGTGCTGCTGTCTGGGATGATTACCCTAGTTTTTTTGTTTTGGGTTTAGAGTATTCTGAAGAAGAAGAGGAAGAATTAGAATCTACTGCGGTTATGAATGAAAGACAACCAGTTGAGACTAGGTCTGCTCATGTTGTTGATGCTGCAGATGTTCATCTACCTAGATCTAATGTCTCTCAGTCTGATTTTGATAAGTTCAAAATTGTGTTTCTTGCTTCTGTAAGAGACACAATCATAGAAGAAATTTCAAATACTATTAGACCAGACCTGGCCAATAATAGTGAGTTTATTGGTAGACACATAGCCTCTCTAAATCAGATTTTGAAGGGTCTACAATCTGACTTAGTTTTTTTATCAAATGAATTTAGATCAACAATTTATGGTATGATGGAAGTGTTGAGGAATCTGATTGAACATCTTAAGAAGTCTGATCTGGGAAAGTTGAAATCTGAGATAACTCATATAGTTTCTCAAGCTAGTACAACAAAAGTAACCAAGATCACTACTCGTGAGCTAGAGGCTCTAAGGCAGATTGTGCATGATGGATTTTCCGCCATTAGACATGTTATTGATTTGGACTTTTCGAGGAAGATGAAGGAGTATAGTGATCACATTCATAATATGGTGACATTATACTCAGAAGATGCCACTAATGATCAGAGAGAGATCAAAGAAATGGTTGACCATTATGTTTCAATGATTTATACAAAACATGAGATGACCGTGAATTTCAAGGTGTTGGCTGATAATCTAAAACTACCTGCAGTCACTCAAGCTTTCAAGATTCAAGTTCTTCAGTTGCAAGATTTTACTCCTACCTTGGAATGGTTCATGGAGAATAAGGATGATTTTGAGAAGGCTATGCAGTATGGTGCAGAAGTTATTCAGAATTTCATAAATCTTTTGAAGCTTTATCTGAATGCACAAGACACCGCCATTGTACTTCCTACTGCTGACCCTCCCAGTGCCTCTGATGTTCCTCCAAATCAGATCTCTATTCCTCAAGCTCTATCTCAACTACGACCAGTTCCACAGCAATCTTCTCAACCAGCAACTACTGCTCCACAGCAAAACTCCGCGGCATCCTCTCCCCCACCTTCAAGAGTCATCTTACCACCTTTTCAAATTCACCCAGTTCAACCTGCCTCCAAGCTTTCTAACTTACCAACCATTGATCCTTCTGAAAAAGGCAAAGCACCGTTACATCCCAAGAAATAGTTGTGTCTTGTTGTTGATTGGGCGACCAATGTATTGTTTGTACTTTGATGTACTCTTCAAAACTTTTTTCTATCTCTATATTATCTATGATTCCTTCTTTTAATCTCTTATTTATATGTTTTCCATCCTTTTTGATTATCCCAAAGGGGGAAATTTATATCTATGGGGGAGAAACATTCTTTTTATTTATATCTATGGGGGAGAAACATTCTATGTATTTATATCTATGGGGGAGAAATATACTATGGCAGGGGGAGCAATGTCTACATAAATATACAAAGGCATAAATTCAGGGGGAGATTTATATCTCATTGTGTTTTTATGCCTTGTCACTGTTATTGATGCTATATTATTTATATTTATGACTAAGATTTGTGATTATCAAAAAGGGGGAGATTGTTGAGCCCTCTGGAATATTGTTGAATTCTTCTTATGATTGCTGTTTTAATAATCACAAATCACCGTTACTTAATCCGGTTGGACTTATCATATGCATAATCACAATCTCTTAGTGAATCTGTTTTTATTGGTTCGATCATGTCTTTATCTATGCTTGCTATTGTATTACAAGTATTCTGGAATCTTCAGGATCAAACAGATACTTTGTGTTCTGTCAAAACAACGGTTGCACTGATCCATATCAAAGGACAACGATCGCACCCATCCATATCAATGGACAACGGTCGCAGCGATCCATATCAAAGGGCAACGGTTGCACCGATCCATATCAAAGGACAATGGTCACACTAATCCATATCAAAGGACAACGGTCACACGGATCCATATCAAAGGACAACGGTCGCACTGATCCATATCAGAGGACAACAGTCACACCGATCCATATCAAAGGACAACTGACACACTGATGCTGATCAAATGAGTCACCGATCACCACACACCGATGCTGATCAAATGAGTCACCAATCATGACACCCCGATGCTGATCAAATGAGTCACTGATCATGACACACCGATGCTAATCAAATGAGTCACCGATCATGACATATCGATGATGATCAAATGAGTCACCGATCATGACACACCGATGCTGATCAAATGAGTCATTGATCATGACACACCGTTGCTGATCAAATGAGTCACCGATCATGACACACCGATGATGATGCTAATGACCTGTCTATCACTTGACTCATCGATAGTCATAAATAGCTGTTTGAATTTCCTTATCTTTATTTAATCTAACCAACGGTCATATTAGGTATATTTTAATGCTCTGTAATTTATTTAATGAAGTTTTTTAGATGTTAGGGAACTGTACCTCGTACCTGCAAAAAGAAATAATTTCTTTTGCTGGAGCTCATTCCATAAATACAAGAAGTCCCTGTTGGTGCAATGTGGTGAGAAAATCCGAAAAGGAGGATGAGACATATATGAGTGCAAAGAGTGGTGGATCAGATAGTTGCAGAAGACACAGAACCTCATACACACTCAAGCTTACTCAAGAAGAGTTCTGTACATTCACGATGACATTAATGAACTTCATCGACTAAATTTTTTCACTATCTCTGAACCTGGATTCCAAGCAGACGACACTCTATTTTTCAGACAAAAACCAGAAGAGGACTCAAGAACCATTTCTGATAAAACTTAAGGAGTCCAAAGCTTCACTGCAATCACTAAAGCCATTTCTAAACTCTACATCTCTGCTCTGTGATTCATTATTTTACATTTAGAGCAGTGTGTGTAATCTGCTATATTTAACACACACACTGTCTCTTGTACATTAACTGGAGGATCTGTAAATCCTCAGCACACTCTTTACATCTTTCGTTTTCCCACAGTAATAGTGGTAGAGGTCGCGTGTGACCTGGACAGCTGATTACTGTGGTTCTCTTTCCCATGAATAACAGTGGTAGAGGTCCTGGACCTGGATAGTTGTAAACTGTTGTGAACCCTGATCCAGGGTGTGGATCAAATTTATAAATTGTTGAGAGGACTAAGTCTCGGATTGAGACAGAACCTCTTGGTTATATCTTCTGTGCTATATCTTTCAAAGTTATTCTTTTTTATTCTGCTGCTAATTACTTTAAAACCAAAACTGTTTTAAAGTCACTTTGATAATTAAACTCAAAATTGTTTATATTAGTTGTAAATCAGTAAGTTAGTTTCAAAAGTAAATCAACTATTCTGTTTTGATTAACTGGGAAATAATCAATCCCTTGAGAACCCAACAAAACCTTTACCTTGATATAAATTCACTACAGTTTAATTCAGTATTTTTATTTGGGGGCTTTTAAGACAAAGTTTTTAGAACATAAATTTTAATTGGAACTCAATTCACCCCCCTCTTGAGTATCCACTCCAACCAACACTATTCATAATAGATAGTTTATATAATATTTTAATAACATATCATTGTTTAGTGAAACTCGGTATTGTGTACAACACACGCTATTAGGGAAGGTCGCGATTGCGTGTAATGCAAGCCAAGTCAGGGTTGTGTGTAGGGAGAGATTCATTTGGTGTTGCGTATAACATAATCAAAATATAGTTCAGTTATACATTGATCAAAATCAATACTTGGTGTCGTGTAAAATTTATTTTATTCAAAATAACTTGAAATTGTGTGCATCACAAGCCAAGAATAGTGTTGCATATACTACAAGCTAATACAGTGTTGCATATAGAGGAAGCTAATCTTCGTGAAGCGTACAACAAAAGACATCAAATAAATTAAAAAGAATAATTCTCTTAAAATCATGGTGTGTAACATTCTACCCCCATTAAAATGAATTTCACCCTCGAAATTCATCTGGGTTATAAATGGTTTTCTACTAGAAATTTTCTTTCATAAAACCCACATTATAAAAAGAAATACCAATACATAACTTGAAAAACTAAATTATGAAATATAAAGGTTACCCAAATTAACTAATCACTAGGTTTCCCTATAGGATAACATAAGTTAAAATATGGATATGGAAGAGAAATCTAACCATCATGTTTATATGAAGAGTGGTAGAGAACATGGCTATGAAAAAGACAACAATCACAAAGCCATAAATTTGTGATGATCTATGGTACCATCTGCTTCATCAGATATTAGAGCACTAGGACAACAATTTTGGTTTTCAAGATTAGTTTTCTAATGTTGAATAATTGATAGAATAATTACTTGATTTTGGTACAGTCTCACCATTGTTCGTGCATTAAATAATTTCCACTGCATATATTAAAGAAATGAAGTTGAATTTGTCATTTGTGAAGTGTTAGGAGATCATGTGATAGAATGATGGGTCATTCTATCAATCTCAAATGAAAGGATAGAAAAATTTATTAAATATAGATAAGTCCATAAATGGTGATAATAATTGTATATGGTTCCTAAAATGGACGTATGCTTCATCTATCAAGCCGCTTAATAAAATAAAACTAGTTTCTACTAACCAGGGACTTCATGTAGGCCAATGGTAGGTGATAAAGGCCTGTCACACATCTGTTGTGGGTTTGATTCCCACAGCCTTGTCTGACGTGACAGGTTGTCTCCCGTCCTGCATGTTGTACCTTTTTCTAAAACTATACTATCATAACATTTCATAAATAAGTAAAAAAGTTATAGCTTTAATAAATACTATATGATGTCTATACCAATATTTAGGCTTATCGAAAATACTTTTGTCTGATTACTAGAAATTTCATCTACCAAGCATATGAATTCCTTCAGTTGTCCCCAATATATCATAAGAAATATTTTTTTGGTCACATTCCAACCATGTAAATACCTTAATCATTTATTCTCTTGAAAAATGAAAACCCATTAAACCTTTGTTAAACCATGAATGCTGTCAAAAGTTAACTCATTCCACATACCAAAACACCGAAAATTTCTATATACTCAAACCATGAGATAACTTTTTCCTTATATCAGTCATGAGCTCATTTCACTTTCTCTATATCCCTTCATTATGAGCATATCATTTTCATTCAAAAATATTTCAATCACTTTTCATGGTTACCGGTACCATATAATTATTGAAAACCAAAACATAGATAATCCAAAATTCCATGATACCATAAATGAGATTCCATGATACTATTTTGAAATCCCATTACATAAACACATAATCATTCCACAACATCATTGTCATATTCAACATCACAAATAGTGTTCTCATTGACTTCCCTATATCCTTTTCTTAAAGAGGATTCTCACGTTGATCATCATTATTCCTTGAATTATGGCATTGATTAGAAAAAATCCCCATTTCCTTGCACTTGAAGCATTGAAGTGTTAGTGGTGCATTCTCTACAGTATTTTCTTTATTCACATCATTAGCAACCCTTTTTCAATTACTTAGGCACTCAGCAGCTCGATGACCTTTTTTCTACACATAAAACATTTTCTAGTCCCTTTAAGACAATATCCAACATGATTTTTTCCACACTTTGAGCATAAATAAACATTCATCTTCTTTTCACCATTATTATACTATTTCTCCTTGAACTCTATCTTTTGTTTCTTGTCAAAACCATAAGATGGATATGTAACACCAACTTCCATTTCTATCTTGATAGCACAACGCACAATTTCTTCATATATATTGATGTCTCTTATAGCTAATTCCCTTCAAAGACTTGGTTTTAAGACACTGAACTATCAATCAACTTTACTTTTAGGTTGGATGATAATTCCAGATGCATACCTTGCAAGCCTTGTAAAATTCGCTTTGTATATACCAATAGATTCATCATCCTTTTTCTTATGCTCAACAAAATCCTTTTCCATAATTGTTCGAAGAATAGGAGGGAAGTACTTATTGAAAAATATATTATTGAACTCATCCCATTCCATGGATTCAATTTCATCTTGGGGCCTCATATTTTTAATTAGAGTCCAACATTGATATGCTTCACCTTCTAAATGGTAAATAGCCAGAATGACTTTTTCATGTTCCGAACAGCGAAGTATGGAAAATATATTTTCAATGGTACTAATCCATTTTTCAACGAGAAGTGGATCAGAAGACCCACTGAAAGAAGGTGGATATTTCCTCATGAAGGATTGAGAATAATATTATTCCCTTCTCTGCTAATTTGGATGTCCAGAATGATTTATATCTTGTGTAAGTATTGCAATATGATTCTGCACTCCATATCCTACAACATTGGTTTGTTCAGGAGTACTATCATTGCATTGTCCATTACATTGATCAACACGGTTCCTTCGGGTTCCAACCATCGTCTAAAACCCAAAAAGAGTAGTGTGAGGAAAAAATCATGATAAAGAAAACAACATAATAAAGGGGGATTACCATCAATATATAACATATCATGCTTAATTCTATGATCTTAACCATAATTCTATGACTATTACCTATACGTATACTTATCCTTAGGGGCATCCCTAGACATGCCTTAGAAATATATCTAGGGATCTCACTAAAGTTTTCACAACCTAGTTTCCAATGGTTAACTAAACCTTTCCTATGATACAAACTGTAGAGACCCAATATTTGACGTACATGGACATTAAATTAATTTTTCGGAATACTTAATACCTAACAAAAACCAACACACAAGGACCATAATAGTTTAGTGTCTTTGGAAACTCTGCACATAATCCTTTAATCAGGGTGAATGATCTTCAACATCTCCCATAAATATCATCCCATTTTGTTTTCTTTCCAAATTGTTTCTTTATATCCTAGGGAAATAAAAACATATAAAGGGTGAGCTCAAATGATCTGTAAGGGTATTCAAGGATAATATAAAACAAACCATATACATTTGATCTTAAAAACATGAAAATAATGATTAAACATCAAAATCTTGAGCAATGACATAAAACATGTAAGTACATAAGGCATATATCATAATGGAACATCAATAATCATAAAATAGCATGTGAATACCTCATGTAATTTTGGAAAACATTAATCTTCTGATATGATTTCCATAGTAGCCAAGGCATTGCTGCCAAGACCATCTTAGTGGACAAAATCCCTTACTGAACCAGGTTTACTTGTCGTTCCATCCCTCTATTACTAAACCATATTTACTTGCCATTCAAACCATGTCTATGTCATGATATATAAATATTTACCAAATTCAATGTAGGGAGATATAGGTCCCACCCATATCATAATGAAATCATTCTTTCGTGTTCCACAAAATAAACACACATCATTCATAACAACCCAACGAATAAAATGGGTTTCATAAGCATCATTATATCATCACATAATCCATATAAAAAAAATGGATATCAGTTCATCATAAGAGAAGTGAAATTATTTAAATCATAGAGACATTATACTTGAAACATACACATGTTAAATAATTTCATCTTAAATGGTAAATGGTTTTGATAAAACACTTGAAAAGAATTCAGGAGGAAAATATCCTTTCTTCTTCAAAATCATTTTCATTTAACAAAATGACATTCAATTTTAAAAGAAATGGATTTTTTTGAAAATAGTTATGAAATATTTTAGAGTTATCTTCTTTAAAATAAAATTCAGGAACCAGTAAAAATCCGTTCATGCCATACATGTTTAAAAAAACATTCTTCTCGTACTTTTGTCAGAATAGTAAAAAAGCTCCCCGTATGGTAAACAAAAGAAAAATTCCTTCCATAACACAAAGTAAAAGTAAAAGATGGGTAAAATGGACTTTAAACATACATGAAACCATTTTTAGAACACATGTACATGAATGATAAATATACCCCGGCAAATACTTACGAATAAACAATCTTGGATAAAAATGAGATTGGAAATGTTATCCCTTACCTTAGGTCTGATATGCTTCATACAAATCTTAACCTCTTGTATAATTATTTAAATAATGTCATTGATTTATTAAAGAATTATATTCATTGTTATTATATCATATATGGTTCACTTATGACATAATATTACCCGTTTTATTATAAATTCCATGTTAATGCATCGTTTTGGGTAAAATCATTTTATTTATCGTACGTGTTTGGAATTTATGTTCTTCATATTATTACTACTTATATCATGATTTCATTACTTTAAGAATTTAAATCACGATTTATAAATCTTATATATTCAGTAGATATATATATAATAGATAGATAAATGAAATGAAATACACCGTTCATGGAGACAGTAGGTCGTACGTACGCAGGAATGTTGTTTTCCTTTCCTTATTGACTTGAATGGAATTATGTAGATAATATATATATATATACAAAAATATAGTAGCTTTATAATGTCATATATTTCATTATTATTCATTATATATACATTATAATCATTAATGAGTGGTTAACAAGGAGAATGAATCTCATTGCTTCGTGGAGACAGTAATCCGTACATACGCACATGTGATGATATCGTTCCCATAATTATTGAATTGAATTGGAGTGGATGATATAATATCTCAGAATAATTATGATGTTATATTAACTATATATAGTTATTCTTTACACAATTATACACATACAAGTAAGGTGGTGGTGGAAAAACAAATTACGCCACGGCGTGGAGACCATATTCCGTACATACGCACGTGCAGTGATTTCATTTTTTATAGAATGGATATAAGGTGAAACGGGGTTGTTTCATAATTATAATAACATATCAGTATAGTAGTGATATTTATGTTATTACATTATAATGAAACAACTAAAGTAAATGATGTTGAAGAAGAAAGAAAACATGAAAGAATCGGTAGAAGAGATTTCCTCTTCTTCGACGCACCTCATTTATGATTCCTCTTAAGTCACTAGAGTTGGTATTTTGAGGAGCCTAGAACCTCTATAATGATTGTAGGGAAGTTGGGAAGGGAAATGGGAATGTTTTGTCCGAGCATGAAGGCTCATAATTGTGTAATGAGAAGAGGGAGGAGGTTCCCTTTTATAAGGGAGGAGAGGGGCACCTTAAGAAAAACTTAAAATATTATTTTATAACAAAGTTATATTATGTTTATAATAGCTCAAAATTAATTTATTTCAAAGATAAATTGGGGATGGGTCGAAATCCGTTCAACCAGTAGGTTTTATAGAAGGTTAGGATACTATTTTTACCTTATCATTTAGAATTAACTCTAAGTTAAATAAGTTAACTTTTTCCGTGTCTTCTTGTTTTCTTACACTATATGGTTAATAAACATAATATATAAAGCCATCCGAACCCCAAGTGGTTAATTATTTATATATATAATATTATATAAGTCATTTGGACTAACCATGTATTTTTAGGATTAGAATAACAATTAATAATATAATATTTGTTTTAAAAACTATTTTATGTCAATTTTGACACTATTTGGTAATTGATTTTGGTAAAACTCATAACAGCAATATTATTTAGAAAAAAGTTAATAAAATAAATAATAAAATTTCATATTAACCTATAAAATTAGTTTAATTCATAAAAAGTCCCAAATTACATTTATTTGGGTATTTATAATATCAATTATTTTAATATTTCATTAATAAGTTAATTACTTCATCATCATTCTGTCATAAATAAATTACATTATTTAATGTCTAAAAATTATAAATAAACTACCATTATGTGGGAAATCTATTTATATTTCTAATGAATATTTATAGTCTAATTTATCTTATGTATAACCCTATATTAAAAATGTTTTAGTTATTAAACATTGATTTTAACTATGTTAACTATTCTTTAAATAAAATAATAATTGTCCTAATCTAATAAAAGTGGAACTAAAGGGTAATATATTATTCCTAAGGTTTTTTGGTTCTAATTACACTTATCCAATAGAATTAGGACATGTGTTAGGGTAATAATAATATCAATTTAACCATAAATTACCCTATTTACTTTTTACTGTGGTAAATAAAAGTAAAAAGTTACTATTCACAAAAAAATTATTTCTATCTCATTGAACCAAATTTTACTCCTTTATATTAACCATGTCTCTCGGAATTTTGAAATTACACTCACAGAAGCGATAAAATTATGTTTTAAGTAAATTTTCAAATTCTCCTAGGAGGTGGGTAAAAGGCGGTGAAAATTTCAATAAAATTTTTATATATCTAAAATTATTATAAAATGACTCCAATGAATTACATTGAACATATATAAGTATTATTTATATATTTTGACTTCAAATAAATTTATATAAAATAAATGATTATTTAAATAAAAATTCTGTTTTAACCAATTACTCAGTGTTTTCACTATTCATCAAAAATTGAAAGTTTTTAGAAAAATACCAAATATCCACCCTAGGATAATTTTGATATTCCGAATCCAAAAATGAAGTCCATTATGGGAGATAAAATTTATAAAATTTAAAAAAGTTGGTATTGCTATTCATAACGGCTAGTTTATATGATATTTTAATAATATATCATTTTTTAGTGATACTCGGTATTGCGTACAACATATGCTATCAAGGAAGGTAGAGATTGCGTGTAATGCAAAAAAATTTAGGGTTTCGTGAAGGAAAAGATTCATTTGGTGTTTCGTATAACATACTCAAAATATAGTTCTGTCATACATTGATCAAAATCTATACTTGGTGTCGTGTAAAACTAATTTTATTTGAATGAACTTGAAATTGTGTGCATCACAAGCCAAGAATAGTGTTGCGTATACTACAAGCTAATATGGTGTTCTTTATAGTGTAAGATAATCATGGTGAAGCATACAAAAAATTAATCAATGAAATTAAAAAGAATAATTCTCATAAAATATCGGGGTGTTACAATAGTAGAAGAGGCAGAATAGAAAGGGGGCTTCGTGTTTGGTGGGAGGGGGTTTCGGGAACCCTAGATGATGGATACTTAGCGGCCGCTGGTGCTGGTTTACAGGGTAGAAGATTGAGATTGATCACGAAATTGGATGGAGGAGTGGTTTTTTTGGTCGACGTGTATGATTGGGGAAGTAGCACGTCAGAGAAAATAGATGTGGAAGAATATGTGTGTGATGAGTGGCATTAGAGGAAACCTAGGATTTGTATATTTAGTATATGAGTAGGGCCTCTAAAAAATCTCCATTGGGAAGACCTCCCTGCCTTCCTGATATATTAATATGGATATGACTTAAGAAATGGTTATTTGATATACATAATAGTGAGGGTTTTTTTGGGTGGTTCACCATTTTTTTCCGGATGGGTTATATGGTTTTTTTCTAACATTGATGTAGAATTACACCTAGTTTCCTATCAATATATATGTTATTGGGTTTTAGGGATGCTGGAAACAACATTGGTATAAATATTCTCCTATACATGAACTGTTTATGGGACCTAATGAAACCTCGTTTTGGGTGCCTCCAAATGTTTTAATAGGTTAATATATTTTGTGAATGCTTATAAGGTTGTCATGGTTGATGATAGTGACAGTAAACATGAATGGAAGGATCCCTCTTTTATAACTTCGGGATATGAGATCATTCATAAAGAACATCTTCATCAAGGATTCCTATATGAGTATGTATTGATTTTTTACATTCAATATAAAGACTCCTAAACTGTTCTAAAGTGATATAGGGACAACCTGTCACATCGTATCGAATCATTTGCGCACCAGATTTCTTGAATTTATCTTCAACATGTTATCAAGAGCTATCTCTAGGGTGAGGATGATTCAATTATACAGTTATGATCATACAATGGGATTCACAAAAAAGAAATAAAAGTTCTATGTGGGTGAAAATACACTCCATGGAATATTATGTGACACATTTATTATAATATCACTATATCTCAAAGGTACCACATCACAATATGTAATCATAAACAAGACCATCTTGTCTTTTTCCAAAGAGTCTCTAGGGATATTGTGGAATTTATGTTCATTTATTTAAATGTATATTTGGATTTTGAGGTAAATATAAAAAAATAAACCCATTATTACATAATGACCCAACACACTATGAATAGTAGTACATCAGTTTTCTATAAAGAGTAAGGCATGCCTCCCTTAAATGTGAGATTCTGTTGAATTGTAGTGGGATTCTTAGGAGATACCATGAGAGAATATAACACTATTATCACAATAAATAATTGATGATAAAATATCCACGTATCACACAAAATAAAAAACAAATAGTACAATAAATGAAATAAAATAAGGCATGTTGTAAGAAAATGAAATGCATGTACATAATTATAAAATATCAATTATCTACTGGCCTGATGAAAAATATAATTAAATATCCAAAAATATTAAATACAAAGAGGAATCATTTACAAGCCATTCCATACCTCATCCAAACCACCTAACATGTTTTATGTTTTCCCACACGATCATAAAAATCCTAATCCTTGGCCCAAATTATTACTATAATATAGGTAGAGTTCCTCATGTACCCAAGTTTCATGAACACCTGAGAACGTTATGAGTACAAAATCATTAGGGTACCACCAATTTGGTTCCTTATATAATTGTAAATAATGTTTCATGTTCATGATAAATTATTTGAAAATATAAATTTGTAGGTGGATAATAAATAAAAAAACCAACCAATAATACCATCTTTGATAAATACCAAAATAACTCTTGTAAAATTATGTTAATGATGCCACATCGTGTACCATTTACCATTCCATTTTAATCTCTTAGGTTAGTGACCACAATCGACCACTCCTACATTGAACAGTTCTAGAGAGTCGCTGAATATGTCGTGATGAATGTGCCTCCCGAAATAATAGACTCGAGTCTCCTTGATATTCATATAATGTATCACATAACTAGGGAATGATCTTATAAAGATATATCCAAATATAAAATCTTATCACATGATCCATATCATTCTAATTCCCACTGATAGTAATAAATACCTCTCATGTGGGATTTTTCTCTCCAATGTTTCACAAACCTTACATATTAAAGTATTCTCAAATTAGGGCATAATTCCACCCAAAAAAACTTCCCAATTGGGTTTCTCACCCACGTATCCAATAGTCCCCCAAGGAAATTTTCCATTTTTAAAAAATTAATACCCTCAAGGTTAATTTCCTTTCGTAATATTAGAGCTCCCTAAGAGAATATACGTAGTCAATTAAAATTAACAACTCAACAAATGGAGTTTTCCGCATCACTAAAATAATATTCTAAAATAATAGTTTTTCAATATTCTAAACCTGAAATCTAAAATCATAGCCAAGAACACCTTCTTAATAGGTTCAAAACATCACTGGGGAACCCACTTGGGACCCTTATGTAAATAAAAAAATGGGTGTACCATAATTGGGGTCCCCAGTATTAGTCAGGTCCCAGGCTATCAACCACATCAAAAAGGGAATCCCAACCTTAGAATTACCATAAATATACTTAAATAGATATGACAGACATGGAACTAATTTTTGAGATGATTTAACACCAACCAAAAGCAACCAATTCATCACTAGGTTGGTTTGAAAACCCAACTACATTCCATTCCACCTATGGACTATCCACCAAGTCCATATTCATATTAAATGGGAGGTAACACACAAATTGGGATTATTCTATGATACCCTTGGTCTAAATATATCACATGAGGCATTCCATGGAAAACTTTCTTAGGAATCCATAATATGAAACCCAAATATTCTATCTGGGTTCAAGAGACTCTAATGGGAGGGAAATAATGTTAAATTAATTTTTTATTTTATTCACACCCATTAGGAGGCTCACATACATTTAATTCCACTTCACAAGTTAATACCTTTTCCATTAGTAGTTGCGACATCAAGACATGGTGCTAGGACTTATGTAGTTAGGAAACATCCTCATCAAGATCAAAAAACTCATACAATGTATCACATACATTAAAAATCATAAATTTAAAAATATTTAATTACAACAATTCACATGAAGGGAACATCTAGAAGTATTGGGGCCACACATAATACCCCACAAAGATAGAAATAATAAATACCCTTTTGTGTTTTCAATACCACCAACCTCATTTATATATTTTCCTAATTATTTTTAGAAATGAAGTGTTGGTTCCTCGATGCACTTGGAATGATTTATGTCCAGAATTTTCTTTTCAATATTGACGACTCCTAATCCACTCCATGACATTAGAAATAATAATGTATAACAAATTAAAATTCAAAGAACAATTATCTTCAAATAGTCATAAATGGAAAATTACCAACTAGATTATCTCACTACACTATATCCATGTCCATGCACCTATTATTGAGACATATAGGTCTCCTAATAAAACATCAAACCAAAATAATAAAAGTAACCATGTTTTTATTATAATTGAAAAACATATTTGATAAAAAAACATATGAAAATAGAATATGGTTTAATACCTTACTGAAACAATAAACCAGCATAAAGGAATTCCACATATAGATGTATAATATGAAGGATAAATGAAATCACCAAGAGAATTTGGTTATGGATCCACGATCTAGTGGAATATAAAATTCAATATAGCGTAGGTAAATAAGAAATTGGGAATTATTGAAGGAGAGATCCATTAATGTTAGATGATGATGGAAATAACCATACATATCTGACAAAATATGAAAAAATATCCAATGATTAATTCGACTTGCTTATGGATGTTAGTAAGGCCCAATTCCATTTGTGAATTCAAATAGGAAGTGAAATTATGTTCACCCCCTTGAAAAAATTGAGGTGTAAATGTTGTAAAATTTCCCATTTAAAATCCCACCGAAGGGATGGTGGACTACTACTGTTTTATTTTAGAATGAGTGAGATATCGTTGACACTCTATAAAGCTACTGGGAAACATTTGGATCAATATTACTAATCTAAAAACACTTATTTTTTTATGTTATACTCTCAATGTATCATTCCATGTTTCTGGTGCCCAAAAATAAATTTCATCAAAATGAAGACTTGAAATTTCTCTATAAAATCAATTTCCATTAAAACATGGGGTATTATTACTTAGCCATGTTCTCCATTATGTGGCCTCAATGGGTCTCCATGAGACATCAATAATTCATTTCAATACCCATATATTTCTTGACAAGTAGATATGTTCTAAAAAATATAATTGTGAGACTATATCATCTACTACCGAATGTAAATAACATCTAAAAAATGATAAACATATCATCACCACCAACACAAATTGTGAAACATGAAATAAGAAAAATATAAAAATATACTCATTAAATGAAATCTCATACTAAATATTGTATAAGAGGCGTACAACTAACCAAATGAATGAAAGGAATAAAATAATGACTACCAAAACCGGTCCTGAACTGCATACTCAGTCCCATCTCCCAGATCCTATCCCAGTTAGAAAATATATCATTCAAGAATAGGACACCAAGACTGTGTTTAGATCTACATCCAAGAGGTTTTCCTGGGAACCACATAGTGGACCGATTATGGTGTGATTAAAACTCAATATGCCACCACCAATGATGTCTATCCAAATGTATTCCTAGTAATACTTCATGCAAAATAATTATAAACATATCAATTACTTATAATTTATTTAAGAACATCTGAATTTTACTATTAACCCTTAAGCTTTAGGTTGACAACCTGAGTCAACCATACATTATAAAACATGATGTTTGATGTTTCTATGTATACTGACAAATGAGTCTAGATCCATTTTCAATAAAATCCATTTTTGACAGAGTAATGAAAAATATACCAATATAATATTCTTGTTCTAATGTATAATTATATACTCAATTTACAATGTACACGATAATAATTTCCATGTTATAGGTAAATTACATATTAAATTAATATGACATACATGGAGAATACCCATCAGATGGATAAAAAATTGATTTTATAGAAGATGTTAAGGGAGCTCTCAAATGAAATTTCAGGTGACCTAGGTTCCATCTCATTTTGGGTTTCTCATCATAGTAGTTCCTCACTTCTTTGAGTTTATTCAACACGATGTAGGTGAAGCACATGGCCCGCTTCATGCGGGCTCAAATAATGTCAATTTGGATCTATATTATCTTGATGGAGGTGAGGCACATGGAAGTTTTGTAGAGTCAAAAACTATAAATCAGGAGTTTCATCATCTTGATGGAATCAAGGTGTCCAGAATCTCTCATCCGTTGGGTTTCATGGATTTCAATCGAGAGGTACGACCTAGTTTCAATGTTCCTAGAGCTACTGATGTGATCAGATCTCAGGTATATGTGTTACCTACATTGTTTATAGAGGTTGTGGGAGTTGTTAAGGGAAGAGAGACCTCCATTGTAACGCAATTATATAATGTTTGATTTTTTGGTCTTCAGTCTAGGGAAATCAGATTTATTGAGACCAGATCATATTTTACAGTGGATTATGGTGAACGCAAGAACTGATCTAAAATGGTTATGGATGAGAGGGATTAGCCACTAGGGGACAAGGTTAGGATTGGTGTTCTGCATTGGTTTTCACCATATATAATAGTGAGGATGTGTCTCGGTGTGTTTTAATAGAGACAGAAGATAAGAAAATATCATCGGAAGACTGAGACTCAAGTAGATTTCACTTCACAACTATTATGGATGTTCTCCCAGATCAGTTTGTGAATAAGGGTGATAATACTAGTTTCATTTCTAAAAAGGAGGCTATTTTTGACAAATTTATGAATTAAATGTTCCCAACAATTTCTAGGATGGTAGTCCCTTCTGGTGGGAAACCATGGAAGGTTGATGAATTTGTTCAATATAATTCCTTGGTATGGAAATATTATGATTGTAAATGTATTCCCATGGGTATGTGTCTCTACCACAACATTTTTCATCGTAGGAACTGATGGACAAGGATTGGGGGATTGGAACAATCACTTTTAAGACAAGTATGATATGCTTTTAAGAATGAGATTTTATGATTTACCTATTTTCCATAAAAAACCCCGCCCTAGTCTAGATTAAAATTATCGATCTTAATTGAATATTATGGAATACAAAAATTCATATTGATATTTTATATGATTTCTACATTCCAATCAAAATGGATCAATCAACTAAGGTTTCAACGTTTGAGCATTTTTCTAGGGAAATAGTGGATGTTAAATTAAAAAAAATCTTAATTTATCATATAGTGTTGTCGGTGTTGGAGGATGACATATATCTCAAGGTTTTATACTAAAATCTACCTTATTTTTGTGTGTACTATCATTAATTTTGGCATGTCAAGGATACATGTCATAAAAATGTGGGTTTCTCATATTCCCTTATAAAGGGAGTCGTGTGAATATTTACTATAAGAAAATTAACATGCAACCTAAGGTGGATCATTGTGGTGGAAAATTGACGATGGGGAAAGGTTTTATTGTTAAGGATTGAATAGTCACTCAAAATAATGTAAGTCATGAGAGAAGTTTTCATCATGGTCAACATGTGTAGTAGTCTGAATATAGATCTATGTTGGCTGAAAATGTACAGGTGGATACAAAAGTTCCAGAACATGTTATTGATGGGATGCCACATGTGATGGAAGTTGATTGTAATTTTCAAACACCATAATATTTTTTAGAATATATTCTTATAAAGCCTCCATTAGAGAAACAATTTTGTTATTTGGTTGTTTATAATCCTCTAACCATGCAAGATCATCAAATTGATAATAAAAATCATGTTGACTATAATAAATAAAATTATACAATGATTACTTATTCTAGAATATATAAGAAATTAAAAAACTTCTCTTCTAATTAAGGTGTTTGCATCACCACCTTTACAACATTGGGAAACAGTGGACACACCTATTTTAATGATGCCATAATTTACGGTAAGGAATATTTTTTTGAAAATGATGGCTTCACTTCCACTCCTTAAATGAGATGGATACGAAGAGAATACTCCATCCTACCCAAACTATGTCTACCACATCCTCTTCTAAGGTGTCAAACATGAAAAATGCTAAAATCCTCAAAATCTTTCATCATGGTTAGTTTTAATATTAGTTGGACACTACTGATGATTTGGATTATGGAAATGAAATGCCTTATTATGTCCATTGAATTTTATATCTCTTTTTTCATATGAGGGTAAATCCCTTTGTTTGACCACATACATCCCATTACTATACTTTTTTATTTAATTTAACAAAATTTTAAAATATTTTCTTCATGAAATACTTGTTGGGTATATATTTTATATATGAGTTGAGGAAAATTTCCATGATAGGGCTAATCATAAATTACACATATCACGTATAATAAAGACCTAACTAATATAATAATAATGAAATATTCCAAACAAGTTAACTATATGAAGAGTTTACTAATTCTTTCCAAAATTACAATTATTTTATAAATTACATTGGTACGAATATTTTCTGTTATTCCATGCTCTAATTACATTTTTTGTTACAATAATACATAACAAATAATCCCATTGACTAATTCACTAGATAATTATGATAATTTACCATTTTACATATCAACAATGTCTAAATACTAATGAAAATGTCAAATATTTCCAATTACTTATTAACATGACAATTATATGTAATTTATATTTCTCATATCAATGGATGTCTAGATTTAAAATTTCATATAAATAGGGTGAAATGGTTATATGGTATGATCATAAAATTATCCTAAAATTCTTCAATTCAATTCCAAGGACACCAATTTCTAAATATTTTTATTTCAATCCCTTAATTATGGATAGAAACACCTCATATGTTCTGGAAATTCAATGATCCTAACCACTATTAGACTCAACGAGATATGTGAAATGACTAGGTAATGGAATTTAGAGCATGAAAGTGATTTCAAATTGAATGGAGTAACATGAATTCCATCAAAACTTGATCATACATGTTATGTATAAAATAATCTAAAATAATACAATATATATAATTTTTAGAACAACTAATTAAAAATAGAGGGGATAATTTTAGGATTAAATGGTAGTAATAAACAGGAAACTAGAAATTATGTGAATCTAGACCTCTAGATCATAAACGTGTTCAATGTTTTATGTTGATAAATTGGAGATGCTCAGGAATCCTCAAAGAACCCTTAAAGTGAATTGATACTCATTTTCATTTGAAAGTGATTATTAGAAAAAATAAATGTGTCTATAAGAATATAATGTAGAGTCCACCCCCCCCCCCCCCCCACATAAAATCCTTGAAGGGAAACACCTGCAAGTCTATGTTATCCCAACAGTGAACCGGTGGGATACCGGGTGGCTAATGTGGACGAAATTGGAATCTAGGGCATTGAAATAAGATTATTAAGCTACTGGCCCTTCCAAATGCTAACTAATGGAACTATAAAAATATCTATAACACATGCCACTATTACATATTACTAGTTTGGCTACGATAAGTACTTGATCATCTCTTGAACTATTTTTTAACTAGGTATGATGCTCATTTATAGAATTTAAAATGGATTAACTGAAAATTAAAAATGATAAGTACCTAGTGTAGGATCAAAATAAAGAATTTTTTAATCCATAAAAGTAGGGGTGAATTGTAAGTATAAAAACATTAATTCTTAACCTTAAGGAAAACTAGGATTAACATTGTTAAGCAATTAAAATTCATAAATCCTCTTCTAGTTCTATAAAATATATTAGCTTATGTTCTAGAAATACGAATCCTGAAATGAAACTGTAGAATAATATTCCTAATAGAATATTTTACCTTAATACGTATAGAATATTATTTATCAATGTATCAAAAGTACATGTATGTTTACGAAATTTATAATTTATTCCCTTATCAAAATACAGCTTAAAAAACATGAAATAAAAAAAGTTACAAGTAGGAAATATTTTAACCAAAAAAGTAGGTATCCAACAATATTTGATAAAGGTCCCTTGATTTATAATTTCAAGAATGTCTATTTTACCCACACTAGGTTAATCCCTTGATAATCCTAAAGGGATATGTATTTCTATCCCTGAAAACCAATTATATTTACAATATATGACACCTCTGTCTTCTTATCCCTCAAAGCCCTAAATTTTACACATCAACAATCAGAGTAGCACAAAGCAAGCAGAACAAGATGTTCAGTACCCACATACCCTGAATGAAATTCTCTCTATAGATATCAATTTACAACATGTAATATCTAGGTTGATCAATTGATAATGACATCATTCAAATGATCTCCTTTTTATAAGCAAAAACTCCAACAGTCAACTCCCACCTCCAATAGTCATATTTTTTCTTGAATCTCAGTGGGACCTATACAGGTGTCACTCAACCAATAGTTAGTTAGATACTAATTTTACAACGTTGTTTCATAAAAATAACATGTTTAACGAAAATGATGTTTTCTATTTTTCAATCTTAACTGATAAAATTGAATTTTGAGTCTAACTATATAAAAATTCAGAATCTATAAGATATGGATATGGGGAATTTTTTTCAATGAGTTCGAAATATATATTCTATAGATTATGGATACTGAAATCCAAGTAATTCAGAACTAGAACTCATAATCTAAATTCTAAGGAATTTGGAGTTTGAATTATGAGGAATCCAGAGTCTAAATTATGAGGAATTAGGAGTCTAAATTCAGAGGAATTCAGAGTTTGAATTCTGAGGAATTTATAATCGTAATTCTAAGGAATTCGGAGTTTGAATTCTCAAGAATTGAAAATATGATAACTGATTAAATTCAGAGTCTATATTCAAAGGAATTAGGAATCTGATTTCTCTTGATTTTAGTGTCTGAATTTTATATAATTTAGAGTCTAGATTATGAGAAATTTAGTTTCTAAACTCTGAAGAATTTAGAGTCTAAATTTTGAGGAATTCATAATTTATTTTCAGATGAAATTTAAAGTCTGAATTCTGAGGAATTTAGAATCTGAATTTCAGAGAATATAGAATCTGAATTTCAAGGAATTAAGAATCTTAATTTCAATGAATTTGTAATTTGAATTTTATAAAATTTGGAGTATGAATTTCACAGAATTCAGCAACTTTTTGTCATAAAAATATGAATCTGAATTTCAGAGAATTTAGATTTTGAATATCATAGAATTCGGAGTATGAAATTTAAAGAATTCGAAGTCTTAATTTCAAATAATTTAGAGCTTGAAAAAAATAACCTATATACAAAGAAATTATATGATTCTGATATTTTAGTTATAAATATGATATTTGACTTAGTATTAAAATGAGTTCGATTTAGAGATATTATAAAATGAAATAATGAAAATAAAGGTAAAGATACAAATTTCCTTAATGTAAAGAAATATACCTAATGAAAATAATCCTTTGGGAAAATAATTTTCCTTAAGATAAGGTGTTTTTGATTTTCAATACCTAGAGAAATGGAAAATTTATAATTAAACCCTATTTAATTAACAATATCTCCCATTTTGGAATGCTAAAACATCCTTATGAAAGAGAATATAAGGGCACATAATGTTTCTTTATGAACTCAAAATAAAAACTTATCTCTATTTTCTTATAAATCATGGTGAATATTATTAATTCCACCCATATTTTTTGAAATAGCTATGGATCTTTTTCATGAATTAAATAAAGAGAGTTTTCATTTTCCTACATAAAGAAACATTATTTGAATAAAATCCCTATTAGATTGACTCCCCCTTACTTGGGGAATTCTCTTATTTACTTAGTATTCTGTTTAATCATTCATTTCTCCCCCTTTTTTATTTTCAAATATATATAGAGAGAATAGAAAAACATATGGTTACTGATATATTAAAACAATATACAATAAACCAAATGATGCACATTGATAATTTTCAATAAGATTGTAAATATTGATACGAGGAAGGTACACCAAAAGAATTCATTTAAAAGGAAAAATATGCATCCTTCTATTTTCTTCATCGTGAAATATTCATGATATAATTCCTCTTCTTAAGCCCCTTATGATCTTCTTTACAGTGCTTGAGCATTCTTTCCAGATCCTAATTTTTCTTCTCTAGAGCTTTGATCTTTTCATCCCAAGATAGTCAGATTTCTTCCTGAGACTTCAAATGATCTTTTTTATTGTAGATCTCCTCTTCAAACTCGATTCTGAGATCTATTTATTTTATTAAATTCAATGAAATTTTATTTAGCTTCCCATTCAGATATTTTACTTTCTTCTTCTAGGATTATTGTTAAAGGTTCATATTTTTTGAAAAAAAATCTGTACGGTCCATCGTCTTCTTATCTTCTCTATCATAAAAAACATTCACAGAGTCTTGAATATCATCATGAATTTTCAAATATTCAATAATATTCTTTTAACACTTAGTGATTTCATTATAATACATTCTGTAAGAATCATACTTGAAATAGAATGTTTTGAAATCAGCCTCTATCTTAAAGAATTTTTCTGTATGAATTTTAATAGAATATAATTTTTGATTGAATGAATGCTGAAGTATCTAACACCTCGAGCCAATTCTCACAATCAAGTGAATGGTGTCAACTAATTTTTCATCGATTGATCTAAAAAGTCCTTACCCAATGAGGAAGATTCTGAATCAAATTCCCTTGTTTGTTAGGATTCTTTCTCTACTCAAAATCCATTCCTTTTGATAAAACACCAATATCATTTATTGCAACCTCAACTTTCTTTAGTTTATCATCTATCAAAATTTTCCATTATATGATCTATTATTGGTCTCTTTAGATTTAGGGAAATCATGATCACTATCTGATACTTGAACCATTTTTTACTCATCATCCATTTTCTTCTCAGCATCTACAACTAGATCATCTAGTTGAACAAGATCATTATAACTGATTTCATCATCATTTGGTTTATTTACTTCTTCCTAACCTTCATCACCTTTCATTGGTAATAATGTTTTGTTTATTTGGCCTGAGAAGTCTGGATCGACAGATTTTTTAAAGGGATTTCCTTCTCACGATATTCTTCAACATGATTTATCATATCATCAATTTTATGATTTCCTCCCCCCCCCCCTCTTATTCTTCCTCTTCCTCTTCCTAAACAATATCTTCATCTTTGTTTGGTTCCTGAATTTCCATCTTCTTTCCCAGAGTCAGAGGTACTAATTCTTGTATATGGTTTCTGGTACCTGTATTTGTTCGGAAGATTTCTTAGTAATTTTGAGAAGAGCATGGACTATTTCAGCCTCTAACATCGTTTTCTTTGGCATCTTTTTCTTTTCTTGCTTATCATATTCCTCAACAGCCTTAATCATTAATGATTTTTCCTCAACTGCATCCATTCCAATGCTGGGATATCTTTCCTTTATATATTTCTTCTCTTCCCTGCTATTACAAACCACTTCATCATGGTTGGTTTTTTCATTTAATAGACATTGGGAGTGAGGATTGAGTTTCTAGTACAATAGGTTTTTAAAAAAATACAAGTTTCATTATCTTTCTCATTTTTGTTAAATTATTTTATGTCTCTACTACTTCCATGTTATTATCCACTGCTTCAATCTGACTTTCAGATTAGGCATAAAATTCTCCATAATTTTCATTGAAACCATCCTTTATCCTCTTAAAGTTATCATTACTGATTTAGATGAAATTGAAATATCAAGGCTTTGAACTACAAGAGATTTTGAATAAATATAGTCATAAGTCAATGATTATGGAAAGGATTGTCAGATACATAATGATTTGTAATTTGATGGTCCAATTTTTGATATTTGAGATCATCATCATGATATAATCTAATAAATTTATCTCTCTCAAGTTCACCAGGAAATCTAGAACACAGATATTACACTTCTCTATGATATCATTATCCCCTTTTATCTGAATTATGAAACCCTAAACCCATAATTATAGAAGCCTAATGCTAGTTTAGAGAAAGTATATATTTGGTTTTTTGTCTCCCTTGAGTTCGAGGAACTCAAATTACTTCTCTTTCTCAAAACATCTAGATTCATCTCATATTTTTTGGGTACAAAAATTGTATCTTCTATCATATGGTATTCCAATGATACTAGCTGCCTTATTGGAAGAACGAAAATAGGGTTTCCCATAAATTTTGAACAATAATTTAACTCTCCCACCTTAATTAAAAAATTTCACTGCCTCATAATACTCAACAAGTAACTCGGGATATACTAGATCTTGTCCTTTCGGTTTGGCTACCCAGAGACTCTCCCAGACATTCAACATGTTATTTTTCATAATGATGGAGTAATAATTCTCGGAGTAATTCAGTTCTACAAACCATTCCATATAGATTTTCCACTTTGGTATTTACTTGGGTGAAGTTACTTTTTTCAAAGGAGATGTTCCAAAAGACTTATTTTTTTACGAATACTCGAAATGCACAATGAACCTTTTGAATAGAGGCATATCTTCAGCACACATACGCTTGAAAAATGTTATGGGATGAGAAATTGCGGGTTGTTATATAGGAATTTAAGTGATTGATCATATTCCTTAATTGATATAATAGTTGAATCAAGAATGATTAGATCTGACATTTGAGATGAAAACTGATGAAGGATTTTGTAGGTTCTGATATTTTGAGGTTTTTACGTTAAAAATTCAGATTTCTGGAATGTGAATATGAATTTATTTTTTAAAACTATATAAAAATACCTAAAATTAAAAAATATAAGAACAAAAAATTCAGTAAGGAGACGCGAATTCCAGATTTCTTGAAAAAAAGTTATTAATGAGAAAAATTCATCTTTATGAACATTAGGTTCTGAAAAAAATTATTAAAAGACGAAAAAATTTTAAACCGAATAAATTTGAATGTAAAGAGAAATTTGATCCCATAATTTTATGTTCTGAAAAATTTTGGTTAATAAATTATGTTTACCCTAGAAAAATGGACTAAAAAAATTTGATTATGAAACTAAATTTGAATAAAATATTTTTATTAAACAAGATAATGTACTCAACCAATGAAAAGGGGTTACTTAATGTAAGATGATAGGTTTCATCAAAAAGTTAATAAGGAAGATTAACTTATATTAATCATTCATAACTTTTGTTTACTGTATTAAAATCAATTGGAGGGTAATGTTTTTTTAATAATATAAGTAGGTTGATCAATATTTCTGATAAATTGATGAATGATACCTCCATTAAATGTGTGATCCCTACGAAAGTGAGGCCAAATATCAATGTTTTAGAATGGAAGTGACGTGCAAGGTTTTTTAATAAGGAAATGGAATTAGTATTGTCACACGGTATCCGTTTATTAATAAAGATCATTCCCATAGGTTGTTAGTGTGTGTTTTTTCCACAACACATGGGTACAACAACTTCTAGCTGCTCTATATTTAGCTTCGGTAGTGGAATTCGCTACAGAGTGTTGCTTTTTTGCATGGACAAGAATCAAATGAATCTCCTCTGAAATGACTGGTTTACAATGTACTTTTCATATCAATTATAAATACTCCAAAATCAGTATCCAAATAACTTTTAAAACAAATTTATTTCTAGATTTATAGAAAAGTATTAAATCCATGGTTCCCTTTAAATAGTGAAAAATTATTTTCAATGATTTTAAATTAGATTCCTCTCGATTAGATTGTTATATTTCACATAAGCATACCAAAACCATTAAGTCATGATGACTAGCTGTCATGTATATTAAACATTCTATCATACCTCTAAATGATGTTTGATATAATGGTTTCCCATCTTCATCAAGATCAAGGGAATTTGAAGTACTGACTAAAGTACTTATACTTTTAGTGTTATAATATACATATTTTTTGAAATTATATTTAATATACTTATGTTGAGATATATATGTTCCTTCTAGTTTTTAAGAAATTTTTAAACCTTGATAAAATTTTACCTCACCTAAAAAATGTTATCTCAACCATTATACTGAACTCATACTCAGATTTCATTACATTTTCAAATGAATCCGTTAATGATTGTTGTGTTGAACCAAATATAATTTCATCAACATAAATTTGAACAATTAATTTTTTTTATATTTCTTTATAAAAATATTTGGATCATCAGTTCCCTTAAAAAAATTTAAACAAAAATTATGTAGGTCTATTATACATGGCCCTAGGGGAATGTTTAAGAACATATAAATCTTTGGTAAGTTAATAAACATGTTGAGGACTATTTATGCCTTCAAAACCATGAGGTTTTTCATCATCATCTTCTTCTTGAACATATATGTTAAGGAAATCACACATTAAAACCATTTGAAATAATTTTAACTTAGTGAATGCTGCAAATACAAGTAGAACGAAAATAGATTCCAATCTAGCTACAGGAGCATTGTTTTTTTTCAAAGCATATTCCTTCGTGTGGATTACAACCTTTAGAAACTAATCGATATTTTTTTCTTACTACGATTCCATTTTCACCAAGATTATTTATGAAGACCCATTTTACTCGAATTAAAGAAGTTTTCATTGGTATTTCAACCAAGGACAAGACATTGTTCTTTTTGAATTCATTTGTCTCAACATTAATGGAATTAATCTGATCATCCTCACCTGAAGCTCCATTGGATCTTTTTTGTTCTAATTAGGAAATGAATGCTAGGTGTTCTTCTTTATTTCATTGGGATTATCTAATCCTTATGGGTTGATTTACATCATCATTGATACAATCACTAGGATGATTCTTATTAAACAATTGAATTGTTTTTTATAAAATCTATTCATCAACATATGGTAGGAATTCCACTGGGGTAAATTCTTTAGAAATATATTATTAAATATATTTCTTATTAGATTAATCTACTATAATATTTTGGTCATCATTTTTGGAAAACACATCTGATGATGTAGGATGGAATTGTTTAAAAACAAAATGGTCAGCCTCATCAAATTTAACATGCACTCTTTATTCAATAGTATAAGTGTTTTTATTAGAATCTCTATAATCCATAGAAGTGGTGGTGTAGCCGAGGAAAATTCATTCTTCAGACACGGTTGAGAATTTATATAAGTTATCTTTAGTATTCAAAATGAATACATTTCATCCAAATACATTGAAATAATAATGTCTAGGTTTTCAACCTTTCCATAATTCATAGGGTGTTTTATTATGTACAAGTCTTATTAAAAATCTCTTTATAGTATAATGAGAAGTAATAATACCTTCAGCCCAAAAAATTTCAGGTATAGAATATACACTCAACATGGTTCTAGTTATCTATCAATGAATTACATTTCTTCATTCAAAAATTTCAATTTTTATGGGTTATTGGAGCTGTGAAGTTATGAGTAATTAAATTCTTACTATAAAAAGTTTCAAAATCTGAATTTTGAAACTATACTCCATTATCAATATGAATATAATTAAAAGGATGGTTTTTCTCATTTTTTACTTGGGCTCTAAAATTTTTGAAATATGAAAAAGTATCAGATTTTATTGCAATTAAAGAGACGCATTTAAATCTTGTTTAATAATCATGTAAGACAAATACATAAAAGTTTCCTCAAATACATCAAGTTTGTGTTGGACCAAAAAGATCCATATGGACTAACTGTAGTGCATCAAAAGTGTAGACTTCACCGATTGATTTAAACCACGATTTATGTGTATTTCCTTACTAACAAGGTTCACAAATAGTTGAAAAATCAAATCTATTCTCTATTAGATCGATAACAAGCCTTTTCATCGAGAGTATTCAAAGCTTTATAAGGTTACAGTATCGTAACCCTATATTCCATAACCATGATTTATCTTTTATTTCACTAAGGCAATGTAGATCATGGATCCTAATGTATTCTATGTTAAGTGTGTATACATTATCTTGCCTATGATCTGATAAAATAAACACTTCCTTGGAATTGTGTGCTAGGCATTTATCATTCAAAAAATTCACAAATCATCCTTAATCACATAATTGACATATAATAATGAGGTTGTTATTAATTCCCTCAAAAATTAAAATATTTGAAATCAATGTTTCTCCAAGAAGAACAGTGTTACCTGTACCAACATTTTTTCATTAGTATTATCAACAAAAGTTACTTTTCCCCATTTTGTCTAGATTATTATTTCAATTTAGTTTTTGTTACCAGTAATATGCTGTGAAAATCCACTATCCAGGTACAATGTATTTCTGTAGGTACATTATTTATTTTCATGAGAATAAAAGAGTTAGAATTTTGGAAACCAAACATTCATGGATCTAGAAATTTAAAAAAGTATGATTTAATGTATCCATATTTTCATAGAAAAATAAGCTTGATGAAAACCTAAATATTGGATTTTTTTAATGAAAATATTTTAACCAAATTTCCACAACTCGTACCTTAAGAACAAAATGGATCACTTTGGGAACAAAATAATTTTTACTAATTTTTTTTTGAATGATTATAAACAAATATAGAGCTATACCATAGAGGAGAAATTTGGGAATACATCATGTAAATATATTTTTTAACTGAGGTAAAATTTGATAGGTATTTCCATAAGAAAAATATTTATGAGATTAGTTTAATAACCGTGTACTTATCCTCACGGTTAATAGTATTGGAACTAAATTTAGCCTCAAAAATATTTTCCTTATAAATAAAATTTTTAAGATCCATATAATGTTTATCCTTCTCAAAATTAACATCTTTAAAGTTTTTAGAATCACATTAAAAATCAAAAAATTTCTGATCTGGATCATTAGAATGATCTGATACTTCTTTGATGAAAACATATTTTATATAATGTTTTCTCACTAACTTCTTTTTTACCATACAATTTTCAATTTCAATATGTTTGGAAAACCAATACACTACTTCATAAGAATGTAACGAGTTATCTTGATCAGATAAAGATTCCTCATCTGAAGACATATAATATTTATCATTAGTATAAGTTGTATTCAAAGATACATTAATAATAGATTTAGAATTTTGTAACTTGGCTATTCTACAATGATTTTCACAATGTAGTTTGTCTAGTAGAACATTATTCTTCTGACTAGAAGTTTCATACTCCAAGGATTCATCTGAAGTGTCACCACAACATGCACTCGAGGTGTCATTACCTTTCAAAAATTGATTTTCCTTGGTCTTGTAATACTTCTTCCTATTTCCCTCAGACTTATTTTCCTTCCTGTATTTTCTTTTATGCATAGGAAAATATGGCTATATGTGTCCAGCTCTTTTTCATTCATAAAAACTGACTTCTGAGTCTTTCTTGAATTTTATTTCATTCTTCAAAAATATATACTAAAATTATTACATTCCCACTATCTTGTTCATCATTAGAGAATTATTAGATAACTAATTTTCAAAGTGTTTACATTCCCTATACTTAGATAAAATGTGAATTTCTTAGACTTAGATATTGTAACACATTATGAAGTCTTGATTTTAGTATTATTAAATGCAACACTTACATTTCCATTCATATTCTTTTCATATCAACATCTCTTTTCATCCTTGTCTTATATTGAATAACGGTTCCAAAAAAGATCATCAAGAGTAATATTGGAAATATTCATGTTCTCATCAATAGGAGTTCTTTTTGATTTACACTCATATGGAATTATATCAATTATTTTGTCCATAAGAGCTTCATCATCAATACATTTATCTCCCTTGGATTGAATACTGTTGATGATTGTCATAAAAACTTGTTGTACTTTTTAGAATGTTTCTTCATTAGGATATAGAAATCCATGATATTCTTCTCTCAACATTGCTCTCCTAGTCACTATCACATTTGAGGTCCCAACATGGATAACCTCAAGTTTCTTCTAGATTCAATTGGCAACTTCACATTGGAATATATATATTCATGGTCCATGATCACAAAAAATAATAACGTACCTCTTAATTTAGTTGGTATTCATATTTTTCTTGGTCAGTGAATGTTTTTACTTCCATTTCAAGAATTTTGTAATCACCTATAATCATAAAATAATTTGATACTCTAGTATTAATGACAAAATTCTTGATTCTATCATTCTAGTACTCATAATAATTACCATCAAAAACAGGGGGTCTGGAGGTATTTAGATTTTCAATGGAACCAACATTCATTCATTCCATATTATAAGAAAATATTGTTCCACAAAACTAGATAATAAGAAATTTTGTAATCAAAGATAAAATATTTAAGAAACACTTTTAATAATAAATGTTAATCATGATAATTTAGAATAATGAAAACTTGTGCAATAAAACATATAGGTCAGTATTATAGTTTCAGATGCCTCATTTGATACCTATTGTTGGATCAAAATAAGGAATGTAGATTCCCAATTACAACATGGGTGAATTGTAAGTTTAAAATCATTCAGTTTTAACCTTACGAGAAACTATGTTTAACAATACTATGCTAGGTAAATTCACAAAGCCTCTTTAATTTTATGAAATAAACTTTCGTAGGTTCTGGAAATATAAATCCATAAATCAAACATATGAAATTTTTTGTAAAAGGAATATTCATCCTTAATGAGTATAAAATATTACTTATAAGAGTATATAAAGTACAATAAACTATTAGAAAGTTATACTTTCTTCCTTTATCAAAATACAGTGGAAATAAAAGATGATGCAAAATCATGTGACAAGAAGAAATTTTTTTAACCAAAAGTGTATGGTATAACACAACCTTTGAAAAAGGTCTCTTGATTTATACGTTCATTAAATTTTATCTTACCCACAATAGGGTAATCCTTCAATACAAATATCAGAATCTGCCTTGCTATCCCCATAAGCCCTCGATCTTTAAGGAATTCAAAACCTCTATCTTCCTATCCATAGAATCCGTCGAATGTACTCAGCAACAATCAAAGATGCCCAAAGCAAGATGGTCATGATGTTCAGTATGCACAAAGCATGAGATTATTTCCTTCTCTCTAGAAATCACATCAAATTATGTAATCTATAGGCCGATAAACAGATAATGAGTTCGTTAAAATTATCTCTTATTTAAAGGGGAAAATCCATTGGTCGGCTCCCTCCTCCAACTATTATATTTTTACTTGAATCTCATAAGGACCGATACATGTCTCACTCAACCAACAGTTAGTAAAAAACGGATTGTAAGACATCATTTCATAGAAATAACATGTGTAAGGAAAATTATGTTATCTATTTTTTTGGAGTCTTTTGAAAAAAATATAATTTGGAGTCTAACTAAATAAACATTTAGAATCTATAAGACATTGATATATTGATTATATTTTTCAAGGTGTTAAGAATCTGAAATCTTTAGATACTATAGTCTTAATTACAATGATTTTGGAATCTAAATTATGAGGAATTTGGAATCCAAATTCTAAGGAATTCATAGAATGAATTCTGAGGAGTTTGAGTTCCAAATTCTGAGGAATTTGGAATGTGAATTTTGATAAATTCAGAATCACAATTCTATAGAAATTATAATCTTAATTCTGATGAATTTAGAGGCTGATTTTCTGAGAATTCAGAGTCTAAATTGTGAAGAATTCATAGTCCAAATTCTAAGTAATTCAGAATAAAAATTTAAAGGAATCCAGAGGATGATTTATGAGGGACATTGAATCAGAATTCAGAAGAAATTTGTTGTATAAATTCTATGGAATTATTAATCATATTCTAAATAATTTCCAGTCTAAATTATAATGAATTCAAAACCTAAATTTCAAATAATTTGGAATATGAATTTAAAAGAATTCAAAATCATAATTTTATAGTCTAAATTTTAAACAATTTGGTGTCTGAATGATATAGTTTTCATAATTTGAATTTCCGAAAATTCCGAGTCTGAATTTTATAGAATTTGGAGTCTAATTTTTCAAGAAATTACAGTCTGAATTAAAAATAATTTGGAGACTGAAAACAAAATACTCTATATCCAAGGAAATTATAAGATTACATTTTTATTTAAATAAATTTTAATTTTTTACATAGTAGATAAATGAGGATTATTTAGAGGGATTATAAAATCATACATTGAAAATAAATGTACAGATTAATATTTTCTTTATATAAGGGATATGTTTCTAATGAAAATAATCTTTTAGAAAAATAATTTTCCATATGATAATGTGTTTGTGATTTTAGAAACATAGAAAAATGGTTTATTCAAAAGGAAACCTTACTGACTCATCACCTAGCTAATGGAAATGGTTTTATATCCTCTACACTATATAACAGATCATCCTTCAGATATGCTACCGCTCATTACTTTGTGGTATAAGTGAACAACATAAGCTATAGTTCATGTATATAACTCTTTCTCTCCAAGTAATCCTCCAGAACAAACCCATAATACCACTTCACCTAAAATGGGGAAACAATATTCCATCATATATTCTTTTCACTATTTTTTTTGAAATGATTTATATTCTACATAAAAGACACATCAACATCAAGTTTAACATTATCTACATTAATAATTTGGGATGTATCAGGGTGATATATTTGATGTAACAACATAAGAAACATGTTATTTATGGAACTCTAACACTATGGAATATCCAATTAGTGTGCAACTAGACCAATCCACTCCACTTTCTCAAATAACATAAAAGATAGGGTGATAACAACCTTTTCTTCCAGATATGATGTTTCACCAACCTATTATATACCGAAGAAGATTCTTGTGACCAATATCGAATTTTATATAATTCCTTTGATGGTAAATGTAATATTTTTCACTACTATATGAAATTTTTAACTACTTTTTCCTAACCTAACCTACATTGATACCTCCTCTGTGATTCTACTTCCAACTAGTGATTCCTATCACACCAATACAATAAACAATGAAAAAATTACCAATGACTCCTTATAAACCTCAAAATCAATGTGTTTAATTAATTTACGGTTGTAGTTATTATACGAAATCCACCTGAGATCTAGATGACTCCACCAAGAACAATAATATTCTAGAATAGAGGCTCTAATGATAACCACAAAAATATCAACTATTAATTCAGATTGGGTGATAGTCTATAGATGATAGGATTTTATTATATGTTAATTTGATCCCATTGCATTCAAATAAAAACCTACACTGAACATGTGTGAAAAAAAAATTATTTTTGAAAAATTATTTACGAAACACCAGGTATTAAAAATATATCGTGTACATAAATTTATCCTAATTTATCATTGTTAAAGGTCTCCATAGTATAAAAATAGTCAATATATATCAGTAGATATGATTGTAATATACTAATGCATGGAATTCCAATACTCATAAGGGTAAAATCATTCTTAAAAGACTATTATCTCTTTATTTATCTGTGGACACTATTATTGTATGGGATGGTTAGAACACAACGTTGTCAAACCATTATTAACCGCTAATTTCAAATAATGGGATTCCATAATCAGCTCATCAAACATGGGTGTCAGAACCAAATAAGACCATGGGTATGAATATTTTAATCCTATTTTATTGCCCATCTTGCTAGTGGATCTCCACCCTATAATATTTCCATCTAGGATAAACCATCTATATTAGATTAATTCGTCTTTCTGATCTGACATTTAATTGATTAAAAAAAGTGTTCAATGTAAGTTATTATTTTCCATAAGGATCATAAAAATGTAGATATATATCCAAAAAAGTGGGATCAGCTCCCAATATTTACGTGTTTCCCAAACAACATAAGTCTCTGACTTCCAAATCTAGTAATAAATAATGAATGTACAGTTTCATGAAGGGTATTCCAACTTATGTTTGAAATACATATGATATATTACTCACCTTCTATACTAAATGTTCAACCCCCTCGTTGAAAATATTTTCTTCATGATATTGAGGTCTAAATATTCCAAGAGCATCACATCAAATATATAATGATTCTATAATCATAGAACATAAAACACTAAAAATAACTTTAGGATGTGCAAGAGAAAATTATACTCATGCATCCTCAACTGTCTGGATCCATATTCCACAAATTGATCCTATTTCATTAGTGCTTATTAGTGGAAGACCACTAATGCATCTCAAAAAATTCTATAAAAATCCTAGATTAGGTATAGTCAGGGAGAGTGTTGTGTATAACCCTATATTCAATTCATATTATTTATTCTCATAAGACACTATCCACAAAATCAAAAAAAATTCTTGGTCATACAATACATTGGGGTTGCTCGATTGATGAATCATGGATGAATTATTAATAATGTCTAGAAAAAGTCAGAATTATTTGAATCTTTACTACATTATTTGTCTAATCTCATGATGAAAAAACTACCATGTTCTTTTGGTCTAGTAGCACAAAAACCAATGTTATAATTTTTCCCATGATGTCCATTTGGTTAATGAAGAAATGAAACATAGAATTATTAGTGTATAACAGATTCTATATCAGCGAACCTAAAAAGATTCCAAGATGATTGACATGATAATTTGTCGACTGAGATAGCACTAATTTTTCATTATGGAATTCAAGAATCATTTATATAGATATGTATAGAATAAATAATTCATAATGGTCCAGAATACCACCATCCAATCCACAAGACCAAATGAAATTTCCATGGACTCATACAATTAATACCTACACATAAAATCATTTTGCTGTATATTTTCGGAGTCACCTTCAAATGATGGTACCCAATGCCCAGATTAATCTTATAGAATATCTAAGTGCCTCAATGACGATAAAAAATTCAAATCAATTCATGGAAGGGGATACAATTTAATGTCTACCATTTGGTTCTACCTCTTGTAATCCACACATATAGGCAAGGATGCACCCTACATATTACTATGTAATATTTTTGAATAACACATTGATGCAATGGGCTCTATGAATCCCCTATCTTCCACATCATCAAACTACAATTTCAAATCAATAAGATTTTATAGTTCCATCCAGTATAGTGAAAAATAAACAGGTTCAGCTATTCACATGAACTTGATGGTAATCTCTATCTCACACATTGTTGTTAATCAAGATAACTCTTCCAGAAAGACATCATAATGGTATGATACTATTGGATGAAAAACATTCTTCTATGACTCACCATCATCCATAATAAGGATTGAAAACAAGGCCATGATCTAATTCAATGAGATTTGGATGGGTCTTACATGATTAGATCGAAGATATTTTTCACCTTGATAGATATAGAATCAACTTTTCATGATATAAATTCCTGTCTCCCCATATAATAGTATTTATCATTCGACTATTGAACAAGAAAATACATAAACTAAATCAAATCAATACTATACATTTCTAACACAAATGGACCTAGAGAACTGATATCCACAAATTTCACGTGTGTAATACTTATAGAATCATATACCATATGATCTCACCCCTAATAACATGTCAAAAGTTATAAAAAAATAAATTATATCCAAATACAGATAAAATCCATTGGATATTTGATAATATTCAACTTAATAGGATGGTAATATATATAAAAATCCATAATAATTGTTGATTTCATTGCAATAATTTTATATAGAGGGGAAGGGAAGACATCAAATTTTGTAGGAGTATAATAAATAATGTTCATCTAACTTTCACATCTACACAAGTATCAAGAATGACTCCCCTATGACGATTCTTCAATCTGATAAAACTTCTCCAACATCGGGGTACCATGACACTTAAACATTGCTAAACACCTTCTGGAACTAAAAATACATGGTTTCTGAGGGGTAAAATAGTTCAGATTTGATTTCTTTGTTTACCAGGATACATGACCACTTGTTCATTTTTGTATGCCTATTTAGAATCTCTACAGGTGGACCATCTTACCATAAGATTGAATCCTCACTATATGGAAATTACATTACCAGTTACGATGATTTACCTTTTCTCATTGGTAGAACTGCACCTAGTTAAGGTCCAAATATAATTTAAACTCCCCTAGATACTCATCAAAGCACTATCTTGCAATAAATATCTGAAATTTTTCTTTATTATGTATGAAGCGTAACTCCTCGATCTTCTGGATGAAACTACCACCCTCCACCCAAGGCCACATTTCAATTCCCTTTGGGGATGAGATATTAATTAACCTTGTTATAGATGTTTTTATCTATAATAAGTTCACCTTCAAATTGATTTCATACCGCATCCGATATTAAATGTTCTTCATAATGTCTATATCACCACATTTAATTTATAGGAAAAAACATTATAGGCTTATAAATATATTCCATCACAGACATGCACCCATGCATAAGGAGAACAAACTCACTATCCCATTCACCCCCAATCATCTCTATGTGGTACTAATTTGGTAAATCCCCTTGAATTCCTCACTAGACATATCTACATTTTTACTATCGAACAATATGATGTACCAACATCGCTTGTATAGTCCTTGAAGTATATAGTACACAATCTTCAGCCTTATTTCCATGTAAGTCTCATTTTGTCCAAAAATTTCTTAGATAGGGTCAATCTAGAACTCTATAGAATTATTGCCTCTGACTTCATTAAATTATGTTGTATTATATAACAATAACTCACTGATTATATCAGACATCTACTGTTGGTCACAATTAGTATCCCACTCCAAGGATCTAGTGATTTATAAGAAATATACCTAGATATGGTCATATATTGGACTCCACGATGTTGTTGTGAATTTTAATTCTACAACATGAGGTCTGTTTTTGTTACCACTTTACTAAATACCATTCTAATGATGAAACAGAGTTATTATCCTACACGCATTAATACACTCCTCAGACCATAAGTTTTTAACATCATCAAACATAGAAGATAAAAGTGAAAACCTAAATCCATTAATACAATGTAACATAAATGATTAAAAATTAAATAAACATTTGAAAATGAAGATTAGTTTTATACTATTTATTATAAATTATAAGAAATTTAAAATCAATATATATTAGAATATACATATGCTATGAATAAATCACTGTAATGGATAGTGAATGATAAAATATTTCCATATGTTCCTAGAATTATACATGCATAAGTACCTTATGTCATACCATATTGTGAGTAAAATCTAATAAATCAATAACATCACAAAATTTTTGACAACCAATGTGAAAAAAATCACCATTATAATAATATAATGTTAATAAAATATTCCAATTTTAGGGAACATTGGTTTTCACTACACTTGGGTTATAGAATCCCTTTACTTTTATCAATACCTATAAATGACACCTACCATTCCCAAAGAGTAAAGCATAATAGGGGACCTATAATCTCCCAATATTATCAAATTAAATATTAAATAATAGTAGATGAATTTTCAATACATTGTACAAAAACATCATCAGGACTGTAGAAGTTTATTTTCATTGGTTATAAGATATAGAATACACTTATTTAATGAATGATATTCAATATCTTCTATAATTATCACTCACATTAGAACTCTTCAAAAACATACCCAACATGAAAACAATCTTCATAACCTAGGGAAAGGAAACATAAGAATAAGTGAGATTATATGATCATTACTGGTATACATGATACATATCAATTAATGACCACATGTAATCGTAAGATAAGAATGAGGGTATGATACTAATGTTTAAAACCAATCTATCAAAAATAATAAAAAAGAGTAATGAAAAAAAGATGTTCATAAGACATAGATCTTGATGTAATAAAAGGGAATATTCCCTGAGAGAATAATGTTTACATAAAAAATGAAATTAAGGAATAAAATTATATCTTTGGGCCCATTTATAAATATAAATAAGTTAACAAATTAATCTAAAGACATGAAATTAGGCCTCTATATTAATTTATGGACAAGAAACTATGTCCACTCAGGATATTATTGACATGAAATCCAATTTAACACATAAACATAGAGAAATTAATTCCAGGCCTACACATGAACTTATGGACATGAATTCCTGATCCACATATAAAATTCCGAACATGAAATAATGTTCAGAGAAAACATTTCTATCTCATGATTAATCCATAACAACCCAATAAATTTAAGGGAGATATTGGTCCTACTCATCAAAAAAATGAAATCAAATATATGTGTCCAACAATATCACAAAACATTCATCATCTAAAACCCCCCAAAAAAATTAATCTCATAAAAATTTCACTAGAAAATTACCTATAGGAAAGGGAATGGGTTCATCAACATCTTGTAATCATAATAATTAACCAAATAGAAAAAAATAAATATGTTATCCCTGGATAATATCCCCTATAAATCTTAAGTATCATCAAAGGATGTTATATTATATGATTTCATTATTTCAAATAATCAATTGGAATTATATATGCAGAAAATATCTTTTCTATTTTTAAATCAGTTCTTTTTTTAAAACATGAATACTTAAAAAAGAAAACTATTCTTTTTAAATAATATTGTAAACATTTAATGCAATATTCAAATAATTTTTCAATCATGACTAAGGTAAATACAACTCATTTTATAGAAGTTAGATAAATCATCCCAAAAAATTACGAGATAGTGATATAGACTCTTACAACTTTGGTAACTTTTGAATAATAAGTCTCATGAAATAAACAAAATTATTTTAATATTTATTTATGATGATTTTGTTCATAAGAATAATTAATTTAATTCATGGGAAGTATATACACCAATGAAAAGAAACATGTTGTGTATGAAGTATATATCCCACAAAAATAAAAGGGAGATGAACATCCCTTACCCCAAGTCTCAAATTTTCTTGTTCACATTAAAAAATAATGTATATTATTAATATATTTGTTATAAATATTATATATAACCATATTAATATATATAAATAAATTTATGTTTTATTTATATATTATTATCAACCATTTATTATCAAAGTGCTTTTTAAATAATTATTTTGGATGACAACATCATCTTTTTCTAAGCATGTTTCGGTTCAACTATCCCTAGAATTATACATTAGAAATGATTGAAAAATTTAATTAATGTTAATAATGGTGTAAAAATAATATATATTAATTATATAAATATTTAAAATCATTCATAAAATAAGATATAGAAAAATTCATTACACATTTAATGGAGATAGAAGGTTGTACGTACGTATGGATGTTGTTTTTATTTTTTGATGGATGGAGTGAACGAAATGTAAATAATAATTATCATATAAGGAATAATTATTGTATCATATAAATGATATATATCCATAAAATCTATCCTTTTTATTTACTCTATAAAATATTATTGAAAAATGGATCACATCACTCCATTGAGGTGGTCATCCACACGCACACACGAGTGACATTATCATTTCCAAACGGTTTGGAAGGTAGGAAGGTTGATATGATATTTTAATTTAAAATGTATAATAATTTTATAACTATAATATATTAAAATTAAAACCATCACAATATCAAAATAGAAAATTTGGTGATGAAGATTTAATTTTATTTCTACGTGGATATGGAAAACCGTACATAGACAAAAGCGATACATTCATGTCTTGTTTGATGGGAAATATAGTGTATTATGGGGTTTTAAGAAAAATAATAATAAAATATAATAAAATATATGAAACGTTAGATTTTATTTTATTATAAATATCATTGATTTATATGATGTAATGAAACGTAGAAAAAAAGTTATTGGTTTAGCATATTACATCTTCTTGGAAATGACACTTTTAGATATCCTATAAAGGGACCAAAGTTTAGAATTTTATAAACAACAAAAAATTAAAAATTTAAATAATTATATTTAAAATATAATTTTTATGTTAGGGTATTGACATTATTGTCAACATGGTGTAAGGAAGTGATAGAAGATAGACACTTTAATAATTGAGGTGACAATCACTTTTGAAATTCCACAAAATAATAAATTATAATAACACTATTCTAGACCAAAAATCATACAAAAGGAATATATATACCCATTAGATTTAGTTTAACTCCATATACTATAGCCTTTGAACTTATTTGAAATATTTATGACTTTTGTGTAATTTAATATAATAATACTCTCATAAAATATCATTATTGTCAATTATGACACTATTCATTACTTTGACTATAACTACATGAATACAAAAATATAAATATGAAAATGTACATTAATTAACCGATAACATGTAATTTTAATCTATAAAATTTATTTATCTCATAAATTATATGAAATTATAAGAATTTAAATAATTTAAATAAATTTTATTATTTTTCCATTAATTAAATAATTATCACAAAAGTATTGTGCGTGTTTTTTATGTAATTATTTATTCCTAAAAATTTAAAATAAATTACCATAATGAAGAAAAAATATTTATCTTTCAATATAATATTTATATCTAAGAATTTCCTCAAGATATCCCTATGTCAAAAATAATTTCATTATAAAAAAGAAGTTGTTGACATGTTTGACATTTAAAAAATAAAATATTAAAAAATAAAAAATCATCCATGTGTCCCCCAAAGGTGTTAAATTCTAATATTTTGTGATTATTATTGGTATTTGAGAATCCAATAATATTTAATAAGTTGTAAAGCTAGTTTTATTGTCCTTAAAATTTTATTTTTAACCATTTTTTACCTGACTTACCCTTTACCATGGTTACAAAAATTACTAATGTTACAATTCAGATTTATAATAATTAGAATGGAACTATTTAATAGATTTAGAATCAATAATACTGATCATGGAATCAAATTTTCCAAATCATATATAAAAATGTGACATATTTTAATATATAATTAATAAATCAAAATGCTAGAAAAATTTGATTTTCAGAAAATTTATCCTTTTAAATATAGATTGTTTATATACTAAATTAAGTATACTATCTTTTTAAAAAAAATT
Organism: Viscum album; assembly: GCA_963277665.1. Lineage (NCBI taxonomy): Eukaryota > Viridiplantae > Streptophyta > Magnoliopsida > Santalales > Viscaceae > Viscum > Viscum album. Next base: position 1,647,112,168 of record OY728155.1, on the reverse strand, counting down.
AAATGAATTATATAGAATCAATATGATCTAATTAAATTTTAATACTATACCAATATATACTTTTATTTTACAAATAATTTTAATTAAAAATTAAATTTTAAACAAAATACAAGTTTTTTCACTATTTATAGAGGAATCAATCAATTCATAAGAGTTTTAAATTTTAATTTTAATATAATTTTTACTTGATGAATACCAAAATGAAATTAATTCTGTTACAAAATACTAAAAATTTTATATATTAATTACAATATTCACTCACAAAAAAACTATTTTTTGGGAAAAGATATTTTTCAAGAATAAGAATACTTTAATAAAAATTGTATATTTACTTACTAGGAAAATATCAATACAATTATATTGAATACGAAATATACATATATTTCATAAATATATTAATAATAATCATAAACACAAAATTAATGGGTAGGTTAAAACTGTCATATTAAATAATAATATTCTGACATTATATCATAGTTGTTTTAAATTCTCTATTATGTGTAACACTTGTAATAAAAGCAATAAAATTATTTAATTTTAAATAATTTATAAAATATTGGGGTGTTATTGTACCTCTGTTGATAAAAATTTGAAATTTTCCTGAGCTAGTTCACCCACATGTGACCAAGATGGGTCACCAAAAGAACTAAAGTTTTCCTGTCCATTTTCCAGTGGATGTCTAATAAAAACGAGGGACTAATCAATAAAATTGGGAGAATATAGCCTATATTAATGAATGAAAATAATAGAAAAAATAGGATGCAAAATCAATATAATCTCTTATAAAATTAAACATTCCATTACCAGAATTACCTAATATCCAAAATCCATTTTATTTAATACTAAATGTCTTATTATAATAATAAATTAAGAAAAACAAAATAAATACTTAAAATAAAGACTCCCAAAAATTATCTGGAACCAGATGATTACACCTATCACCAAGTTCAAGTCCCACATAGAAATTTGATCAATAAAAAATGGAGCCCATTTCTCTTGTTAGGAAATACATCAATGATGTTTTCTATGGTACTAAATTAATGTGGGAACAGGGTGTGAGTAATACTAATTAGGCCTTTACCGATGATGCCTAAAATAGTCAATTCTGAGTAATAGTGTGTGCAATATTTTGATAACAATGGAATAAAGTAAACTAAACATAGAATATATAAATAAACATACTGACCCATTAGATCAAGGATGAAAATTGGACATAGCCATATAATCTATGAAAAGATGACATATGTCTCTCTCTACACATACAAATGGGTGAAGTATTAGTATCTATAATACCAATTTATGATATAATTATTTAGAGATGGCCAAAGGAAGGTTCAGAATCCATGGGTTAGTTACATGATAAATTTAAAATAATCCTAAAGGGAATTCTCATTCCATAGTTAATTCCAATTCCAAGTGAGAACTATAGATTTTGCTCGTGATGGATCCAATGAAGATTTTCTTTTCTATGTTGAATCACATATTCAAAGTATCTAATACAGAAATGGAGCAACAAATATCAAAATATAAAAAAATTCTAAACATGTTTATTATAGGTCATTTTTTTTAATTCATTCCAATTTTAATTATCATTACAATTACATTTATATAGAAATATTACATTATATAAAATAGAAATTACATGTATTATTACCAATTTACATATAATATAAAACAATTAACCAATTCAAGTAAAAAAAATTCCAAGTTAACATTTCACTTACCAATAATTTCCAAAAACTTATTAACTTATAAAATACACCGAATTTATAATTCACTTGTAAATTATTCCAAATTACCATTTCACATATCAGTAAAAGTTTATATTTCATATTGAAAATTCAAATGGTGATGTGGTTACCATGGTTTGATCCATCAATCTACCCAAAATTCCACAATTCAGTTCTAAGGAAAAAAGGTTCACATAATCTGGGTATCCTACATAGGGTTAGGGACATGAAAACCTCATGGGTGTGTGAATGTCTAGGATCATAACAATAATTGGAACTGATGAGATTTGGGGAATGTCCTCATAAATGAATTTAGGTCATTCAATTGATTTGTTATTGAAAGTGGTCACCACCTATAATTCTAGTTAAATCACATAAGTCTAATATAGAGTAAACTGAAAGTATAACATAGGTAGGTACATTAGGACACCTACCTCAAATAAAATGAATATAATTATAATGAAAATTCATATATATCAACATACGACACCCCAACTAATAAATCCAAATTCTTAGATTCAAAAAAAGAAGAAATGATTGAAGGAAGATGTTAGATATGTTTAAAATGACTAGAAGAATCCAAAAAATTATTTAATAACAAATTAATGTTGATATATTATATTAAAAAGCCTAAAATTGGTCATAATATGGTTTTATAAAATTCACCACACCTAAGATCTATAAGTAGAACCTTTTATGAGCCACTATGATCACGTCAGCGTACCAAGGCATTCTAGTCGGCCTACTAAGATACTTCACATTCCACAATATTTATATTGGAACTACTACAACCCCTTCACTGGATTCCACTACATTAGATTTCTGATTTGGATCCTCCAAAACTATGATCACCTCTAAAATAGATTTTGTAACCATCCATGATTCTCATTTAATAAATTTAATGGACTACAATGAAAATTAAAAGAGGTAAGTACCTCAATGAAATATTGGGTCTTACTTTATTTGTCACATACATAAATTATTTTAAAGTTAAATTCCATTTAAATTCCATTCATGCTTTGTTTTTAGGGTTTCCCAAGCATTTATGGAGGAATGGGTGAGTTTTTATGAATTGGGCCAAACCGTGATCTCAATTCCCGATTTAAAAATAAATTTTGATTCCTTTATAACATCTTCATTTTTCAACATTTTTCGTCCATTAAAATTACTAATTTTCATCCCCTGACATATTAACACCACAATATTAATTTGGACCATTTAGGAATCCATAATCATGGTGGATATGGGTTTTTATTTAAGATATTGGGCCTTCCCGAAAGCCCATTTCCTGCATGAAAAATAATTTTTATGTTTTTAATATCACATTCAATATTGGCGCTTTTTCGGTGATTCCAACTCTCCCTCGAGCCCACATACCTAAGGCACGCCCCCAAACTCTCTTACTCCTATTTTGAGCTTGGTTGTATCGCGAAATTTGGTGAAATTTCTAAGGATTGCACAAATCACCCAGATTTGAGGAGGTAAATGGATCCTTTCCTAACTCCTTCAATTTCTATTATTTTCCCCCCATTCCAGTTCCTACATGACCTCATATTTATTGTTAGAATCTCCATTAAATTTATATCTGTTTTAAAAATCAGATTCTGGTCGATTTTGGGTCGTTCTCTTCAGGATTTTATTGGGTAAGTGATTCTTTCTTTGTTTCTTCCTTTTCCTTTAGGGTTTCCTCCCTCTTTCATTATGTTCTAAAATTTACAGAAGTTTGGGTTCGATCCCAGGGTTTCATTTGGTGTATTTGTGTCCAAGTTTTGTGGTCTAGGTCTGAATTTATCTTCCTTGAGATGCGGCAGTGGTGCAGTTGATGTTTCGCACCATGTTTTGAGGGTTTCGTCATAAACGGTAGGTGATTCCATGTGTAAACATTTCTAGATGAGTTAGTTTTCTTGAATTACTTATTATTCGTGTTCCTAATATGGTGTGTGTGGTGTGTGAACTATTTATGTTGGATTTGGTAAATCAATTGTTTTTATTGTTTCATTTTAGCTTAAAATTCGGTGTTTTCATGTGCATCCATTTGGGTATTGTTTGTGATTGTTTTATAACATATGAATTTTTTTAATAAATCTTGTTTGGGATGAAAATTCTGATTTTTTGGGGTATTGGTGTGCCAATAGGTCTTAAAGAGGTTTTTTTAAGGGTTTAAGGTGTAAAAAATTATTGTAATTCTTGAAAGTGATTTTGAAAACGTGTGTGTTTCATGTGGATCTTTTGTACTATTGTTTGAGGTGTTTATATAACACATGGGGGTTGTTTAATAAATGTTTTTGGGTCTTCCAATTCTGTTTTGAATTTGTATTGATGTGATTTTTTCCTTGAAATGTGGTTTTGAAATGGGTTTTATTTGAAAAGCTATGGTACACTATTTAGAATTGTTTAATGAAAGTTTTGAGTGGTTTAATGATTTATGTAAGAGGTGAAACCATATTGGAAAACTGTTTTGGATTGTTTATACATTAAAACAAACCGTTTTAAATGTGAATAGTTTTGTTATGTGATGTTTATCATATTTTTAGGGACTTCATAAAATTGTTAAAGGATCCGTTGGATTGTGAAAGTTATGAAAAAAGTGTTGTGGCCTATTTTGGTTTGAGTTTCATTTCAAAATGCATTTCAATGAAATGAGTAATTTGTGACTTGTGTGATGTACATGGGGCTGTTTGGTTAATGTGTGGGGTGGAAGTGATATTTTCATGTGAAAACTACATTTCTTGGTTTGTTGAACTTGTTTGAGCACAAAGGGAAAACTCGGGTATCTATGTGGGTGGACGTGTACTAGTATGCAAGTGAATCCGTGGGGTTTGGCCTCAGTTTCACTTATCAAGATTAACGCATAAAACTATAAATAAACTATGATGATGATGATTGGGGACCACAAGGTTATGGTTATGTTCCCTACTAGTGTCTTGTGCATGAGAACAGATATTGTGGTGGTTACTCTCACCGAGATACGAGGTACCTCGGACCCAGAACGAGCTAGTGCCTAGGGGTTATTTCCTATTTCTTGTGCTCATTATTTACTTTTTACTTACCATCGGCATACGGTATAGTTGGCTGGAAAATTCAGTAGTGTTGACATTATTTTTAAAAGTGTTGATTCTTAATGATAGCCCACATGAAAACTATTTTTATTCAAAGTTGCATTGTTTAGAAATTGTAACTAGCTTTTCATGTTTTTGAAAACTTGCATGCTTTTCTTCTTTAAATTTTTATCACATGGAATCTATTAGTGGTGGTATCCTACTGGGAATTATCTCACACCCTACTTACACCCTTGGGTGTAAGTATAGTTGGTTATTTTTGTTGTCACAGGTTGGGTACAGTTTTTTTTATTCCAGTGGTTCGGGTTTCTAGCAGGTCCTTGGTGGTGAAGTCTTGTGGAGGTGGCTTGAGGGCAGTGCCCCTTGCCATGAGGGTTCGTGGGCTGTCCTTATTTGGTTTTGTACCATTGGTATAGTCTTTTTGAGTTATTTTAAGCTATGTAATTCAGTTCTTAATTTTTGTAAAAGATTGTTTGGTTTGAAAAATCCAGATTTGTTTCATTGGATTCTTTTGTTGTTTTATGTTTATAAACTCAGGTAAATCATTCCCAATTTTCATTTAATGATACCCAAGTACTTGTGCTAGACCGTGGGAATCGGGAACGCCCTTTGGGCCTTGTCACGGGCTGGGTTTGGTGCCATCTTTGGTGGGGATCGATTCGTTTCGTGGCAAAATGGTATCACAGGAGGTCCACTCTCTTTGGGTCATGTTATTTGGGGAACAGTCGGGATAGTCTGGATTTATGATTGTCGGGACTTGGACTTTGTTTTATGAGTAGTGTGGCTGATCACCACACCTCATGATAGGATTGAAGTTTCCAGGGGAACTTGGGATTTATCTATGTCTTTTGTTTTTCTTGGTCTTGTGATGATTAGGGGAAATGAAAAGAGAGTTGGGTTAATGGTCTCAGTGAGCTCGCAGGGTCTGGAAAGCCATGTGGAGCTGAGAATATTCCCTAGAACACTCTATGTGATGGTGAAGTGATTGGAATATTTCTTCCATCCATATTTCCAAGTCACCCACTGAAACTAACTTCCTCTCACATTGTTTTGTACTTTAGTTTTGAAATCATGGAACTTTGGTTTTAAAGTTACTTGGTTTTAAGAAGTTTAAAGTTTTTATGAAATGATTTTCAAATAAATATGGAATTTTTTGATTTATGAAATGGTGGAACTGAATTTTCAGAATTGTTTTGAAATGGAAAATAGTATGCTTACACCTATTTTGATATTCGGAACCATATTGAAGTTGGTTTTCAAAATTGTTTCCAATATAGTTTTATAAACAATTAAATGGTGTTTTAATGTGTTGATATGTTTTGAAATTGATGTGAATAACTTTAATGTGAGTTCTTTTCTAAATGGTTGTGTCCTTATGAAATGTTTTGTAAGATGTGAATTGAGATTTTGATCTCATTGTTTGCAGTTTTGAGAAAAAGGTTAGGTTGGATGACCGTTTTGGTTTTGAAAAGTGGAAAGAATATTTGTTTTAACCTTTAGTATTTCCATGAGTGACCACATGCATGGGGTTATATGGGATTATGGATGGTTTATGGCATGACTGGATGAGTTCCCGGACAGATATGAGGAGGGTTCCTGGTGTGGCACAGAAACATGCATGTGTGAGGCCCATGGGGTACCATTGGTGGATACGATTACTGCTAAACCGTTTGTTTTCAAAGAATATATTTTAAAGAAAAACATGATTTCATGATGAATAGTTTGTTATGGTCTGTATTATGGGTTTTTGAAAATGTTGATGTTGTGGGATGTTTTGAGTTCACGAACCCCTTCTGTTTGGGCTGTGTTTTGGGTTTGTGTTTGGTTAGTAAGTTGTGTTGTAGGGACGGATAGTGGTCTCTTTTGAAAAAAAAAATTGGGATGCCTTTACGGTGGTTACCTTCATGTGTTTCGATCTGGTTTGTGGCATGTTTTGACCAATGGACCATCTTGGTTGGGTCCTTGGGATCTCTCATTGGATAAGTTATGCCCCCTTTAAGGGTTAATGCACAACTGAAGTGCAACCCGTATTGTTTATCCATTGGAAAATCCTCTAGTTGATCAATATAAGGAATATCTTATCAAACATTTTTTTATTGAGTCTACACCCATTCATTTCGCTGATTTTTGGATCCTCTTGTAGTGGGATAGTGCTTGTGGAAGGTTGAAAGAGACCTTAGTTTCTTGAGTTTCCTAATTTATCTATGGTGGAAGTGTTCTTTGGTTGTTAGTGTGGATGAGTGTCATGATGGTGTCTAAGAGGGCCTCAGGGTTCTTCATAGTTTCCTTGAAGCAAGAGTTATAATTAAACCACCAATTTTTAGATTTTGGTCCTGATAGGATATTGTGTCCACTTTTTGGACTTGTCTGTTGTTTAGCGACTTGGAATATGGTCCAACTCCATGTATTGTTTCTATCAATCGCAAGGGTCATGTTCGGTGACACATTGTGATGTTGTGTCCTCTTTTGACTGTAAAGGTTAAGGTCACACAATCTTCATTGGTTATATGTTATGTTGGGAGTATATATCCCTTGGGAAAAACATCAAATCATCTATCTTAGAGGAAGGTGTTTATACGTGTCCTTCCCTTCTGTTGTTTCTCACCCAATGAAACAAGGTGCGATGTGTGTACTTATTCTGATCCCTTGTTTCAGAGAAATGTCTCATTTTGGTAAAGTGAGTTATGGAGTGTGTTATGTCTTGATGAACCCATATGGGTATGCAGTGTTGTTGTTTGTGGTATCTAAAGAAGAAGATCCATACAGGGGTCTCCACAGCCTAACTGTGAGGCCGAAGATGCTTCAATATTTTGAGCTCCAGCCATAGGTCCCGGAGAGAAGCTGGCGCGTAGTCAGGGGAAACCCCAGTGTCATTTAAACCCTTGTACAATGTCCTATCCTCAATATGAAATATAGGAATAATTTAATCCTATGGTGTCATCATATTTCTTATGTTGTTCTCGTTCGGTGGAAATAGGTGGAGGGTCTTGTCCCCATGTCATCACACAATGTTATTCCCTCCCCCTTTGGTTTCCATTGAGTCTTTGGAGAATGGTTCGAAATTTGGCTTGAAAAATTGAGCACATGGTTTTCACATGGTTATTTCTAACCATGAACAAAAAAATTTACCATGTAGATATAAGGATCCACATAGTATCGCACAGTTTTCCAAACTGTGCAGACTAACTGTGCGACCGTCCCAACTCCATAATTTTGGGGTCTTTTCATGTCAACTCACGTCGTTCGATTAAGATGGTTTGTTCTTTTAGTGGGAAGACCCACCATGGGTATCATGCATATTATTTTGTAAATTTCTAATGGATGTATACCCCTTGTACTAGGGAGTCTTTTTGGGACTTCCCCTATTAGTGTCTTGATTCTGTCTCAGGAAAAAAAATTATGTTTTCTCTTATGGTGGGGAGCCCATTTGTGTCTCTTCATACAAGTAACTCATGTTTTTCCTTGGTATTGTCTAGATAGTAGGTAATATCATTTGGATATATCAAACTACATACATCTTCCTTTGGTAAACATTGATATTGGAGAGTGCCCAATGGTTTAGTTATATTAGGGTAAGGGTAACCTTGTTCGATATTATTGTTTATTTGGGTAAATTGATTAAGTATTGTTCAGTTTCTGTTTGAGGAGTTTTCATTTGGGATAAATCCTTAATGTGCTTGATTGTTTCATGAAAGTGGTGTATGTTTGGTTTTTGAGAGTATTCTTGCATTCATTGATCACTGGAGGTGTTTTGTCCTTTGGGGGAGAAACCTAGCATAGGAGTACCTCTTGGTTTCTTAGTTGGGTTTGGTTGTTGCTTTGTCCTTGATGTGACTTTCCGAATGGAAAGTTTTCATGGTGGGGATAATTGTCACAAAAATGACTTATTTTAAAGTTAAATTCCATTTAATTTCCATTCATGCTTTGTTTTGAGGGTTTCCCAAGCATTTATGGAGGAATGGGTGAGTTTTTATGAATTGGGCCAAACCGTGATCCCAATTCCTGATTTAAAAATAAATTTTTATTCCTTTATAACATATTCATTTTTCTACATTTTTCATCCACTCAAATTACTAATTGTCATCCCCGGACATATTAACACCAAAATATTAATTTGGACCATTTAGGAATCCATAATTATGGTGGATATGGGTTTTTATTTAAGATATTGGGCATGCCCGAAATCCCATTTCCTACATTAAAAATGACTTTTAATTTTTTAATATCACCTTCACTATTTGTTTTTTTTCGGAGATTCCAACTCTCCCTCGAGCCCACATACCTAAGGCACGCCCCCAAACTCTCTTCCCCTATTTTGAGCTCGGTTGTATCGCGAAATTGGGAGAAATTTCTATAGATTGCACAAATCTCCCAGATTTGAGGAGGTAAATTGATCCTATCCTAACTCCTTCAATTTTTATTATTTTCCCCCCATTCCAGTTCCTACATGACCTCATCATTATTGTTCTAAACTCCACTAAATTTTTTATCTTTTTTTTAAATCATATTCTGGTCGATTTTTCATCTCTTCAGGATTGTTTTGGGTAAGTGATTCCTTCTTTGTTTCTTCCTTTTCCTTTAGGGTTTCCTCCCTATTTCATTATGTTCTAAAATTTCCAGAAGTTAGGGTTCGATCCCAAGGTTTCATTTGGTGTATTTGTGTCCAAATATTATGATCTAGGTCTGAATTAATCTTCCTTGTGGTGCGGCAGTGGTGTGGTTGATGTTTCGCACCATGTTTTGAGGGTTTCGTCATAAAAGGTTGGTGATTCCATGTGTAAAAATTTCTAGATGAGTTAGTTTGCTTGAATTACTTATTATTCATGTTCCTAATATTATTTTTGTGGTGTGTGAACTGTTTATGTTGGATTTGGTAAATCGTTTGTTTTTATAGTTTAATTTTAGCATAAAATTCGGTGTTTTCATGTGTAGCCATTTGGGTATTGTTTGGGATTGTTTTATAACATATGAATTTTGTTTAATAAATCTTTTTTGGGGTGAAAATTATGATTTTGTGGGGTATTGGTGTGCCACTAGGTCTTAAAGAGGTTTTTTACGGTTTTAAGGTGTAAAACTTTATTGTACTTCTTTAAAGTGATTTTGAAAACATGTGTGTTTCATGTGGATCTTTTGTACTATTGTTTGAGGTGTTTGTATAACACATGAGGGCTGTTTAATAAATGTTTTTGGGTCTTCCAATTCTGTTTTGAATTTTTATTGATGTGATTTTGTCCTTGAAATATGGATTTGAAATGGGTTTTATTTGAAAAGCATTGGTAGACTATTTAGAATTGTTTTATGAACGTTTTGAGTGGTTTAATGATTTATGTAAGAGGAGAAACCATATTGGAAAACTGTTTTGGATTGTTTATACTTTCAAATGAACCATTTTAAATGTGAATAGTTCTATTATGTGATGTTTATCATATTTTTAGGGACTTCAGAAAATTGTTAAAGGATGTGTTGGATTGTGAAAGTTATGAAAAAAGTGTTGTGGCCTATTTTGGTGTGAGTGTGATTTCAAAATGCATTTCATTTAACTGAGGAATTTGTGACTTGTGTGATGTACATGGCGCTGTTTGGTTAATGTGTGAGGTGGAAGTTATATTTTCATGTGAAAACTACATTTCTTGGCTTGTTGAACTTGATTGAGTACAAAGGGAAAACCCGGGTATCTAGGTGGGTGGACGTGTACTAGTATGCTAATGAATCTGTGAGGTTTGGCCTCAGTTTAACTTTGCAATATTGACGCTTAAAACTCTAACTAAACTATGATGATGATGATTGGGGACCACTAGGTTATGGGTATGTTCCCTACTAGTGGATTGTGCATGAGAACAGATATTGTGATGGTTACTCTCACCGATATACGAGGTACCTGTGACCAAGAACGAGCTAGTGCCTAGGGGTTATTTCCTATTTCTTGTGCTCATTATTTAATTTGTACTTACCATCGGCATACAATATTGTTGGATGGAAAATTCAGTAGTGTTGACATTATTTTTAAAAGTTTTGATTCTTAATGATAGCCCACATGAAAACTGTTTTTATTCAAAGTTGCTTCGTTTAGAAATTGTAACTAGCTTTTCATGTTTTTGAAAACTTGCATGCTTTTCATCTTTAAATGTTTATCACATGGAATCTATTAGTGGTGGTATCCTACTGGGAATTGGATCACACCCTACTTACACCCTTGTGTGTAAGTAGACTTGGTTATTTTTTTTGTCACAGGTTGGGTACAGTTTTTTTTGTTCTAGTGGTTCGGGTTTCTAGAAGGTCCTTGGTGGTGAAGTATTGTGGAGGTGGCTTGAGGGTGATGCCCCTTTCCATGAGGGTTCGTGGGCTGTCCTTATTTGGTTTTGTACCTTTGGTATAGTCTTTTTTAGTTTTTTTAAGCTATGTAATTCAGTTCTGAATTTTTGAAAAAGATTGTTTGGTTTGACAAATCCAGATTTGTTTCATTGGATTATTTTGTTGTTTTATGTTTATAAACTCGGGTAAATCGTTCCTAATTTTTATTTTATGACACCCAGGCACTTGTTCCAGCCCGTTGGGATTGGGAACGCCCTTCGGTCCTTGTCACGGGCTGGGTTTGGTGCCATTTTTGGTGGGGATCAATTCGGTTCGTGACATTATTCTCCCAAAAAAATTTCATCATGATGATGTTTAAATAGATATCCAGTTCCAACTATTTTCCTATAACAATGTTTAATTCAAAAAGAAAACTCCTTCCAACAATATATGATCAACATCATTAAAAAGATAAACCACTAATAAAAACATAAAATCTTCTTAAATTCATATTCAATACTCAAAACCACCACTGAAAAATGAGATGTCACTCTCCCTAGACCATTCAACTTGATAGACCTAATATTCAATTGTCCAATTCTCAACACCACTATGGATCATCCTATCCCATTTTTATCATAAACCTACCAATTTTTATTCTTTAGTTTTTTTAAATTAGAGTAATCTATTTAAACTAAATTAATTTTATTTAGAGATGTTATTATGGTATATACAAAATCATCACACCCAAATACACATGAAAATATTGGTCAGACATCGGTAGTACCCTTAATTCATAATTATAAAAAAAATACAATGGGTCTCACTCCCCATATACAAGGTCTCTAAACAAAAAATAATTCCTTATGAAATAGCCGACTAGCCCAAAACCTGATTTGAAACCCACGATAAGACATATATGATTTAATTTTAAATGAAACATATTATATTTCATATAAAAACCATGGTAAAATATTCCCTACACGAACCTTCATAAAATAACCAGGATTCCACTACTGATGCAATATCTAAATTCGTAATAAAAATTCCTCAAAGCCCTATAAAATAACATGATCATCCAATTACCCACACCAACGTCCATACCCAACACCTGGTTTGATCTCCTCGATTGGATCATCTTTCAAATGAACCTATATTTTATCTTCCATGAGCACCAACATATTCCTGAACCATAATATTCAGATATTAATAATCTATCTTGAGCCCCAAATCCATGCTCACAATCCACTGAATTCACCACTACTCCTAATTTATTTTTTTCAATCACCATAGATGTCTTGTTATGGTTAAAATTATTTTTACACTATACATTATATTTCCATCAATAAAATCATATGGTGGGTTTATGATACCAGTAACCCTTCTAGTAAAAGGGTCATATTCCCATGATCGATGCATCACTCCCCTCCATATGAGTTTATTTAACACTACCTTTAGAAATACTTATCAGCAAACATGGAAAATGATATATTCATTTCCAGATACTTGTTTATACATAACCACTATACTCATAACTAATAATTGTCCTTAAGAACTACCTTATATAACAATATTAACATTTAATAAAATATTCCATGACATTCAGTAAAAATCAATCCATGGATGGGGTGTATCCCTTTAATGTGTCTTGGAAAACTACTCACTATATGAATTCCCTTATTACACTCCTTAAGAATAAATCAACCCGATCCATCCCCTAAATTCACAAGACACATTCCATAATCCATACTCATCACAATGAACAATTTAAATAGAACCATTCATGGTGTTTTTCCATTATAGATTCCTCTCTCTAAATTCTATCGAGGGATCCAAGTCACCACACCCATAATCAAATTATCAAAATTTCCAATTATCCTTATACTTATCAAACCACTCACTAATTCAAAATTTCATAGGTACTATACATAAATAGTGTATACCAGCTCATCACCATAAAAAACCAAGTGTCGCACACCAATAAGGAACAAAATTACAAAACCTGACTGAATTGTTAAGGGTACTATATCATAATAATTTTGATCACTTGCCCATAAAACATACTACACACCTTGATAAATCAGTCTGAACAAACTAGATGTTCCCACGGAAAGTCCATTCAAAGCTGACAATCACAATGACAAAACCATTACTCAAGAGAACCTGCAATATGTTGATTTCAAACTCAAGGACCTACCCATGATTCATGACTCTATTTCTCTCAAAAACCATGGGATAACCCATATCAGTGGTATTCGTTGATCATCAAAAAGTCATGGGCACACATAACACTGTGTAGTATCTCTAGGTCCCTTGGTCCTCCCACATAACACATAAATTACATTCTCTCTAGAGTTTATCTCATGGGAAACATATAATCTTCTTGAATGTTACTATACATAATATAACAATAAAACACATTATTATGGGTATTTTATATATTGTGTCATCTCATGCTACCCCAATATCCTATTAAAGTCACTCATTCTCCTTGAGCATCCAAATAATGGAATGCCCCCAAAAGAATGAAATCATAATCTAGTTCTATTGACATTTTCTTTGATGAACATTTACATAGAACCAATGACATTAGATTTGGTTATGTAATTTCAGATTAAATTCTATATAGGGGGAAAATATGTAGGTTATTATAGGAATTTTAATTAACTGATCATACTCCATAATATCGTCGAATTCGGTTTTTATGAGACAGTGAATTCTTTTATGAGTCCATCTTGGTCTATAATCACTCCTTTTTGAATGGAAAATTTCACAGTCATTTCTATTAATCACTTAACCATATGATCCATAAAATCAAACACCAAAATAAAATACATGAATATAATTCATAACAATATGGTAATGTGACACAAATTAAGGATACTATAAATTTCCATATGTGGATTTACTAATACAATAAATAGTTGATCCTCCATTTACTGTGAAAATAATCACTATGGGAGGAAAATATCTAATTTTAATCATTTGTGGAAGATATGATGTAAGTGATTCCTCTCATCTCTATCCTAAAAGATACAAAATCCACAAGAAAATCAATAAACAAAACATCAAATGTATCACCCAAGGAGAAATCATATAATAGTTACATGAAAAAACCAGAACCAAAATATCATCCCTATAACATGCACTTCTTGTAGAAAAGGTCTTCATGATGAACAAGTTTGTGTTATATAAAAGTAACTAACATATTCCAATGTATATTGTTAACTATCTTTCAAATAATAAATTAGAACAAAAATGACTCTCATAGCCCTTTGTAACACCCTAACTCAACCAATATTTATAATTAACAACATTAATTTTCCATTGTCTGTTATGTACACCTCCCAGAAATCTACATTAATTAAACATTGAGTTGGGGTCTAAAGTGGAACCATTATGAGGCTATACCCTCAGTATCATAGTAAAAATTGTAGCATAAATAATTAAGTATGAAATATTACCTAAAATAAATAGTATAGTGGAAGTAGTAATATTAGGTACAGTAAAACAAAATAAAATGTGTGTATATAGTTATACATGATCAATATCCAACTGGGATGATGAAATATATAATAAATCATCCAAATAAATAAACTATAACATTGGCCCACTGATACTCAGAACTATAACACTGCCCCAAATTATGATGTCATCCAAGAAAACTTAATTGATCATACAAATCCCACTCCTTTGCATAACATGTGCCAACATCAAGTGTAGAGATACTCTGGTATCCAACTACCATAGTCACCAGGGTAAGATGTGAGTAAAAAATCATTACTGAACTACAATAAAGGTCCCATATAAAATTTAAAATGTCGAGATATATTATTTAAACTTATTCATATTAAATTAATAAATAGCTAAATAGTAAATAAAATAATAAACCTATAATACCAACTTCGACCGGTGTCAAGATTACCTTGAATAAATCATGTAGAACAAAACAACCCTTGTACCATACTCTATTGTACATTATATTCTTATATACGTGTCCATGATCAACCATACCTACATTATATATTTTCACGGTGCATTTGGGAATGTCGTCTTGACTGTACATCACAATATAATAGAATAATTACTACTTGATATATGTATGAATATCAAGTATAAAATAACTAGTGGATTATCATAGAAACATCCATATCAGAATATAGGATCACAATCTCTATATATACATGAAAACCTCAATGATAGTAACATATACCATTCAAATAGGTTTTTTTAGGTAGGTTTCACAAACCTCCACTATGAGATTTTACTCATCCAACTGTATAATCCCATAAGAAACATAGACCTCCCATATGATAGTTTTCTTATCTAAAGATAGAATACCAACCCATGGTATTTTGTAATTGGAATTAAAAGAATATCCAATTCAGATTTTCTATTTATAAAAAATGAAGGCCCTCAAGGGAGTGGATACCATGTAAATTCATATAAACACATTAAAAAGGGGTTTTATGAATATTTATTAAAATAAAAAAATTGTTCTTCCAAATTTTTAATCCTCACATCACAATCCATACTAATTCACACCCCCTTATAGGGGTTAAAACTACATCAGGACACCCACTGGGGCCCTTTAAGTCATTGAAAAAATGGGGATACCCCCTTTGGGGTCCTCAGTATATTTATAGTCTCTTTTCATCAACAATATAATGGAGGGTATCATACCCCCCCCCCCAGAGGTATAAAATATAAACATATTCAATGTTCATAGATAATCGACTCATAGGTGATGAATTTAATCCCAAATAAAAATTCCATGTCGTCACTATTTGGGAAGGAATAATAGAGTACATGGAATACATGAACTCAAAACATTCTACCCATGGTTTTTGAACCTACAATAACAACATGTAAAATGGGAAGGAACAATCAACTCATGTCTATCCCATGATCTCAACTATATGAAGATTTCACGAGGGACTATTCCATGACGTATTCGGCTAAGAATACATAATATGAAACTCACCTCCCATGGGAGAAGTCAAGATACACCTAATAATGGGACACCATAATCAATTAATTTTTTTATTTAGGTAACACCTATACGGAGGGGCTCATTCATCTCATCACATCTCTCATGTCAATTATTTATCCTTTGGTGACTGAGAATTCATGAAAGGGAATGGGACCAACATGGACTAGGATATTTTTTTACATTCTATATATTCTAATCAAATTTAAATGTTAATTTAATAAATAGACTGGTAAAATAATTAATTTCGCTGACTAATTTTATTTTCAGTTTCTACCATACTTATAAAACACATTAGATGACATATAAATGGAAAACATAAATTCCATGGGCTTGTACATGACACCACTTACCTAATTTGGATATTTTCCTATTTATTTCTATTATTGATACTTGCGACCATGAACAATTGACCTCTTCCTAGTCAAATACGTATTTATCCACACTTCATGATAATATCTTGCACCATTTTATTAAAAAAAATTAATTATAACAAATTTTATTTTTTTGGGAAATTGCCTCTAAATAAAATTAAATGAGGAATTACAAACCAATTGATCTGACTGCAATAGAACCACATCCATCGACCTAAAAGAGACTTGTATCAGACCTTCGATGCAACTTATGACCAAATCCAAAAAATGGTACACTATTTATATGATTTATTAAAATAAAATTTGATTAATAACAAAATAAAATTCAAAATATATACATGACTTATTTTCACATCGATCACCTATAAGAAAGTGTCTCCTTGAGATATCCTCTATCAAGGCCGAAAAAAATTCATAAGATAATTGGAAGATAACACCATGCTCTCGTAGAATCTACAAAAAAATATGTAGCAAATGAATAAATTATGAATAATTTAATGAGAGATCAAAAGATTTTAGTGGACGAAGGAACTAACCAAAAATATTTTTGAAAATACAAAAAACACCAAAATATCGAGGGGGTATTGAATGTGTAAAGATGAAAGGGTGGACTCCTATACTGCATGGAAATAATAATGAAAAAGGGTTTACCCTGTTTAATACCCCATAGGGTATGGTGGTAACTTGTACCCTTAAAAGAACCATAGTTGAGAAAATAGAGGCCAACTTTTGGAAAGATGCGATAAGAAGTGAATCTTACCACTTCAAAACACCACTAACCATTTGTTGGTTCCCATTAAATGGTTGGAAGTCTAGTGTAGTTTCTAAGAGGCCTCAATGGGGACTGTATAATTCTCCTTTGATATTTTGGATAATTTTGAGCCCCATAGTTGTCCGAAAACTCCCATTTGAGGTTTTCAAACTCCCATAATCCCATTATGAGGTACTATACTCAAAATATCCCATCATAAAAATGAAAATTCAAATTTCTGTTAGAATATTAAGGCTCGTACAAACATGGGGATTTACACCCATCAATGAATAAGTGTAAATGAGAATTCATGGTCAATCTATATCTTTTACAAGTGAACGACTTCATGTTCAGTTTAGAATTTTTATATTTCAAAAACTCCCACATTCCAGTTTCCATGGTCCCTCCTTCTAATATTTGGTGTTCATTAACATGATTTATGGTCATTTGGGTATTTCATGTTGAAAATATTTTGTAATTGAGTTTATTAATCACATCACCAATCCTGTTTTATAGTATGATACAATGTTATATATTTAATTCATGTTTGTTATATCCTTCTCATTGAAAATAATTATCTCCCTTATTGTGAAACAAGTTGGATTAAAACATTTCTTCTTTCATGAAAATATATGAATGAGAGGTCCACCATATTTCATAGGTTATTTTATCAAACTATATTTTAAATTCATGTAGTAGGATAATCAAAAATTAATTTCTATATAGGGAGGTTTAAGTTGTTGTTGATTTGTGATAGGCCTTTGAAAAGGATTTGATATGTACTCCTATGAAGGGAATCAAAACCCACACAGTGTTTTTGTATTTTATGTGATAAAAATCACCATTTAAGATAATTTAACTATGAACATAGATTTTACCTTGTAATGTCATGTCACCATGAATAATGATGTTTCTTTTATGTTCAATAATGTAGGACCGTGGAGTCTTATAGACAAATAATAAATAGTTGGTCAAATTATAACCTTTTTGTATCATGTATAATAAACCAATAGGTATGGATTCCTAGTAATTGTTTGGTTTTGCAATTATAATGAAATGATTAATTATATTTTACTCTACAAGGATTACTATATAAACATATTAAATGAGTATTATACCAGTTTGAAGTCTTTTATAGAGGCTATTCCCTATAATATTTTAGCTAGATTGGGGGAAAGAGGACTGAAATTTAGAGAGGTGCAGTTTAGTTAAAAAATGTTAGGATTGAATTAAATTAACAACCAATTTTTCATCTTTCTCATTAATCTGAACTTGGAAGAACAATTAATGTATCAATCTATGCTATTTTTAGACATGGGTATGGTATATAAAAAACAATATATATAGGATGGGTAATCTTGGTTAGATAATTTCTAAATAATTCCAAGAGAGGAAAAATTATTGTTATAACATTGATTCATTATTGAATGAAGCCAAAAATACCCAATTGGTTTGGTAAAACTACCGATTAGTGTCATATTATCAAGGGAATACTTTTTTACAAAGGTCAAATTAGAATAAACCATGACCAATTCAGGTAAATTAATAGTTAGTTGAAGAGTACTAAGTGAAAAGGAATTTTTAAGGTTTTGAAATGATATAAATCTGTTAGAAATATCTTTCGATACACTAGGTATAATGGGTAAAATTTATTCTAGGCATGTTTTTATGCCGAGTTGGGTTTCCAGGTGTTTCATAGAGGGTATAACAGGACTACCCTTGAGGTGTTCATGGGAATGAATATAAAATGCAATGATCTAGGTGGTTTGTTGTTTAACTTATTGAGCATATAGTCTCTTCGTGAGAGTTCTATATCACTCATTAATATGTTCTTTTCTAGGAAAATATATCCATCAGGAAGGATCTAAGTTCAAAACAATATAATGGGAAAAATAACCATACATTCTATTAAATTTATATTTATTTTTTTTAAATCACTTCAGGGAGAGTTTGAATGATTTGAACATATATACTAGTTCTTCGGTTCTGAAGAGGACTCTTGGTGAACCTTGGGTCTAATGGTTCCCATTTTCCAAAAAATGGTGGTCTGTTTAGTTTTTAGAGAGAAATATTTTTTTTATATCCTTGTTCTTTAAGGTAAATTATGAAAACTAAAAAAATATTCTTAGAGAGGTATCAAATTTTCAAAAAATTAGTTGGGTGCTATAGATGCGCTTATAAGGTTGGCATCAATAGTTTTCACCTGGGGGTAGGAATTTAAAGGTGGGAACATAAAGGTGTGGGTCCAGATGTGGGTTCTAATTTGATCACACAATGGTGTAAGAGTACCTATGTAATTTGGCACACAAATAATATGTTTTGAACCTGGATGTGTATGGAATGAATTGTCATGACCCGTCATCGGGGCCCGTGCCGTGACTACCCCAAGCCCACCTTCTATAGGCCAGGTGCTCGCAACTAGCACCAAAGGCGTAAATCCCAATAAAAAGGGAAGGCATTGTCTTTATAAAAGTAAAAAAACACAACAGAGTACAAGAGGAAGAAAACACTATGTAAAGTAGTAAACAAGTGTGCTAGAAATAGAAAGGGGCCAGAAATACAAGCCCAACAGAAAGGTACAGCTACAACTGAAAATAATGTACAACTCAAAGGACAATAGCTGAATGGTGACAAAAAGATCCTAGATCGTCCACCATGGATCCTACCTAAAGGGTAGGTATAGATGCCCTCCACAGCACTCCGCGTTCTATCATCCGTCCATCCGTCTCCTCCAGGTATCGATTCGTCATGAGATCCACCTCCGGGTACCGTCCAGCTCAACAAGCCTCATCAACGATCAATGATGTCCATTGTCTGCAACCAACACAACGAGGTGCGAGTGTAGCCCATGCAGGGCTGAGTATAACGATACTCAGTAGGGACCCCGAGACCCTCAAGGTCTCACTAAAATCCAACAAGCATAAACAACAAATAAAGATCTCACTGGATAATCTTTACTTAGGTGTATGCCCTTACACAAACCTAAGTTATCAAGTAACCCATCTCAATCATGAGGAAACCCAATGGTTATGAAATCAACGGATAACCACTACTTATGTATATGCCCATACATGTACCTAAGTTATCAAGTGACCCATCTCAATCATGACGTAAACACAAAAGTCATTGACTCATCTCAAAACCAGATTTAAACATGATGTCGAAACCACAAATGATGGAGAACTCCTCCTCTGTCGAGCACATTAGTCTTGTCACGACTCTGAGGTGCTACTCAATTACCTCAGACTGCTGAAGTACTCCACCTGTCGAGTATTGTGGGCCTGCTGCTACAAAAAAGTGCTTCCCACTATGGGTCTTCCACTACAACCAAGCACACCCCCTCATAGCCAACATAGGTACTCCTTCTGTCGAGTACCGTGGGTCTGCCGATACAACCAAGCGCTCCTCCGCTGTTGGTCTTCCGCTAAAAACAAGAATCACCCCACTAGGATATCCGAATAACTTTGAGATGATCGATCAGAAATCATCAAGTCTCAGCCAACTACTAGGTCTCTGCACTCTGCTAGCTCGTCACAGGGAGGTACCACGCCACGAGCTACTGGTCGATACTCCATGTATCATAAGGCTCCCTAAAGAAGTACCCCAATGGTTTGCCACGTCTTATGAAACTCAACAGAACAGAAGACACATCAGTCTGACGCCAGGTCTGTGTGTTATTAGCCTTTTCGTCTACGGATCCTGGTTGGTTTTGTGTACGAACCAACCTGACCGTATCTCATCTGTACCCCGAACTCTCATAGGGTATACTCAAAGGTACTGTTTCCCAACGTGATCAACTACGCCACTGACGGTTCGTCAAACGGACGTCATGTGTGAATGTTTTCGGTTATTCCATTCCAGGGGACCGGTTGGATTTCATGTACAATCCTACCTGGCCCTACTCAAACTGTTTCCAAAACTCAGGTTATGTATGGAAAAAGAACCGTGACATCAGGAGGAACACAACAAGGTTGATGGCACGTCAATCGGACGTCTGGCCCTTAAGTTAAAAGCGTTTCTGCTCTGAGGGGGCGGTTGGTTTCAGGTTCAAACCAACCCGGTCGTACTTCTAATGACACCGGTTAACCAAACTTGTCACACCATTGCGATCCATATGAAAAAAAACGCAAGATGGACTACCCATTGGTCTAAAACAGATAGTCGGTGAAAAAGTTTCATTTCACCGCAACACGCACGAACCGGGCCTCGTGGGGCCCGTGCCTCGACCTCGACTAAAATATCCAAAATTGGTCTTGAAACATCCGTCTTAATTCCAGGGTCGCAACCTCACAGACGGTTCGAGATTCTGACACCGTATGAGAGAGATATGTCCGATACATGATCTCGTAATAATAATAATAATATTATTATTCGGTGCTTCATGGGCCCGAGCCACGAACCAGAATTTAGTATTCAAAATTATACTTGAATCGAATGTATTGATGTCAGTATTACATCACCACTAACAAAAAGCCAATCTGACGTCGCAAGCATGAGTTATGGCGGGTCAAAGATTTAATAATAATATTAAATCTATTATTTTCCGAGCGCTTCGGGTACCCGATCCAAAGACCCAAAAAAGACATCCAATATTTGACTCATAAATTCCATCTCGAAGTCAGGGTCACACTTCCATAGATGGTTCGTAAAACCGAGGTCGCACGAAGAAGATACAGTCAAAACAGTGTTTTATCAACAAAATTAATAATAACAATATTTTATTATTATTATTAATTATTTACTTATTTATCTTTCTAACTCCAAAATCAATCATGCTATTGGACTCCTTGCACGCTGGAATTCATCCCTAAAGCCCAATTTATCATTTATTTCTATTTTGATTTTATCCCCGCTATTATCTTATAAATCATCCCTCTTTCCAATCTCATTTACTCTTTCACGATTATGTTCCCCCAATTAGCGCCCCAATCACCCGGCCTCCTTCCACACGGCCAGAACCTCCGCCACCTTCGCCTGCCCGCCGCGCCACCACACCACCCACGGCTACCCGCGCCAGCATGCCTCAAACTAGCCACATCGCCTGCCCCCCCCCCCCCCCGTCCACTCTCCGTGCCACCTCCCGTTACCACGCACCTGACCCCATACCGCCGCACATAAAGAACGAGTTGGCGGTGGGTCCGAACTTGTTTGTAGTCTGTACCCACCATGTTAGTAGTTCAAATAAACACCCCACAAAATATTCTTCAATGCTCAAGGGAAAGAATCACATAAAAATAAATAAACAAAAACCCATACCTCAAAATTGACATTGCACGTCGTCGAGTCATAGAAGACGGACGTCATGGTAGTCGGGCATCGCGGAAGAACGGTGTCGTCCCGCCAACATTGGAGGAAGAGTTGTGGATTTAACCGACGCTTTCCCATGGCGGTGTCTCCTCTCTTAACGTGGAGGAAGAAGTAGGTTGGAAAAAGAAATGCTTTCGGTTCTTCGAGTCATGGAGCGTTCTTCGCGTTCTTCGTGGAATAACTCTCCCTTTCAATATCTCCAACGTGCTCCCAACACCACAAGTGCCAAAACAAAATAATAGCCTAAGCTATTATTTTATTCTCCCATGATATAACATTGCTATTAAATTAAAATTAATTCAAAAACACTATTGAATTAATTATGGCATTTGAGTTGGAAACTTTAATGGAAGGGAGATGGAAAGGCTCCAGATAATAAATAGCAGGTGTTGTAAAAATAAATAAAGGGAGTGTTTAAGGGGGGTTTAAGGGAGGTGAAGGGTTAGGCCTCATGTGGGTCCCACCTCACAAATATCCGCTCATGGGAGGTTATGTGGTGTGTGGACCCCACCCCTAACGTCCTCTTAGAGGATATAACCACCCAAATAAATAATATGGTGCACAACCATTTTATTAATTTATTTTTACAAATCCCCAAAAATTAACTTCCAACCCGCATAAAACGCAACTGCGTTAAAGGTCCCCTTAAGTGAATATCGGCGCTACGTGTTCATCAGTGTCCTCATATTTCAATTCCAATCACCGGTTGAAAAGTTATAAAATTCCAAACGTACGTTTACTAAACTTACCCGAAACAAAGTTTGGAAAATTAATATCAGTCACCATCAACCCACTACTGTCAAGGTTAGGATCTACCTAGGTGAAACACTCCCAAAAGAACCCAACAGTACTCTTGGATTTTCATCCGAGTTACCATTTAGAAGTTATGAATTTTAAAATAAAATAATTTTCATTTAATTATTTTATTTGGGGCCAAAAACTATCTTTATATGTTGGCTCACGCCGGCCAAAGTTAGTATCTTATTAAATAAATCATGCCCTCATGAGTTCAACGGTGGTCTCAGATTTTTAATCTGAGCTACCATTTGTGAGTTATAATCATTTGAAAAATAAAATATTTTATTTAATTATTTTATTTACGGTTAATCCATTTTTGGGATTCCTCATAGGAGGCCCGTGCTGACTAAACTTAAGTCGCGCCTAGGGTAATTCCGCCATCCTGAGCCCAACGGTGCTCTCATATTTCTAATCTAAGCAACCGTTCAATAGTTATTCCACTTTTTCAGGAAAACTGCTTATGCGCGTAAATTTAATCTTAACAAAACTTCGACGGATCATTCCGGGCACTCCGAGCCTCGGAATCAGGCACCGTCAGAAACCATAGACTCATAAAATTCCAATGTATTTAAGAAAAAAAATTCTTTCAAATTTTGGGGAATTTACATGAATTTAGTAGAAGAGTAATGATACATTATGGGGAACTTGGCATAGAAAAAAGGTATTGAACTTGGTAAAGGTGCATGGTTGAGAACCCAACCACTCCCTTTACATTATAAATTACTAATACTTTCTCGGATACATATATGGGGTATCTTAACTTGTTTTTTAAAACCAATATATTTAAACACAAATTATTAATTATACGTTAAAAACATCCACTTTTAAAACTATTATAAAAATAATGACAAAACAGCATGAGTTGTTGTCAAATAGGTTGTTCATCATCATATCCAAAATATATAAATCAAATAAAATTTAAAACACCATAAAATATTAATATATATATATATATATTAAATATATAGTTTAACCATCATATTAGGTGAGTGTATATGTTACAACATGTAATTTATGATCCTCTATTCACACTACGATTTATAGACAAATCAATAACAAGTTTCCAATAGTGTGATGATGAGAGGCCTTGGATATAAGTAATAGTATTGAAAAACATTTTATGCCCAAACTCAGTAATGTATTAAGTAATCTTTTATTATATTTTCCTTCAAATTACAATCAGATAAACCTCCTATATAATTTACTTTGGTAGAACTCCAAAACAGTATTATCCTACAGAAATCATTCCTATGTATTTGGGTATGATACACGGGTATGGTTGATGATGTAATGACTCAAAAAGATGTCAAGACACAAATAGTACATATTGTGGTATGATTTTACAATCCTCTACCAAACATAGTATCTTTTCTCACACATCTAATTCAATCGATTTCCCACTCATAGAATATCATGTGGTTAATAAATATAACCTAAAATCATATTCAAAACCCATGATGAATCATTACAGGAAACTAGTAAAAACAAGATTCAAATATTAGAGTTATATAATACCTCTATATTGGATAAAATATAGATTTTTAGAGTTCTATAACCCTTGATGTAAAATTTATTACAATGTTTCTGATGTTTTAATTGATATTTTCTTATCAACCTAGTTTTTTATTTTTTTAAATGAGATCTTTGATCTCACACATTTCCATGAGTTTGGGATATTTATTTGATAAATATATAAAGTGATACAAGAAATTCAAAATAATGGTGTTTTTGAATAGTTGATAAATAGAGAATTTTAAGTGGAATATGTAGAATAGTTATAGTAAATAAAATGTGTTGGGAGTTCATATAAGTATCTATATGTTTTTTATATTTTAATTTTATCATGACATAATATTTAATGTTTTAAATAGAAACATATTTTAATTTCTATAGAATAATTTCCGACAGTGTTTTGTTTCATAAAATATTCTCAAAGATATTGTTGTAATAGAAATGATTACAGAATAATTTAGAAACAATATCTAAAGAGTGTATAACAAAATAATTTCTAAATTTAAATGAAAAACCCTATAAAATTATATTTGGAGTGGGTATATAAATTTGACTATAGGTGATAATAAAAAACTCCCAACTATACTAATATCTATAAAATGAAATAATATATAATGACTTAACTGGGGAAATTACAATATCAAAATACGTTTTTAGATATCAAATAGTCTAAAAAATATGAAGGTGAAACAATAAAATCAAATCAAATAACATATCATAATTCTAAATGTGATTAGTCAAGGGAAGTGAAATATGGAATCCTCAAATACAAATGATACAATATTCTTAATGTGGCATACATTTTAATTCCCAATATTATAATTTTTATTAGTTAAAACTCGAAGGAAATTTACACTTTAATACATGTCATTAATAATATTTAAATTCATCAATGGATTTGTACCTCAAAATAGATTAATTATTTAAAATAATTATCTAATAATTCCTAGGTGAGATAAATTTTATTTTTTCTTGTTTGAAATTTTTAATACCATAAATGATATATTATCATTATTAATATACAAAAAAAATAAGGGAAAACATTCCATATCCACAACAATTTGGTTTTGATTTTTAGGTATAAAAAAATTGAATAAAAACTATTTACCAGTGTATTCATAATTGATTTATTAAACATTGAACATGTTAGAACACCCGATTGAGAAGTAAATTTGAATTATAAATGAAATTTAAAACTCTATATGTAAGACATCTAATTGAAATATTTTCATAATTGGACGAATACCATTTTTTTCAAAGTTTGGGGATGCATACCATGATTTAGTACTTATTTAACAAGTTATATATGTTAAAATTAAGTAGTTATTTATATTTAAAATAATAATAGATTCCAAATTATTAATCAAAATAATTTTGAATTGTTTTTAAGTCATTTATGTATAGATTCAAAGGGGTCTGTATAATCATGTGAGGTTTATGTACACAAATATAATTATTTTTAAATGATTTCATGATTAGGTTCAATGTATGGTTTATGTAAATATCATAAATAAAAAATCATAATTATTGACACTCAAGTTGGAAAGGAAATAGAGATAAATATATCATATGTAATTTATTTATGAATATCCTTGAAGTTTTTTTATCCCATTTTTATCAACAAAACTAATTTTCATACCATTCAAATGGGTGAAATACTTTTATCATTACTATAATAATATCGTCATGTGATAAATAGAAAACATAATCATGGTATATTTATCCATCCACTTGATCATCAATTGATGAATACCAAATATTGATAGTTCACATTTCATAAATCCTTTAATTCAATAATAAAAAGATTAATAAATTAAATGAATCTGAATAATTACTCTAAAAAATTTATGATATTCCATATAGTATAATGTATGTAGGTAAATATTTACATAAATTTCGAAAATTATAACAATATTTGAACGTTATATACCTAAACAGGTACACAATCATATCATTTTTAGCAGATCATCATAAGTATTACTATTTTTTAATATTCTCCAACAGGGGATAATTTGTATATTATATCCAGGTAGTATTATTTTTATAATTATTTTTCTTGTGAGAATTATGAAATGATGTGTTCCTATTTAAATAAATAATCCATTAATAAAATATAATTATGAGGAAAATTTTATCCCATATGATATAAATAAAATTAAAATAATATTTTAAGTGATATAGAATAATGTTTTTTAAAACTATGAAACAATTAGTAAGTTATAAATTCATTTTAACCACGGTGGAAGTATTATTGAATGATCGAGTATATACATCATATGCGGAAAGAAAGGTTTTGGGTATCTAAATGTCTTAATAATCGATTTAAATTATTATGAGGTTTTTTAGATTAAAATTGAATATTTAATGATGATAAAATTTCATTGGGTTATAATTAAATCCACAAAGAGTCAATTTTATCCATATATATTGTTTGGTTGGGGTGGAAGTTTCCTAATACCCCCTTACTAATAATGGGATTTCTGTGGAGCCACAATTTAGTTTTTCATTAGGAAAATGTTTTCCTATAAGGATCAAATGTTATTTTTATGATATAAATGAACGAGTTATTGGTTTATATTTATTTATTAATATAAAATGTTATCATTTATTCACAAATAGATGATGGAATCCTAGGAATTCATACGAAGGGTTTCATAGGTCAGGGAAAATTTCATATTTGAAATAAAATGTTTGTACCCATTGAGGCCCTATATGAGTAGCCGTATAGATATGAATTTTTTGTAGGTGTAGTGGAAGTCAAAATTTATACTATCTAAAGAGTATTTCTTTTTTTATCTAATTCAAAAAAAATGATAAATTTCTTCAGTTTTAATATTACTGATTTTTGTTGGTATGGTTCCATAGAACATAGAGAGATGGATGTCAGGTCAGTTATTTAGGACTACTCAATAAATAATTAAGGCTCATTTTCAAAGATAAATTCAGTTTTTCTAATATGTATAGATATTAAAGGCCTTATATTTGGTTATTTATATTAAAAATAATATATCTTTTCATTATACAATTTCATTATAAATTTATAATAGAAATATTAGTAAAATTTATTAAAATTATCCCATAAATATTTAACGATGAATCTTATAGTTGACATAGGTTTTTTCGATTAGATGAAATCATTATGTGTTTTTGGGGATTGGGATGAACATTATATGTTTATTTAACCAATGTATCCATTGTTTGGGATACTGGGCCTCAGTAATAAATAATGTGTGGTAATATGAACATGTAAAGATTCCCTATAAACCTAGTTAATAATTATATTATCATAAAATTAATTAAATGAATTATATGATGGAATTAAATGGTTCTAAATATATTATAAATTCTTATAAACTATTATTAAATGAATTTATACCTTCTTTAATTCATTGGATCATGGTTTTGGTGTTCCAAATGGTCACTCAATAACAATGAGCTGATAAAGATTGAATCTATTTTAGTTAAATTTTTAATAAATGAATTTTAAATTTATATACAAAAAAATAATATTATAACTTGATATAGTTAGTAAAATTTTGGAGGATACTGAATAATAATATAATTTAATTAAGAAATATGGAGACATATATCATGAATTTAATGAATTTATTATTATAACAGTTTTTGATTAATCGGGTACTCAGGGTGTAATGGAATGGCTTCAGTCATGTATAAAAGGAATTAAGGATAAAATAGATAAGAAGTTTCTATTTGAGTGGGAAAAAATATGTAGGAAAAAATGGTATATCATAAATTTATTAAGATGATATAGAAAAATTATAAATAATCTAAATAATGTGGATTATTATAAAGGAATGTATTATAACATCATGTAATTATACATATTTCATTATAATGTACCTATTGGAAACATATTTTTATTTCTTATTCATTAATACGAACCATAGTTATATTGTATTTAATTTTTTCCTTGAATATTGAAATACCCTATTCCCTCACTCCTAGATCTTGTATGATAGTATTATAATAAAAATAATAAAATATAAATTTCTTAAAAAATGAATCCTAAAATGAAAAGTCTTATGTTTTTTAAAATATAAGATAAATGTTAATTAAAAAATAATATCACCTAAATATTTATATCGTCTTACCGGTATATTTATAAATCCATATATCACATTTCCTTGATAATATAAATACATTCCAATAGATCAAATATTTAAATAATTGTGGTGAGATTAAAATCCCTATATGGTATCATAAAATTATAGAAGCGGTTTAGAGAAGATATTTCCATCTAACATGCATTAAAACCTTAATTAATTTTAATTTATTCAAGTCTAATAAAAAATCATGGTGTATAAATAATTCATTATAATTAAACATCATAAATACGTGGTTAGTATAAATCTTATTACACAGTTACGCACCCAAAAATAGTATCACAATGATATACAATGTTGAGGTTACCTTCCAATGACATGATATGATAATCATAGCACATGAATAATATCATTATAGGTGGGAAATTAGGTAATTAGATGTGGGTGTGTATATAAATTCATTAAAATTCAAAAAAAACATGTCTATTAATAACGAAACATATAAAATACATATATGATATCAAATATTCTAATAAATCATAAAATTAGCCCATAATAAATATATATGAGTGACAATATAAAAAATATTTAAATATTTGATGGTATGGAAAATTCTATAAACTTTTCTCACTCAAATAGAGAATAAAATATTCTAAAAACAATTTATGGTTTATTAATAAAAGCTAATTTGAAAATTATAAGATGCATGTATACTATATGTTTTTAAGCATTAGTTAAGTGTTATATGTAAATGATAAAAAAATTAGGTTATAGTATCTTAATTATTATGGGATTTTAATTAGTTTCATTTAAAAATGGTTAATATTGTAATTTAAACCTATAAAATAACACCATAAAATTGTTTTGATGGACCTGATGAGAATTGAATGTCATTTTAAACCATAGTTGATTTTTTGGAAATAATTTGAAATTTTTTATGATATAAATACACTTTATTAAATAGTATTAAGGCATTTTATTTTATTTTATTTCGGGATAATCTAATTTTTAACTCGTTTGGGAGGGGCCCTTAGAAGACCTGAAGGCCTAATGGAACAAGGCCTAGTGAAAGACCTGAAGGCCCAGAGGAACAATTCCAATTACATGACACCAATAGAAAACCAATCCACACAAGAGCTTGACCTTCACATCGAATTAATACTAGAAGGATCCTATATCCACACCTCACGTTACTCACATACAAGAATTTCCCCATTCATAGGTGCAAAGTTCCTGATACCGATTGCGTTTTTCCTACCCTTTAATTCTTCGATTCTAGTTATCTTTACTCTAGTGGATGATTCATTCACTAAATCAACTTCTAGGACCAAATTTTTGTGGTACTCTTGGGATAATCTATGGTCCTAGGTGGCCTCATGGCCCTGTGGCTTGAATGCCTTGGGTGGCCTAAAAGAAATGTTGCCCGTTGCCCCAAATAGGTTTCATAAAGGACTAAATAGATCAATAGTTATAGATTCTATAGTAGAAATATATGGCTACTAATGTACTTCAAAAATCTTCCTCTATATGTATTTGATCTGTAAATTCTTGTAGGTTTACATGGTTTCTTAATAACTCTACTACCACATAGACGACATGTTATAAAAACAATTAAAAAATTTATTACTTATTTAAAAAGTTGAACACATTTTTTTTGATTTATTATTATTTTTTCTAATTATATTTTATGGTTATTATAATAATATTTATGAATCAATTTACTATAAAATTTATTTTTCCAAATCATGTAATTTTTGTGTGACATAGATGCCTCAAATTTTAGATAAGTTTTTAATTTATTTAATTTGTTAAATAATTAAAATAAGACATGTTTATTTAATTTTCTCACAAATCATGACACAAATAGAGATTATATAAATTATATGATTATCATTAAGTGATTTTTCATATGACACTAACATCATTTATTATTTGGATCCATGCTCTACTAAGGCTCAATTGTAACAAGTATTTATAAATACGTTTCATGAAACTATTAATGAATTTTTTTCATACTGATATATTTTTTTCCACCTGAGGTTAATTTGTAAGTATATAAAGGTATTCTTGAGTTATGTTCATGATTACATTTCATATATAATTTTTAATTGTAGTACACACAATGAAATTATATTATTTTTGTGATATGTCACATAATTTTGATATTTTATTAGAGACAATTACAAAATGTTAAGTTGTTTTCATTTATGTCAATTTATTATTTAATAAATTTTTTTACTAATCAACTATGGGGATAGTGTTCCTTATCATATTTATGACCATAATGTGTCCCTTTCATGATATTTGAATTTCACCATCATCCTAGTGGATACTAATGATGTGAAAAATAGAATGTAGACGTATAGTGTGTTCAATGTGGTTTTGAATCAGTGATTTATAAATTTATTTGGGATTAAAAAAATGAGTCCCATGTACTGAATAAGATGAATTATAGAGTGACTAGTGGGATATACTAAGTGATCTATAGATAGTTCTAGGTAAATGAGTCTATCTTATGTAGAGAATAAATAATATTATAAGAAAACTGTAGTGGGAAAGGACATTATTCATAGATTATTATGTTAGTGAAGGCTAGTGGTAGTGAATGTATTTGGATGTACAATGGAATCCTTTACTTGTAGTGATAAATGAAAATATTATTTTTATTGAGGGAAATAATGGTGTAAAACTTGGTATATCTCATTCAAAAAAAATTCTTTGGAAAAGTTCTTGACTTTGGTTCATCATCACTTTAAATGTATAAATAGAATTATAATGACATAAGCAATCAAAAAAATGTATAGAGTGGTTATTTCATATTTAATATATAAATAATTTTATAAATAATTACATTTAACTAGGATTTCAATTCAGTTAAATTTTAATGTTTTTCATGTGTCGTTGTCATTCCAATTGATTTTACAGTTGAGGAATCCTCTAGTTTTATATAAATGTACTCTATAACTCCATAAACTACAATATTTATATTCCAGGTGCTAGCAGAATGTAACCAATAGGTTTACATTGTTCACTATTTATAAAAAAATGGGGTTCTCTTGTTCTATATATATTCTTGGGAAGTTGGGCTGGGGATTTTCTCTATGGGTCTTGAAAGAATTCTTGAGAGCATCTCTGTTGAACACAACCACTCTATACCTAAAAAAGGTTATAACCAATATTTCAAAATATGGATAGAAAATTAATAATTTAAAAAATTCCATTTATCAGCCTATATATTCTATGTAATACCCATTTGAATCAGTAATAATCCCATTATTATAATTATACCCATGTACTTGAATTTATCTAGATATCATTAACTAAATAATAAAATTAATATTTGATTAAATGATATTAATTAAAATATATCATTCCCATCAGTCCCATAACATGACCTCTCAATATTCTATAGAATTTATCAAAAAATTAATAATAAAAATATATTAAAATAACAAATAAATATTTATCATTTGATAAACTAATAAATAAGGTTGTTACTAAAATTTAATTCTCTACTTTATTTGAATATTCATATATGTAAATAATTTTTTTATAATTCTACTCGATAAACTGGTGATTAAATAAATATTTATTTACTACCATGTTAATAAAAAACAAGTGATAAAAAAATACAAACATATTATACTCTCGAGTGTTAAAATAATGAATTTGTGGGATAAATTTCACATGAATAATTTTTATCCAAAATATGAATAATAATATTACATATTAATATTAAATTCAAAATAATTTAATGATATTAGGACAAACATAATGTGTGAACATCTAAGACTCTATTTGAGATGCATTTGGTTAAATTAATTAAATTCTAATATCATCATTTCCAAAAAAATAAATCACAACTAAAGATAGAAGATAATGTCTCAATAGTAGTAACCTTTGCATGAACTCTTTTTGTGTAGTAAAATACCTTCTTCATTATATTTCATCAATAAAGACGCATGCTTGGTTCATGATCCAACATGCTTGGTTTATCAGTATTTGAAATTCAGTAATGAACTTAGTGATAAAATAAAATAGTTATAAATTAAATTATATAAATTAATCCTAATCAATGGGATCTTGATGTATTCTACTCGTAATATAGAAAAGAAAAACACATTCTTTGCTAAAATAATTAATTCCATATTATTTATGACAATCCCAAAGTACAATAAATCTCCTTAAGAATATGTTATTATAGTTTTCATCCTTTCATCAATGTAAACGATTCATGATATAAATTAATAAAAATATCAAATATAAGGACCTAAAAATATATTCCCCAATCAGAATATCACATAATATATGAATATATAGAGTTCCTATTGGTATCTCTATCTTTATAGCCTCCCAACATAAATATTATCATGTGAGCAATTAAATAGGATCCATCAACCCCTAAAACACAGTTATCTTCTATGTCTCATAATAAATATTCTATCTTGACTATAGAATATATGTTTTAAAATGTTGGAATAACATTTATTTGTTATAATTATATTTAGGAATGAATATTACACTACTATGTGATTGATTATCTAAGAAACACTTCAAATTATTATTAAATCAAAAAATAATTATAATATTAGATAATATTTATTATTATTATTGTATTTGAAAATTAAATGTTAGTTGGTTACAAGGAACCAAATACAGTATACAATCACTTGAACTAAGTCCAACTAAAAACATATAACTTTTTGATATCATGAGATAAATATTTTTCTAAGAATGAATTTATGTTGTTTTAGGTATTGTAATGTACATTTATATCTATTATGCTTACTCTAGCATCATTTATAATAGGAAAACTCATAAGAGTTTATATCCATTAGTATTTACAATTTTTCATGTATAATAAACATAAAATATTAGTTAATAACATATTCATAAATCTATTAGAATATATATTATGATAATATTTAAATATCATAGTATAACTAAAAAATTTAGAATATATCATTGATTTGGAACCCAATAACATTAGTAGCTACTTCAAGTCATTCTTTGAAAACTAACACTTATCTTGGTCTAAATGGACTATAACACTTAATATATATTTTCAATATATTATTAATATATTATACTAGAAAATATATATTGATCCCACTAATAACATTAAGATACAGAAATTATTACCTCATGTAATAAATTCCAAATATTTCATATATTTAACAAAATGTATTTTCCATGACCATGATTCTTTCTCTATTAAATAAATTTCTGTCAACAAATTTCACAACATGTTGGAATTTTGTTGTCATGAATCCTTACAGTTTCATTATATTGAAATCTTCCATAATGAATTCATTGTAGAAGTTTGACAGGAAAACCATTTGTCATTTTCAATGGTGAATTATGGTCTCTTGAAAGAATAATTGTAAGGGATTTCAACATAATGAAAGTGGGAATTTTTTTATCATAGACAATTCCTAGATATATGTTGAAACCTTTGACAATTTATCATGAGTAATTCATACCAATTTCACCAGCGAGGTTTGGTTTCTTCATGAATACCCACCATCATATTGAAATCAACTAAAGAGACCATCAAAATAGATAACATGATTTCTGTTCACAGAATACATTTCTAAATTCCTATAAAAGTTTTAATCTTATATTGTTTCTAGTGAATTCTTCCTTATAGAACTGTTTTTTTTTCAAAGACCTATATAGTGAGTATACATTAAGCACTTGATTAATATTTCCTATATAGTATGTGTCACTAGAATAACTCCTCCCTCTAATAATTGTATATTTAGTGTTCCCATTCCAACTCATGTTCACTATGATCAACGATTTCATTTTATTCTTATTCTCTACAACTATCTAAAAAGTGAATTTTATCCTTATTATTCGAATATAGTAAATCGCATTACATATTAATTTATATGATAAAGATGTTAATATCCTATGTATATTTTATTATAATTAACTTAGATGCATTTTGTGATTTTTTATGTGTGTTTTTTTCTTCTTAAATCAGCTATAACAACTATTCTCCAAAAAAATACATCATGGTATGAAATAATAGATTTTTTTCATATTATATGATATAATATATCCATTACTAAACATTGATGTAATAACATTAATTATTATCATATTTTATTATAAAACCATTCTTGAAAATAGTCATTAAATACACTTAAATATTATAAGTATCACCACCAATAATTTATTTACATCCATCTATACTATGTTGTTTATATGGTAATGTGTGTTTTAGAATATCTCTACTACAAATGAAAATGATTTATGAATTATTGGTGTAACATCCCAGGGTTTTACAAATACCTTTATTGAAATTCATTAAACAATGAGTCTCTTCTAAATGAAACGTTTTTAAGGATATAGTTATAAACTATAAATTAGACATAAATTTTCCACTTATATGATTTTAATTTCAAAAATAGGGAATCTAGGGTTGTGATTAGTTAGTTATTTGGAGTCTAATAGATTCAAATTGGATTATGGTGAATAGTAACATACCCTTATGAATTTTCATATCAATAGTAATATGACCCTTTTGAATAGTAAATCTTATTAATTTTTTGTATTCAGGATATAAGATAAGGAGATCTTGATTAATTTTTCAAGGTGATATAAAATCAGTTATAGTTTTAAAAGTGCTATTTTTTGAATAAATTATGAATTATTTAATATTTAAATTAATCATATTTATGAATTTATTTACAAAAAAATTGATTTTATTTTTAAAATATACAAATAATAAAATAGTTAGGTTATTGTTTTGGGATTTTTCTCAAATACATGAATTTTGGGCCAATAGTGGAATACGGTAAATACCAAAATATGAAAAATAAATGAATTTATGCATCATTATTGAGTCATGGATAATTTTTAAGTCCATTGGTTCAGACACACATGCAATAATTATTTTTCTTGGTCACATGAATCCACACTATTCATTGTCTAAAAATAATATAAAACTAATGGTTAAAATAATGTAAATCACCTCCTATCCTCCACTATAAATACCACACCCTTTCCTTATTCCTCTCAAACCGCTTAATCCTTGATAATTAACTATTTTTTCCAAATACTCATCCCAAGACCCTCCCCCACATCCAAGACCTTACGGTCTCACCAAAAGGCCAAAACCAAGGGCCTTTAGAAGGATCTCAAGGAGAAGAGATCAAGAGGTAAAGACAATCTTTCTTTTTAATGGGATTTCTTTTCCATACATTTCATTTCTTATTATATATTCTCCTCCACATATCCAATCGAATTGAATGATCAAAAATATTATACATGATGGATTTTATCTTTTTTATGAAAAAAATTTATGAAATTATTTCTTCTTCATCCAATATATTCTAAGATTATGATCACCGTCTACTATGTGTCTATTTACCAAAGTTAGGGATGATGTGTTTTCAATTTCTGTTAAATAATTAATAGATATTTTATTACCCATTTTAACAGTTGGAAAATATTTTAATGTGTTTGATATTTCCTCTATTAGGTTTTATAATTAACTTATACTCATAATATTAATTTTACATGATGAAAAAAGATCATGATTAACAAAGAACCCCCGAAATTATCTAAAAGGATATCACTAAAGATTTATCTAAAAATTAATTATCCTAAATTTTGACCAATATGATTTGTTGAATCATATAATATTATGGAATCATTTGAATACCATTTAATTCCACTTCTATAATTTTTTTCCATATGATAAGAAATTCAAATACGAACCGGCCATGGAAATCATATAAGGAATGCACCTAAAACAGTGGAAGGAACTAAAAACTAATAATGAAAGGGTGAAATTATGTTATTAAAAGATCATG
The DNA here is from genome assembly GCA_963277665.1 of Viscum album. NCBI lineage: Eukaryota > Viridiplantae > Streptophyta > Magnoliopsida > Santalales > Viscaceae > Viscum > Viscum album. Next base: position 1,647,075,466 of record OY728155.1, on the reverse strand, counting down.
TAATGTGTTATAAACATGAATATTTGTAATTAAAATATTATTTACAATATTTTAACCATTAAAAAAATTGTTTAAGAACGTTTCAAGTAAGACAAGCCCAAGGGAAGGGAATTCTTAACCAAATTTCCAATCTTTGGGTTAACCTTCTACTACCTTATTTATGTTGTATTAAAAAAAATTCTGTGATGAATTGTTTTTATATTATGTTTAATTTTTTTATTTGTAGTGTATATACATATTCCATATTCTCTATTAAATCTCATTTAATTTATATGATATTGGTAAGGGGATTTTCTTTCAATACCCTATTTTAAAAAAACATTTTTACAAAATTAAAAAAAAAATATTATTATGCGATTATTTATGGTGTATAATTATGTTCTGGTTCATTGTAATTATTTATGTTGATGTTTGGGACATATATATCCTTCTAATTAATCGGTTCTGTGTAATTTGGATGTTATCAATAATGTTACTCCTGGTGTAACTGTAATGGTTACCCAATAAGGTAGTTGTGAGAGTTACATAGTATGGTAGATGTTAGGGTTTCAAAATTATAAGTTAGCCAATATGGTTACATGATTATGTATGTAATTACACTACATTCCTTAATGGTTCTATTCATGTTTATTGGGTTTTTTGTAAATCTTTTTAAAAAAATTATGTCTCGTATAGTAAGTATATATGTGTGACATGTAGGTCTTTTTGAAAATTAATTCACATGTTAATAAGTATTCATTGACTAATGTTTTTTTTTCAATAAATATTATATCTCTAAATTAGAATTTTTTTTCTCATCTCAAATTTTTAAATGAATTTCATTGGTTATAAATATTTGAAAGAAACATTATGAAACCATGTTAAATATTATGATGATTTGTCGATGAAAATTTGTTTTATTTGAAATGTTTTATATTTTGGATGAAATGGATATTGTTTTGGTGGTATCTACTCTATATAAATTTGGAATGTTATATATTTATTATATCCCAATTATCTAAATAATAAACATTAATATATCATTAGGGGAATGGAATTGATTTCTGGAATAAAATTCCATATTGTCTAATGTAATAATGTCAGGTCCATATACATGGACTATATTATCATCATCTAACCTATTCGTAGGATATTATATCTTTTACCGACTATATAACATATTGAATTATCCAATAATAAAATATCTATAATTAATTTAATGAAGTATACAAAATTACATCTAGAATATTCTTAAAATATTTCACACATATCTTGTTGAATTAATTATATATGATTTTTAACATTATGAAATTAATATATATAAGTTTATCTATATTAAAACATTATAATTATGTATTTCAAAATTCCAATGAGTTTTAGCCATAGGACTCAAAAAACTATATATCCTTGATAACAAATTTTAGGATTAATTCACTATGAATTTTTTTATACAACTATGTATTATTTGAGTTCCAAAATTTTATATTAATCATTTATTTTTGATATTATAAATCATTGATTTAAGAAGTATTAAGTTGTTCATAATGTATGATTTATTATAACAATATATATTTGAAACTTGAAAAAATTCCCAATCATGTTTTCAGTTAGAAAAGGAGATAAATTTTTGGTAACAATCAATACAAGGCTATAATTTTCTAATAACCACTCCACTTATAAATATATTGTTGTGTCCTTGTCTTCACTGACTGATGAATTTATCTCCATTAACTATATTGAAAATTAATCTTACTTCTAATAATCCTTCTAAAATTCTATGGTTCTATCATTTGAATAGAATTATAAGATTTTAATATTGTATTTAATGTCAAATAAGTGAATTAACAATATAACACTCTATCTAGATTTTAGGATAACTAATTAAACTATAGTTATTGTTTTTATTGATGTATTTTTTTAAATTATCTATAACAACTAGTTCTAAAAAATATATAATTGTATAAAATAATGTCTTTTTTTCATATAATAACTTGTATAATATCTATTAGTCAATATATTTTGTATATAGTTATTTCTTATCATATTGGTTTATAAAACAAGTCTTGAACCAAATTATAAAATGAATTTAAAAAATTTATGTCTCATGCCCAATCAATTTTTTACATCCATGAACACTCTAATTGTAACAATGTATTGTTATTTTAAGAATATATCCACTATATATTTAAATGATTGAGAATTATTAGTTTTTATATTATTCAACAAAACTATTTAGAGGGTTTTATATCCCCCAGGGTGCAGCTTCGTAGTAGTTGATAGTATGGGTATCTGTGAGATCTTGAGTTTGAGTCTCACTGAGTAAATCCATACATTGTTTGTTTCCTTCTTTTCAATGTAATTTATCACATTAAAAAAAATAAATTGAGGCTCTAGACTTATATTTTATTTAGAGGTTAACAGTTATATTAATTACACCACATTTGTTTCCTAATATATCTAAAATTAATCTCATAAAATATATGAATTTACTTCTATCTTATCTTTATAATTGCTCACACATATCATTCTTAAATAATTATTGAATCAATGTAACTTTTTGACCATTAATATATAATTTTTTCTATATCTTAAAACAGCATAAGTAAATGTTTCAAAATAAAGAGGAACTTTAGTTCCAAGGAGATAAAAAATGTGTTTGGGTATATCCTTGGTAATTATATATAGTTTTACATCACCATGTATTATATTTCCACAGTTTGGTATTTTTTTAGTCTTTATATTTTCTCATCAATATTTTTTTCATATATTACACTTTTTTAATTAAATTAGTATTAATATATTAAAAAAATATATATCATAAAAACATCTAATTGAAACATTAAACATTGCTAAATCATGTATATAACTAGACACTCAGATAAATATATGGTTATAATCAGTAAAGTACAATAGTTTTATGGGAGAAAATCCTATTATTAAATTTATATTTTGTCATTCTCTTCAATAAATTATGAATTAACCTCCTTAAAAAATTTATAAAATTCAGGTTACTTCTTGTAATTCTTTTTTACATCCATGGTTCCTCTATTGAGATTAAAATATTAGAGATCCATGTTGTATTAAATGACAAAGATGTGAATTAGAAACATTACATAAAATAATAAATATACAAGATATATAATCTTTTATTTTAATATTCATCAATAAATTTCAATTTCAATTTCAATAAACATTCTTTCCATATATGGTTTAGGTATCTTCATATTCATTGCATTCCTTTTAAATATTTTTCATATTTAATGGATGTTTCAAAATTACCATTGAATTTCGGATTTTTAGATAATTTTTAACTACATTCATCAAATTAAACCCCATAATTACAGAACAAACAATAATAACATCATTCCCTATTAACATGAAATATAATAGTCAAAATTTTCTTGAGTGGCTCCTATATTGCATCATTTTTCAATTCATAATGAATTTCGAGAATCTAGGTGTAAATGAGGATAATTTAATATTAATGGAAAATTAATTATCCATATGGAAGCCTAAATATTTTAATTGATCAATATACATGAAAAAGTTGACTAGAAGATCATTATCAATATACCTATCTTTCGTTATACACTTATATAGTTTATGAATAATCTCATTTATCATTAGCCTCTCTATATCTCTATCAAGTTTATAAAGAGGAGTTTTCATGTTGTATGAATCCATATTTTTATTTTTCATCTTAATCCATAATAACATAGAATATTACATGAGGAAACTGATATATAAAGCATTAATCATAATCCAAATATAATCTTTATTTGAATCATTGATCACTCGATGAGGTAGAAGATCTAGAATAATTGATTCCATCACATAAATCAAATTTTACTATATTAGAATATTGAAAAAGATCATATAACACTCTTAGAGATTTTTTCTCATGAATAAAATATTATTTATTGGGGAACTAACATAAAAATTCTGGGGGGTTTCATTCTTTTTGTTCAAGAAATTATTGAATATTTTAGTATGTCCTCATACTTAAAATATATGATTAAATTATTGAATTAATTATTATCCCCTTTTTTTCAAATAAAAATAACCCTTACCATTATATTCAAAATATCATTTCACATGGATTTTTTCATATAAATTACTCGTATATCCAATTTAATAACCCAGATGGAGGTCTTATTAAATAATTCAAAGTCAAATAAGTTGGATTTTCCAACCAACTATATTATCAAAATGTTATTTAATCAAAATAAAGTACTCCTTGGTTTGGAGTCCTATAACATTAATTATTCATCAATTTCGACTTGGTGTATTAAATTATTTATAAGGTAATCAAAAATCTATACTAATTTGGTTAACTAAAAACAAGAATTTAATTAGAATTTACCAATAATTAAATGTAGTACGCTGAGTACCAGATATGTACTTTGAACTATTGATTTATTCAAATTATAGTGGTGGTAAAAATTAACTGAAATAATGTTTTTATGGAATTATTTTATTAAATTTATATATAAATAATTTTTATTTTATGAAACATGTTCTTGTTAATAGGATATGGAATGTACATAATTTATTAACTCTAAGAGATAAAATAGTTCTTAATAATTATTTTATTTTATTTTTTATTAGCATGAATTTTACTTTTATATTACTTTTGTGATCATGTTGGATATTTTAAATAAAAAAATAAATATAAAAAAAATAAATAACCATACATATTAAAAAATATGTCATATGATCAATATGTTTTAGCTACATTTTATTCTATTGAGAAGGGATAAACCATCATTTAATCTAGGGGAAATAAATGCTAACACCCATACTTATTTTAGATTGTATAATTTCTCCTTTTCCTTATATATCTCCATGGATAGATTCTTCTAAACTCAATTTAAGAATCATCTTATCATAATGGGACCACTATCCATTAAAAAAATTACCCACTAATACAGGAAGTGTACTTTGGGTTTATTGTTATATAAATTAATAGAAGAGAACATAGTCTCAAAATAAATAATTAAGATTTGGATGATTGATAGACAATTATATTTAATTTTTTAATAATTTATCATATAAAACCATGTAACGAATAATTAAATTATATTTATAAATCCAAATAACCATTGGATATTTAGGCTGTTGGTCAATCAGAACATACAATGAGGATATATTTATACATTACAACATTCTTTATAATTATTTATAATGATAAAAATTACTTGAATTCAAGAAAAAAATGAACGAATTAATCTATAAATTAATTAAAATTGTATTCTATCCAAATAGTTCCCAGGATATTGTAATATTTCAATTATTTTCTATTTTAATTAATTTACCTAAAAATAATTTAAATTTAAAAAAAATTTGTACACGAAGTGTAATGATGTAGCCAAAAAACACATACTTTTTTGTAAGAATAAATATGAAAGTTAGCTTAATATACACTTGGATTTTTTAAATGATAAAATGGAATTTTTTATCTTGTAATGTTATATTAATTAATATAATGTAATTATTATAGGTCCTGAAATATTACTCTAGATTTCCTATGACTCACTTCGATTATAGATCTTTTTATATACTTTCCACATATATAACATGTATATGCAAATGAAATGTCATGATATATATGACATATAGTTTAATAGGATCAGAAACATATTCAACCAGGAATTAGTGAAAACATGATACATAATAAATACATTTAATGTCGATAACTAGAAAAAAATAATAAAGTTCATGTGGTGTAGAAAATGAGTATACATTGTGTAGTTATATAATTTATCTGAATAATAATTATTAAAAATTTATTTCAATAAAAATATATGAAATAACTCGATGTATGACTACTAGAGGATGGAACCTCTGACATGGTATATACACTAAGCTACACACTACATAGATTGTGTCATCTTTATATTATACAACTCTTTATCCAATATAACATGTTTAAAATCCCGTCATGAAAATTGTTTGTGGTTTCAAGTGTTAAAAGATATGTACAATATGCTACATGGAATTTAATCAATAAAAAATAATGTGAATCAACATGGATTCAATATGCGAAATGTGAAAATATCATGTATTTAAATATATGTATTTATATGATTTAGATAGGGTCTAAACCATGTGGGGTTTCACCGCTTGTACACTAGTTACATGCTATATAATATCTATTAAATTGAATCCCATGTCGGAATTCAATATCTTGAGTGTAATTAAGTTTCATATAGATCTACAAATTATGCCGACATTATTATGACCCAATACTTTTGTTTTTGATGATGAGTACAAAAATTATAATTTAACATAACTCATCATGTACCCATATCGTGTAGCCAACAACCTTGGTACCTAAAAACATGATATTATAATGTTCTCCTCTTACCTTGGATTATTCTTGGTCATATAAATTTATAGGAATTCCTTATCTTGACATTTGGATAAAATATACAATATAGAAAATCAATACTAATAAAAAATATATTAAATTGATTAAATAAATATTAAATAATTTTAAATATAAATGTGATCTCTTTGATACCACGTTAACATTTTGTTTTCCATCTGAGAAAGTGTATAAAACTCAATTTTATTAATTAGTTTCAATGGATACAAATGAAGATAACATGAATCTAGAATTTTCTAGAGAGGATATTATAGATTAAATTTATAATTAAATTTTATTAATAATTAACGTAAATAAAAAATTCCATTTGTTAAATTTTTAATTTTACTCTTCTATCATTGTCTTTAAAATTGATAATTATAATTAAGAATACTCTAGTAGTATTGACTTGTGACCCATGAATCTTTAAACAACTTACTTGGTATTACAAGTGCTATTGTGGTAGAACTGGTAACTTCTTTTCATTCATCATGGACTCTAATAAGGACATCACAAATTCTCTCTATATTTTTTAGGAGAGACATAATGATTTTCTCTCATGGTCATGATAAAGTATTTGAGAGGTTATCTATTGTGAAAAGACACACACTACATAAAAACATATTCAACTGGTATTTTATAATTTTCTTTGTATAATTAATAATCTCTTAGAGTGATTTATCAAAGAAATTATTCTATGTAATCCCCTATGAAAAATGATTATAATAATGTTAATATTATATACTATGAAATATGTTTGTTTAATTTTCCTCAAATAAATATATAAATTTAATTTTACTTAAATGATATTTAATAATATATCTCACATCCATTTGGTTTGTGACTCGACCTATTAATCATTTATGGAATTTATTAGTCTTCAATAATAGTATATTTATTTATAAAATATAATATTGTAATTAATTTGATAAATGAATAAATATAATATTTAAAAAAATAAAATATAATTATTAATATTAATATTCACATAACTAAATAAATATTTATATTTATCTGTTCACTAAAATAGTGAATAAAAAAATATTTATTTATTACAATGTGAAAAATAAATAAAACAAAATATTCTACTGAATTATTCTACATGTGAATACGTCATGATTGAATTCATGATAACCGAAATACTTAAATAATTATTATTCAAAAGTAAAAGAATATTTTTAATCATAATATTATATTCAATATAGTTTAATGTGTTTATGGATACCCTCTGTGTGTGACCTTATAATACTCTTTCGCTCTATAATCATGGGACCATACCAAAAGTCTAAGAATACAATAAAGTTGCACATCAATGAAGCTATATAGATATAAAGTAAAGTTCTTATGAAAAATACTTTAGATGCATTCTACTATTTAATATAATACCATTGTCTCAGTATCTATTCAAGAATGATACTTACATATTCTATCACCCAATATATTGAACTTATATATATTTAACATTCATAAATAAACTCATCGATGGAGATCCATATCCATTGATTTATTCAAAAAGTAATATTCGAATCAAAATGCAATATATACATTCATTCATTAATATGGAAAAGAAAGTCAATTATTACATTATAATATAATTCCACATCACATCTGATTCCCCCAACAAATCTTACATGACATGGAGCATATTTCATAACAATTACCATCCATACAAGAAATAATTATATTAATTATATAAAATAATAATAACCTCTACTGTAAAGAAAAACAAACATTATCACATTTAAGATTATCAAATGAAACATAAACATTTTTAATTTAAATTGGATGGTATATCCTTATAACCATCCTTCCTATAGATCACCAAGTACAAAAATTATGTGAATAAGTATCAATATAATGTTATTCACTAATACATGATAGTCAAACATAAAATTTTTCCCATTAGGAAATTTTTATCTAGACTACAAGATACGTGATTAAGGATTTTATAATTGCATTTCTAAGATCTCATTATATTTATGAATATATAAAACCTTTCTATGTAATAAAATTTCTTATGAAATAGTGGAAATATTGTGACATATATTAAACATCATTATGTGATATGATATTAATTTATATTCTACAAATTTAATATAAAATGTTTTTCCTTTTTGTGGAACTAACTCTAACATCCATAATATGGAATTTATAATGAAGATGTTCAATGGTGAATAAAAATAAGAAAGTAGAGTTGACATGTGGTCTTTTTTGTATATGAATTAGAGATAGGGATGTCTATTGAATGGTGTGGCTTCCCGAATGAGTAGTGTCCCAGCCATAATATGGGGGGTTGGTTTAATTAATTATGTATTATTTGGTTTTGAGCTACGATAGTTGGTTGAATAACTATGACTGCTGATTTAAGGTAACACTACCCTATAGTGGAATGATGGTGACTACTATGTATGAAGTAAATTCAAAAGGTCATAGAAAAATTTTAATATAGGAATTCATGAAGCATGTCTTATTCAATGATTTGTTTGATGTGTAATATAGGAAATGTGCGTGGTGGCTAGGGATGACTTGTGTGGTAGGAGACCCCATTGATTAAAACTATATACTCAATTAAACAAATGTTGGAAAATTTGTATAATAAAAAATTAATAAATTTTGATGATCAAGCATTTGTTTTTCGGGGATTATTTCCAATGTATGTATATGTGGACCTTATATAAAATATAAAATGGATAAGGAAAAAGCATTTTCATTTTATTTTAGGTTTATTTAAATAATATTTAATTATATCTAGCAAAATTATTATTATTATTATTGGATTATATATATGTCTGTATTATGGTGAGATTATAGCTTCATCTCCCATTCTCCTAACCAGGATCATCCTAGGTGTGGGTTTGAACACTTTCTAATTGAGCACACATCCCCATTTTATGGATTTCATTCAATTTATTATGAAAATTTGTAAATTAAAACATGTTTTGTGATCCCTATATCTAAATTCAATTTCATCCTTATGATTTAATCATTCATAATTGTAATAATATTTTCATTTTTATCTATCATAGATGTTGTGATATCACTATAATTGATTATATTTCCTTCACAAGTAATGTAATACTTTGATCTCTCTTTTACTAAATAGTGGTCGTTCATTAGAATCACAATATTATATATTTTTAAATAATGATTGGCCTATCATAGGTTTTATGATTCATTATTCTCTTTCTTAGATGATCTTCCCATCACATAACGAGCAATGAATTTCCATTGGTCTCCTTTGATCATTATTGATGATGGCTGATATAGTCTCTATCACTGACAATATCACAATCTATTTTTATGTGGAAAATGTTTTTATCTGCTTATATTAAGAGATGAATAAATTTTACACGATTTAAACATAGATCATGATTAATATTATATCAATACCATGCATAGTAATTTGGATGACTTTTTAGAATTTCAAAATAGTGGACTTTGAGTTCTTAATTGGTGTGATCTATAAGAATATCACAAGTACCCCCATTGAATTTTTTATTATATTTATAGTTTAAATTCACTTAATTGGCTGATACGAAACTCTATAAAGAATTAAATTTACAAAATAATATTGACGAAGGATTGTGAGTGTAGATATTGAAATAATTAATGATATGATTTATTTGAATAATGATCCTCAAGTGAAACCCGTTATAGTGGGTAAACATAATATTATTTTTTTCAGTAAATGAGTTTAGTTTCATTTATGATTTATTATTCTAACTATAATTGTGAATTGTGATGAACATTTGTTGATTATTTGAGGATATTGGGTGATATTTTCTTAATTAATATGGAAGATGTACACTTTATTGGGGATGATATTGCAGTTATGTGGTGACGAATACGGCATGAAATTTTTATGATTTATAATTATTATAATAATTGTATTAATATGTAATTTTTTCTATTATGTTATACTATAAATTCATTAGCGGGAATTCCCATATTCTTTTCATTTCAATCTATATAAAAAGGAAGGCAGTGTAGTTGGAGTACAGTTCCTTGTTAGGAAATAGGTTATTTAATGGTTTCTTTATTACCATAAAATATTTAATAATAGTGTTCAAAATGTGTTTGATGTGTTGGGTACATGATTTATAGCTTGACTACAATGAAAATTTGATTATTGTGAACTAGTAGGCAATGATGATATATACATTCTTGAAGAAACTTTTATATATTAATTATATAATATTTTCAAATAATTGATGTAGAAGAATTAATTATCATGAGAATGAGGAAACATATTTTATTGGGTAGTTACATTAATTAGATGACATAGTCGATCATATAGTCACATATGATAATCATCCTATTTTATTAGCTAGTCACATTGACTGATATAAGATATTTATTTTATTATAATTTTTATTCCACATCAATGATGGATGTACCATTTTCTTGAAATATGGCTCTAGATAAATTTTTCTCATGTGAATCTGAAATTTTAGTTCATGCATGGACATAATAACACTAGATTAGTTGATTATCCCTCAGACTCATTGATAAGTCCTAATTGGATTTGTATACAATTCCTCTATGAAAACTGAATATGGTACTATTATAATTGTGCTACAAAACCAGTTTGTTCCTTGAAACCAAATTTATTATTCTTTTGATTGTTTGATGACCATGTGACATTATTCAATATTAGAATATTGGTTTCATAGGGTGGTATTTGGTTTTCATTGTACATTCTATATTTTTATCGAATGTGTTACATGATGCATCCCTTGTTTTTCTTAATCTATGTTTGTGGTGAGACATCCTACAGAATGATCTGATGTATTAGATTCAATTATTATTGTTTGTGGAATAAAATTATAGACAATCATTATGGATAATGTCTTAATCCTTTAGGATTTAATAGACCAAAAACTAATAATGTACATTGATTTACCTTTGATTTTGTGACTGTTTCTTGCAAAAATATTTATTACAATTTATCTAATTGGTTATTATGAATGACTGAATTTGATTTGTATGTGAATAATTATGTGATTACATGAAGTGTATATGTATACACACACCCCTAATTTTATTTATATGTTTATTGGAATGTGTCTTTGGAGTAATTGTGTGGTATTTTCTTAGGTAATAAAGTAGATATCAAGAGATTCATATAAGGGATTGTTTCAGGTACAACATAGGTTTACATATGGATAGAGTTCTTTTTCACTATTATGATTTATTTGTTGGTTTGAATAATTTTCATTTATCTGACATTTTGGTTATATTTAATGATATATATACATTATAAATTTTTATAATATCAAAAAATATGAATTCCATATTTTTATGCATTAGTAGTTTACGTTTAGTTTCAATTTTTCTATCATCTATCTTATGTGGGTGGATGACTATGATTTATTAGATTTATACCCTATTTTATTTCCCCAATAATATTAATAATGAGGGAATAATGTGGGAGTTATAAATGGATTTTTGTTCAATCCTTATGGGATTCTAATGAAATCGTTTATTGGAAAATTATTATAAAATATTTCGGTGTGATTTAGATGTTAAGAAGATGTGATGATATTATTTGTGTGAACAAACCTTTGGATATAGTATTATTTGAATGGGGGTGTAGTTTAATATGATTTATAATTTAATATTGGATGTAGTGGGTGATGAATTCATATTCATTTGTCTTATTGTTAGATAACTATATTCCGTAAATTGATAAATAATTAATCTTATAGTTTGTTTGGATGTGAATAAAAAAAAATTCAGGAAATAATATTTTTGAATGATTTCTGATGACTTGGGATCTATTTTAGGGATTGATATTTGGAAAATTTGAATGATATTTTTTAAATATTTTCTTTATGTTATTAAAAAAAGGTAGGTCTAAAATTTAATTTAAATTTCTTATATTGTCTTGAAGAATTGGTTTTCATGTAATTATAGAGATTAAATTGGTCGATTCAAAACCTATAAGAGTTCCACCCATAACTAATAATTAAAATGTAGTGTACATCAATTGGACGCAAGTTATAGTGATCTCCAGCCTTTGTAATAATTATCACACCATGGTATAACATTTAGGTATATACACAAATTTTTTAAACATCATTTGTTTGGGAAATTTATAGGGTCTTCTGGGAGAAATGTTTGGAGTTTTAATATCTTTATGGATCTTTTCATGATTAGAAGAACATTTTTTGAATACTATATGGGTCATCCCAGTAAACCGTGAAACAAATTTCATGTTCCACAGGTGGGAAAAAAGAATGTCCCATCTTCCAGAACTTATTCTCAAAATAATGAAACATGTGTTATATGAAATAAACATGGTTAGACCATTGTTTTTTAAGACATGTGGACAAACAATGAATCTCCTCCAATATCATATAATGGGGATCACAATTGTTATATTGTTTGTTATAGAATTATACCAAACTATTACACACATATTAATTAATCAGAATTCTTATTTTAGTACACAATACACATAAAATGTTCATCATTCTTTTTCCAATAAAGTAAGATCTTGACATAGGTGGATCCTCTTGTAGATTCAGTAAATTTTTATCTTATTAGTGATTGGCCCCAATGGATCTCTTTGTGATATATCTTATTATTCAAATTTGTGTGTCATTTCACTGACTTTCATTAGTGATATTCTAATAAAATACACTTTAATTGAGATAAACATTTGGTATGGGTTGTTGATGCTACTTTTAATATTTCTCACATGATATTATATTTCTTATTATAGGTTTATTTGGAAATTTTCGGTTCTTGTCCATATCATCAATCCTATTGGTGTCTGGTTCAGTAATTATGGTACTAAGTGATCTATTTTGTTTCCTTAGTTCTAGAATGTAATATTTTTGGAGACTCTTGACTATGAATTATTAATTTATGGACATTAAAAAATTCCAAACATTCATGTCGGATCTCGTCTTTCAGTTTCCATTTGAGAGATTTTCTTTAAGTGTTTCATGTTTAGTGGTTTAAATATTTCACATTATTTTACAAACCATGATTGCATGCTATTTGAAATTGGTTTCTAAATTATGAGAAAAAATTGGATTACAAATTCTTATTAAAATGGATTTGGATACTCTTTTAATGGTATGAATTTTTAAAAATGGATGTTCTGGTAATACTTTTTTAAAGTGGATTCCCCCCTTGGAGTTGCCTACATATGTATTTCAAAAGAATGATTTGTATGGTTCAATGATAAATATCCATTTGGATTATTTTGATATTGTAAACCCAACAATATTAAAGGATTTATAATGGATCCATCTTGAGATATTAACTCTGTCCACATCCACCAATTATACAAGTGTAATGTGGGCACCATGTTTCTAATGTTGGGGTAAGAAACCACTCTCAGGAGTGAACTCCTTCCCCATAGACCTATTATAATAGGGTAATGTGCACTCTGGGTTTTCTAAAAATCAAATAAAATAATATATGGAATGTCACTAATATGTAATTAATTTTTACATCATGGAATGTTTTATGTGATTTAATATTTTAAATGATTTTTTGAAAGTGAGTGGGCCGGTGATTTCTGGGATTTCTTTAGGGATCTCATGGTGTTCTCTTATTACGACCATGATGATGTTTAATTCATGGACATACATTTCCAAGAGATGAATATTTTGGGTATGGGAAGGATGGTGATGTCATTTATTTTTAGTACTGGATGTTGGTGTCTATTGTAGTCTAGAAACCCAACAGGAGTTGAAGGTTCTATTCTCATAGCGATGTCAATTATCATGCGCACATGGAACCTATTGGTGGACCTTGATATTCCCATAAAAACTGGTGTGAGGCTCAGTTATGATGGCAACTACATGTTAGTATACCTCATAGAAAATCTACATGCAAAAGACCACAGGTGAAATGGGTCCTATGACACCCACTATACTCTTATTTGAAGCTTAATATAGATGGTTCATGCATTCTCTGTGACGTGATATGAGGGTTGTGGTACGAGACATTTTGGGAAGCATTGTTTTGGCCTTTACTTCATTTTATTGAAATGATACCTCACATTTGGCCGAGTCCAAAGTAATGCTTCCCAGATTATCAACCTGAAATATGAAGAATATTTTGATCACTTAAGCTGATACTGATTCTTTGATCTTATATGAATCATTGAATGGAAGATGATAAAACCCTTGTACATTATCCTAAACTATCAAGAAATGAAAAACCCTCCAAAACAATAATGCTAGTTTCATCCATACATGTTATGAGAGATACATAGTTTTAGATCATCTTGCGTCCATGGTGAATTTGTGTTCCAACAAAACTTTCCTCCCTATAATCAATTTCTTGACACCTAAGGGGGTTAATTTGATTAGAGGGGATACCCTTGGTTTTAATTAGTTTAGTCCTCCCAAATCCTAATGTGTCCATATTTATTGTTTATTGTTTCTTATTTCATGCCTCTTGTTTCTTCTTTTTTTTTCCTTTTTTTGAATAAAAATTTGATGTTGAAGGGGATTGTTCGGATCATTTATGGAATGCATAGAAAACTAATTAATTGTATTGTTTTTAAATTATGATAACTATTGATTATTCATGTTTTAAATTTATCTATATAAAATCGTATCTCATGCATTATTTTATATTTTATTGAGAATATTTTCTCTATTCTATAAATACTTCTAATGGAGAATGTCGTGGGATCATATTAGTGTTTTTACCCATTAATTTCATATCTTTTGATTGTATAATATTCTTATATGTTTTAATTCAGACTTTTTGAAGGATACACAATGTGGCAGTTGGTTTTTTTGCAATTAGGGTGTAGGAGTATGAAGGTGACCACTTGTCACATGGAGTTGAGGTTCATTAATATTTATATATATTGGGTTTTCAACATTTTTTATCATATATTTTGTTTTAGTCCCGAATCTATTTAGATATGGATATGGTTTGGAATACCAACGTTACCTCAATTTTTACTCTCTTTTATATGTTATGTTGTGGAAAATCATTTTGAAAAGGTATTTCTCAATTCCCAAAATTTATTTCCCATCACATGGGTATTGGGAAATAAATTTAGGCAATTCCAAGAATGATTTTCATTTTTCATCTTTGGGTAATCTAAAATAGTGCATGAGAATTTAGACTTTAATAGAGGTTTATTTATTTCTATTTTCGGTTTGATCTTTTTGGATGTCCAAATATTCATTATATAGGGATGTGGTGATTTAAGGATTTTATTGCAAGTTAGGACGATGATAGATATCATTAGGAAAAAACATAATTTAATACATGTGGTTGGGAAGTGTGAATTTTGAATTAAGAGTGTTTATATACTAGTATTTATTTTAGTAATCCTCTTTGTAATTTAAACTAACCTCTAAACTATTAAATCAGAATTCATTTGTGGGTCTTATGTTATTTTGTAACTTTTTTAATTTTTTATATATTATCCCACCAAACTACTTCAAGTGATTCCTCAAATGGTTTAGTCTAATTAAAATTGTAAATTAAAACCTCAAGTTTTTCAAAACCTCATAAATGTTATTGCAACTATAGTTTGAGCTATTGATCAATGTGAAACAGCATCCCCTTTTCAATATAGAAAGGTGAAACCAATAAAGGATGATGATAGGAATCATGACCCAGAGTGTCTATATAATAGAAAAATTTATATTCAGTGGAAAAAATATATATTATAGGTAGTTTATAGGTTATAAAATATATAAATACTCTATAAATTTCTTGATAACCCTGATTCTATTAAGTTTTGGTGTGTTGTGTTTAAGCTTGAAGAACCAAGTGGAAGGCAGTGGGACTTAGTTATTCTAACAATGAAGAAAAAGTGATTGGTGTGGAATGAAGTAAACTTGATATTTACCCATAAATTATACATGGAAACAATGAACATGGTGAAAATATAGTGTTTCCAAACCATGAGATATGGAATCAGAAAATAATTATGCACATTAATCACTTTGCTAAGATTGTTAAAATTACACACGTGGTTATGTATAATGAAAATGTAAAAGATCCATGATTTATAAATAGTATAAAATATGATATTCAATCATGAATATTCTTGATAAAGATAACACCTATTCCAAGGAGGTGGATTGGGTATATATGGAAGTGATTGACTAAACGTTTAAGTTATAGAAAACTAGATTTCCTATAATATATGATGGTTTCTCCAAGGGATCTTTTGAATAGAAGGGTAGCATATGTGCTTCAAAAAAATATTTTCATGGACCATCCATAGTGGTTAGTAGATTTAATTTTTATCAGTGTGTCCATCTAGAGAAGATTATGTGTTTTTGTATTATGCCTCAAAATACATGTAACTCATATAGATATCACAGTAGCATGAAATGTTTTCTCGCTATATTTCTCCTATCATTACTCATGAACCAAAACACTAAAAACAATAATTCCAACGGTTCATTCATGTACTTTATTGATAACTGTGTTCTAGTTACATTCCACCAGAATGATTTTGTTACCTGAAGTGAAAGATTCTACAGTGGATATTGATGTGGGTGTTAAGACTATAAGAGGTAACAATTATGCTGCTTCTACCATAGTGGAGAACTTAGTTGTTAAAATAACATATCACTCATTTAATTTAACACTAGTGGAATATAATTTAGGACATTAAAGGAATATCATAACATTAGTTAAAAAATTGATGACACCTCATCGAATGATGAAGGGGAAGGGTTTATAATATCACCTTTCTCTTACTTTATACGAGACATGGAGATGGTATAAAATTTTATTGTTTTTAACATAAACCTCCTCGATGTCATTATATGGATAGATTAGATAATTTATCTCTAGTATCATATTAATTTTATACATCATTTGGTTTCTTTTATAATCCCTGATGAGAGATCCCATTTGCCTCAATGTGAATGGGTCTCGTGGTTTGATCATGCAGGAACACCAATTCCAGAGCAGGGTAAGATTGTGTTTCTAAATATGTTTGTACCAGGAAATGAATCATTTTGTGTTTTTCATATTTTAATTTCCAATTAGTTTCCAAAAGTGTCTACGTATTTCTTTTTAGGTTTTATTATTAATAGGTAAGTACATTTTTTGACTTACTGTGTTCTATAATCTCAAACGATGTCTGATTTCCTATTAACCAATGTCTCCAACATAGATGAAAGAGTTGAAAATTTATATTGGTCATTTGAGAGATAAAAGACTTATATGACCAATTTTTTACATAATGCATCCCTTGTGATCATTTTATATAAATAAAATATGAAACATTACATTTAATTTAATTGTCAAAAGAAAAAATTGAGTAATAGTTGAAAAAATATTCCCTTTCTCACATTAACATTTTATTTGATTACTTGAAGTGTGAAAATTGGTATTCTAAAATTAATAATTGTTTTGGTTATTTTCCCCATATAATAATTGAGTCAAATATTCAAAAAACCACATTCAAAAAATTTTATGGCAATAATGAGTACCTCTTGATTCTATTTAGCCTATGTATCTCCATTTTAGTCTTTCTGGTGTAGATGAAACATATTTTCCACGAGTATCATTAGACATATTTATGGGTTTCATGGATGAAATTTTTGTGTAATTAAAGTCTGTGGAAGACCATTTTCATCAGTTGAGGTACATCTTACAGATACCAAAGGACTACAACCTCTTTGAATAATTATCCTAACCCAAATTTTTTATTCAAGATGTTACATTTTTGGGGCACATGATCATGGAATGTAAAATCTTAGTTGATTCTTAATAGGTGATTTCTATCTTCTCATGGGAATAACCATAGAATGTATTTTATTTTTTATTTTTCCTAGGTTTCATATGGTATTATTTTAGGATAATAACGTATTTATAGAATACTTATTCTCTGTTTAATTCTCTGATTAAGAATGTTTTAATAATCGTAAAATATTTAATGTGTTAGTGTTTATTTGATATATTATGTATTGTTTTAACAAAACATTTATTTTGACCATACTGGAGTCTAAAAACTCCTACATGATATATTTTATTGCCTCTAGTGGATCTTTAAATTACATCCATATATTATTAAATTATATAGTTGATTATGGGTCAGTTTAGATTATTTATAAAAATAGGGATTATCACACACATTATTTTGGAATTAAAACATTTTTCATACCCATAGAATTTAGCATCGCTGTATTTTTAGGAAATGGTAAATAGGTAATGAGGTTGAATATTATTTTATTTACATGTTACCTTATTAGTAGTGAGGGAAGAAAAGGATAAATGTAATTTGATGGGAATTATTTGTCAAATTAACCTAAGAGCAATGGAGGAATTGTCTAGTATTATTCTGATGAATATCTATAAGACATACTCTATCTTTTTACTGGTTCTCTAAGGACATGTGATAGATAATGTGTTTTGGATTTTTAGAGATTAATCATATATTTTGTTGTATGAGAATTATAACTTACCTGGAATATATGATAAGATAATGGTATGTTTTACCAGTTATTATATATGAAATCTGAGCTTGGGTTGTTTATGGACTGATTTTTAAGCCATGTTATTTTTATATACTATGAAAAGAGTTTCTTTAAGATGTTTTATGTTGAGCTGTAGAAAACAATAAATCATTCCAATTATTTTATTTTATTTAAAATAAATTTTTTATTTCATAAATTCTACTTATAAAACACTTGGTGAGATCTAATTGGATTGTTTTTTGACACCCTATATACACATTTTGTTGTATGTATCTCTTTTTGGGTTTTATGGATGTACAAGAAAATAACCATATGGTGGCGGTGATATTCGTTTTTAGATGGTTGTCATAGTATAGATATGACTACATGAAACATGGAGTTGTGGTTCTATGTTTTTTTTAAATATTATTTTATTGTTATGGTTTTTGGACACATTTTTTATAACAATTTTTACTCTATGTATTTATGGAACTAGTCTAGAATACATAAATATCCTTAATTATTACAATTTTTTATGTTATATTATGGAAACTTTTTCTCAAAGAATGTTTTTTTTGTCATTGTAGTTTTCACCAGCTTCTGGGGATCGGGAAAACCCTTTGTGGCATGTCTGTACTGATTCATCTACCAGATAGATAGGATATTCATGTTGGTTCATAATAATAATTTCGAATTATCCCAACATTAGAGTCACTAGGGAGTCTTAGACAACCTATGTCTATGATTCATTTTAAGAAATTAATTATATCATGGCACCCATTTTGTGAGTTGAACTTAATTATAGGTTGAGGTGCCTTGGATGCATGATATTGACTCAATGTTTTTCCATTTTTGTGATGTGAATATTTATGATGCATTGATTCATTGTAATCTTGTTTCATGTTTTTTCAGAAAGTGGTGAATTATGATTATTAATGATCAGGTTATGAGTGACATGTCCAATATATTTGACCACAAACAATTTGATTATTGTTTTTTCATTATTTTGTGTATGGATAAATTACATGTTCTATTTTTTATGACATATTCCTTTATAATTATAGTTGATATTTATTTATTTGTAATTGTTTTATTTGCACAAGGTGATGACTACTATGCTTCCGAGGATACATCGATACAAGAATGAGTAATGGATGTGATAGGGAAATAAACACTCTTCTAGATTTTATTTATGGAATTATGATATATGTTATAGAATGAAATCATTTATGTTGTATAAGTAATGATTTTATCATTCCACTAGTATGAGTGTGTGGATGATTGGTTATAAAAAAGCATAGATTATAGTGAGAGTCTATTTTTTGGTATCAATATATATGAAAAATAATTCTTATTAATGGTAATATAAATAATATAATTTATGATCAAATTTTTAATTTACAATACGTTAAGAGTTGATCACAAAAATTTTGAATTTTATATATTCAAACCATCAATAATATCATTATTATTTTGTAAAATGAATTAAAAGGAATAACATGTTTCCATTTCATCACATGTTAATATAGGCCATGATGATATTTAGGCTATTGAATACATTTTTATTCATAGACATACTATAAATTAATCATATAATTACAGGTTATTATAAACCCCTAGGCTCATGATCACCGAGCATGAAACATAAAATCTTGTAAATTTTAAAAAATATATATATATTTTTATACCATAAACAACAGAGTTATAGAAACCACCTTTATAATATGCACTTGACGAATACCACTCAATGGAATCCCTCATAATCCCTATTTAATGGTGTATCCATAGGTTGAAATAATCACTCGATGTTGGGTTGGGATAATTATATCATATACGGTACGCTAGTAAAACTCTTGGTAAAATATAGATATTTAATAGAGCTTTGTGTTGGGGGAGTATCATCCTAGAATCTGCATAATTCCCATAAATCATTGTGAACGGTATTTATACCTCACTTATTGAAATTTCACAAACATTATGTGTTTACTCATATATAATAGAATAAGAGTAAATGGGATTATGCATTCACAAATTCATTTCAATAATGCAACAATCGTATCATATTTATTATCTTATGAAATTTTAAATATTTTTTTCTTATTAAGATTATTGATTTTTATATTGAATTATTAACATTAATTTTGATTGGTGTATTATAGGATAACCACAAAAATCATATGGTATGATTTTTTACAATGATGTGGCTATGATATCAATATATCACAGTAAACAAATATCTAAACAAATAAATACTATATTATTTGGATTATTCAATTTCATAAAATATTGAATATTTACATCATACATCATGATATAGAATAAAACAAAACATATGTTTAATTGTTTTTGGGATGTCTCCTTTTATCTCCCAATTTTACTAAAGTGTAAATGACTTATTGATGTTTAATCTTATATTGTATCATATAAAATAACTTGTAAAAACATATCAAAAACAACATTTGTATATCATTCATGAATCATTTTGAATAATATCATTAACTCCACCTCAAATTACATCACTTTAAATACCTTGAGAATAACCATCCCAAAATCTTTTTGAATTAACTCCAAAATCCTTTTAGAAAATCTATGTTATTTAAACTAAATCCCAATTTAGTAAAATAAGATTTGTGAACCCAAAACATTTATATCATTGAAAAAAATATGAATTTCAACATACATAAATTTATATAATGATTCTCTTGTATCAAATAATTAATATAGATCAAGATACTAAGTGAAACACATGAATCTATTTTCCTACATCCACTAGTAATACTATATGTAAGAATGTATATTCATGTTTTCCATCTGACAAACCAAATTAGGGACCATGATATATGGAGTATGATAATACCATATATTTAAAAAAATATGTTCTCCATTATCTATGGGTAAATTTAAATATTCTATGAATACATCAAATACCATCCAACAGAGTGGATGAGAACATCACATTCCCCTAACCCATATATATTAAAACATAATACTTGTTATCTTGGTATTGTCGTTCACTTCTTTATGCTATATTAATTGAAGTGAAAAATTAAATACTCATCATATGATTGGAAAATTCCGTCTA
The DNA here is from genome assembly GCA_963277665.1 of Viscum album. NCBI lineage: Eukaryota > Viridiplantae > Streptophyta > Magnoliopsida > Santalales > Viscaceae > Viscum > Viscum album. The sequence continues at coordinate 1,647,053,628 of OY728155.1, read as the reverse complement.
GTTTAAAATAAAACTGATGTCATGATCAACAACATACCAAAACACCCCCCTAATCTAGTAAGTAACAATAATTGAGTAATGATTGTAGAATATTATTAATGTTCATAGTATCCCACAATACATAGTCAGTTGGAATTATAAATATAAACCATGTTACCCTAATATTAAAAATTTATATTTTCAAAAAACTCTATGTTTAATATACTTGGGAGTTTTATTTTAAAAAAATATTTATATTCCTCTTGATAATATTCCATATTCTGATAGAAAAATTATAATAATGTGGACCTTATCATATTATGAAAACCTATTATACTGCATTATAAATTTCAGTTACGGAAAACTCAATGTTATACAGTGAGAGGCCAATTATCCTTATGGTTCATGAATTTTATTTCAATATATTAATATATAAAACAAATGTAAAATAATGATAATGTGGATATTGAATTTAGAATAACATTCTATATTTTATATTCAAAAAATATTTTATTATAATTAATAGAACCACATAGAGAAAATGTATAAAATATCACATATGATAGACTACCAGAATAACCATATTCATACTATACTTTCACATGTTTTATTAAACTCATTATATCAATATGTAAATTTCTGTACATCTCTATGTGACTATCTAATAAAAATACTTCACTAAACTATTTATATATTAATATATATGAGGAAATAAATTTTAATTAATATTGAGACTTGATAATGAAATTAAAAAATTTCAACACATTAAATGTATGAATAAAAATATAATTTACAACATCTACTGTTAAAATGATAATATGTTTTGTTGTAAACATAGTATCATTTATAATTCCATCATCGTCCATGAATAAATCCCAAGAATGGTTTTCCTGGAATAATTTTGTTATGAAATGTAACACATTACAATAATCATTACCAACGCATCCTAAAGTCCATTATGATATGAAGTTACATTCATTTTTAAGAATTGAATAATGTTTTATTTTATGACCATGAACTTATTAAAGTTAAAACATACTCTTATTAACATCTTAGTTTAAATATTCTCTTTATAATATCGTACTATTATTTAAAAAATCATTTATTTTTGGAAATAGTTTTTTAACATTAATAAGTGACTATAACAAACACAGTATTATTTAAATATCACATATGCTATTCTATGTGTTTCTAGTACTTTTACAAAAAATAATACTTCAGTATTCAAAATTCAATACTAATGATTTTGGAGCATAAATTCCCAATATATTAACACATTAATAAATAATACATTTAATTGAAGACAAAACATTTTAATGTTAGTCACTTAAGAAACATGTTATAGAATCTAATAAATCTCAAACCATGTGTCTTGTATTATTTAATTCTAGGAAATTCAATGTACGTTAAAAAATTTACTATCACATAAGAGAAATGAGATGAATTTACAAATACATTAATAAGATCTATCAAATATTAATTTATTCATTAAAAATAAAATCATTATTATAGAAAATATTTCCTCAATTTCTTAAAACACTATAATTTCAAAAAATTAAACCCTTAACATTGATATTTAGTACACTCAAAAAATTTATAAAGAATTCATTTTTTATAAAATTTTAAAAAAAATTAATTAATATCTATAACACTGTTATATGACGTGGAAATTACATTGAGTTATTTAAATCTTTTCAGATATCCAAAACAATTAAAAATTATTTAATAATTTACCATTATTAAAACCATGAGGGTTTAATTTCCATTCCTAGCTACTCAAGGATACAATGTTGGACCTTCCAAAAAAAATTTATTTATCCAGTTTGAACATTCACCCACATACATTAACAATATAGTGTGAAAACCTAATATTCCCAGGAATAATTATTATTATCTCAACACATTGAGAAAATCATGTGAATATTTTCTAAACATAATCAGATATTAAAATAATTTCTATTTGAAACATAAAAATTAATCCCTTAATGATAAAATATTGTATATATCATATATTTTCATAAAGTAATTAATAAATAAAATCATCTTGAATATATCATTGGAGATTGAATGTCCCTATTTTATATCATATGTAATAATTTATAAATCTAAATTTTATCATTTCATTCTTCCCATATTATAATAGATTCAATTTTTTTAATAAATTCAATAATAGGCTTCTTATTAAGGGGTTTCTTTAAGACATATAATTATTCATTACCACAAAAGAAACATTATAAATTTACTTGTCTAATACATTTAATAAACCAAATTATCACATTATAATTAAATTTAAAATATATGTTATATAATGATATATATTTACTATCACAAATAGAATCATTCATATTATTAGTATCATGTTTTATTATTTTTAAAAATATTTTTTTTGAAATATGATATCACTGAAAACATGATCCCTTTTAAACTCATCATATCTATTAGTTTACAAAGATCCGTATTTCAATAAGTAATGAGACTGTGTTGGAAATCATCTCACCACATTTTTATTAATGTAAAACATTGTCCTAATAATATACTACATGAATATTAAATGGTTTAAAAAGAACACTTCTTCTAATATATCATATATATAAAATCAGTAGTGTTCATCTAGTATCCAAACTCATAGGATATCCTAGTTATGTGAAAGCCAAGGATCGTAATGGGAATTTTTTAATTAATCCTTATGGTTTTCCATTTACATCAAGATTAAAGTACATAAACCATAGACACCATTATTTTATATTACCTACCATTTTAAGTGATAGAGTTCAATATATGAGTTTAAATTGGGTGGAATATGATACATAATATTTTTAAAAGGTATTGAATCCCATCATCCTATCTCTTGATATTCCATGTATATTTGTGCATATTTTAATGAAAGTTTTTGGTAAAAAAATGATTCTATGAAATAAATATGTTTAAAATGTATTTGTGTAAAATTCTATAATATAAAAATATATAATGTTAGTAACCAATATTAAAAGGTATCCATAAGAGTATTCTATATACAATAATCATCATGATCATATGTGATTGACGAAGCAAACCCAAATACATCCATCAAACTCCACTATCTATAGTGTATCCATGATTCAGAAAATTACATAACATTGGTGTGGGACCGTCCTCTCATCTATTATATTATAATACCTTTCTAGGAATAATACGAAGAATAAAGAGTCATTGTGGTTGAGGTAGTATCATCCTAGAATCCACATAAGGATCTCACACCATTATCATTCATATTGATGCCATATAAAATCTATCACGTATATTACCAGATTATTATGTATATAATCATGTGTTGTAGCACATCTGTAATTGATTTTCATTAATTTATATCTTTATTTAATGAAATCATTAATCAATTAAAAATTATCATCATATAAAACATTAAGTAATGGTATATAACAAGTAAAAATGATTCATACATTAACATATTAAAATTTAACTAAGTAGTTAAATCTTACGATAATCACTTAAAACATATAATAAATTTCTATACTAGGTAATGGCTATGATATATTTCTATATTAATCAATTATTAGAAAAACATAAACACAATATTATTTTTTCTTACTTATTTTAAAATATGACATGTTTATAAAATTCCCCATGATATAGGAAATGACACATGCAATCTGTAATGTCATTAGGGGAATATCGCTTTTAGTTTCCATGATAAGGGATTGACTTTGGTTATGAATTTTTTCATGGATTAATTTTCATTATATTTATTATAGTTTTTATATATTTTATCTTTTTTGTGGACCCGGGAGATAATCATACTATGATTTCATTGATACACTTAATGTGTTAAGATGACATAAATTGATTTTTTGAGATTCTGTGTATGTGTGAGGGATTGAGTGATATAAGTATATTTAGTTGTACATTCGATATCTTATAATGAATGTTAAATTAGTTTTATTGATGTATTATGTGTAATATTTCATTTAAATTAAATTATTTAACCGCAATATTTTTTTTATGGATGGAATCCTATGTAAATATTTCAATAGAGTAGATATAAACTTACTAATTATGATGTGGATTATATTATTAGATATGGACCAAGTATCTTAGTTATGTTATGAGTGTAAATACACATTACCCTTTAACTGATAACGAAGATCCATGTATTAGATTATTTATGTGGTGTATTTTATGGAATTGGACTTCTTGATGTGGTTCCTTTAATGTCTTTCCCAATACCATGAATTGAGGTTCTGAATTTTGATTCCTGAGTTCAGGCTCTACATGCCTCATAGCATCCTTAGATCACTTGAGGCTTATGACAAGAGTAAATGGGTAAACAAGTTGGGAATATCTTACCCTATTATAAAACAATAGACCATGAAATATCATGGTTATTATTTTTTCAAGAAAATATTTTAAAGTAAACTAATATTGTACAAAACTATTGGTTTTATGAAATAAAATACCTTGGTGGAACTTTGACTCACCACTGATATAGAATTAAATACTGGCATTAACTACATAGTGGCACTTTGAATTTATAAGTTAAATAAAATTCACTTGTAAAGGATGAGTATAAAAATTAGTTTTTTATTCACAAGACATAAAAACATGTAGACAAAAAAATCAAAAAAAAATATAATATTCACAACAATTCAAGAATAATTTTTTGAACAAAAATATTTTATTTATCTCACTTTACAAAAAATAATTATTTATCAATAATTCTATTATTTACACAATATAAAATAATAAGCGCAAAAGGTATAATTTTTTATAATACCATATTTTCTCTTTCAAAACAATTATTCATAAAAATGATATATTTTTTAAAATTTAATGTGAACATCTATCCTTGAAATAGAAATAAATATATTACCTTTTAGAAAAATTAAAGGAAGGATTCCCATCACCAAAAATCACATTTTTGTGGTAAATAATTCATGATAATTAACCAATAAAAACAATATTATTCTTATAATACATAAAATAAATATTTAATTTTGTATGATGGCTATTTATATGTTGAGACTCAATGTATAGTAGGTATTTCATTACTGAATCTAGTGTTATAAACCATATGCTTTTTTAAACAATCAATATCTTATCCATTCATTCAATTCAATTATTGAAAATTTATTTAAAATGGATAAAATTCTAACTAAAATAAATGTGTACACTTGAACACAACAAATGTGATATCCCCAAATTATATATTTATAAATCCTATGAAATATTTCAATCCATAGGCTGATTTTATATTAACATAATTAATCGAAAAATTACAAATAGTGTTTAAAATTATTTATTTAATTAAATTTATATTTCTTCCTTAAAAATACATATTAAAATAACTTAGAGTAAATACATCATCATATTTCTAAATTAAAACACTTATTCTAAATTGATTATTTAATTTCTAAATACATTGTAAATCATACCAAAACTTCACAGTAGGATAAAATTTGGATAAAATATCTATATTTTTAAAATTTAACAATTCTATAGATATCAGTAAATAACGTCGTAAGATTTTCACAATTAATCATTAATAAATAGATAATTAGGATAATCATAGATAGGATCAGAAATACCTAACAAGTATTGTCTTTTTTTTTGAAATTTCCAATAAAAATCATGATTAAAACAAAATGTAAAATCATTCACTAACATTCCAATATCCGTGAAGAATATGGACACATGGAGATAGATATACAAGAACCATAAATTTCAAACAACCCTAACCTTATTGAACATATCTGTTTGATTAATCCTAGAAATAAATCGATTTATAATAGGTTTAGAATCCTAAAAATCGCCTATAATGAAACATATAGTAATAATAGGTTCAATTATAGTGATTATTTTTGGATTAAAGGAGCTTAATCATTTATTAAATGAATACAATGTGGAACTTAATCTAACATGAATAGTCCCACATTGATTCTTCTGGGAATATAAAGATCAATCTACCAAACTTCTTGTCCCATTGATTGTCCCCTAAGACTGTACACGGTCTATGTTCAATAATAAATTCTCAATAAACATTTATTTACAACATAGTTTCACATGATACATTGTATCTCCGGTGAACTCCCCATTATGTTCATAATTGTGTAGTTAAAAGTGCATTTTTATTTCATATATGCAACCATATTCCAAGATAAATAAAAAATAAGATATAGTATTTAAATATTAAGACCACATCACATTATAAATAATTAATTATCATTTGAAACCATCATGTTATATATTATATCATCTAGTTTATGAATATTATTATTAGTTTATTCAACAAAATAATGATGTTTATTATATAAGGATGTCTGTGTAACATCATAGTGTATTTTATGTGATTATGATTTTATTTTCATGTTTTTAAATTTATAATTAGCATAATTTTAGTTGTTTTGGGGTTTGGAAAAAAGGGAGGAGTAGGGAATGGATTTAGTAAGTAAAAAATATATATTTAGTCTAATAGTGTTTATTAAGTACTTGGTGGTGCTAACAAGTATGGGGGTACCCCTGAAAGGCCCAAAGGTAACATGTGTCAATTGACTAGTTAGTTGGTATAGGGAATGGGGTTTTAAAGACATTTTTTTTGTTTTAGATATTATGATATTTAACCAATTTTTTTTCATATTTTAGTTAAAACTTTCATGAATTATTTTCACTCTGAATGATCTCTTTCATCCTCCAGTATTAATGAGTGATTTCTAATTTATTTAAATTTGAAATTATAAATGATATGTGGTGATATATCCATTCCCAATAAACATGCAATAAAAATATTTATTTGTGAGAAGATGACATGGTTAGTCATTTTACCATCATAATTCTCTCTTTTTTACATCTTGTTCAGTGATTTTTAGATTTATTTGTGTTATAGGAGGATTTGAATCTAAATAAATATTAAGAAATTATTTATTATTATTTTTTAATTATTTATAATGGTTTTACACTATTGATACTATGAAATTATTTATGTATTTTGGTGTTGTAATTTTATGTCTGATTAATTTTATTGTGAATTTTATGTCAACATTAATAATGTATTTAATGTTAATGGTGAAAGGGATGAAATATGTGGTTGATTCTTCTTTATTTGGTCAATTAATTATTCTCATATAAACAATTTCATTTATTTATGATATTTATTTTATTATATTTTGTATATGAATTCATTATTGTTAAGAGTGATTTAATTTTATGTTTTAGGATATAATATTTGTATTTTTCATGTGAAATATTGGTTTTAATGTCATAAAAACATAACAAATTAGGTGATCCATTCATGTGTTTCGGTGATATTTTCAATTTTTTATTTAATGTGTTTTATATATTTTAAAATATTTATTTTAATAAATTAGTGTGATTATTAAAATGTGAATATAGATGAATATAAATGAAATTATTCTAAAGAATTTTTATTGAACATAAAATTAATATTTAATATGAAGAATTATTTTAATAAGTTAAATTTTAATTTTAAAAAATTAGATGAAATATTTGGTGTATTTTATGTGTTTCCTAATCACAAATTTTTTGATTGTGTTTTTTATAATTTGAAGATGAAATTATGATAAATTATGAAGTAAACAATTTATTATATATATATTTTTCTCTAACCACTATGTTCGGAAATGTGATATGAATATAGACAATAACATAAAAAAAATTGTTAGCTATATAATTTAAAATATTTTCTATGTGATCTATGTTATTAGGTAAGACTTTTTTTAGGATTAGAATTTCATGAAATTAATTGTTCTCAGAATAAGGGATGACTTGAGCCTTGTTTTTAACATATTTTTTCAACACTTAATAAGAGGTATATTGGTATTGGATGAAGCATGTATGAGATTTTCCTTCAAAAATTCCTAACACATAATACCATTTTTTCATTCTAAAAATGGATTTGTTAAATCATTTACAGTCTTACACTATTCATATAATATCGTATTTAAACTCCGTGGTTTTCTAGGGGTTTTAGGGGTTTCAAGTAAATATTGATACTCCCTAATGTGTGTGTAGAGACTACAAATATACATAGTGGCATGGATGAGGATTTTAGAAGACCTCTTAGAGTTTTTACATACATATTTTAGGTCATGTGGAGGGATTTCTACATATTTCATGAATTCCATTTTCAATTCTATTATTATTACTCTAGTTTAAAGAAGAGTTTTTTTATATTTATGAACCATGTGGGGAATTGTGTTTATTGTTATTATAAATTAATATCAATTATATAAATATTTTTATTCAATGGACCATTGGATTATAAATATATTTATATGTGATGTTATTAGTATAGCATCATAGGCTTAATGAACATTGATATTACATTATTTTATATGAACACTTAGAGAATTGTAAAATAACATTCCCGAGAACCATAATAGTTTAATGTCTTTGGAATCAGGGAAAAAAATTATCTAAAACTATTTTAGATATTAAAAATCTCCCTAAAATATCTATACCTTTAGTACTTCTACCTAAAACCTTTCTTCATGGCCCGGTGAAAGGAAAAATAAGAAAGTGTGGATATCAGATGAACAATAATGGTAGATAAAGAAAATGTGTAAGAATAAAATTACAAAAATGGAATGGGATATGATCATAGAATATTAAGAACATACCATTCATTTTTTAGATCATAATAATGATTGGAAATCGATAATACATGAACCATAAGTAAATCATGAACAGATTCCATTAAATAATAACGTAAGAATAAAATAACTTGTTTTTGAAAACACATAAAAAGGATAACATGATAACCAGTAAACATTTTTAAATTAATTTTTACATGAAAATGTTTTTCAAGGATCATTTGATTTTTTTTTCAACATGGTTTCTGAAATAAAATAAATTCTAACTGAAGATAGATATATGTCAAATTATCTAAAAACATTTTCCTACATATATTTAGTAAAATAAGTGGAAAATGGTACTAAGACATAGATATATCTTAAATAAAAATATTAGAATAAATCTTATGATTAGTCCGGGGAGATGGATCAAATTATTTCATCAAAGGAAGTATAAATTAATGTAACCATGAAAAACGAAGAGATTGTCTCAATATACTTTTATACCTTGGAATATTTGGATCATACTATATATGGAAGAAAAATAATATAAAATAATTGTAAGATATCATGAAAAACTTATACTGATATTATAACATGTATAGCGGAAGTATGTTCACTTTTCAAAAGAGTTTAGCTGCGAAATAAACATGAGTCTAATGATGGATAATTGGGACAGAACATTTTTACGAATTTGGTATGTTTTGCAACATAAACCGCAATAATAAATGTTCATAAAATGGATATTTTAAAAACTATAAATTTATGTATAAAATAAATATAATATGATCATTGGAAGTTCTTACACAACACAAATAAGAAAGTGTAGAAGTCATATTATATAACTCATTGGAATAAAATGTGAGATTAAATCCTCTTACCTTGTGACTTGAATCCCTTTTTACTCATTCAATATTACATTATAATAAATATTATTTTATTATACATGTTTTACAAAGAATAATATTATATATAATACAATATAATGTTTGATTATGACCTTATAATACCTGCTTCTTATTGATCATATGTTGAGGTTTCACTTTGGGTGATATTCTCATTGTTCATTACATGCTTTTTAATTTTTTTTCTGTAGTCATCATATTTATAAAAAGATTTGAAAAATTAAAATAATTAAATAAAAATCACTTAGGGCAAGTAATTTTATATTATAATAATCTTTATCAATAATAATTTTGAAATGTAATACACTGTTCATTGAGATGGTAAGTCGTATGTATGCATGAACGTTGTTACTGTTTTAATTATCATGTTGAAAAAAATTAAATACAATTATATATGTTTATAATATAATTATTATAGAATTATATTTTCGTATATATCATATAATTTTACTAAATCTATTCAAAATACATTCCATGTAGTGTGTGAATGAATCACATCCCTTGGACTGGCGATAGTCCACCCTTCCTTAATGGAGTGTAAAAAGATATGTGTTTTAAATGGAATACAGAATATTAAATAAAAAAAAAATATAATATAAAAAATATTTTCAATCATAATATCCACTAGGGTTGGTGGTAATGTAAAAATTAACAACCATCGGTTCTTCAGGAAGTTGTTTTCGGTACACAAAAATAGTAAGATTCTTACCCATTATAATTAGGTTTGTGAAATTAATGATCTAAATATTTAACTAAAAATATCCAATTATGTTAAGGATACTGGTTTTTTGATATAATTTTGGATAATAAAATACTTTAGGGGGTGTAGAATATAAATAAAACTAGAGATCTTGAATGAAGACTTTACCTCTTAATTAGGAAATTTCATTTGCTTTGTGCCAAAAGGATACATTTAAAGAATTTCATCAAAAAGGTATGATTAAATGATTATGGCAGGGAATATTGGAGATTATTTAATAATAGTTTTAATGAGACAAGATGATTGATAGTTTTTATTAAGAGGGAGTGGTGGTGTCCTTTTATAGTTTAGGAAAAAGAATCACTTGGATTTTTTGAAAACAAGTTAGGTGTACACAAGTTATTACCAAAAAAAGTAATAAAAATCCCAAAGAAAATAATTAAATAAATATTTATTGAATAAATATTTCTATAAAATTTATTTTTACATGTTGATATGTGATTTATACCCTTAATATTAAGGTTTAATCCCTAATTAAACTGAATTTGACCGTAATTATTATTATTAAATTTAATCACTTTTAGTAATATTTTTCAAAAAATTAATCAAATAATAATATACACTAAATATTATAATAATTAAAAAATTATGTTAGTTTTAGTAAAATAAATTCACAAAATTGGGGAAATTAGGATTAATGCTAATCCTTCACACATGGCGAGAAAAAAAAATTTAAAGTATAACATTCAAATTTTTATTATGTTTTTATATTAAAATTCAAATTGAAATTGATTGTAATGATCTAAATCATATAAATATATGTATAATTGATCTAATTTGACAAATAATAAAATTAAAAATATTATTTATCATTAATAATTATTTAAATGAAAATATATTTTTTAATTAAAAAGAAGTATTATAAGTATTCATAAAAAAATTGTTCCTCTGAAAAATCACAAAATTTCACCCTAATCTATTTTTAGCATTATAAATTCTGAAATATTTTTATTTAATAAAATTCAGTTTCTATATATTTCGTCAAATATATTTAGTTTTTGTCTTAAAAGGAAGTGAAGTGTAGTTTATTTGAGAAAATTGTATTGTTAAACATAAAAGGATTTTACTAAAAATTATGTATTTTGTAATCAATATATTTTCAATAAAACCATTATAAACAATATTTTAAATTTTTTATTACCATTCATATTACTATGTTTAACGTCTACGTTATAATTATCTCTATTAAATAATTTTAAAAATAAAATGTTTTTTTGTTGGAATCATCAGTGTTCCGTGTAACATAGAGCATGTTAGTGTTGTGAGTAGCTCATGACATGTCAGTATTCAGTGTGAATTATTTTTTATGTTAACTTTTATATATATATATATATATATATATATAATTATTATTTCTCTGTCTTATGAAATGGAAAAAACCAAATATATAAACTAATTGTTGATAAATATTTTATAAATTATTGCTGTCTTATATGCTATCCCTCATAAAATGAATTTCTTGCATTAAATTCAATTGGGTTATCATATGATTATTACTTGATTGTTTCATTCATATAAAATCTCTTTGTAAAAATGAATACTAAAATATAAATTAGAAATTGGAAGTTGGAACCATATCATTTACCTGTAGAAGCACATAAAGAGGTTCCCACATAGGAGAACATATATGGGAAGAGGAAACATGGACATGGAAGTGTAATCATACAGTAACGTTCAGAAAGAGAGTGATCAAGAACAAGGTTATAAATAAATTAACCATCACAATGTAATAAATAAATAATGACCTAAGGGACCTTCAAATTCATTGGATACGAAGGTGCTAAGACAACATTTTTGTCTTAAAGATCCTTTTTCATAAAATTGAATAATTTTAATGAAAATATATACTTTCATGATTTCATAGGAACATCACCCTTTTTATATCATGGATCTGCTTCACCTAATTCCCTAAAAATGAAAGGGATATTTTTATAATTCCAAACGTACTAATAGATCATGGGACCCATAATATTTTATCCCATCAATTATCATAAACATAATGCAGTTTGAATTTGATATCCAATATGAAAAAAAAATCTTCATATGGAAAGATAACACATTAATCATACTTACTTCAGCTAGAGTTTAAGTAAAACTCTCCATAAATTGTTAATATTGTAACCCATCCAAAATAAAATTCACGCATTATTCCATAAACATGGTCTTATCATAAACTGAATAAATTTATATTTGAAACATCAGACTATCCTTATTTTAATAGAATATACAATTTTGTTTCATCATTTCATAATACATGTAGGGAAAGATAATAACATGAAATATCACCCAAGGATACACTATAATAATTTCATTGGGATTATTCATACAAAATAACTCATAACATTCCCAACTAAGTAGGGTAGGATAAGAAAATGTTAATTTTCATGCTTCACATCATCCATTATGATAGAATAATACTTATCTTTGTCCATTGCATTCAGCGGTTTTTTTGGCGTATCATTCATAGTAGCCCATGGATTGGGTCACTTGTTATCATAATGTCCAAACACCATAAAATTGACACTAATAAGTGGGATGTGAATTGTATGGTGATTTATCATAATTTCATCATTATATAACGGACCCGATCATTTTGACATTCAATTGCTCGATGTACTTCCCTTCCACAATTAAAATATTTAGTCAAAAAATAAATCTATTTCATCCATGTTTCAACCAAAAATCTATGCACAACATATGGTAATTTTATTTTCCTCATGGTTATTAGATTTACATTGTACTCCATCTTGATTTGTCTTGTCAAAACCATGGGATTGAAAAGAAAATCCTACTTCTATTTCAACTTTGATTTCATAATGCACAATACCTTTGTATCTACTAATGTCTCTCCTGACCAGCAACCTTCAGAAATATATATTTAATACCCTTATAAACCTATTAACTTTTTTTGTTTTAGATGATAATACAAGAAGTGTCCCTCATAAGTCTTATAAAATTACAATCATAGGAACTGACAGATTCCTCTTTCATTTTCTTCAAATCAAGGAAATCCTTTCCATCTTCTTATGAAGAATACATGGAATGTAATTCAAAATGAACAAGATCTTGAAAACATACCAATCCATAGATTCAATATCATATTACACCCATGAATTCATGATTAGATTCCACCACTGTTCTGCTTCACATTCGAACCAATAAACTACCGTAAGAACATTCTTATGATCCAAACACATGATAATTAAGAATATCTGTTCAGCGGTATTGATCCAATTTTTTTTAAAAATGTGGATCAGATGACCCACTGAATGAAGATGGGTAATGCCTCATGATGGACTCAACAGAAATTTGTTCCCCCTTTCTCATTTTGAAACTCATCATGATTCATATCTTGAGAAATATGTAAGAGTATAACAATCATGTTTTGAATTATAGGCCCCATAAAATTCTTTTCTCCTAGAGGAAATTTGATTTTTTATCCTTCTCAATCACCATTAACACGATTCCATTGGGTTTCAACCATTATCTAAAGATAATATCATAGTTTAAGAAACCATATTCATAATAAGGAACCACATAGTCATGAAAATTCACATATTTGATATATAAATTATGGAACCTTCATTAATTTAGTACCCCATAGGTTTATTCGTGGTTATTCATATCTATATTCTAATTATAAACTTCATGATGGTTCATGAATATTGTGTGAATTTCCAATGAATATGCTCCATTAGTGTCAAAACAGCTATGTAGTAAGGATTGTTGTTGTGTACCAGATTATCCCCAGTCAGGCCTGAAACATCTGGTCAAAGTTGTTACCCCTAGGTACATTTGTTCCAATGAAACATCCACTTGTAGTATCCAAATAGGTAAGAATTTGTTGTAAAACACAAAATCTATCATTTACCAAAATTATTGTACATTTTCCAAAACACTAACCCTTCTTTATACTTATCCTTAAATAAATCACTAGGAATATCCTCATAAATATACCAAGGGATCTCACTAATGTTTTCTTATCATAGATTCCAATGGTTGATAGAAAATTGTGTTTGTTACCAACAATAGTGACCCAGTATTAATATACATGGATATTACATCATTTTAGAGGAATATTTAGTAAATGGGAAAAATACATGCCAAAGATCCATAATAGTTTGGTGTCTTTGGAATCAGGGATACAGAATCTTCTTTCCAAGTGAAATATCATCAACATCTCCTATAAAGATCTAAACATTATTTAATTTTACCTAAAACCATTATTTGTACATTTTAGAAAGGAAAAATATAAAAGGGGTGATTTTACATTTGTAGAAAGGGTTAATAAACAAAATGTGTAAACATAACATGAACAAATGGGTATGGAACATGATAAAACCATTTTAAAATAATACCTTTCATATGAGAGATCATAATAAATATTCGATGTTGATAATAAAAAAACTATAAGGAAATAAAGAACATAATAATTGAAATAATAATATAGGAATAACATAAAAAATTATGGTAAACACATAAGTATATAAAAACCATATGTCAAAGTGTCCTACCAAGGCCTTTGTAACATATTAAGCTTGGGTAGTCACCTATGTACCAGATCTAGGATTGATATTCCCTCTAGTGTGTGCTCTTATATTGGGCTGGGGATATACTCCCATGTACCCTCTTATTCTAGCCATTGGATGCCCACCCATTTACCCTATTATTTCAGTCATGGGGTTTCCTCCTATTAACCCTCTTGTTTAGGTCTAGGGAATTCCTCTAGTATATCATCTTGTTTGGGACATAGTATTTCATCTCATTTACCCTCTTTCTATGGGCCTAGTATGTTCCATCATGTACCCTCTAATTTTAGGCTTCGGATATCCTCCTGTTTAAACTTTGATCTCATCAAAAATTTACCATTACTCAACGCATTAGAGGGAGATATAATACCACCCATCTCAGTATAACATCATTCATTAATGTGATAATAAATAAAACATTCAGCATATCATGACCAATAAAAAACAAAGGTTTAATAAACAACAAATCATAACCCATGAAATGAAATGGGTATAATTAACATTTCATCAAATAAAAAACAATTAAGATAAAAAGGTTTTGTAATCACATTAAGAAATCATGTCCCATGAAATGAAGTGCGCTTCTATATAATATAACTTGTGTAAGAGAAACAAGATTCATATACATCATGACATTAATGCATAAACCATTCATAAAAATAATATGAATTGAATAATTAGATCATTTGCTAGAAATTATTCAATCACTTTAACATATGTCATCTTATATGAAAAAATAAATTTGAAATATGTTTTGAAAAAATTTCTTGAAGAAATTATCTTTTTTTCTTAAAAATTGATTTTTAATAAACATGAATCATTTTGAAAAACCATTTCTTGGAAAACAAAAAAAATATTGAAAAGTTTTTGAAATCCATTTATTATAAATTAGGTTTAAAAAAATAAATATATAAAACGTTTTTAAAAACAATAATTTAAAAATTCCTTGAAAACATATAAATAAATCATAAAAACATTTTGATATCCATTTTCATTGAAAACATATAAATTAAGACTGAAAACATTATTAATTTTTCTTCTTTGATAATATATTTTAAAACATATAAAGGGTGAATTTAATACCATAAAAATTTTAAAATCCATTTTCATTCAAAACGGTCTTCATGGGTAACTTGAAAACATCTTTTAAAACATGGTTTTTTAAATAAAACGTATTTTAGACCGAAGAGATAAATATGGTAAAATTTTCTGGAAAACATGTTCTTATTATGTTTTGAACCAAATAGTTGAAAATGAAACTTACACATTGAAATATTTTGAATAAACAGAGGATAAGTAATATCATTTGTATTATAGAGAGATGGATCATCAAATTTCATTATAGGAAGCATAAATATAAGAAATCTCAAAGAGATATGAGATTGTATCAATAAACTCTTATATATTGGTTACATAGGATCATAATCTACATGTATGAAATGTAAATTACATGATTCTTAAAATATACTAAAAATATGTAAATTAATTATTTAACATGTAAAATGTATGTATATAAACCTCGAAAAGAGTTTTGATGTATAAAAAAACATGAGTCTCAATGAATGCTAATTGAAACTGAACTTTTTTACAGATTTCGTAACATTTGAAACATAAAAAAAATGAATAAAAGTTGATAAAATGGATTTGTTAATACCCATAAATTTAATTATAAGAAACATATAATACAATCACTGGGAATAAATAAAAAACATATTAGGAAAGATTGGTGAACATAACATTTATCTCACATGAATTAAAAGTGAGGTGAAATCCCATTACCTTGTGTCGTGACTCTAGTCGTACTTTTTCAATATTACATTATAATAAATATAAAGATTTTATACTTATTTTAATGAATATTATTCTTTTATATAATACCATTTATGTTTCCACTGTGACCATATATTACCCGTTTGTATGTTCTAATATGTTATAGTTTCACTTCGGGTAATATTCTATTAATTCTTCGAATGAATCATAATTTGTTATAGTTTTGGATCATATATTTAAATCATAATTTCTAGAATTTAAATAATGATATAAATAACAATAATATTTTTAATATTTATATAATATTAATCAATATAAATAAAGAGTACTAAATCAAATAGACCATTCATAGAGACAATATGTTGTACGTACACATGAAAGATGTTTCTATTTTAATTGTCATATTGAAAAAACATAAAATATAAAATAAATTTATATTTATGTAATTACATTAAATTATAATTATAATCTTATATATATCATATAATTTCACTAAACCTATCAATAATACATTCCATGTAGTGTGTGAATGAATCACACTATTTTGATGGGGCAGTAGTCCATTCTTCTTCAAACGAAATTATCGCATTTACACCGAGTAGAGAGTAAAAAGATTTGTGTTTTAAATGAATTAAAAAATATTAAAGACATAATAAATACACTATAATAAATATATGAAAATATTTTTTCTCATAGTGGCCACTATGTTATATTGTAATGGAAAATGAACAATCGTCTTTTTTTGATGTACTAGTTCATTGTATAGTGAAACAGTATGTTCATTACCCAGTAAATGGAGGTGTGTATAAGTGTAGGTATAAATATTTACATAAAAACATATAAGTATATTTTTGATACTTATTATTTATATAATCATTGAAAAGAACAAATTTGTTGGGGTAGATAATAGAATTGAATCTCGAGATCTTGAGGGAAGACGTTGCCAATTAATCGGGTACCTTCTTTTGAATTGTGCCAAAAAGACTCATTTGAAGAAATTATTCAATAATAAAGGATTGAAGGGGGAAGAGATGGAATATTTGAGATTATTTGAGAATATTTGTGATAAGCCAAGGGACTTGAGAGGGGCGATGAATAGGGAGTGGTGACGACCTTTTATATGGAAGGAAAATGTTTTATTTGGAATTTTTTAAAACAAGTAAGGTGTAAACATGTATATACCTAAAAAATTCCCTAAAACCCCAATTAAATTTTTATTGGAAGTTATATGGTCGATATATGTCCATAAAAGTGGTTTTGGGGCAGTTGATAGGTCATTTCTGCCCCAAATATTAAGGTTTAATCCCAAATTAAGCATAATTTGACCGTAATCGATGTGATTAATTTTGATCTCTTACTGATATTTTTGGTCAAAAATTTAGATTATAGTATTAGAACATAAATAAAATATTTATTTAAATAGTGTATGAAATTTTTTTTAAATTTAATTCATAGATGCAGGGAAATTAATTTTAATGCTAATCATGTAGTCGTGGTGAGAAGTGAAACATTCATAAGTTTATTAAATTTTTTATATTCAACATAAAAGTGAAATTGATTATAATTAACTAAATTGTATTAATATATATATAATTTATCAAATATTTCCTTAAAAATTTAAAATATAATTTAACATTATTAATTATTTAAACAAAAAATTTGTTTTGAACGAAAAATCAATATTTTATCACGATTCGTCAAAAAATGACGATTCTCCAAAAAAATAAAAAAAAAATAACCCTTAGATAATTTCAGAATTATAAATTCAAAAGTGTATTTTATTTTATCAAATTAATTTTATATATTTTTCAAAAAAAATGTATTTTATTATTTTTATAGAAGGACATTATGTTTAGTTTATTTTATAAAATAGCATTTTTAAAAATATTAGGATTTTACAAAAAATTCTTTCTTTCATTGTCAATATATTTTTTATAAAACCATTATAAAAATATTTGAAAATATATTATTACTATTCATATTACTATGTTTAATTTCTATCATTTGATTATCCTTATTATATTATTTTTAAAATATAATGATGTTTCATAGGAAACATCTGGTTATGTGTAACGTAAGTCGAGTTGATGTTGCGGGTAGCACTAGGAGAGTCAATATTACATGTGAAAAGAATTTTTTGTTTAATTTTTTTTAGGATATATATACATACAATATCAATTTATAGTTTCGTTTGAAAATAAAAATATCAAAAATAAAAAGTAATTTGTGATGAAATATTTCCCAAAATATCATGGTGTTACAATTAGACCCTCAACACATTTTTCAATCCAATAGTGATCACGAATTTCAATTAGGTCCATGTTCTCTTTTTACTCAATTTCATGGTATTAATAATGTTGGATGTTATGGGGTGGAAGTATTAATAATTTTTATATTTTTAATGGATTTATCACCATTGGAAAATAGTTTTTCAACAAATAAATTTAAATTCAAAATTACAATATCACCATAAATTGAATATAAAACAATATATGTTTTCTATGAATAATGTGTATCTAGAAGAAATGATTATTGTTGTTACTGTTAGTGTTTTTTATAAGTGAATGATGAATATAACAAGGAACATCTAATGGAATATTCATTATATGTTTATCCATGGGTTAATCATTATCACCAAATAATCTGGTGTGGTACTCCCCCATAAAAAGTATACATGTATCACGGATAGGAAAAGATGAATGATGAAGGAGATTTGAAATAATTTATTGGAAATATATTGAAAACACATATCACCGTCATAATTGATTTTGATCCCTTATATGGACCTTAGGGATTCAATTAATGTTTTAACACATTTACAGAAAATTTCATAATGTTCATTTAATGCATGTAGACCAAAGCTTCTATCCCATTCTACAATAATACAATCCAATATGATTTATCTTTAAAATAATGATAGTAAAATTTTAATGGATTAAAAATTAATATAATTACTAATTTATTTAATCATTTTTTTGTGAAATATGGATCATAATCAAAATTTATTATGTTTTAAATTATAGCGTGTCATGTAATTAGTAATGATATAGTTAAATTAAATACGATATCCGTGTATAATGTTTTACAAAAATCTTGTATAAGGTATAAAAATTTTCTTAACATAATGGAAATCAATCACTACATCAAAATAAGCTTTTAACAATGATAGAATTTACATTTATCTACACAAAAATAAATAAATTACAATCAGAGAGACATTAAAATCTTTGTGCTTTTATCAGTAATAGAATATCACTAAAAAGGGGTTCCTTATTGAGTTATAAAAAATTATAGTCAAATAAAAATTTATTAAAACATTTTATTAGAATTGATAAAGGGACACATAATAAATGCTTCTAAAATATATTATAATGGGATACATTATCAACTTTTTAGAGGAAATTTAAGGGGATCCATTTTCATATAATTTTGTAGTGCTGATAAATGCTTCCTTAATCAACACATTTTGTAGATCTGATTAAGGGGCTACTATAGTTTTCCATAAGAGTACACTATAGCACTAGAAAGCATGACTGTAAATAGCACAAGAATGTAGAAAAATAGTGTATATATATTTTAATTAAATGAAATAAAATATTAAAAAAAATTAACATAAAGATTCACTATATTATATAGATTTTAAATATTTGTTTATATAAACACTTGAGTATGTACAAATTATCCCAAACATTAAAAAATTTCAATGTTTATTTTTTGTTTCCCCAAAATATGACTCATGTTATTGCTAAAACAACCACCCTTACTCAAGAAAAATAATTAACCATTATAAGAAAAAAAAAATTTAGAGCAATAATATAATGAAATAAATTAAACATGAAGTGTTAATTTTAAACTAAACATCAAGTCATACCAGTAACACCATGTATCAGATTGAATTGCATTTCATTATTGCATGTCAAAGAATTTCATATTCATATTCACACATTACCTATTTGAAAATTAAATAAATCATTATAGCATAAAAATTATAAGGAAATTAATAAAGTAATAGATGTTAGAAACATGAGAAAATGGTCGTGGTTTTTTTTTAATTTTGGAGATGTGATGGGTGTTTCAAACTAAAATGACACATATCTATTGAAAATATTCAATTGTAGTTATTTTGGTGCATTTGATCATCACGTTGAGGTGAGGATGTCTCTTAAATGTCCAAAATTAATTTTGGATCCTTTAACATCTGTATCAAAACAATACAAACGGGTTTTATCTGTTTTGAATATGTTATGTGTGTTTTTTTACTAAAATGTTTTTTTAAATGGAAAAAATTAACTTTGATTGATATGAGCCATATTTTTGGTCATTTTTATTTGAGGATGACATATAATATTTTAAAATTATGTTTGAAGAATTCCATAAATAATCAAGACAATCTCAGAACGCTTGCTCAGTTGGGAGTGTTAGTTTTTGAATGAAAATGTCATTTTTAAATTAATAAGAGACACATTGTGTCATATCGGGAATCCCATGTATCAGATAGATTTAAGGAATATTCTTCCACATCAAAAATAAATTATGGATCATTTTACTAATGTATATAAAAACCCAATATGTTTCTTAGTTTTGAGTATATCATTTGTCTTTTTTACTAAAATTAATGTCAATCTTAAATTAAAATGCACATATTTTGTCACACCGATCACACCATTTATCGAAATTAAGTGATTCAAATTCTTATAAGTCCCAAATAACATTAGGATAATTTTAATAATGTATAAAAATAATCTGACTGTGTTTACATTGTATTGTGTATGACATATGTGTTTTTTAAAACATGTAATTTCAGACTGGAAACAGACAAATTGAGTCATATCATTCAGATCATATGTTATTTTGATTTAAGACTAATCCCTATATATATAAAATGGAATCTTAATAATTAAAATAAATTATCAAGTTAATTTTTCATGTCCACATAGTTTTCCAGGATTGGAAATTTTTTCACTAAAATGTTAATTTTAAAAAGATAACTGACATTTGGAGTCATACCAGACACATTATATATCTGTTTAAGATTTATGAGAATAATACAGGTCAAATCGTATCAATTTTCTAAAGTATCCAAAATAATCAGATTGTGGTTTATCATTTTTTTAGTATGTCAGTGGTATTTTATACTAAAATTAATGTCAATTTTACATTATAAGACACACTTGAAGTCATACCGATCATACTGGTCACGTCGTACATCAGATTTTTGTGAGGATAATTCACACATATCGCAAAAGACTTATGAATGTTTTTCACAATTTATTAAAACAATTTGGATTCCTTTTCATGGTTTACAGTACATCACTTGTATTTTTCTACAAAAAAAATCATTTTAAATTTGAAACAGTAACAATGAGTAATACAGGTCACATCTTATGTCGGCCTGATTTAAGATTGATTACAACAAGTAAAAAGTGAATCAAGGCTAATTTTCCTAAATTATCAACACAATATGAGTGCAGTTTTTTGGTTTTATGTTTGTGATATTTTTTGAACTAAAATATTATTTTTAAACTGATTACAAGTACTTCGATTCATACCATGAACATCATGTATCAGAATATGGTGTGACTGGTTTATAAATGTTAAAAATGACTTTTGTATCATTTTATTATAGTATAGAAACAATAATAATGTTTTTTCTCTATTCTCACTATGTCTTTTTTCCTTTTTACTAAAATTATTGTCATTTTTTTAAACTAATCACTTAGATTCTTACCAGACACACCGTGCATCAAATTGAGAAGAAGAAAAGTCATACATTTCCCAAAATACTTATGGATCATTTTTTATCATTTCCAAATGATCTAAATTCATTTTATCAGTTTGAGTATCCCACATGGGTTTTTACTAAATTTACATTATAAACTCAAAACAGACACTTTGAGCCATGCTGGTCAAATTATGTGTTGTATTGACATGGGGCTGATTCTTACATGTCATAATTAACCTTTTAATAATTTTCCATCATTATTAATACACTCATAGAGTTTTCCCAGTTTTCCTTGAGTGGCACATTTTGAACTAAAATGTCAATTTTAGTCGGATAATGGACACATTGAGTTATAAGAGGCACACCATGTATCATATTAGTTTGAGGATGATTCCTACACAGAGAAATAAATTATGGGTAGTTTTTTTTAAGTAAAAAAACTACAAAAATGAATTTTTTGGGTTTTTAGTATGTCAAATGTCCTTTTTACTGAAATTAATGTCAATTGTAATAATTAAAACTACCCACATGTAATCATACTGGTCACACCGTGTGTCAAATTTATGAACATTTGATTACTATATGTCTCAAATAACATATGTATCATTATAAAATATTATCATATAAATCTGAATATTTTTTCTTGGTTTTAAGAATGTCAGTTTTTTAATGTATTAAAATACAATTTTAAACTAGAAACAAGCACTTTGAGTCATCCCAGTCACATCATGAATTAGTGTGTGATGAGAATGATTCCTACATATAAAAAATTGATAATGAATTCTTGTCCTTATTTATCATGAAAAGACAATGATTTATTCTTTGATTTTAGTGAGTGGAACTTATTTTTAAAAAGTCAATTTTCAATGCAGAACAAACTTTTTGAGTCTTACTAACCACATCGTGTACTGGATTAAAAACAAATGTTTCATAAACATCATAAATTACTTATGGACAATAATTTCAATGTATAATAATAATATTAAATTATTTTCTTAGTTTTATGAAAGTTAGTTGTCTTTTTTACTAAAATTAATGTTAATTTTTAATAAGGTGATGCACATAGAATCATACTCATCAAAAGATTCATATTATTGAGGTGAAACTAAGTACAACATGTCCAAAAAAATTATGGATAATTTAAATAATCTTGAAAAATAATCTGAGTATTTTTCCTGATTTGGAGTACATCACCTGTGTTTTTAACTTAAATTTATTTTTAAACTGGAAACATGTTGTTTGGGTAATATCAATTTCATTCTATGTCGGCTTGATGAGAGACTGGTTCCTATACACACAAAAATTAATAATGAATAGTTTAAATTAATTATCATAGAATTTATAGTTTTATTATATGTTTTTAGTGATTTAATATTTGTGAACTATAATGTCAATTTTAATCGTATAACAAAAACATTTAGTCAAATTTGGAACCTCATGTATCAAAATGTGGTGTGGATGATTTTTACAAATAAAAGATAACTTACTGATAATTTTACTAAATTTAAAAAAAATACAAATTTTTTTATAGGTTTTTTATAAGGTTTTTTTTACTGAAATTAATGTCAATTTTAAAAAAATGATCTACATTGTGTTATACTTATCACATCGTATATCAGATTTATGATTGTCTAATTCCAATAAATCCCAAATTACATATTTAATATTACTAACGTAAAATAAATCAAAATTTGTTTTGTTGGTTTCTTTATGCCACTGGTTTTTTACAAAAATGTCATGTTAAACTAGAAACACACACATTGAATCATACCAACATCATCGTGTATCAGTTTGATTTAATATTTATTCCAATAAATCACAAATGGCATTTGAAATGTTTTAATAAATTAAAAAGACATTCAAGTCAGTTTTCTATGTTTTTTTTGAGTTATAATTTCTGTAATAAAATTTCAATTTAAAAATGATAACAGACACTTTAAGTCATACTGTGAACATCGTGTGTCAAATTATGGTAAATCTAAATTTTTCAGCATAAAAATGAATTATGTGTAATTATAAAAAATTATACAAACAATTGGATTTTTTAATGATTTTTATCAATTCATTTTTCTTTATTTCAAAAATTAATGTCAATTTTGAATAAAAATATGCACATTCAGTCACACCGGTCACATTGTGCGTCGTATAAAGGAGAAGTTTATTTCTAAACATTCAAAATTTCTTATAGATAATTTTCAAAAATTATCACTAAAATCTAATTTTATTTCCTCAATTTTGAGTATGTCACCTACTGTTTTTACTAAAATTTCATTTTAAACTTGAAAAATGCATATTGAGTCAAATTGGTAGTATTATGTGTTGGTTTTATGTGATATAGATTTTGACACATATCTAATGGCTACTGAATCATTTCCAAACATTATCAAAAAAATATGATAATTTTTTTCAGCTTCTAGTATTTCACTATAAATTTTTCCTAAAACTTATGTTAATTTTACTTAAAATTACCTAGTTAGAGTCAATCCAAGAACAACTGGAATCTGATTATGGTTCAGATGATTCTTACACAAGACAAAATATTTATGGATTTTTTCCTACATATCAAAAAATATAATTTTATTACTACTTTTGAGTATGTAATGCGTTTTTTGTACTAAAATGCATTTTATTATATAAATGAAAAAAAAATTAATCTTTCTAAGAACACTTTGTATCCTATTGAGGTGTGGATGATTGATTTTTGGATATGTGTTTTGTTTTCAACTATTTGTATAAATCCAGAATAGATTGAACATGTTCCTTTCATGAGGTAGAGAAACTCTATTCACTCTAAATTTATCATCATCTAATAAAGCATGGGGTTTTTTCATACATTATTATAATCATTATCTCTCTATTATATATTTATATAGATAGTTGGACGTAAAATTTTAATTCAAAAAAGTTCTATCAAAAATCAAAATAAGTATTAGATAAAAATTATAAGGAAATTAACTTACAAATAATAGATAAATAATGATCAAATTAATCAATAAAGTTTTATGAATTAACCTTATCATGATATTATTATACATTATTGGCATATTTTTATATTTCCATTATCTAATTTGAATCCTCGATGTCCAATATTTTCCATTATGAACACATTCATACATATTTCCCCAACATAAAAAAAATATATTCTTGTATTAGAATGAAATTCATATATGAGTGATACTAAGAAATTAAATTGAACATAAATATGAATAGATAAATTACTTCTATGGATAATTATTTTAAATTGAATATATAATTATTGGAAATCACGTGAAAGAGTATTATTTTCGAAATACTCCTAAAGAACCAACTATCCAAGTTATATTTTATCTCAATAAATTTATTTGATGAAATAAAGATATATGTCAATTTTTTTCTAGTCATAATAAATGTGTTTTCTCATTTTTTGAGTATATGATGTTTTTATGAATGAAAATTAAAATAATAAAATAAAAGTATAAAGTTTGTGTTATACTGAGAACATTGTGTATCAAAATGTGGTTTTTTTGATTGATTATGTTATGTATGTTTGTTTTGAACCATCTGTACTTATCCATAAAATAATGAAATGTTTTAGTTAGATTAAAGAGGATACCCATTTATTCATGAAATTCCATATCCAAATGCAACATATTCTCTTTTTCTTATCTTTTTGTAGATGGTTGAAATAAAATATGACATCCCAAAAAAACATTGATAAAAATAATAATTATTAGTTTATAATTATAATAAAATTAAATAAAACATATTAGATAAAATGGTAAAAAATTTAAATAAATAACTAGTAGGGATTCACATTTTCCTGATTATAACAATGGAGTGAATCATCATTGTCAAAGAAGTCATTTCATCACGATCTGTAGGAAAATTAAAAAAAAATAAATATTAGATAAAATAATGAAAAAATTTACCAAAACTGTAGATAAAATGATGAGAAAGTCAACTAAAAGGATATTTGTTCTTGGTATATATGATTAAAGTATTATATTAGTATTTTAGATCGAATGGATCTAAAATACTAGGAATTTATGCAATCATACATGATCCTAGATGAAAATATTCTAGAAGCTCAATCTGAACAACATGATATATATATCCACATCAAAATAACATAATAATCAAATAGTAAAAAAAAATACTATAATTTTTTTATCCATATAGGTTGTTGTAAAAGTCATATATAAACATTTTCCATCTTTTTATACCAAAATATATAATAATACGTTATATATTCATGTCTTACATAAATGTTTTTGGCATCCCTATGTTTATTCCTATAAAACATTTACAATTAGTGAAAACATATTAGAGTTCATTGATTTAAATAAAAAATATATTTACTTTTCAGTTTTTATGGAACATAATAAAATATTTATTTTTCATTCTCATCTTTGAGAGTACAATCTCTATAATAAATCACATACCTTCTTTGATAGAAATAAAACTTCAATGTGACCTGTTATTTATTTTTTTAAGATACTGAATTCCATTATAAATTGTATTCCCCTTTTTGACAGTATTAAACATTAGTATAGCCCTTTATAGCATCTAAAAGATTATAAAATATAGTTCACCTAATAATTATTCTAGGATTATGTTATATCTTATTATATGTTTTCAATATTCTAGGTTATGAAAAACTATATGAAAACAAAATTATTATTTTTTCATCAAGATGTGAATATACTTATTCTCATGTATTTTATAATGAGAACGATGATGAGTTTATTATTAATGTTCCTATAAACATTGATCATTTTAAATAATGAATGTGCACATTAATATTTGTTAGAAACTGTTGGAAACATTTTTAAATGTTGACCCCATAAATAATTATGTATATGGATAATAAAGATAGATTAAATACCTATAATATTGTAATGATTGTGATATTTTATGTGATATAGTGGTGGGATGATTTAATTTCATGTCATATGAATTCAATTGAATTTGTTTTAGTCAATCCATTTCACTAATGAAAAAATGATGAGTTACTTGAATGGATATCATAAGCATTTTTTATATTTTTTCATACATATAATTGAAAAATCAATAACCCAAATAAATGTACAACCTACAAATGTGAAACTACTATGTTTTTTATTTTTTGAAAATTCATGATTCAGTCGAAAAAAAATTATATTTACTTTTTTAGATGTTTTTGATCAAGCTACTGGCTTCTTTTTCAAATTGGACAACATTGGGATATTTAGTGCTTCACAATTCCATTTGATGAATGTTTTATATTTTTAGGGACATCTTCCTAAAATGCATTTATTTTCGTTTTATTCTATGTCTCCTTTGACATAGACCCTCCATAATGACCATAATTTTTTTTAATAATGGTTATCCTCCAATAGTTTTCAAATACACCTTTCATATTCGGTGGTTGATTACATAGATATTAATTCAAAAAAATAGAAGGATTATATACCAATTTAATGATTATATTAGATTTTAATGACTCTGAGCTAACTAATGGATCCACCACTAATACAATTTCTTTTCATTATATAGATTTTGTGGGAAAGTAACTAAATCTTATGATTTTTTATTGTTCATTTTATTCTTGGTGAGGGGATACATTCACAATTAAGTAATATTTAATAAAAATGATAATATATATTGTAGCCTATGATAAATAATATGTTAAAAATTGGTTTTTTTGCTGAAAACATTTCCTCCACTGAAATTATTATACAAAATCACGTAAACAAGTAGGTAAAACATTTTTCAGTAAGAAACATGAAAAAAATTCAGAAAGGATAATATATTATGTGAAAAGTGTTTTGTAAACTTTCCAACAAATTTTCTCAAACCAAACCATTGTATGATCTCCATTCTACTCCATTTCCCACTAATTTTATTGTTTGTAAGACAATGATTCATCTCCACCACTCCTCCTTTACTACATTTACCTCCTTCTCTGTCATCGTCTTTAAATCCAACTCCACCTCCACCTCTGTATCCACCATCATCTCTTCATCAACCTCTTCTTATAAACATTCCTCTCAGTCCACTATTTTTGAAAAAATTCATTTTTGGCAGGACAACACTTAAAAAAATATTTATTTCCATTATTATTATTCATCATGAAAAATTGAGCAAAATAATATATAAGAAATATTAAATAATGATTCACACACAAAATATATATCTATGTTAATATATCGTACTACATCTCAATCATACTTGTTAATCACCAATATTTATTGTTGATAAACATTTTGACACCTAGTATGTTTCCCAATGTTTCTGGTCAGTTTTGAAATGCCCAACGGTTTCGT
This sequence comes from Viscum album, assembly GCA_963277665.1. Lineage (NCBI taxonomy): Eukaryota > Viridiplantae > Streptophyta > Magnoliopsida > Santalales > Viscaceae > Viscum > Viscum album. The sequence continues at coordinate 1,647,025,100 of OY728155.1, read as the reverse complement.
ATCCGATGACGTGCGGACCTGCTTTCCAAAGGCATGCGGTCGCCGAATATTCTGACCAGTGACGCTTAAGAACTCACATTGGTCGAGAGGATGGGAATTTGGTCACATCACACCCTTTGGGGGTAATTATTGCATGTTCCAGGACTCTCTTATAGATTTAAGACGTATTCATATGTTCGCGAATCTTTAGATTATACCCAAGCATAGTATCCACAAATTTCTCTTGGTTGGAAATGGTTAGCTGAAAGCAGGGGTTCAGAATCATTTATGCCCTAGGTTTACCATCCCTTGTTGGATTAATGACCCTAAGGATTCAGAACTCATTGAGGCGGCACTAGGAGTGGTGCGGTGAACCAATGTGAAGATAGACGGATCGACCGTTTGTTGGACTTGAAACTCATGGAGGATTTCTACGTACCCTACATAGGGGACATGGATCAATGACTGCATAGTTCGAATTGGAGCATCGAAGAACCGATGTGAAGGTGGACTCAGGGGGTCGGCTGGTGATCGGGCTTGAACCTCATGGAGGATACCTACATATCACTGTATTAGGGAATAAAAGTCCTCGTAGTTCACATTGGCTTGAGACTTACGCTCTGAGGCAACCAAGAGTGATGGATTTGGGATTACACTCTCAGGAGGCCTAGGGTGATGAACTGGTGCTTACAATCTAGGTAGGCCCATAAGAGGATGTCATGGTCGATGCTTGCTGTAAGCCCACGTGAGTCATGCTCGGTGTGAGAAACAAGAGGCAGCAGGGACCAGAGGATCACGTCATGAAAGGTGCATCCATGAGAAGTGGAGTTGGGATTACTCATTTTGGAGGCCCCTAAAGTCGGGGATTTCTTCGAGATGGATGCCCATGGTGACAAATCACAATAGGAGAGGGAAAGGGTTGCTCATGTGCCTGTAACCTCTCTTGTTCCCTTAAGATGTACCCAGGGAAGTACTGAGGCACATGGGGACGGCTACCTTCGGATGGTTATGTCACCCCCTCTTTGGGGAGGGGAGAAATGCCTGACCGCCGAAGTGTACAATCCCCCATCATGGTTAGAAGATGTAGAAAGGGGACTCTCGAGCTTAGACCCCACATTACCGTGGGATTGTGAACCCAGGCATGCTTCTGGAATCCGCCCAAGGGTTGGGGAAACCCCTTTGCCCCTATTTATTGTGGATATGTGAACTCAAAACGGTATGTTTATGCACCCGAGGGTTACAGCACACAGATCTGGTGGTTATGGTGGAGGCCTCGGCTCGGGGCCAATGAGGAGGTTGCGGAGGATCGGGCTGGATTGGAAGGATTTTATTTAGCTCTGGGAATGTGAACTCCAAAGGTTTTGGAATACCACACAGGGTTATGGGTGGTGGTGCCCTTCGTGTAGGGAAGTGCTACGCGGCAGGAGAGGTCGTCCGCGAACCAGGGTGTTCCGCGGACTGAGAGGTCGTCCGCGAACCAGGATGGTCCGCGGGTTGGTTGGCATCCCGCGAACCAGGAGGGTTCGCGGCTTCGGATTCGGCCCTCATACATGGTTGGTACACGGAGGGTTCTACACGAGCAGCGACATCCAAGGTTGGCATCGGTCGGGGGTTCATCGGTCGAGGCTTCACCTGTGTAGGAGGGTGCTACGCGGTGCGGCAGATCGGAAAATAGGCATAAACACCCTGGTTCGTGGGGAGTGCGCCCGTGGAGGGGCTACGGTTTGCGATATTCTCTTTTTATGTTATTTTATGTTTGCGTTTCACCAAATTATTATGCATTTTAGCTTCCTTATTAGTATGTTTCCAGATTTATACCTGCTCTGGTTTGCGAACTGTAAGTTCACTGTCTGAGAAATCCTAAGCCTTCCTTCGAAATCCTTCCAACCGAATCTGATCGATCTCCTCTGAATCCTCTTCCTCCTCCTCCATTTCATTCCCCCTCAGTCTCATCTTATAAAGTGGGGAATGATATTTATTTGTGGTCATGCAAGACCTTTTGCGGAGGCCCATGACCGAAAACCTGGTTTACGGCTGACTTGGTCAATATGCGACTCGTGATGGGCATTGAGTGCTCCCCCCCCCCCCCCCCCCGCGAACCGAATGAGGGGAGTGCTTCGCGGCCGTGGAGGGTTCCGCCTCCATTACCCAAATGACAGTGGAGGCGGTTTGGGCCGGCTAACACGAATCACGGATGGGGCGGTACATGACAGTGAACCATATTGGTGCATGCCCTACTTCACGCCCGTGGAGGGTCTTCACCTCCATTTTGCGAATGACAATGGTCCACGGAGGGGGGACGCTTCTTGTAACTGGTCATGCTTCATTAACATTAGACCGTTCCGCGGACGGGTTTTGCCTTCAGCATCCTTTAGTATTGTCCACATTTTTCCATCCCTATGAGGGGAAATTGGGTAGAATCTCCCTTGAGTTAATGTTGATCATCGTTCTCCTTTTCGGAATTTTCCGGACCCTACAAATTCCCCCCATCGGAATGGGGTCCAATCGGAATGAAGAGGAGACTATTCTGATGCAGAGTGGTCCTGAAACTCGTATGGGTTGCGGTAGGGAAGTGGACCCAGTAGGGGACTACACATATAAATACTGGGGGCCCGTTCATTTTTCTTATACCAGATTCTTCGCGAATACCAGTGGTCCTTCACTTTTCTGCCTCCACATGATTGTTCATTCGCGAAGCGCTTAATCCTTGAAATGACTACTACACTCGCGAACCATTTCTCATTCGCATCGTTCCTCATATTTAGACTAATGTCCCAGCTGCGAACTAACATTTTTAATTAATTAATAAGTAAACCACGATGGGCCGCTTAGGAACTCGCTTCCAATTTTGGTGCTTCGCGGTTTTGATGCTCCGCAAACTGAAATCTTTTGAAATTTTAAAGTTTCTACTTCTTCTGAACTTAACCACTAAAATTCGGGATTGAAATTATGTAGAGCAACCTGGTCCATGGTTTCCTGGCCAACAATCCATAGGCCAGGGTTTCGTGGACTGCTTTCACGAAGGGTTGGTTCGCGGGTAGTTTTCATCGTGATCCATCCTTCAAGGCCACCTTGCAAATTTTGATATGAACGCTTCTCAAAAAATCCTTATCCATACATATTGTATTTTGGTCCAGATTTTATTATTATAGACTATCCATTTGTATGGTCTTCATGATGTGGGGAGAAAACATGGTTCCCCCTCGACCTTCACCCAGACCTGCTTCCGAGCCTCTCCCAATTGGAGATCAACGCCTGAAGGACATGGCCAACACTGTTCAGGATGGAATCTGCCATTCCCAGGTGTCTTCCTTTCTTGCCGGACAGCTCTCAAAATCACAGCAAGAGTACCCCTTTCTAATAGCCTTCATTCCTATGATTTTGGTTTGATGTTCAATACCTCGATTCTGGTACCATCCCGTGACAACAACCCTGAAGCATGGATATTCACTTCTACTATCCCTCGATTCGTGATACCTTTCAATGGTCGGCCGGCCCTGAGAGACACAATGATCGGATCTGTGTTGAATCGCCTTCCAATATCTCTGAAAGGAGAACAAATTCAATAGGAAGGAGCAATCCACTGCTATCGAAGCATTTCCCACAATGCCATGGTAAACACCATCATGGCTGGTCTGTGAATCGGGAACTTCGGTCAGGAGGATCATTTATGTCCATGGATTGGGGGTGGCCCTTCTGGGTCCGCCATAGCTATACAGAGTTTGAGGCAGAATTTCAAGCCATAGGCTTGTATGAAGCTGCCTAAATGTCCCAAACCTATACCTACAGGCCTCAATCCCTCGCTAGGAAACTTATGAGCCGTTGGAGCCCGTACACCAACAACATTCATCTGGTCCACGGGGAGGTGGGAACTAGACTTTGGGACGTCTTTCAGATTTAAGGGGTCCCCATTGTTGGGGGTATGTACGACAAGTTTCTTCCTCCCCCTTCTATGAGGGACGATGAAGGGAGAACCCCTCCCATGATGAAGCAGCTCACTGATCTGGCCCAGGAACGTTCGAAGGATCCATCTCTGAAAAAAGTTGTCTCTGGTTGTGAGGAGCATCCGAAAGATATGGCTCTGAGACAGATTATCCCCTATCATAACTGGATCAAGGCTTTTTCCAGAGAGATCCAGTCTGTAGTTCTTCCGCGTAGGCCCACGACCTTCACTACAATGGAGTCCTGAATATAGAAGGGTAGCTATTGGCTGAACCTGGAGCAAGGTCAATTCAATGACTGGGGCAGGGAGCTTGTCCCAGATGTTGATTGGCTGCTTTGTCTGGGGTCATTTCTGGCCATGTTTTTTAGCGGCTGGCTATTTCCTGTATGCGAGTCTAGTTGTGTACGGGTCTCTAGCTTTGTCATGGTAGCACAATTGGAAACCGACAGCGTTATCAGCCTAATCGTCCTAGTACTGGCCACGATTTATCTGTTGCTCGGTAATATTATCGATGGGAGCTAGCCAAAATGAGTGGCCGACCCTTTTCAGATTCTTTGGGGATGGCTAAGAATTCATATCAAGAACTGCTACTCCTTTATCAACCCTCTTCAGATTCTAGGAAACACATTCCGGCCATACTTGCAACTGACGATCGGGGTTATTCCCGAAGAGTGGGCTACCCAAGAGAAGGATAATTAACATAAAGATCAGAACATGAATATGATATCGAGTCGATTATCATGTTATGATCATTTAAATTTCCATCTGTTCTCTTCCCCAACTGGTAAAATCTCGAACACCATAATAGAGGAGTTAAGTAAGTGGGGTTACCTCTTTTCCCTCCAAGAGGGTATTTTGGTAGCTCGTATTGGCGGGGAACTGATCTATGGGGGGAACACGCCTTGCCGATTTGGGTGCCAATTCAGTTGTGTCCATGCATTGTGTCCTCCTATACTTAATGGTGCCCACGAGAACCTTCATTTAATGGTGTCCAGACAATTGTGGTTAATGATTACCTAGGAGGATACAGGCTAAGAGGTTATGACCCCCACGCTTACAGACTCCATGCCCTTCTTATCCTAGAATTATGGTGACTCCTGGGTACAATCATACCCAAATAGCTAGCAAGGGATGTGGGTGCCTAGCATCTCAAGTCCCAAGCCATCAAAGGGAAAGTGGAAGGGAAAGGGGGTGGTGCTTCAACTAGGGCGGGCAAAGTCCTTCACCACCCTGCTGGTCTCGTGCTTCCGGGGAAGATCTTAACAGACATAGGTGTATCCTCGCATGCCCTTGAGGCTGCCTGAAGGGGGGTGGTTATTCCTTCAGATGCTACTTTTCTGACAGCCTGGGGTCAATGGGCCGAATTCAATGGTCGATCATCCTTTCGTGGTCAGTACCCCCATTCTATGTGGCGCTATCTTCAGGAATAAGAAGTGGCTTTTGACGGGATGGGCTACATATTCGCCCTCGCTGACATCCTTTATGATGTGGACCAAGAGCGGGTCAACCGATATCTCCAGGATCACAAAGCCTATATTTACATGCGCCAAGGTTACATAGTATTAACCCACCGAGTCTAGGACATGCTACACCCGGTGACTGATGAGGTGGGGGAAGGGAGTGACCACTATTCAGGGGTCGATGATTTCGATAATCTACCTATCATGGCTGAGAGAAGGGAATTCCACTCCCTACCTGTGATGTCCCATCCACTGGTAGTCCCAGAGAGTTCATGGGTGGTGGCGAGAACCAGAACAGAAATATGGAAATTAGTGCCCCTACCAGCCCCTGCCGCTGCCCAACCCTCTCAAGTTAATCCTTCCAGGCTACCTAATCCTATTATGGCTTCATTCCCATACGCATGGAGGATTTGGGATGACCTGAGGGCCAGGGGATCAGATGAAGAGGTTTGGGCATCACTCCAAATTATCCCTCTCTAGCTCCCAGGTATTGGGGTTATCTTCGCTCTTCCACACCTTCAGTTGGAAGAGGACCTGGGTGAAATAGTCGCATCATTGAAGGAGATGGACGCTTTAGTGTGCTCACTCTAAAACCGGCTCTATGGGACCACCCGGGTTTCCATGATGATTAGAAATCCCGAAATGTCTGACCCTGAATAAGAGGTTTCTCTGCTGCCCATTATGACTTTCTTCCTCCTTTATTGTAGAGATTTTAAGGTTTCTACCCCCCCCCCCTTACTTTTTTATGTATGGTGCCGAGGTATCCCCTGGGGCAATTCCCTCCCTAGAGTATACTCCTAGTGGGACTGAGGTAGGTGAACATGCGTTCTCGGCAATGGGGATCCTCGAGGAGGGATCTCATGGCGTGGCTGAGCTTATGGAGGTGACCATTGTGGACCCAGCTAGGGTCTTTCCACCTCCAGATCCTCCTATAATTCTAGACGAACTGTCCCACATGCTGATCCAGAGATGGTAATAGTATTTCCATTTATCAGAACGACTCAAACAAGGGATGTCGGGTAATCATTACTTCCCGTTTTCTTAATTTCCAACCTGCATATTCTGACTCTAATAGTCATTAGATGTTTTAGCGTATGGTGCAGAGCCAATCGTGGATCTGGCTGCGGCCCCCCAAGCGGTCATACCTTCCACCTCCTCGCCATCTACAGATTCTCTTATAGCCACGCCTGGGCGTGATGAAAAGGAGTGCCTTGCTGGAGGGGCCTTTGATATGGATTCTTTACTCCTGACTTCATTATTCAGAGATACATTAGAGGAAAAACTGTTGGTATTCAAGACACCTGCTTATCAAACAGCCATTTATATTGTGGAGGAGAATGGGGCGCCCGTGATCGCTGAGGGGCCTCCCGATCCAACAAGGAAAGCTATCTCAGACCCAATGGATCCCATGGTGATGGAGGAAGAACCTGCCATTAGTCTAGTTGTTGGAAACCCGGAGCGGGCCATTGTCTTTTTTACTGGGGGAGTGATTTCCCCGAGCTTGGTCTCCGTAGGCGACCGCTTGGCGACGGTTTTGGAAGCTGCTAGCCTTGGGCCTGGTTTTAGGTCCTGGACCCATCTGGGGTTTCCCTGGACTCCCTTTCATTTTGAGAGTGAATCATCTTCCTCAAGTGGCTGTCGCGGTAGTGCAGAGCTTGAGGATGCCGACGCCTTGACGATCCGGAGTAATTTTCCCGATCTCTTTCCACTAATTCTTTTTCCTTTCCTTTTCTAATTAGGGGTAATTATCTATCTTTTTCACTCTCGGGATTCATGAATATGACCTTTGGTGTTGGATATTGTCTCATCAGACCCAACCGTGCCTACCACAAATGCCGGGGGTGAAGTTTCTACAGTGCCATATTTTTCGGGTGAATCCGCATCGGGTCCCTTCTTGGTGACGTTCATCCCCAAGTATGTGTCTTCATTCGAGAGTGATTCCGAGCCCAATAAACAATTCCTTTCCAGTCATCGTCCTACTCCCCAAAGGGATTGGGGGAAAATTTGGAGACTGATTTCTCAGATGCCCCTAGGTGAGATTCCGACCAGATTAATGAAGTTGTGAAATCCGTTTATGCTACTAAGATTTAACAGCATTGACAATCATGTTATTTATGACATAGTCAAGCAGGTGGTTGATGATCTGGAGAGACTGGGTGGTTTCGAATCTCGCATGTCTGCTACCCAATCCAAAGCCTACTTTTCCATGACCCGACAGATTCGCCTAATAGAGGCTCATGATCATGTCGGGGAAGTTGCGAGGCTCCAGGGAGAAGTTATTGAGAAGCATTCTCACCTGGAGGTGCTGACGAATGAGATACAATGGCTACAGCAGGAAGAGGCCAATGTTGCTGCCATAATTGAGGAAGGGGAGCGGCAGATGGAGGAGAAGATGAGGGTGGGCACAAAGTCGGCCCAGGAGGCAGAAGAGTTAGGGGTTAGTGCATAAGCTGAAATGGCCATACTGCAAAATCTCTCTCAAACAATTGAGGATTCTCACCAGCACCTGAAACAACCTTGTGAATCTTCTGAACACCTCCTTTAATAACCTTTCACTCCAGAGGAGGATCTAGACTGTGGATGCCCTTCCGACCAATCTCTGTTATAGAACAACAAAATATTTCTACTCAGTGCTCTTGTCGACATCTCATGGGATAGAAATTATTTGACCTGATTACTGCATATGTTAATTCTACGAATATATTATAATCATAGTCCAGGACCATTGATAAAAATAAAATGAGCTCTAACTTTTTCCTGGACCATGTGATCCAGCGATCATAGTATGACTATTGCTAGGGATTTTTTGAAAATCCCTACATAATTTTTTTGTCTTTTCATTTAATGCCCTAATTTTTCCTGGGCTCGTTTAGTGTGAACCCAGCGGGTATAGCCCGAATTTTTCTTAGGACTCCCTTTTCGTGTTTTCGTCCTAACAGGCTTTGTGCCTCTTTTCTTGTGCAGTTTAATGTCCCGCCGTCAAGACTATCATTACTGATGTTTTAGGTCGAACATCTTTGACCACATATGGTGGGGAAAGGTCCCCAATGAGGTTTGGATGATTAAAATATGTCTCCATACCCTTCAGACGCACGTGGGGGACATGTTGAAATTTGAATGACATGCAGCGCATGTGTCAAGGCTTGGGTGTCGCGTCGACGTACAGAGGTTGGAAGAGCACTGCCTAAGGAAATCTTGCCTTTGGCAGATGAGCCAGGGGAGGTCAATATGCAAAGCCGCTGAGGGCATGGTATGCATAGTCATACAAAGGTGTCCTTAAGTCACCGACCGTCCATTTCTGATGGCCAGGGGACTTCATGGAAGTCCGGCCTATGGAAACCACCATGGGTGGTATGGAAGATTATGAAAACCCACCAGGGGTGGCTCAGAACAGGAATGTGACATCTGAAAGGGTTTTGGGAACATCTGTACTAATCAGGAGCGTGGTCAGGAGACCACTTCCCTGCGCATTTAGTTAGCGTAAGGGATGGTTGAAGCTTGGCATAGTTTAAAGTCGTGCAACTGGGACATCATTTAAAATGGAACGACTTCTCCTGGTTGTCAGTAATCTTGTCAAAGAAGTTCTGCCATAATCAGGTAGGATTGTGAAAGAGGTTGGTAAAAGATAGCTCAGAGGGTTTCCGAATCCCGGGATAGACGTGGGGGCTCAGGGGCCAAGAGGCGTACGGAGAGAAGCATTGCCTAAGGAAATATTTCCTTTGGTAGACGAGCCAGGGGTGATCAATATACAGAGTCACTGAGGGCATGGTATGAATAGTCATGAAAAGGTGTCCTTAGGTCAATGATTTTATTCCCCCAATAGCCAAGAAACTTTATGGAAGTTGAGATTTGGGACCACCAGGGGTGGCTTATGAGAGTCCATCTTTTTCTGAGTATAGAGTATGGTTTATGATGAGAGGGTTACTGGATCAGGGGGAAACATCTAGACTGATCTTTCTGAGAATGGATAAAGTATTCTTTTTTTCACATGGGTGTGAGACAGTGGCTTGTGCTGGTCTGACCCATGCAATGATGAATAGAGAAAATCCTATGTTCCTTACTAAACCCATGGAGGGTTTGACCGTGCAGTTTAGCATCTTGCGGTAAAGATGAAGAGCATTATTAAAGGATTTTGTGCAGTTTAACATCATGCAACAAGGACGAGGGGCATTTTTCTTTCCTTTTCCAATGCTGTCCAGTTTAACATCATGAAGTAAGGACGATTGACCGTGTAGTTTAACGTCGTGTGGTAAGGACGTAGTTAAAAATACAACTCTTGATTAGAATGTAGCTGGGCCCGAGTATCCTGGGATGTCCAAGATTTTGAGGGTGGTTGATTGTGTAAATCATGTTTTCGGGTCATCATGGATCAGGAGAGATGTCACGGAGGCTCTGAGGCCGGTAAGCGTACGGAGCTAGGAATGTATCACCCAGGGAAATCTTGCCTTTGGCAGACGGGCCAGGGGCTATCAATATGCAGAGCCGCTGAGGGCATGGTATGCATCGGAATGGAAAGGTGTCTCTGAGTCAATGTTTTTCCACTTCTTATGGCCATGAATGGTTATGAAGGTCCATGATTATCAGTGCCATGAAGTCTGTCATCGGGGAAGGAAATGTCTGAACATGTTGGGCATACTCAGCCCTGATTGCTGTTAAAGATTATAGAGATTCTTGCACTGATTTATTTTGTGCGCGGGTGTGTACCTTTACTCCATGAAGTTTAACGTCGTGAGGTAAGGATTAGGTACTCCATGTTTAGTGATCATAGAGCTCGGACCATTAGGTGACTATTATTGCAGTCAATCGAAGGATAATTGGGTCAACATGTTCTGATATACTTGGAACAAGTTGGGGGATGAAGGTTGTAAACATCAACTTTGAGTTTTCTCGGATCAGGAGGTGTGGCGTGGGGGCTCTGAGGCCGGTAAGAGTACAGAGCTAGGAAGAGTACCACCCAAGAAAATATTACCATTGATTGACGATCCAGGAGCTATTCATTATGCAGAGCCGCTGAGGGCATGGTATGCATTGTCATACAAAGGTGTTCCTGGGTTGATAACATTCTACATCTGATAGCCATAAATGATTATGAAAATCCGAGATTGCTCACAGTTAAGAGTTCGACACGTGGGGATAATGGTGTCCGAGTACACGAGAAACATCATCACTACAATTGTCCGTTGAGTCAAAGTAGCCTAGTCCTAGCTTGATGTTCATTGATGCGGGTCGCTATGTGAACAACCGAAAGACACATAGGCTAGCCAGATAGGGGTACCCTGGAAACATTAGGATGTGAAAATGGGAATGAACATGTAAACCACTACTTCATAAATTTTTGGATTGGGTGATGTGATATGGGGTCTCTGTGGCCGGTAGGCATACAGAGCTAGGAAGAGTGTCACCCGAGGAAATCTATCCTTTGGTAGACGGGCCAGGGGTAATCAATATGCAGAGCCACTGAGGGCATGGTATGCATAGTCATGCAAATGTGTCCACGGGTCTATGAATTTCCACTTCCGATGGCTAGGAGTGGTTATGATGATCCATAATTATCCAGGTCATGGAGTCTGATGTATGGAGAGGATGCATCCAAATGTGAAAGGAGTACCTCCATCTCGTTTCTCCATGAGTCTTGGGTGGGTTGCGACGAAGTACGTGAAGTTTAATGTCATGTGGGGATGATGAAGTCTGTGCAGTTTAACGTCATGCGGCGAGGAAAAAGTCTGTGCAGTTTAACGTCATGCGGTAAGGATGAAGTATACACCCCGTGCAGGTCTAGTCCATAAATGAGGGAAGGGGTAATTTTTAACATTATTTCCCATGCAGTTTAACATCGTGCGGCAAGGACCCAAAAATACACCCCGTGCAGGTCTAGACCATACATGGGGAAAAGGGAGAAATTTCTAAATCTTTCTATCTGTGCGGTTTTACGTCCTGTGTTAAGGATGATGAGTACACCTCGTGCTAGTCTGGTCCATACACGGGGGGGAGTCATTTTTATCTTTTATTCAGGGGGTTGGGCCGGGACGGGGAACCCTGACATCACTACGTATCTTTTGAGAGTAGGAATCAAGCCGCACATAGTTCTCGGGAAGAAGTACACCCACTGTAGGGTTGGTCTGTACACAAGATAAGGGGACATTGTCTAACTTTTATTTTGTTTCATTTGAAGGTGGCTGGTCTAGGAAAGGGAACCCTGGAGTCACTACGTATCCTGTGAGGTTTAGGAATCAAGATGCACGTAGTTCTTTGGAAGAAGTAAACCCTGTGCAGGGTGGGACCATACACGGGGGATGGGGACATTGTCTAACTATTATTTTATTTCATTTTAAGGTGGTTGGGCCATGACGGGGAACCTTGGCGTCACTTTATATCTTGCGAGGGTAGGAATCAAGCCATACGTATTTCTCTAAAAGAAGTACACCCCGTGCAGGTCTGGTCTATACACGGGGGGAGAGGGGAATTCTTAAAACATATTGTCCGTGCAGTTTAACGACATGCTGTGAGGATGAGGGATACACCCCATGCAGGTCTGGTCCATACACGGGGGGAAGAAGGAATTTTTAAATATTATTTGGGAGTGGTTGGGCCAGGATAGGGGATCCTGACATCACTATATATACTGGGAGGGCTTGAATTAATCCGTACATAATTCTCTGAAATCCGTGCAGTTTAACGTCATGAGGTGAGGATGAAATCCAGACAGTTTAACATCATGTGGTTAGGACAAGGGTTGTTTTAATTTCTATGCAGATTAATGTCGTGCGATAAATAAGAACTCCATGCAGTTTAATGTCATGCGGTGAGGACGTGATACTCTTAGTAAAAGGTCATCGAGTTTGAACCTTTGGGTGCTTGGCAGTTTAATGTCTTGTAGCTCAGATGAGTCATACACCTTTAGTTTTCATGCGAAATACTTCTTTAGGAATCTCGCGTTTATAGGAGTCGTGGTGAGTTTCTCATCCATGGAGATCAGGGTATATTCTTCGTTGGAGTAGACCTTGTGTACAACATATGGTCCCTCCCACATGGGTTTCAGCATTGGATGATTCTTTCCAGGTATCATTGGGTTCTGGAGGACCAACACTAATTCTCCTTCCATGAATGACCGAAGACGAACCTTTTTGTTGAAGGCTCGTGCGATACGGTTCGGGTAGACCTCCAGATGGTGGAAGGTGTGCAACTGCTTCTCGTCTTGATTTTCCAATTCACATAGCCACATTTACTGCTACTCATCATCAGATAATTGATCACAGATGGAAACACGGAGTGAGGGAAGTTGGAGTTCAATGGGAAGGACCGCCTCTATGCCACACACCAATGAGTACGGGGTAGCCCGAGTAGTTGTGCGGATTGTGGTTCGATCATCCCACAATGCATGGAGGAATTTATCCGGACATGACTTCTTTTCTTTGTCCACCATTTTTTGGAGAATGTTGGACATGGTCTTGCTGAAAGCCTCTATCTGTCTGTTGGCCGGTGCATGGTAGCAAGATGAATGGTTAGCCTTGATACCATACTCGCGGTACATTTTCTCCAATTATGAAGAGCAGAAGTTGGTGTCATTGTCTGTCAGTATGGTATGGGGGACACCAAATCTGGTGATGATAATGGTCTTCACAAAGAGGACAATATTTCTTTCCCCGACTTCCGTGAGGGGTATGGATTCTGCCTATTTGGACAAGAAGTTGGTTGCCGTGAGGATATACTTTAGTTGTTTGGCCGTGGCGGGTGGATATGGTCCCATGACGTCCATCCCCCAGATGGAAAATTTCTAAGAGTTCATGGCTTGATGTAGTAACTCATGGGATTGGTGTATGAAGTTGGCATGAATTTGGCATTAGTGGAATTTTGTGGTAAAAAACTCGCAATCTCGTGCCACTATGGGCCAGTAGTACCCAAGCCTTCAAACCTGATGGGAAAGGATGGTCCCCGATTGATGTGCTCCACATGCTCCAGCATGTACATCATTCATTACAGAAGCAGTTTCTTCTTCGGTACCTCGGTTTATTTCCCTGACCTCGTCCACAGTGGTGGAGATACCTTCCTCAAATGCAGGAGGTGCATCCCTGAGATCTTCTCCCTCTTCTGCTCCCAAATCCTCATCTTCTTGATCCGACCACGTGAGAACTCCTGACACGGGATTTTGGGATTCCGGAGGCGAGGTATCATGGGCGTCCTTACTCGAGTTTTCATCCCCAGATTGAGGGTCAATGGATGTTCCCACATTGTCGTGCTCGACCATTTTGGATGAAGTCACGAGGACATCTGAGTGCATGCCCAGACTTGAATTCCTACTATCAACATGGTTGATGGGCAGGACATAATCTCTACCAAGCATCATGATGTGGTCATCAGGAAACTTTTCCATTCAATTTGGAGCGGGGATCTAGTCGACACCATCGACCAAAGGATTCTATTTCATTTTCTCATAGAACACGACGTCAATGTAATGTGACTCGGAGAGCTTGAAGGGGGCTTTGTCAACGTGCAACATTACACATTGTCCATTGATGCGGTACTTGATACACTGGTGGTAGGATGAAGGAAAGACCATGTGTTTATGGATCCACGGTCTTCCCTACAAGGCATTGAATGTTGTGCTATACCGGACCACTAGGAATTCCATGTAGGATACATGGTCACCAAAATGGGTCTTTAGCTTAATTTTCCCCATTGGATTCTGCTCACTCTTGTCGTAACCCAACAGAGTTGTGGCTGAGGGGATTAGATCATCCTCACTGTATCCCGACTTATCGAGTGTCCATAGGGGAAGGAGGTCAACTCTAGAGCCATTGTCTATAAAGACATTCCGGATCTCAATACCATTCAGTGTGCTGGACACATATAGTGGTCATAAGTGTCCTTGAATGATGGCTTCCTCATCCTGATCGGTGAAGTAAATCACCACATTGCATTCATCCGGGTGAGTCTTCATCTAATAAATTTTGGTGGTAGCAACCTTGGCTTGAATCTCCTTGTGGCTAATCAAAGCTTCTATAACCACCTCCCTGTGGTCTGATAATAGACTTAGGGCATCCAAGATTGATAGCTTGGCTGGTACCGATGCCAGCTGCTTAAGGATATCGTATTTATACTCCAGCGTCCGATGCTTTTCCGTTGGAAGGAGAGTCTTAGCGGGTGTTTTAGGGGATGGAGCATTTGACAAGGAGGGACCGTCTGTGGTGTCCGATGTCGATGGTGCTCCCGCATTTTGAGGACTTGGCCCGGCCGGTCTGTTTGTGCGCACTAGGCGGCCAGACACTTGCTCCTCCTCCGGTGGGTATCACAGAACAACAGGGTCACATTGGCTGCTTGTGGAGGTGGAGGGGAATTCTTTCTCCTACTGAGTCCATTGAAGGGCTCTACCAAGGGTTTCCATGATACTAATGGTCTGGGCCGGGGTCCAACCGTAGGGTTGGTTTCAGCCACGGTTGCGCCTCACCTGGTATCCCCTACCTCTAAGATTCCTCCTCCTGGCTCCTCCTGTAGGGAACACGGGTTTGAAACCATACCCTTCGTCAGTGAATGATTCCATAAGATGGATGACGTTAATAGAAACAAACATTGGCTCTTCATCCTTTGACAGGTCAACCCGTTCGGTTGTCTCTGATGGTTCCATTTGGTGGGTCGGTGCCTGTGGCGTCAAATTCGAGGGCATATAATCTGCCAGGGTCCGGAATAACATTGGCCCTGTTGTGGACTGCTCCCCTTGCGATTGTTTCCTCCTTAGATTACGTCCGGATGACCGGATCATGGAGGACCGTGAGGCTGATGCTGTCAGCTGTGCTGCGTTAGGGGTTGTTGGTGGCAACACTGATTGTCGTAGTTGAGCTCAGAGTATTCCCTGGGCTTGATTGATAGTCTTCTGAGTCATCCAATTGTCAAATTTCTGCCCCTTATTGATGGTGAATTTCTGCCACGCCACCTCTTTGTCATAGTCGGTGGTAGAGATACATGCCACATGTGTTGCAGGTGGTCCTAGCTCGACCTGTCTGGAGTCTACCATCCTCTGTAGGAGGTCTTCGAAGAAGAATCATTTTCGGATATTATTCCCCCGCATTCTATGGTAGGGTTAGTAAACTAGCCTCTCCCCACGGCCGACCTCTTCAGGATTCCTCAGCATCGGGAGGCGGAGAAAGTTTTAGTTCATGGCGTCAATGAAGTGGCCGCGAAAATGATCGTCTCGGAACGAGTATACTTTCTGTCTTCATTCCTCAAATTGGTTCTGCTTCGGTCCTCTCTGATCGTACTGTTTAGGCGGAGGCGGAGGCTGATATGGAAGAGTCCCTTGACAATTTGGTCGAGGCCTGAGCGATGGAGCGGGTATAGGGGCCGGATTGAGTGTGACAGTGGATGCTTCAGCTCAAGGGGATTTTTTCACAGGAGCCTGTGAGGCTATTCAAGACTTTGAATTAGTCCTTTGTAGGGAGTCCTCAATTCTCTGAGTAATGGCCAAGAGATGGAGGAAGAAAGTGGTGCACTCCACTGGAGTGAGCAGTTTTCGAAGCTCATCTCGAAGATTATAGATGCATATGGCTAGAATCTCTTCCTGAGGCATTGGTATGTTCAGGGACTAGGTCCGACCATTCCATATGGGGATGAAATCTAAGACCCCCTCACTCTCCCTCTACTTGTAGTTCATGAGGTCGTTGACTGTTGTTTTAGGCAACGTCGAGCTGAATTGGAACAGGAAATGCTGTCGACGGTCCACCCAGCCCTTTATTTACTGGGCTGGCAGACTCGTATACCAAGCGAAGGTAGATCCTTGCATGGTCCATACGAAGCATCTAAGTTTCACTACTTCTTGTTATTCTGGAGTTCCCATAATAGGGTCACAATATGATGTGTAGTGCATCAAATGTGGTTCCAGATTGCTTGAATTGTTAAAAATAGGGAATACAGGGATCCCAAAATTTGGTGGAGGTGGTGTGTTGGTCACCCAATCTTGGTAGGGTTTCCGCTCTAGCTGTATCGGAGCATATCTACCTTCCATCGCTTCAAATCGAGCTATTAGTGCCTCGATGGTGTTGGTGAGACCCTGGTTTACATCCTGTTGGGCCAGGTCTTGGGCAGGCGTAGCCCGAGGCATTGCCTAAGGATCCGGATTTGGCTGGAACCAAGGGTGCATATTCCGTTCGGGGCACCCTCAGAGGGTTCAGGCGTACTTTCTCTGGTTTCCTTCTAAGTGGATGGAAATCTTGGTATTCATCATCCACATTTAGGTAATTGGACGGGTCGGGAACCTCATTGCACGGGGGCCCTAATAGTGCTTCATTTTCCTGGGAAAGCATTAGTCTTTGAGGTGCACTTGTTGGGAGTGGATGATGTCGCTCCTCCTGGGACGCACTTTCAATAAGGCAATTAATCTGGGGAAGCTATGTGTTAAGACACCTCAATTCTATCATCTCCTCTTCTTGTCGAGCGAATATCTATTCGAGCGTGATTGGCTCATTTTTGTCGAGAGAAGGAGGCGGGTTAAGGGTAACCAGTCCTTTATTCTTATCCTAATTGGATTCTCACTGGGTAAGAGGAGGAGGGTTGGCTAGAAGGACAACCATATTTAGGACGGCCCTCTGATTCAGGGTGTGCACACCTCATGGTTCGTTGTGAGTTACAGCCTGACTGAAACCGTCATCTCCCGATCCATACGGATTTGCGTTTTCCCTGTTGTCACCTGTGGGGTTAGCCTCTATGGTGTTGATGAATGCATATCGTGGGGTGGAGGGGACGTCATCTTCTAAATAGCAGGAGGATCTCCCACCTCTTCTGCTAGCATTCCCTTTCGTGACCTGGGATTTCCATCAGACTTCTTGACGAAGGGTGACGCAGAGAGTTCTTTGATGTGACTTTATGGTGTGCCTTCCTCTTGGAGGGGATGATGATTCAAATGACAGGATAGGATGAGAACCTCCTCTTATAACTGTCCTCCCTAGATGATAGAAAACTGATTCTCATGGGGGGAAGTTGTTGTTGAGGGGGTAATAATGCCCCCAGTCCTGAGGGTTGTGGTTGGCACTATTCCTTGGATGTTAGGTCTCCTCCCATTTCTATTAGTCTTACGGGGGAATTTGTTGTTAAAAATTCCCCCTGTCCTGCAGGCTAGGGTTGACCCTGGATTGCTGCAGTGGCTTCTGCTATCGCGACCATCCTAATCTTACATGCCCCCATTCGGGGGTGAACCGGATCTGCTGCTGAATTCACCTGTGGATCAATCTCTTCTGGGGAGGCAGGAAAAGATCGTTGTTTGGCCTCTCTTAGGTGATATTAATATTTTATGCTCTCGGTGTCCTAATTCAATATTTATTGAATGGCTTGTTCCCACCGGGCCTAACGCTTCTGGGACTTACCCAAGGCCTGACTCTGTTGGGTGTGTTTCCTTTCCTGAACAGGGGGACCACTCGATTGTCGTCATGACATGATGACGTTGCATGATACCATACCAAACGAGTTCTTCTAGGCGTGGAGTGGAGTAAAATGCAGAGATTCGTGTTCCCCCCATCCCCTTATATGGACTCACATTGAAGTGTCACTGATGAGGTGGCACAGTTGGTGCAGTGCACGGAGGCAGACTATCTCCATGTTTCCTTTACACCTCTCGGGGCGCTGTTGTCGCGCCGAAGGAAGGGCCTCCAGGTCGATGTGACGCAGGAGGTCTCCAATCGTCTTGACATGGTATACATACCCTTCATAGGGAAGGAAGATGGATCTCAACCGGTGGAGGTTCGTCCATATATTACGGCGGATGCCGTGAATGCATTCTTCTGAGAACTCTCTGGGTATGTCGAACTGAGAGGTGGCAGTGGGCCAAAACATAACTGGTATATCATACCTGGCCAATTGTTTCCTCAGGTACAGCATCTCAGCATACTCCTCCTCTAGTGATTCCTCTACCTAGTCAGCCCAATTGGGACACTCACTGTCATTGTAGTCAGAGGCCATGGGACTGGTTGGTGTTTAATTATCATATGGGAAATTTCGAGGTGGTTCAGAAGATGAACGTGGCCCCGGAACATTTCCAGATTGACGAAGGATCTCGTTAGCAACTAGCTGGGAATCTGACATACTCTATCTCATACTTGTGAGTGCCTCAGCATACGAGGGATTTTCTATGCATGATTCGGCAGGGGGAGGACCTTCCTATCGATATGATATGTCATCGTGGGGAGGACCTCTGCAATGGCGGCCGTAATGGCAAGGACTACCATTACTTCTCGATGCTTCGCTGCATAGTGGTATTTTGTAGTGCACACCCTGGGGAGGACCTTCATGGTGTGTCACAGCAAGGGGAGGACCTACTAGCTGTATAGAGTTGTTATGGGGAGGGCCTTCTCAACAACTACCATCATGGTGAGGATAACCATCATGGCCTGACGTTCGACGTGCATCCTGGGGAGGACCTAGACACACTGCGATAAGGGGAGGACATTCTTGGTGCATGGGGCCAATGTGGGGAGGACCTTCACAATGGTGGATGTGGTGACGAGGACTACCATCATAGCTGCGGAAATGGAAAGGACTACCATAACCGCTGCCACAGGGAGAATATCTATGGGATACATCCAGGGGAGGGCCTCCAGAATGTACCGCAATGAGGGGAGGGTCTTCATGTTTCTTGACGTCTCTATGGGAGGGACCTCCTTTTTCAGGGTGGAGAGGACTACCACCATGATCTGATGCCTGACTACACGTAGTGTCATTGCATCATAACCCCAGGGGAGGACCATCAGGGAAGGCCAGGAAAAGGGGAGGACCTTCTTGTCATGATGAGACGTCACTACGGGGAGGGCCTCCGTAGTTGCGACTATGATAGTGAGGACTAGTATCGTAATCTGTGGTCCCACTACATAGAGAGTGTTTGCAGCGGATACCCTAGGGAGGACCTTAAGAGTGGACCGCAACAAGTGGAGGACCTTTTGCTGGTCGATCATCTGGTCACGTGGAGGTTTTCCATGACTCGCATCAAAAGATATCTCGTGATCGATTGTTATCTATCCATGGGGGAAGCCCCCACAGGAGCTCTGGGGAGGACCATCAGAGCTGCTGGTAGCAACATTGCGGGGAGGACCTTAACAACTACTACTACCACTCCCATAATATGCTAATGGGCAGGTAGGGTTTCGAGACTTTGTCATGTATTTATCAATATTAGGAACCCCAGCTTCCTGCATAGTAGAGTCATGAACCCACCCTTTACTTTCCGACTACCTTCGGCGCATTCGGGGAGCTTTCTTGTGGGTAGTCGGGACCTTCTGCTGTTGATAATGACCTTCACCTTTGGGTCCCTGTCTAATTGGGTCCCGTGATGTTGTTAGGATACGCCAGCGAACATATTTACTTTTAACAGGGATATATGCCTGGTCCAGAGAATCCACGGTGATGGACGGGTGTCCCCCAGTTGGAACGAGTGAATCTTCTCAATCTGGTTGCCCTTACATCGCAGAATATGGCCGGCGACCCTCCTGGGAAGAATTAGGGATGTAGATCTACTTCGAGGCGGCTATCTCATCTCATAGATGAGTCACCTCAATTTGGGAGACGAGGTCACGAGACCGAGTCCTTACTGTTTCCGCAGATGCAATTACATTTTGGCAAGTCTGAAAGATATGATCTGAGATTGATACCTACTCCTCTATCATTTCCAGGATATGTATAGAAACGTATTTGGCTGGAATGGGTATGAAGGCCCATTCTGGTATTGGAGTAGGAATATCCTGCCCCGGTCCTCCGGTGGTCAGTGGGTACTGACAATTCTCCTGTGTCGGCGAAGGTGAAGGAATCTGCCCCTATACCGGGATATTCCGGTTTATCTCTTTGTTTGCCACCACATCAGGGTGGCAGGCTTTACCTGCATCCTCAAGGAGCTGGCCCTGCATATAATGGTTTCCCACTGTATCGAGTCAGTGGCCTTTGTTGGCGGGAGACAACCCTGTCTATGAGTTGCCGCCACATCTGGATGGCGCACATTGCTGATCGCCACCATATCAGGATGGCGGGAGTCAGAAGAAACTGCTAGGAGCTAGTCCTGCAGGCCCTGGGTCGCCACCACGTTAGGTTGGAGGGCCTCACGACCCTGGGTAGGGAGAGGTGTCTGCCTGGTGAGTGTCTTCCTATGTGAGCGACGGGCTTGATGGATCTTGGCGGGGATGCGCTTCATCTTGTATGATGTCGCCATGTCTAGATGGCGGGCTCGGGAGGAGCAAATAGGTGTAGGTGCCCGTTCGTGGTATGTCTCTGTGGCTGGGCAGCGGAGCTCTTCCTCAGAGACCAGGGTGATGACCGGTCCCTAATTGTACGTCTGCCGCCCTCGTCGGCTGGTCTGAGGGGCCGGAGCTTGGGGAGTGTGGGCTTGAATCCTTGGGGAGACATCCTCCTCAGCACGAGGATATTGGGTCGCGGCGTGACTGTGATGAGGCCTTCCGGCAGGGGCCTTGGAGCAGAACACCCGTTCAGTGGGGATGAAGTCCTCAACGTCAACCTCGTCCGCCTCCCTAATATAAGGGAGGTACGCATTTTCCCGTTCCAGGGATAGACTCTCGAAATGATTGGAGACAGCAACAGGGGATGTCTGGACATGCCTTTGCGGTCACTGCTGGGCAGGGGACCGGTGAATCTTGATGGATTGGAGGGCGTGCATGGCCTCCTCCACCATTGGGATAGTACCATTCATGTGGTACTCTCGGATCAACACGTCTGAAACCCAGCATTGAAGACACTGGGTGGGTGATGGGGTCCTCCATGGGTGAGTACGTCCGGTCATTGTGTTGCCTGAAGTGCCCACTTGCGATTTCCTTTGCGATGCCATTGGATCAAAGGGAGTTCTGTGTAGTACCTATAAAAACTTTTAACAAATACAAACAGAAAACCCATCAAAGCAGTATCTCACAATCCCATGAATAACTAATGACCTTGCATGGCCCTCCTTGGGAGTATAAGGGGGAACATGGTGAGATTAGGTTAAATATTTCATGTCTGGTTGAAGATTCACAACGGGTTCACCATTTGTTTTCGGTTCGGTCTCAAAACGCCCAACGGTTCTATATCCGATGAAGTGCATACATGCTTTCCAAAGGCAGGAATTCGATGGATTGTCTATCCAGGGATGCTTAAGAACTCACATTGGTCGAGAGGATGGGAAGTCAGGCTCATCGCACCCTTTTGGAGGGAATTATTTCCTGTTCCGGGACTCTCTTATTGATTTAAGATGTATTCATATGTTCTCGAATATTTGGTTTATACCCAAGAATAATATCCATGGATTTCTCTTGGTTGGAAATGGTCAGCTGAACGTAGGGGTTTGGAATAATTTATGACCGAGGTTTACCATCTCTCATTGGATTAATGACCCCTAGGAGTTGGAACTCATTGAGGCGACACTAGGAGTGGTGCAGTGAACCATTGTAAAGATAGTCAGATCGACCAGTTTTTGGGATTGAACCTCATAGAGGCTTCTTACGTACCCTTCCTAGGGGACATGGATAATAGTCCAAGTAGTTCGAATGGGAGCATCGGAGAACCGACATGAAGGTGGACCCAGGGGGTCGGCTGGTGATCGGGCTTGAACCTCATGGTGGCTACCTATGTATCCATGTGTTAGTGAATCAAAGTCCCCATAGTTCGCATTGGCTTGGGACTTACGCTCTGAGGTAGCCCAGAGTGATCGATTGGGGAATACATTCTGAGGAGGCCTAGGGCGATGAACTTGGGCTTACACTCTGGGGAGTCCCATAAGAGGATTTCATGGTAGATTCTTACTCTAAGCCCATGTGAGTCATGCTCGGTGTGAGAAACAAGAGGCATAATAGTCTAGATGATCACGTCGCGAAAGGTGCGTCCGTGAGAAGTGGAGTTGGGGTTATGCATGAGGGTGGCCCATAAAGTCGGGGCTTACTCTGAGACGGATTCCCATTGTGACAAAGCGCAGTGGGAGAGGGAAATGGGTGCTCCTGTGCCCGTCACCTCTCTTGTTCCCCGGGGATGTACCGAGGCGCATAAAGACGGCTGCCTTCAGATGGGTATGCCGCCCCCTCTCTGGGGATGGGAGAAGTGCCCGACCGCTGAAGCCTGCAGTCCCCCATCCTAGTTAGTAGAGGCCAAAAGGGGGCTCTCGGGCTTAGAACCCACATTACCATGGAAATTTGAACCCAGACATGCTTCGGGAATCCGTCCAAGGGTCGGGGAAACCCCTTTTACCCTATTTAAAATGGGTATGTGAACTCAAAATGGCGTGATGATGCACCCGAGGGTTACACAACACGAATCTGGTGGCTCTATTGGACGCCTCGACTCAGGGCCGATGAGTAGGGCAATGAGGAGGTTGCGGAGGATTATTCCGAATTGGAAGGATTTTAACTGGCTCAGTGAATGGCAACTACGAAGGTTTTGGAAGACCACACAGGAGAATGGGCGGTGGCTCCCTTCAGTTAGGGAAGTGCTACCCGGTTGGAGATGCCATCCACGAACCAGGGTGGTCCACGGACTGAGAGGCCATCCGTGAACTAGGAGGGTCCGCGGGCTGGTTGGCATCCTGCAAACCAGGAGGGTTTGCAGCTTCGGGTTCGGCTCGCGTACAAGGTTGGTACGTGGATGGTTCCATGCTAGCAGTGGCGGAAAATGATGGTGTCGGTCGGGGGTTCTTCGGTCGAGGCTTCGCCCACGTAGGAGGGTGCTACGCGGTGCAGCGGATCAGAAAAGAGGCATAAACACCCTGGTCTGCGGGGAGTGCATCCGCGGAGGGGCTAGGGTTCGCGGTCTTATCTTATTATGTAATTTTATGTTCTAAGTTCACAAAATTATTATACATTTTTGGTTCCATATTTGTTCATTCCCGGGTTTATACCTGCTCTGGTTCGCGAACTGGAACTTCACTGTTGGCGAAATCCTACGCCTTCCTTCGAAATCCTTCCACCCGAATCTAATCGATCTCCTCGGAATCCTTTTCCACCTCCTCCATTCCTTTCCCCCTAGGTCTCCTTTTATAGAGTGGGTAAAGAGATGTATCTGTGGTCACGTGGCACCTTTTTTGTGGGCCCATGACCGAAAACCCGGTTTATGGCTGACTTGGTCAATCCGCAACTCGCGGTGTGCATTGAGCGCTTCTCCCCCCCCCCCAAGAACCGAACTAGGGGAGTGCTTCGCGGCCGGAGAAGGTTCGGCCTCCATTCCGTGAATGAAATCGGAGGTGGTTCGGGCTGTTTGACACGGCTCGCAGCTGGGGCGGTTCATGACAGTGAACCGGATTGGCGCCCACCCTGCTTCACGCCCGCGGAGGGTCTTTGACTCCATTCTGCGAATAAAAACGGTCCGTGGAGGGGGGATGCTTCGTGGAACCGATCGTGCGTCGTTAACATTAGACCAGTCCACGGACCGGTTCCTCCTTCGCCATCCTTGACTATTGTCCACATTTGCCCATCCCTTTGAGGGGAAATTGGGTAGAATCTACCTTGATTTAAAGGGGATCATCGTTCTCCTTTGAGGATTTTTCAGGACCCTACAGCCAATCATTTCTAAAAAAATTACTACTTATTTTGACCACGATGGTTGTTTGAAATCATGTTTATGATAAAAAAATATAAATAAAAAAATGATTAATAATTATTTTTAATGAAATTTGAATTATCTTTGAAACATTCCTCTCTAAGGATGCTTTTCTATAGATGGTTTTTGTTCTCTTTAATTAATATTCCATTATAATATCAAATATTTTTTCCATTATCATTCTTCAGAAACTATATAAACATTGATGAAAAGATGTAAATTATTATTTTATATGGTTTTATAGTTAAACATTTATATATAAACCATATTATTTTTACATTAGAAGTAATACAATGGTTGTTTAGTTCCATTCAGTGACATCCTGACAAGATTTGTCGTATATCTATCGACTGCCCCATCAAAACAAAATTCTTGTTAAAACATAGAATAAAACATATAATTATAGGTTTATCAATATAACATTGAATTCAGTTTATTAAAAGATAAAATTACACATAATGTTTGGCCATATTGTTTGATATATATGGATTGGATCAAAAAATAAATATTTGTGGTAGCTAGATTTATAGTTTTAATATCCAGTGCTACCAAAAAAAATTGTTATAAAAAAATTAAAATGGATTTTTTATGATTATATTAGAGATTTTGACCTCTATAGTATATGAATCAAAATGATTCTGTCACCTATTATTTTTTCTCAAAATCATTTCAGTACTCTTCTTTCTTCATATCAATATATTCTTTTTACAAAGTATCATCCTACGAAGAAATGATATAGTGATTAATAAATCCAAATAATTTTTCATAAAATTTTCCATTTATATAGTACTTATCTAAACATACACATAAAATATGGATAGTAATTAACATTATGAAAAATATTATCTCACTATTTAGAAGTATTTATTATGAAAATGTACATTATGTACGTGTTCACAGTTGAGGCTTCCATCCATTCATGTTTGAAAATCACATTTATACTCTCAACACATTCTACAGTTATCATGAAAGTTCTGTATGTTTTATATTATAATGGACGGTATGATAAAATTTCATCTTTTAATGTGATCTATAAATGATTTTTCAATGATATGGAATGTTTCTATTGAACATACATGGTGAATGTACTCTTAAAAGGCCATTTTGATTTCATATATGATTCACTAGATTGTATTGATCTAACCTTATATCTCCTCGTCACTTTATCCATATGTAATATCATATCTCACTTATGAAAATTTATTATCAATTGTTACATAGTTTTACAATGAATTAATTTTTAAAGACATACCTCAATTATCATTGCAATATTATATGTCCAAGATATGAATGTTCCGACAGTATCATTAACCATTCTAATATCTGGATCATCATGTGTTACATGAAACCCAATAGTCATCTCCTGAGCTACCTCAATCCACACTCTCAAGAGTTATTTTTGGAGTTTTTTATGGTGTATATTTTCTAATAAGATATTATAAACTATTCCACTCACAACAAGGTAGAGCCTGTGTATTGATAGATAGAAATAAAAAATAATTATAACATGTAGAATTTTAGTAATATAGAGTTATGTAAAAAAATTTTGATTCAAATCTATGAGAATGTTTAATCAAATTTTTTTACCCTGGGTGAATTATGTGGTTGTGGGAATGACAAGTCTCAAATATTGTGAGGTCATTTGGTTATTCATGTGTGTATATTTTTTCCATTTCTATTTCTCCTTGGTCCTTTATCATAAAACACTCTTCCAAACCATACTGGATAATAATATATTGCCACAAATCTATTTTTTCCTTCAATCCTTTCGTTATATCATATGTATCTTCATGTGATTTTCTCTTCTCGAAATTTTTTAAGGAGACAATAGAAGATGTACTCCTATTACATGACCATATTGTTCTATCCACTTCTAAGCTAATGAAAGTAGTTTTTCTTCTATTTTGATCATCGCAGATTCTTATTTCTTAACCATATATGAAATATGAACATAAAATCATATTTTTTTGTAACAAAATTATAAATCATAAATAATTAGCATTGTTTCTTATATACACATCTTTCCCATAATTATTTTCTGATTTCATCAAATATTTTTTCCTCTTTATTTATACGAGACTCCATCCATGACATATGATATGTGATGGATGTGGCTTTAGATATTGATTCATCAATTTTCATATAAAAAAAGAACATATGTTTTTTCTTATATCAGTAAACATTTAATATTGATTTGAAATACATACTAATTTATTCTCTAGTGAACTATACTCCATTCATTCAATGATACAGGGGTATATTGGTTTTGATACACGTTCATTATTTTCATAACACTTTTTTCCAAAAAACTAACAATTTTGAATAAAATTGGATAAAATAATTATTTTCAAATAATATATTAAGAATTATAATGAACTAGAAATGATTTCTCATCATGATGATTGATGAAATAATTGCATGTTTCATACTTTATAATCTATCCATAACTATCTATTGGTGGGGTATTTTTCCCCTTAGCATCTCTAAGATGGAACATTGTACTAAGAGTCTAGAATACATTATGAAATTTTACAATGACCATTAATAAACATTTCTTACTTAAATATTAGAATGTAAATAAACATTTCATGTAATAATAAAAATTAAATCAGTGTTTCATTATATATTTTTTTTGTGGAAATAGTGAAAGTGTATCATTACATTACCATTGCATATTCCCAAATGGTTTTCCTTATTATATGTTGTATGTGGTACCATGAATCGATATCAATTAGAACATCATTATTCATTGTGATTGTAATATAACTAAGGAACATTGACGTATGGGGGATCAGTAAGTAGGCCACGTTGATTATAAAGAGCTTCAAATGTTACACCCTTGTTTATTATGATGATAATTTTATTCAACACTTTGATGTGGTGTTGTTCTTTTTTTCTCATCAACATGATATTCATCCCCAAATAATACTTCATATTCAGATTCAATAATTTATTCATCCTTGGGATAAGTAACATCATCATCTATAGAAGTTGTTGTCTACATGAGTGGTCAAACATCAAATTTATATTATGTTAATGCAATAGTTAAAAGGTAATATTATGAGGAAAAACATACTATAATTAAAAAATAAAATTTTCAGTGAACTATCTATTGTTTTAAAGTGGTTTAGGGATCCATATCCTTTATCAAGAATCTAATCCCCCACTTTATGGTCCCCTATAAGGTAGAAGATGTTTTCTAAATTGGTACCAACATGAACAAATTATGATCTCCCTATAAAAGTGTTCTCACGAATTGATTTTTCTTCTTACACGTTACTTTTTTTAGTTGATAGTATGACAATCAACCAATTCTTGTTTTCTCAATCTATGACACGAAAAACAATAAATTTCTATGATTCTATTATGGAAAACTCATATTTTTCTCATTACATATGAAAAATTTACATTCCCGAAGCCCACTTCTTCAAATTTCATTGGAATCAAATTATCAACATCTATGGAGTGGAAAATTTCCACTTTTTATGTTGTATAATCCAAATCGTATATGTATTACATATTTCCAAAATGTGTCATATTTTAATAAGTTTGATTTCAATTTTTGGAAGAAGATATATGCATCACTTACTACAAAAGAATAAATCCAATGTTTTTTTGTCACACTAAATTCACTGTGTAATTTTTTATAGAATGAATAACCATTGAATAATAAATATGTGTATGATATAAATATTTCATTTGGTATGTTGGATTTCCATTAATGATGTTATACAATTATATTTATATTTTCATATAACTCATTATTAAATTTATCTTGAAACCATCTTATAAACTATTGATTGTGTGTATTCGATATCTATACATTATCCATTGACCAATTTAAACCTCAAGGAATTTCATTGTGGGCCTCAATGTATTGATCTACATTTTCACTAATATGTAAAATGTAATGTTGTTATTTCTCTTTCACTATGATTTTAATTATAACAACAACTATTATGGATATACGATTTCCCATAATGCGTATACTATGACAAGACTTTGGCCATCCAATGTTGTCAACATCTAAGAGGTAATCAGTACAAAATTCAATACATTCTTGAATAGTATACAATTTTTCATTACATCATTGTTTTAAAATTAGATTCATGAATAGTATATTATTTTTCAATAGCTTATTGACATCGATATATCTATAAAATATTTGAATATGGATTTCAAAATGATACAATGTCTGGTAAATGTATGTCATAAATTTTTTGGAAAAATACAACAAAAATTAATGGGATGCAAATATTGAAAAAAATAAGACAGTCTAGTGATTTTTTGACCTTGTGACCTCAAATTAGTTATTTAAATAAAAATATTGATATTTTTTTAATACCCATCGGTATACTTTAAACAATTAATGATATGTTTAAATTTATATTTTTTCTATCTGGATAGAGTGTAAGCAACTCTAGAAAAAAAATTCAACCATTTAACATTCACTAGTGCCAACTCTTCCTTTATCCCCATTTCAATCATGTATATCATATCCAATATTTAATCATTCATTTTGCTAAGAGAATTTATTAATATTCCAATACAACAATCAAATGACTTTTTTTTTCTACACGAATGCCATCTAGAAAATGTATGACATATATAAAATTCCAATATGATAACTAAATTAAAAATAAACTCTTCTCCCAACCTAATTTGATAAGGTTTTTAAAAAAAGGTTTACCAAAAATAGTATAAATATATTTTACTCTATAGATATTTTGATCACCCATTATGGGAGATGGTGTTTTAACTAGTTTGGTATTCCCATTAAATGTTCTCATCCATGATCAATATTTATATCAGCAAGGTTAAAACATATAATGTCCCAAAAAGTAGTATTTGAGGACTGTTTTGGCATAATTGAGTTTGTGAATTCATCACAAATGAGACACACCTAATCTCCTTAAATCATATAGCCTTAAAAATTTCCATAATAAGAAACTCCATTTATCATCCCATACAACATGACCTTCAATGTTAATTGTTTAATTCTTTGAGCTTCATAGATTGTAGCACATATGACCGATATCAATTCTAGATCATTGATAAATGTAGCCAAATATACATCAATATCATTACCAAATTTCCCTTTTCCATATATAAAAATATAAAACATAATGTATTTTCCCTTCCGGAATAATCATTAAGGAAAGATATAATTTACCAAAATGATGGGCCATGTACTATGAGTACTAATATTTACAAAAAAAATATTTCATTTGTAGATGACATAAGATAATTGTTTCTCATTTCATTTCAAAATTTACCATAATCATACTCAATTTTATTTTGATGTGGACAATCTGTTGGATGACATAGGTTCCAGTCTATAATTAATGAATATGCATTCCATATCAATTTTCATAGGGTTTCTTTACATCTATATTGCCTTCTAAAGCATGGAATGATTTAAAAGTACCATAAAACATTTGAAGGACGTGATTCATATTTCTTTTTTCGATTCATACCAGACATATATTATTTTATTAGTGATTCAAGGTTCTTGAGAAATAGTATCAAATAATTTGGAATGTTTTTTATAGATCATTCACACTTAACATGGAATTCATTTACAATCATATATTTGTCATTCATGTCCATTAATTAATAGTATCATATCATTCAGGGGAATAAGTATTTTTTTTAATTCTGGTATATATCCATGAACATCTATCTTTAACATTATATTATAAAGACCCCAAACTCAGCAGCTCATATCCCATGAATTTCTTCAATTCATTTAAATGATTATAATGAATAACATCTTTATGTACCAAATATTTTTATATTCTTGGAATACAAATTGATATTTGAAATTCAAAATAATGTTTTGACATAAAATATAAAAAGTATTTTCTTTGTAAACACCATTATTCCCTTTATCATAACCCTTCATGTCAATCATAATATAAATCATGCAATCCTAATAAAATAAAACATATGATAGTGGTGATCTCTGATGCGTAGTAATGGTAAGTATATATTGAATGAAAATTTAACTGAACATGAACTATAAGAAAAGGTGATTAACATAAAAACCATGCCATTATAGAATAATTTGGAACATAATATGCCATGATTAAAATGAGATAAAATAATTCCATATAAATAGTCATATTAAAATTAAACATAACCATGTATATTCTAATATTTTAATAAACACATGGATTATATAAGTATTTTCTCATAAAGAGGGAATTATTAATGGAGAATGTCTAAAACATACCCCCATGGACTCTTCCAATAACAATACATAAAAGAGTAAGGCCTCATCAAAAACCCAATTGAGTATGTATTATTAGATATACTGATGCATCAATTCACTATAGTGGGCCCAACCTAAAACATACTAACTATAATGAATTCTTCTTGTGAAATTTTTGAATAATATTATAAATATAAATTAACATTGAAACAAGAATAAGAAAAATCATTCCACAAATAATAATCATAACCATCCAATGTAATATGATCAATGGTATCAAAATAGTACATCTTCAACCAAACTGGTCAAAACTACATTAATAAAATATTGTATATGATAGCATTTATGATCATTCTAAATTAATGATAATACCCAATAATGGGATATTATATATATGAAAATACTCAAGTAAAATCATTGAGAAACTCATGAGAGAAATACTACTTTTACTTTGAAATCATTAATTTAAAAGTACTCCAAATTATAAAAGAAATCATTTTATTTGAAGATAAAAATTTAAACATATTAAGTATCCCCCAAGGGATTATGTAATATGGAAATAAATAAAATAATCTAATTCCTCATATGTTTTAAATAAAATTCATTTAAAATTTTGATGATAGAAACATTTGAAAGAATATTTTCAAAAGAGAGGATCAACATTAACCAAACTAATAGATAATGTGAATCAACATTAAATATGAAAAAAAAAATTCCAATTAAATCATAATATAATAAAATATTGATTTAATATATAATAATATCATGAAATAATAATTGGAGTACAATTTTAACCCAAATAATTTACGTTTGTTTATGAATTCCCAAACCAGATTGTAAACTGTCGAACCATATACCACATAAAATTAATGTTCATAAAATTAAAAAAATAATACCTTGATGATATAGAGATTTATGATATGATATATCAAATATAAATATACATAAAAAACATACATGTAATATGTGGTGAATTAGGAAGATCTCACATAAATAAATGTGAGATTAGAAAAACATTACATTATGTCTGAGAGAATTATACACTTCTAATTAATGTTTTGGATAATTAAAATCTAATAATTAATTAATTAATTAGTATCCTATTCAATATATATTTTATTTATTATGATTTTTTTAGTTCCTTTATGGACATTTTGATGAGTAATAATGATTAATTTGGTTATTCTAGATGCATTTTTTCGTGGTTTTATGGTCAGTTACCTATAATATAAATATTATAGTCATTTTAATAATGGAATAAATTATCCAAAAGAAAAATTAAATTGTTTTAATAAATCTAAAAATTTTATATGATTTAATATATCATTTGGGTATATTTTATGGATATGATTCATTAAATATAACATTAATGAAAATAATTAGTTTATTTTTTTGGGTTTTACGGCCATCTTGAACTCGTATTGTTTAATTTAGTGTTACATTTATATACTAATTAAAAATAAATAAATAAGATTGAATGAAAATATTATAATATGATTTAACCATTATAAAGGACATATCACCAACCTTGAAGGTGGAAATCAAAAACAGAATCTCGTTGTCGATGAAGGTGGTGAATCGACATCGCACAGATGAGGATTTCAATTTTAGAATAAATGGAGAAGGTATGATATTCAATTATGGATATTAAATTAACATAATAAAAATATAATATATATATCATACTATAGATTACACAAAACATTGTATAGTGTTGGTGAGGAGATGATAAGAAATTAAAATAAATTAAAATAGTAATACCAATAATTTTACCTCTCCAATATCTTCTCCTTCGGGACCTTCTATGGATACGTGGATTTGGTGTTTTGGTAAGAATAGACTATCATGAAATTATGCAAGATGAATGCGAAGGAAACTGGGAAGTATTTAGACATTATAAAAGGATTGGACATCTATAGAGATGGTTTGGTGAGGGGGTATTTATAGGGATAAGAGAGGGATGTGTTGATTATTTTATTCTTTAGTTTACTATTTTTGATCAAGACTATCGATAGTGAAGATTAATGCTACTAAGTACAATTAAAAGTGAATTTGGGTTTAATATAGTAAATAATACATCATCCATACACCTTAAATGACCCAAAAAAATCAAGTATTTATCTTATAATGATAAATATTGTATATTATCATATTTTTCTATTCACAAAAATGTCAACTGTTTTAGAAAAATCCCAAAAATTTACTATGACCATTTTTTGATGTTTAGATTTCTGAAATATAATTTAATATATGAAAATATTTTTTAAATATGATATATAAAAAATTTATTTAAAATCATCATTTATTTGATTGTTTCCTTAATCAAATAATTATTACATCATAGTTGTGTAATTATTTATAGTAATTATGTCTTCATTAAAATTAAAAATGAAATACCATGTTGTATATAAATCATTTTTATGTAAAAAATATTGATAGTTAATATTATATTATGAAATAAACTATATTAAAAATAATATTGTTATTAAAAATAGGAATGTGTCTTTCTATGTTATTTTTAATATAAATAATATCAAAGTCATTTTCATGCACACATGTCAATGAAATAACTAAAATTATGAATTTTTTTAAGGGTATAATTGAAAGCACACAATAATATTTTGAATTGTTTTAGGGTAACTATATAGTTCATATCAATTTATTGTTAACATTAATTACAAAATTTACACTTTATCGCGATAATAAAAATTATTAGGGTTATTATTCATATTTAAAAAATAATGGATATATGTTTAATAAATTTTGATCTTTTAAAAATACATATGGCCTAAATTTCACCATATTTAAAACACATAAGTATCCAAATTTAATTTTAAATTAATCCCCCAAAATGGAATGAATTTTTTTTTTTTGAAAAAAGTATTTTAAGCAAAAAAATGTACTTGTAAAAAATAAGATATAATGGTGATTAAAAATAAATGTATTATATTATTTATATATATTTTATTCTTAATGAAGACTTATATAAAATAAAAATCATAAATAATATTTAATATAATGAAATTCGTTCTTTTATAAAAGTCAATATTTTTCACTATTGTGTATAATATAAATATTTTATGAAAAATAACTAAAAATTACCCTACACTAATTTTAACATTAGATGTTAGAAAAATATGTTTAGTTTTTCAAATATAATTTACCAGAGTGTAAAAATATATAATAAAAACAATTGTTCCATTAAAAATAGGTGAAATTTATTTTTAGAAAATGTATTTATTTTTCTTAAATATTATATTAATTATTATCGAAAGCATTCTAAAATTGTAGGTTGTAATTAAAACCATTTAATTTAATATATAAAAAATAAATTTAATTAATATATTTCATTAATAGTGATTAATTTTATTTATTACGATAAAATTTCATTGTGGTTATAAAATTCGTTTTAAAAAACACATCATTTATGTTCAATTGGTTTTTATTTTCGTTTCTAATAATTTGTTATCCAATGAATTAATTTTATAAACATTTTTACTGTAATTTCTTATTTTACACAATCTCACTCATTCCTTACATTATATCAGTTATATGATAACTATCAAAATTGGATAATAATAATTAATCATTTGACTAAGCTTGGTGTTGTGTGTAACGTAATCTATCAAAAAAGTTAAATTAAAAAAATCATACCATAAAGTATTAAGGTGTTACATTCTTTCCCCCATATATAAGTGGAATCATTGTAATCTAAATGTGAGATAGGTAATCATGGAGTTTTTTTATTAAAATAACCTATTTTAAATCCCACATTGTAAATGGGGTTTAAAAAATCATGTTAAATTTAGGTAATGTACAATGTGATGGTAAACACTAAATTAGGATTCTATATTGAAGAACATTTGTGGGAAGTATAAAAATGGGCATGGAAACGAAATATAACTATCATGTTTTTATGAACTGTAATAGATAACATGGTCATTCAAAAAATTTCCATAAGGTAACTATAAATTTTTTTATTGGTGAAAATAACATTGTTCTGTTAATAATAAAAGAAATCGTATATCAATTTTGTTTCAAAAATCCTTTTACTATTGTGGAGATATGGGTTTTCAATAAAAATATAGGAACATTATAAAATAATATTACTTGATTTATTTCCATTTAATAAGAAGAATTTCATATTCTCATTGTTCCTTGATCCATTTTAAGTTTATTTATTAAAACAGAAGTTGTATATTCAAGATAAATCTGTATTTGTGAAGAACATTTATGAAATGATCCCTAAGTCATTCCTTCATCATTTAAATATTTAACTAATGAAATCAGGTTAGCTAATGTTATTTACTATGATAAATAATAATTTATCCTCAACGATTAATATCCCAAGATCATCTTAATATATTCCACATGTAGTTTCATGTAGTCTCAATAAAAAGAAATTTCTATAATTTGATTATCCAAAAATTTATAGCTAAGGTCATTATATTTTCAAAATCAACATAACATAATATTCCAAAAATATTGTATCAATTAATTTCACTATTTATATATATGTGAATACCTAAATATCCTTTAATAAATTATGAAACATTCATGATTACAAGAGTAAAATATCAGGTTGTTGAATTTGTTACTTAAATAAAAAAACCTACTTATTAGAGGATAAAATTATCCACAATATCACAAACCACCTTCAGGGAGGATAATTATCCCAAAACATATATTTATCATTATCATGTCATCATGATCATTTTTATAGATATATTTCAGGATTCATGTGTTTTCAATATGATAAACATAAAACAAAATCACTTATCTTGATCACTGGTGTTTTTAATCACATGCCTCATATTCCTTAAAGAAGAAGTAGCATAGTGAAATCATTATAAAACTTACGATTCATATAACCAAAGTAATATTTATAATATTTTCAAATATTTTAACACTTGAATATATAAATACTTTTATTATTTATTCATCATTATTTTTGGTAGTAGCATAAGATTGGCCATGATCTATTATACTCTTTTAGGGTAGATTGACCATGATCTACATTGTAGGTTTCATGTCTAAGGACTTACTAAATCCAAATCATTCCTATTATGAAATGGGTACAATATATTAAACAAATATATTAATTTGTATTTTATCTATTTAAATTACATTCCACAAACAATAATCATAAACCATCTAATGTAATATTATGAATTTATCAAAATGGCACATCCACTGTCAAACTGATGATAAAAATAAATATATTATGGTAGATAGCATCATAAGAGATCAACAACAATTATATGTAAGATCCAATAATTGTTGATAACATGTATGAAGAGACCCGAATCAAAATATTTAAAACTTCTAATGATAAATACCACATTTACATTTAAGACATTTATTTACATACCTGCATAATTATGAAATAAAAAATTTTCATTAAAAATGATATATAAAACTTTTAAATGATTCCTCAATGCATTATGTTTTTATGAAATAATTAAAATCCTCTAATTTGGTATAATTTAAAATAAATATTTTTAATTTTTTAAAAAAACATTTAAAAGAGTAATATTAAAAGATAGCATGAGCGCTAACTAAATGAATCGATAATTTGTATAAAAATAAAATCAATATAAAACATGTGGAAATATAACATAATAAAATGTAATTTTTTTTAAAACATAATCATTGAATGAAATAATCAATGGAGTATAATTCTAACCTAATGAATTGAAATTGGGTTATGAATTCCATTACCACTTTTTAATAATTCTAATTGTATGCCCCTTAATATTAATTATTACCAAATTTAAAATTTAATACCTTGAATATTAATAGATTCATGATATGATAAATAAAATTTAAATATATATTTATGAAAACAAAGAATATTTTCTAAATATGTCAGATCTCATAGAAATTAAAAACGAGATGAGAAAACTCCTTCATTATATATTAATTCATTTTACACATTCACATAATGACTTGATGAATTAAACTCAATTCATTAATTTCTTAATTAAGAACCAATAATAAATATATTTAATTTACTATATTCTTATTTATTTTATTTATGTCCATTTATATGATTTATATTGTTTAATTTCATTTCCTTAAAATCATTTTATTAATGGTTTTATGGTCGGTTTCCATGTGTATAAATATCGATGTTATGGTAAGGTTGTAATAAATTATCCAAATGTTAAAATATATATTATTAATGAAATTAAAGATATATATTTCATTTTATATATTAATTTTTTAAATTTTAGGAGGATAATTTACATGATAAAATGTTAATGCTAAATAAATAAATTATTTTTATGGTTTTTACCACCATAACAAACCAGTATAATTTAATTTAAATTCATGTTTATAAATTGGTTCCAGAACATAAATATTGTTTTAATATAAATATAATGGTATCTTTTTTCAATTTAAATTTCTTTATGAACATAATTTAATGTGTTAATGAAAAAATAAAACATTTCGACCACAAAGGTGGTGACTCGAAACCCCACATATGATGATTTCATTTTTTGAATGAAAGGAGAGAAGGGGCATGATGATGGATAATAAAATAAAATAAATAAATTAGATTATATAAGTCATAATTTTGTTACATTTACACTTTGGATATGGGAGGTGATTATTGGATAAGAAAATAAAATAAATTAAAAGAGAAAGAAAGTAGATTTTACCTCTCGAATATCGTCTCCTTGGGGACCTCCTTAAGACAATTGAATGTAGTATTGTGGTAAGACTCGACCATCCCAGACATGGGGAAATGTATTGGGAAGGGAATTGGACATAATTTAGAAAATATACAAGGATAATGAGGTGTGATGAGAAGGGTTGGTTGGGGTGGTACATATGTTAAGTGGATACATGTGTTTTTTATTATATTATTCAATAGGTTACTATTTGGGATCGAGATAATCAATAGTTATGATTCATGAGAATAAAAAAAGAACTGAATAATTTTTTGTCAATATAATGGTTCTTACATTTGGAAAACACCATCTACGAATCAAATATTAATATATTTAGCCTGTAATTTCTAATACCATATATTACACAATTTCAGTATTCACAAAAAAAATCCATTATTTTAGAAAAATCCCAAAAATTCAACTTAAAAATTTTTGATTTTTTATATTTAAAAATTGAAATAATTTAGTAAAAATTATTTTCTAATTATTATAAAATATTATTTTATCTAAAATCATAATTTATTTTATAATTTATTTTATAAAATAATTAATGCATCATTGTAATATTATTTCTTATGGAAATTATTACTTCCATAAAAATGAAAAATGATATATCATTATACAGATAAATATATAATATTTCAAAATAATTTCTAGAATCAAAAATATCTTCTTAATAACAACATATTAAAAATAATGGTTATTAAAAATATGAATGTGACATTTTATGATTTTCATTAATTTAAATAATATCACTGTCATTTTAATGGAAATGTGTGTAAGAAATAACTCAACATTTATCCTTAGGTGTTAAGGGTCGAATATAAATCATCAAATAATATTTTGAAAATTTTTTGGGTAATTATCTAGATTATATCTTTTTAGTTTTAACATAAATTACTAAATTTACCATGTATCATTTACAAAACATACCATTGTTATTATTTATATTGGATAAAAATAAATGGAATCAAATTAATAATTATTTACCTTTTGAATAAAAATATTTCACCAATTTTTCAATCTTATAAACCTAGTTTTTTAAGAATTTGTTATAAAATTAATCTAAAAAATTGTAATAAAATCAGTTATATTAAAAATGTATATTCAAGACAAAAAATGTAAGAATACAATATGAAAATATAAGGATAATTAAAATTAAATGAATTATATTATTTATATCTATATATTTCATAAGTGACAATCAGATCAAATGAAAATAATATATTGGATTCAACATATAGATAATTGACTATTTTATAAAAGTTGGTATTTTCACTATTCGTTTGAAAACAAATATTTTCCGAAAAATACTATAAAAATATCCCTAAGATAATTTTTATTATATGATTCTAAAAAATATGTTCATTTTATAAAAAAATTTAAAAAATATCAAATGTTCAATTTTAAAAAAGTACTTCAATGAATGGCTGTAAATATTCCATTTAAAAAATATATTTAATTCTTTAAAATTGAATTTATTCTTATCTTAAGTATTTTTAACTTATTATTTGAATTTAAGAAAATTTTACTGAATATGTAACTTATAAATATCATTTAGATCATTCATTAATAGTGATCAATTTTACATATTAATATAAAAATTTATTATGAAAATAAAAAGAGTTTTTTAAAAAAACACATTGCCTATGTTAAATTGGATTTTATTTTCATTTATAATTAATTTGAAACCAATGAATTAGTTTTATAAAAATGTGTAAGCTATAGTTTTATAATTTAATTAATATCATTCATTCATACCATTCCAATCACATTGTTATAATTATAACAATTAAAAAAATATATAATCATTTGCCTAAGATAAGTGTTTTGTGTAATCTATGGTATCCAATAGGTTAAATTTAAAAAATTAATGTCATTAAATAATTGATTGTTTCATATATTACTTCAATACAACAAGAAATTTTTCATATTTTGTACAACCAATATACAATGGTCTTTTATCATAGTCATTTCTCTTCTAAAAAACATTGGACAATCATGATGTTCATTAATTTTCATTATTATTTCTTCCATGTGATCACCATCATAATTATGAAAGGTATAATTATAAAATGATCCATAAACTGTACTATTATCTCAATCAGTCTATTCATTCAATTTTCCAAGTGTTTAGTCCAATATTTATATCTTTGATGGATTCCGTGAAAAATAAAATTTCTTCAAATGCGTCCAGAATATTTTTCCATGAATAAAAACAATAGGGAAATGGAAAAATATTTTAGAAGGGTTATATACAATATCAATTAGGAAAATTAAGAACACATTAAAACCATGTTCATACTAATTTACCAAATGATTAACATTCATCCATTTTCAATTCATATTAATCATATTTTCATTAAAAACATCATTTTTTTACAAAATATATATATATATACACCTAATATATTCCCTATTAAAGGTGAATGTTATAGATAATTCTAATAAGGGGAACCCAAAATTTGATTATTTAGAAATAATATTAGTATGATATGTTGGAAATGAGAAGTTTAATTTAGGAAAAGAATTTCTCTACTATTGTTGGGGTTATCGTCAGAATTCATCCAATGTTGAAAGTTACAAACCAGTATCAACCTCATATACATCATCTTAGAAACAATTATTATTGAATTATATTTATTGAGACTCATCAACCATCTCTTGCAGACAGGAACCTATGTTGCATGAAATAGTCTGAGAATTAGTTATCTCATACTGGTTAACAGTGAATATTTTGGATGAAAATTGATCAAATTAGTTCAAGAAACATATATGATATGGGGGATGAGTCTCATGTTACAAAATTCAAAGAAAACTACTTCGGATATGAAGCTGAAGAGTATGAATGTTATCTACAAAAAAGATTTTAACTTACCACATTTGAATTTGAAATTTAAAATATAATCTCAAGACCACTTCCAAAATTCAAAGGGATGATATTTTAATTTAAAAAACACTACTAAAAATATTTTTAAAATTCCATAGTAAAAGAGAACAATTTAAAAAAACACTTAAGAATACCATAAAAATGATAAGTTGGGCACCACCTAATCTAACTAAAATCTTAATTATTAGAAATTTAACAAACAATTAATTAATCATTAATGAGTAAAACATTTTCCAAATGATATTAATAAATTATTAATTTAAATCCTAAAATGATTTTCCTTGAAGACCCGCATATAATATCGAGGTTCTTGTGGTATTATCAGAAAATTTCATCTATGGTATATTCATTTATGAAATACTTTTTTCCTCAAATATCACACAAGAAGCCACAAATACAAGATTTCACATTCCATAAAAATTATTCAAGAGTCAACATCAATGATGATTTTACAAATATTAATGGAATTAAAAAACTATTTCCCAAAATATCATGAGGTGTTAGATGAATTCTATGATGGGTATTAGGATTTTGTGGATTTGAATTTCTCTGAGTGTGAGTCAATTTGAAGGGGCTCTAGTACCCGAGTTGAGAGAATGAAAAAAATTTTGTTTTGAACGAATACAACAATGAAGTTGAACTAATTTTCAATATTATAAAAAAATGTGGGTAATAAGAAGATCATTAAAGGGATTTATTTTATTTAAGAATAAGAAAGATCAATGATATAGTTCATTAATGAGTGAATTTAAGAATTGTCAATGAAAATTTTTCTAGAATATGAATAGATAATGTTTTTTCATGAAATTGGGTGTTGTGATATGGGGACAACATCATTCATGTAGTTTAAATATTATATCTATTCATGTATTATTATTTAAAGTTAATTAATCGTGTTTATTTTTTTTCAAAATTATTTATTCACTGAAATTAAATGTTGGACTTGTGTACTTCAATTATTTACATTCATTCATTTATATAAGTTCTTTCCAAGAATTTCCATATGCTATAATCATTTTAAGATCTATAAATGAATGTAGATCTCAATTTTTTGGGTTATGATAATTCATATTATATCTATAATGTAACCTGAAAAATCCCATTTCATAGAACTGTCATCATGAATGTGAATTACTAGTTGGGACAATATATGATCTAATATATTATGTACTTTTAGACATCTTTAATTTAGTTTTAAATCATTAATTTAAATTGTATGGAAATATTTATTTAAATATTATCTTTTATACATTGAGACCATAACCATAGATGGGTAAAATTACCATTATAAAACAATTCTTTTAATAAATATATGAAACCATTTATTAAATAACATTAATGCTCATTAGAAATATATTTGGAGAACATGTGTTTAAAATTTTTTAAAAATAAAACCATTATAATTTCCTTACATTTCTCTTTAAAAATGAATAATATTTAAATTTAATTGAAGTAATTAATAAAATATATATTTTTTATTATTTGATTGAAAATAATAATTTGAAAATAATTTTTTTAACGTAGTCCTTATTTTTTAAAAAAAATCAATTAATATTTCATTTTCATGTTCTCATTAAAGAATGATCACTAATATGAAAAGAAAAATTACAAAATTTTACATAAAATAATTAAATAAATAAACTTATGTTATTCATAAAACAATTTATTATAATTCCATCCTGATTCGGGTGTTGAGAAGCTGACATGGATTCTAGTTGTGCTTAGCAGTGCAACCTGATCGATGTGAAAAATGAAATAGAGGGAGGTGGGGTGTCCATTCCAATGAAAAAATGTTTTTTAATTAAGTATTTTTATATTTTTGGGTTAGTTGGTTAAAATAGTTTAAAAACCACAAAAATATAAAAACTTTGATTGTGTGATGGAACACGCAACAAAACACTTCCCTATGGCGCAACATCATGCACTCCATCCCAATTTAGATACTATTCTAGCAATGCATAGAACAATGGACATAAGAACTAGCCAAATCGTGATCATGAATTTTTGTAATACTCATACCTAGATCATTATCCTAGCTTCCCATGGTTTCTCATTACTTGTAAGGTGATTAAAAAAATTATTTATAACACATTTAAATATAATAAAAATATTATCTAAAATAATTTAAAAAATGTAAAATCATTACCAACTTCTAACACACATTTATGAAGACACCCCTTATTAATAACATTATAATATAATGATATCAATTACCCATGATAAACACATATTAGAATAATAACCAAATTTCCACATACGAATCAATATGTGGTTTAAAATATTAATATGATAGTGAAAACATATCAAACATAGATTACTCTATTTGAAAATATGATAAAAGAAATCAATAATTTCATTTGTAATCCATCCAAAACATTTAAAACAATAAATAGAAACAATACTACCATGTAATTTTCTAATGTAGAAAGAATCAAGAGATGTATCCAATCATGGGATGACTGAAAGACAGACTTGATCAAAAAATAATGGAAATTTATTACAATTCATAATAAATAATTACCTAAAATACCTTTCGATTTATTCAACAAAAATCATTGGTGGAATATTATAAAATAGTTTGTTTATTTTATTTCCATTGAAAAATTTTAAAAACATTTAAATATAAGAAAAACAATTTATGTTAATGAGAACAAAATAAAAACCCTTATAAATCCCTAACCCCAACATGGATAATTATAAAATAATATACTTTCGATAGAAACATGGATTTAAAAGATGTAGGAAATCATGGTTATATATTTGAAATAAATTTAATGGAGTCACATAATAGTGTTGAAGAAATTGGTATGTGGACGTACTAATACGAAACAAGGAAGTAAGAAAAGACAATAAATGTTTAATAAAAACCGAAAATCATACAAACAATAAATTCGAAATTTATTCTTGAAGGAAAAATAATGATGTGTGAAAAAAATAAAGAGATAATGGAATGATGAGAATAAATAGATATCATTAAACAAGAAATCAATAAGTAAAGAGGAGGATAAAATAACATAAATTGGACTGAAGCTTTAATTTGTTTGAGATAAAGTAGAGATATCACCTAAGTATGGATTCATTCGATATATGGATTAATTCTATCCATGATTTATTCAAACCTTGGATACGATCCTTGATTCAATATTAGATTCAATCTAGGGGAGTATCTGAAGCAGGTGGCTTCCACAGAAAGCATCAAATATCCCCAATGGTTAGGGTTCTTCAAATAGATAGGGGAAACTTTTATCCATGATTCCAAAAATGTGTTCATAAATATATATTTTATTAGATCTAAATTAATAATCACTAATTAAAGGCATCTTTATCATCATTTTTTAGTGATGATAATTATAGATCATTCATATCTCTAAAATGCACTGATAAAGATGCCTTTTATCGGGTCATTTTTAGTGATGACAAAGTTCAATATTTTCTAGTGTAAATAATAAGAAGTTTTAAAAAGGTATATTTATTAGTGTTAAAACATTAGAACTTTTTCTGAACTGAGGTGACTTGTATCACTTTTTGGTGAGGGATATTTTTACCGTGGGACTGGAAAATATATCTATTTTATATTGCAATGGTGGTGCCATAGTTTATTTGTCATGGCGGTTGATTTCATGGGGTTTTGTGTTTTATGAAATAAGTCCATATCTGGTATGATATCCTCAAATGGTGTAGAATAGTTTTATTTGCAGAGCCCGAATCACCCATAGTCCATTTTATACATAATTTATTGACCATCATTCCAATTGTATTAGCTCATTGCATGATGATTTGGCCAACAAACATTAAGGACTCTATTTCTCCCGAGGATTGGAGGTTGGTCTCATCACACCATTTTGGGGTGAAATTATTTTCTATTCTGGGACCCTATTATAGATTTAAGTAATGTTCATATGTTCATGAATCCATTGATCATTCCCAATCATGATTCCACTAATTACCTCTGAATTAAAAAGTAAATCATGGATTTACAAGGATCCGGAATTTCTGAGGAATATCTTGTTTAAGCCATTTGATGAGAGGCTCTCTATAGGCAATCATCATCTCGGGGGATGTAAGATATTTTTCTATAAGGATTAAACCCATAAGATGGGATTTATACCTATACTCATGAGATGAATCATAACGCAT
This sequence comes from Viscum album, assembly GCA_963277665.1. Taxonomy (NCBI): domain Eukaryota; kingdom Viridiplantae; phylum Streptophyta; class Magnoliopsida; order Santalales; family Viscaceae; genus Viscum; species Viscum album. The sequence goes on along the minus strand of OY728155.1, from coordinate 1,646,981,263 downwards.
ATAGTTTGATGCCGTTTAACTAGACACATCATCTTTTATGGTTATACAATGAGTACCCATACATGTAGTTTGACATCATGAAACTAAGAAGTCTAGGAAGAAGATTCATAGTCATGATTTTTTGTGCTAATAACACCAAAGAGGCCTAGGATTCTTTGAAGAGGCATGGTCTTCTGGGTGGATATGTCCCTAACGAGGATACGGCTTGGAGAACACTCAGGTGGTTTGGGTGTCTGGTTTATACCTCAAGAGTCTTTATACATATCCCAATTAGTTGGGAACCAAAGACATCATAGTTCAGTTTCTATTTGGTATTATACTATTGAGGAGACACTATCTTTGGGGGGAATTATTGGGGATAACCATTGAAGGGTTACCCTTTGAGTTCGTGTCTTTAGACAGGGGTAATACATATCCTATTTCAGGAAGGAATTAGAGTTCTCGTAGTTCATTTGATGATGGGGATTATTCTGTAGAAGAGAAAATATTTTTTGGGGGGAATGAATGGGGATAACCATTGAAAGGGATCTTCTTTGAGATAAAGCCTTTAGAGTGGTGTCCTACATATCTTATTTGAGGCATGACTCAGAGTTCTCATAGTTCCTTTATATTTGGGTCTTATACAGTATGTAAATTCTAGTTTTTGGGTTATACAGAAATCAAGATCACCCCAAAACTATAATCCCACCCGAGTCATTATTGTTGTGATAAACAATAGGATGAAGTTGATCGATTGATCACACTCTCCCATCATATGATGATAGATGGTACTAGAGACCAAAGGGAGAGATAGAGAGAAAGAAGGGATTTGAATGTGCCGATTACTTCTCATGTGATGATATTTAGGATATCCATGATTCATGAACTATCATGAAATGTCTCAAGATGATAAAAGAGGAGAAAGATAACCAACTCCCATGGAATGGATAGGGACATACCTTAAGAGGAGTGCCCTGAAATGTGTTCTGTGAAATGGGAGAATAATTTATCCTAGTCAAAAGGAAAAGAAGGCATGATTCCTTTGACTTGTCTCTATCCCTTATTTAATTGAAAATATAGTTTTTACCCTTGATACCTATAATGGGTAGGATGATGTTAGTATCATATGTTTGGACACTGTGTTAACATGGGAATGTGAACATAAATACATTATGGGTGTCCACACCATCACATGGATTACCACCTTTACTCTTTTTACCATGGGTATGTAAGCTCAAAAGGGCATGTTGAAGCACATAGTAGATTTACCTTCTAGGTATGGGTTCTAGGGAAGAGCCATTGACCAAATGTCTCGGGACTAGTTCATGGAGGGATTGCAGACTAGGTGTCTAAAATATATGGAGATTATTGAAGCCATAGAGTGGAATATATGAGGGTTTCTCATTCTGTGTATAGTTTCTTCATGTGTGTTGAGGGTATCTATGTGTAGTGTGATGCTATGTGGGTGGAGGAACCATCTGCATACCATGATGGAACAAATACCGATATGTAATAATAATATTATTTGTCTATGGGAGACTAGTTTCCATCCATGTACCATGACGCTACATGGAAACATGTTCCATCTGTGTAATGAGGTTTGATGTGGTGGAATGTTTTTCCATATAGCCTTGTGCTATGTTGAGTTCCAGAGTGAGGAAGGGAAATTGATCCTTCAGTTTGTGGGAATTTCATCTCCCAATGGGAAATTGTTCATAGTTTTCAAATTATGCTCTCAGTCTACTAATTAATATTATGTTTCCCTTTTTTCTTCTATGTCGTGGTTTAATGGCACTGGGATTTCATTGGAAGAGGTATTGGACTTGTTTATCGATCTCTTAAAAAATCAGTCAAACAAGTTTGTCCATTTCTCTAGAGTCCAATTTTTTTCCCATATCTCTTTATGTTCCTTTTATATATTTTCAGGGAAGATGGATATAAGGTACCCACAACACCTTTTATTGAATCCCATGGAGAGACCACACAGTCTATGAATGACACAATAAATAAAGGCCCACATGGTAGCTATTCATGGTGGTGGAAACCACCGCCTCTGTCCTATGAATGACTTAATCTTTCTCCCAGGGTGCTACTGGATTTTCCAATTTGGTGAACTATTGAGTTCATAGAGATAGTATGCGGGGGAGTAATTCTCTACCTAGATTCTTCCATTGACACGGTTCACGACGATGGTATCTGAGGGGGGAATTATCCTCGTTGATTCAGAAAATGAAACTGTTTGTGATAACGGTAAGTGAGGGAGAAATTATCAACATTGATTCCTCCAATGACATGGTATGTGATTGTAGTACACTGGGGGTGAGATTATCCACCATGATTCGGCCAATCACATGTTTTTTCATGGATGTACGTGGGCGTGAAATTCTACAACTTGATTCCACCAATAAAATGGACCGTGGTGGTTATACTATTTTCTTCGTTCTACCTACTACTCGGTTAGCTGGCCAATGCTCCATGGTAAATATCTTCACAGGTTTCCACGAACTATCAGTTCGTGGTCATTATCTTCCATGTGCCATTTTTGTTATTCATTACCCAGAACGGTTATATTCTTTTTCCAACACTGTCTTCTTTGATAATTCTATCTAAATCTTTAATCCAATATATTTTATTTCTATTTACAAAATTATGTGAGTATTTACTTTCCCTTGAAAAGATTTTTGGACCCTATAAATTCCACTCATCGGTATTGGATCAAATATGGATGATGTGGAGGCAATTCAGATATAGAAATCTGTCAATAATTTTATTGTTTTTTTTAAATGTGGACCCATCGAGGGGATATTCCTATATATAGGGGGACCCATGTCATTTGTATTTTACCCGAATTATCACAAAAAATTTCTCCACAAACTGCTCTCGACTCTCCTTGCTCAGAATAACGACGATATTGTGTAAAATACTTTATCTGTGAACCATGACATTCATTCCATGAAATCATAACCATTCATGACTGGATTAACAACTTTTCTACGTGAAGAGGTCCAAATCCCAATGTGCATAGACCTAGGTCATGTCCAACCAATGAAACGAGAAGGTGTAGAAGTTCTTACTAGAAAACCTTAGAGAAGAGCTTGTTTCATGAATGGGGATGGGAACCTGTCCCCAATGTCGATCCATTGTTTTTGTTGGAGACCTTCTTGTCTATGGTTTTGAGTGACTTTCTATTACTAGTATGAGAGATCAGTGGTGTGAGAGTCACATCCTTTTTCAAGGAGGCTCAACTAGAAACTAGAAAATGCATCAACATGTCCTTTTCTAATATTGGACATGATCTATTTCCCACTAGTCCGAGTATGTGAGGGAAAGCCACCTCATCGAGTTATTAGAAACTTCCAAATCCCTTGGGTCTAGATTAGATCCCATATAGGGGGTTACAATTTAAAAAATCAATGTTAATTCCACATGATGATCTTCAGATATATATTTATAATATCAACGAGGCTCTGCCAGCAGTCTAGGCCGACCAAGATAAATACAAAAATAGACCGAATAGAATGAATGATAATTGTTAAATCGAATCAACTATCATGACTCCATTAATTATCATCCTTAAACTTCCAATATTGGTACCATTATGAATGTTGAATTAGAGGGCATTGTTAATTAAGGCAACATATTTTCATTAATAGAGTGTATCTTGGTTTCTTATATTGATGTGGAGCTTTTCTACGAAAGATATATACCTTGAAAATTTGTTCGTCAATTTAGCATCATCTATATGTTGTGTCCCCCTTCCATTAATGGTGCATGACAGAAAAAACATCTCATGATAGCATGAAAATTTTGGATAATGTTTACTAAGGAGGTTAATCTGTGCAAGATTCATCTTCAAGATTCTGAAGGTTCTATACCCTTCCTCTCAATGGTTTATGTTGATTCCTACGTTCAATCATGACCATATGGTCTCCTGGAAGACATAGTTCCTATTGTTATGACCCCCAAGGCTTCTAGGGAGTATGGTAAACAAAATAAAAATTCCATAAAATCCTGACTAGGGAAATATCATTGGATGTCTCTTAGTTTTAAACCCCAATGAATGGTCTTGAGAATGTGGGGTGTAACATATCAGGTTATCAATGATGTCGATTCTACCACTAAGAATCAAATGTTCATCCCTCATGATGTTATTTTTCTAGTGGCTTGGAGATAGTGGGATATTCTGAGGAATCACAAAATATTTCAAAATAAGTCCCATCACACCTTATGGTGCTTTATCTTAGTGAGATATTTTTCTCAAACTATTATTAGCTTTTTGTCAGCACCTGCTAAATTTTTTTAAAATTATGATGCTAAAAAAGATGGTCTTTAATTATAGAAGCCAGAGACCCTGATCAACAGTAGATAAGGATGGTGTAAATATTCACATCGAGTGATGGACATGTAAAGGTTTGAGATCTATGAAGATTATGATGATAACTATAGAGGTTATTAACATGAAACTATTCCAGATGAGGCTGGAACAGGAGAAACTCTTCATCCATACTCTAAATCTCACAAGATCCCAACCCTCGGGGATTCCAAGGTTGCGGAGGCACCCCAGATGCATATAAGGATGATGGAACATTCTCCACTTCTCAGACTGAGCCTCTACCCATAGTTATTTCCATAAAATATACATTTCTATGGGCCTAGATGGTATTGGATGACTCGTGGGTGAATGTTTCTAAGGAAGACATTTGGGAAAGACTTCAAGCAGAACACTTTGAACATCAGAGCATTATTACCATCATTTCTCCCTCATGGATTTCTAGTAATGAATATCTAGATATACTGGCCACGTATCTAAATATGTGTATTGGTTTATTATTTCCTCCAAAGATATGATTTACTGGTATGATCAGCTAGTAGATACGATTATATACTTAGACTCATGTGATATAGAAGAGGTGGTAACTAGGTTGGCTGACATTAGGAATACATTCCTGTATTTTAAGGATCCAAAAACTATTTTTTAATATTGTTTAAATCAGAGGATAACTCAAAGATGATGAATTCTCTAGTGTACACCCCCATTGGTACTTTCAGTGGGATCATGTCCCTTAGTATGTGTGGGTTTCTACGGATGGTTCTCCTAGTTCTATTGAAAATATGTAGTAAGTTATTGTGAATCCTACTAAGGAATTATCCCCTCAAGATTATCTTGATATTCCCATCATGTATCCATCCCCATGGTTATCGTAGAATCATCTACATGAATCTCAATTTTTACTATGCATCAAAATGGGTATTACATGTTAATGTACAATTTTTTTATCTAGTTGTTATACCAAACGCTTTCACCAAACTAATCTGTTATCATGTGCATATTTATTTGCATAATTGACAAGTAGTTAGGATTTAATTTTCTAAGAGTAAATATATAAACTTCTTTCTGTGGTAGATGATGTACCACAAACATTTATCGATGAACTAGGAAAAGATTATAGGCATGCCCAAGATGTTTGGTGCGCTGTTAGTTATCAAAGGGTGCATATTTTTTAAGAGGTGGAGATTTTCCCTATAGTGGGAGAATATTTAGAGATCTAGCCCCTAATTGAGTTTGATAATCCCATCATAGCATATAAGGATGAGAAAACATCAATTTCCATACCTGAGATGAGCAGGGTGTCCCAGTAATGAAATGATATCAAAGTAATTCCATTTCATGTGGTGTCGATTTCTAAAACCAAGTAAACCCCATCATTAGAGAGGGCATGACCACATAGGTTGATTCTCCAACAATGCACACTGATCCTACTATCTAAGAAGTCACAAAAACAGGGGAGTCCTCTATCCATGTTTATGAAAATCGAGAATGGGCCATCATGCCTTTTTCCACAGCCACATGGGAGGCATTGATTATGGCTCCCACAAATTCAAAGCTATCCATAATTCTTATTCCCAAACTAATTATCCCTACAAAGTTGTCTTATGTAAGTAATTTTATAGTGGTTTCTAGTCCAACTTTATATGGCCCCACATCTTGGGTTAATTGGATTATCCTAATATTCAATTACATATTGAAGATGTAGTGTCGTCTTTATCGGGTGGTGATGCCATAATGTAAGTCGAAGATATTAATGCTCTGACAGGACGAGGTCATTTTCAACTCATTAATCGATTTCATGTAATTTATTTTTCTTCATGATTTGAGGGTATTTACTTATCTACTCCTTACATTATCATCACAACCACAAGAATTTTTAGTTTCATTTACCTCCTAAGTCATTACTCCTTTCAAAACTCTTAGTGGTGCGGTTTTCAGAGGGTCAAGTCCTGAGGAAGCCATTGAGTCAGGGCCTCCCCTAGTGAAATTTATTCATAAATGTTTTTCATCATATTAGAGTGATTATGAGTCTAATGGATAGGACCTTGGAAGACTTCATCTCTTCCACCAAAGGGCGTTGAAAAAAATCAAGAGATTGATATCTCAAACACCACTTGTCGATATGCAGATGAAACTTCCCAAATTACGTCACCAGTTTTAGGTTTTGGGATTTTGAGGATTTGATTACCATAATACTTATGACACATTGAAGTAGTTGTTCATGTAATGGGAGAATGATGGAATGCTCGAGTGCCATATTTTTTCTACAGAGTCTGGGGCTCATCATGTTGCATCTTGATCGATTATTATGAATGAAGCTACAAACCAAGTAGGAGTGATCACAGGGGTGCAAAGTGATCTTGCGAAACAGAGGTCCATAGTTGAGTAGCTCAATCAGAAAGGAGAATAATCAGAGTAGAGAACTATATCATCTTAAAAAATATTGGGTCCACATCATGTATACTAATGATGAGGGATAGAAGCTAGTGTAGGAATGGGGAAAGGCAGGACTTGACATAACATTGGAGTCCGAGGCCTTTCAACCAGATGTAGAGGTAAAGACTGAGACATTGTTTAAGATTAACTAGACCATTTAAGAGTCAAATAAGGTATTGAAAAAAATATGTGAGTCATCTGAAGAAAAAAATAATGGTCGGTTCCCAACCATATGAAAATTCCCTAGGTTATGGAATCCCTTTATACCTTTATGTTATAGAATGAAAAGACATTTATATCCAGTGCTTCTCCATTACCTATCCCTGAAATATCAATCATTTATGATGATTTTCACTTTAATCCATAATCACAACAAGATATTGATTTTATTTACAATCCATGATAACTAAAACAATCAATTCATGCTCAAAATTTTGATTGAGCCAAGGGATTGAGCGAATGATGTTCGACTTTTTCTAGGGTTTTATGTAAAACCATACAAAATTTAGGTTATTTTTTCTATAACCATAAATTTTTTCCTAATCCCATTATTGTGTGGACTTTGGGGGTATAACATGAATTTTTTCATTGTATAACCTTGGTAGTGTTTTCAACTAACAATCTTTGTGTCAATTGATTTTTTGGGTTTCTCAAAATTTTCTTCTAAACTGTATATTATATAGGATTAGCGATATGGAGAATGACTTTTGTCTAGGACTCCCTTTGAGGGTTTTCATCCTAGAGAGTGTTGTATATGTAATCTGAAGTTTAAATAATTGAGAACTGGCCTATCATTATATATTTCTTGGTTTAACGGCTTTGAAAAAGACAAATATTTTAGGCCAAACGGTTTGGATCATGATTTGCAGGGCAAGGGACCCAATTTAGCACTCGTTGACTGATAATATCCCAATAACATTCAGACATGGATATTTGAATTTTCATTACCTTAGCATGCGTTTTCTAGAGTTTGGGACATGATATATTGCATGGATGTTGTGGGTTTACATATATAGAGAAATATGCTATAAAAGTTGAATTTTTCCTTCGGTTAACATGCCATTTTTTGTGCGCCATTTGTGAAGAGCTATCCGGAATTATATGCAAAGGTAAAAAAAGGTTTACCTAATATATTTCCCTCCCATTTCTAATTTTCTAGAAATATTAATGATATTTGTTTTTGTTTCATTATTGAAGACCACACTAGGAGGCCTATTGGGAGAATGATTTCTGAATGTATGGGGAAATTTTCATTGGTTCTGGTCTATAAACTGATCCAAAATGAATTTGACTTGGGAAAAGGAGGTATAATTCATGCGGTATTTTAACATATTACAACTAAATATTTTGAGATATATGATATTAATTCAATTTACTCTAATCAAGGGATAAACAATCTTGATTTCTCAAAGTGGGATGATGAGACATTAGATATATCATTCATGAAAGAGAGGGGAGAGAGGATGTAAACTATAATATGGGGGGTTTCAGAAATCGAGAAATATGGTGAGACATAAATGTAATAGTGGAGTATAGAGGTAATTAAATACTCTTATGTGGAAGAAATTACTTTTGGTTAAGTGGCCATTTTTTGGGTAGTTTATGAAGAGTCATGAGGGAATTGTGTTCATAGTTAAACAAAGGTGTCTAAAAGACAGTATCCTTTAATTTCCTATGGCCATGGGGGATAATTGGGATTCATTATTTAATGGACACAGAGTTTTTTGTGTGAAGTGGGGAATCCGAAAAAGAAAAGGGATCATTTTAGGTGAACATTACTAGGAATCTTGTGAAAAAGTAATGGAATTTTTATCCTTTCCATGTGAGTTGTTTCATTACACCGGTCTGACCCTTGGATAGTAAGGGATGAAACAATTTTGATTCTGGGATGGACCCAAAATATGGGTTTAGAAAATCACTACCTATCGTATGATGATCGTAATTAATCTGAACAATGTTCTTTTACGTTTTTTCCTTATGTGGATCTCATTCAAGCCTATGAATGTGGCACTTTTTTTGAACATGCAGTTATCAATGAAGTGGGACTGATATTGAATGTTACTATGTAGATTCTTTTCAAGAATAAAAACATGAGAGAGTACATTATATGGCATGTTGAATCAAAATAAATAATATTGATGACCCATAATCGTAAATTTTTAATGTAATTTGATTTGGGCGTTGATGTAAGAGCCCTGATTAATCAGAAGATGGTCGTGCCAAAGTGTTCCAACATCTTCCAGACATGGATAGGGAGGAAAACCTGAGCTTTTGTTTCAAGGAATCTTAGATCATGATATATGATACAGGGATTGGAATCTGTTGGGAATACAAAAATAGGAAAATCCACTCTATAGGTTAAATGTTAATTTGGTTGACAAATAATTTTGTTGGAAACATTTGCCGAGCCTCCAGGGCATTTGGCACATAGTCAAACAAAGGAGTCCTCCAGACACTGTCCTCGCATATCTGATTGTCGCAGAGGTTTATGAAGATCCAAAATCGAACAAAGTGCAGAGTTTGTTTGATGGAAAATATATTTCTGAATATGTAAAAAATGATCAGGTCATGATCAACCATAGAGTCGGGAACTCTCCTACATTGATATATCTCAGATGTAGGGTGGGGAATTTAAATTCTCATGCTAGAGAGGGGCTCGATTCAAATGATTTTGTAGTCTTAAAATTAGTATCCCTATATATGTTTCTCCCACACGTAGGGAATCGTGTATTTTAAATATATTTGGGGTACTATGTAGTTTAATGTCATAAAGTTAGAACTATAGCTTTCCCAACTTAGTGGGAAAAACACTAATGTGCATTTTAATTTCATGTCTGTCAGATTAGTCCTTGTGGATTTAATTTACCATGATTTTTGTGGAATCCCCTACCAAATTTCTGATGTCCATGTGAACTATTCTCATTGTGAGAAGAAAGGGTAACCAGGTTTTCACCCCCACCACCTAGGGATAAAGGTATCAATGAAGGTAGAATTTTTGGACCATTTAGATTCAAGTAATGACGTGAGGACATGGGAGACATAATGTGAACAAGATTGCTATTGTTGATCCATGAAATTCATTTCTTTCAGAAAAGATGTATCTAGTCATTTTTTCTATCATGGTGCATGGAATTAATATCAACGGAATTATGCATACATATGAGCAGATCTTGTCGGGATATCCCTGGAATTCCCCGAACTTGAGCTGGTGAACAAATTGTTAACCATGATTCCAGGATCCATCACATTAGAAGGGAATATGTGTGTCTTAAGTTCCAATGGGAGTACAGAAGGTAGAATAACCTCTCTTGAAGACAAATCTTTCTTTGTTTGATTGGTTGTTTATGTGTGGAACATATGTAGAGCCACCGGGGCATTGCGTGCATAGTCAATAAAAGGTTTCTACCACACACTATTCTTCCATATTTGATATCCATGGGTAATTTTGAGGATTTTATATTTCTTAGGGCATGGAGTTTGATGGATGAACGGGGGCTATTTGTGTACATGGGAAATATCCCGACCAAGACCAATTATGAAGTATGAGATCATCTACATAGATCATATTCAAATGTAGGGATATTTTATTCTATTTTGACACTATCTAGAAATATGACTCTATATTTAGAATCTCATGCATCTCATTTCTTTACAAATATAGGTTATTGGTGGAATTTTTGGTTTATTTTGCGTGACTGCACTTAGGATTTCTTGTCCAAGTGTCTCTATACATCTCGTCATACCAAGAATTTAGCCACACATAGTTATTGGGATACCATAATATTTAATTTAATGTGGTTATTAGTTATTAGTACATTAATTTTAACATCATGTAGTTATGTATCATAAATTTCAGTGCACATGTCTGACTAATACATAAGAGAATGATTTTTTTTCATGACAGCTGGACTAGGATATGGGATCCATGAATCATTATGTATATATCAATGGAAGGAATCAAACCACAAGTATTTCTCGTATCCCATTTAATTTAACCTCATATGTTAAGGATTAGAGTGAACTGATATGAAAAGGATATGACAAGGGATGTGTCAGGCATGAACCTCAGGGAAAATTTGTACATGTCATAGTTATTTGGGAGTCAAAGTCTATATAGTTATGAAAAAATGTTCCCTTTACTAGTCGCACTCGTATAGAGAGAGGGGGAATTTTTTTGAATGGTGGATAGACCAGGATAAAGGATCTAGGCATCACTATGTTTCCTTTGAGGAAAGAATCAGACCTCATGTAGTTCTTGAACAATCTCTATGGATGTTTGACTTGTGCAATAATAGGGGAGGAAACTGTTTCCCGTGGTGGTTGAACTATGACTTAAGTTCATGGTTTATCTATGTATCATGTGAGGGAAAGAATCAAATCATACGCATTTCATAGGGTACCTTGAAATTTAACATTGTACAGTTAGGATATTACATGTATTCTCGTACACAAGTTTGACCTATACGCAGGGAAAGGGGAATTATTGACATTGGCTAGTGGTTGGGCCGGGATGTTGGAACCATGAATCACTACGTATCCCATTAGTTATTGGGAATCCAGCTGTACAGAGTTATAGAAATAATTTTTAGTATACCGGTGTGACATACACAAAGGGAATGAGGGATATTATTTACTATTTTTTCTTCTGATTTTTGTCGTAGGACTAAGATGAAGGAATCTGGAAGTCAATAGATATCCCATTAAAGAATGTGAATCAATCCACATGTATTTCTAAGATCATGCCCTTTCCCATAATGACCCCTAAACATGAAGGGGGAATGAATTTTAATCTTTCCCTTGCATGAATTTCAAAATTCATGGTGAATCACTATTCACAACCCAATGATATCCATTCAGTTTAATGTAATGTGGTTCAAAAAATTGGGCCATGCGGTTTAATGTCTTCCGATTAGGATAATTTGTCCAAGTAGTTTGACATTGTGTTGCTAGAATGAATGAAGTGTTTTGAATTTTATCATCATGTAGCTAAGACGATTTTGGTTCTATTCATTTTAGCATCATTGAGCGAAGATGATTATGCATCTATGAATTTTAATGTCGTGCAAAAAAGAAGATTGTGGTGCTATGAATTTTAAAGAAGTTAAGACAAGACGATTGTCATGACATTCATTTTAACACCATGCAACTAATATTATTGTGGTGATATAAATTTTAACTACTTGTATCTTATAATATTGTGTTGTAATGAATTTTAATGTAGTGCATCTTTGATGATTGTGGTGTTATTCATTTTAACATCATGTAGTTAATATGATTTTGGTGTAATGCATTTTAACTTCATGTAGCTTAGATGATTCTGTTGCTATGCTTTTTAACACCATGTAGATAAGATGAATCTAGTGCAACAAATTTTAACATAGTGTAGATATGAGGATTCTGGTTCTATGAATTTTAACATGGTGTAGCTAAGACGATTGTGGTTCTATGAATTTTAATTTCTTGCATCTAAGATGATTGTGATGCTATCTATTTTAATGTAATGAAACTATAACGATTATGGTGCTATAAATTTTTACATCGTGTAGCTACGAAGATTGTGATACTATGAATTTTAACATCATGTTTCTAAGATGATTGTTTTATAATTACACAATGTGTTTCACCAGGAACCAAGCATTGGTGGGACCTATATTGAGATGTCTATCCATTCAAATTAATAATTATGCTTTTTTGGAGTAGACCTGGTGCATGACATATGGTCCTTACCATTTTTGATCCAACATCATATGATTCTTTTCACGTATCATTGGATTTATGAGGAACAAAACCATCTTTCATTCAATGATTGATCAATGGAGATCATTTTTGTTGAAGGCTCGTGTTTTCAGATTTTGGTAAACATCCAAATTGTGCAAGGTATAAAATATTTTCTCATCATGTAGTTCTAAAACAAAAAATCTATTTTGGGATTGTTCATTTGTATGAAGTTGATTAGAGAGAGTGACATGGACAGATGGTAATTGAACATCAATTGGTAGAACCACCTCTATCCAATATATTAATGATTATGAGGTTTCTTGAGTTGCAATTTGAGTCATGGTCTAGTAATCCCACCAAGCATGGTGGATCTCATCTGGCTATGATTTCATGTATTTTTTAACCATATTTTAGAGAAATTAAAATAATGTCTTATTAAAGGCCTAAATTTTCCCATTAGCTGCGACATTATAGCGGGATGAATGATTGGATTTGATGATGTACTATTGATATAGCTTTCCCAATTCAACATATTAGAAATTTGTGCCATTATCTGTTAGTATAGTATGAGGGGAAAAAATATAGTGTTGAGGTTGTATTATATAAATCCAACAATGAGTCTTGATCTATCTTCATTTAAGGGTACAAAATATTCCCTCTTGTAAAAGAAAGCAGTTATTTTTAGAATATATATGTATTATCTAGTCATGGTGGGAGGATATTGTCCCACGATATCCATGCCTTATATATAGAATGGACAGGAGTACAGAACTCCATCGAGGTCCCTCTTTTAGAGATCCTTTGGCTGGTTCGTCCCATTGTAAATCAAGAATTTTGTCTACCATCTCTAGAACTATTCCCTTCCAGCCCAAATTGGTGGGATCTCTCACCTTTAAAGGTAATATAAAATGTGAGTCATCTAACTGGAGGTAAGGCCATATAACTCAGAGATCGAAATTATGTTATTGATTTCATTCATGTTGGATAGAATGAATGGTAAGGCCAACTCTCAGTGGGAAATAGTGATGGATTTTTCATTCAAATATTGAATGGTCAGTGTTGTGACCACATTTTCCAATGCATTGGATTTCACATTATGTGAACAATGGACATATGTTAATTTTTAATTTTATGGTAATTTTCCCATATATTCTAGATCATGGTTCATCAATGTGATCATCTCCTCATTCTTGATATCATAATCACTATTGACATCCTTGATTACCAGTTCTAAGTTGCCTTTTATCATCACGTGTTTGGATTGTAGTTAGATTGCAAGATCCAAGCCTACGATAATGTCCTCGTATTGTACTTCGTTTTTTTTTCATCCATCTGATAGTTGAATGAAATAACATAGAAATTATTTTATTGGGGATAAGAGTATGACTCCCAGCCACACTCTGTTGTGTCTATAGTCTTCCAGTCTTTTTCAAGTCAACCATCTAGTGGCACCATAAAAGATCATTTCCCACATATGGGAGTTCTTATAAATATCGAACACCTCTTCTTCATGTAGATGAAGACATAATGTAAATAACTCCATTGATGTATTATCTTCCTGGAAATATGCTTGTTTTCGACCTTTGACGAATTTATGTGTTATATCCCATGTATTGAACTACCAAAAGATAATTGCCCATTGTGATTGGTGTCTATTAAACATTGGACACATTAGCATATACATGAGAGGTGTATTATGTGAGACCAATTGTTCCTTGTGGAATTGTATGTAATGACTCATCTTCTGGAAAACAAATATTAATTTAAGGAAGATCATATCAATATTTTAACAACGTGCCTCAACATCGATCATGGTTCGATTGATGTAATAGTTAATATTCTTACTTCTGGCATCATTCATCTATGTGAGGAAGGAACACATGATCACTCCATGAAGGTCACATTAAGAATATGTGGTATTCCATTTACATGAAGCAGTATCACTATAAGATTTAGAGATATCTCTTTTGATTGTCTAATGTATCCTGAAAATCATCATTCTTTTGATATTATACCCCTTTATTCATCAATCTGGGGTAGGGAATGAATTTTCTTGTGAGGATGGAAATGAATTGATGACTATAGGCATAGATTCCTTAGTGTCCTCCCACGTTTGAGAGGTTGCGAGGAGGTGGAATTACAAGGATTATTTGGTCTTCATAGGGTCAAAATTGTGGCCCAGATGGTGTTTGGAGAAGATGAGGAATTTCCTAATGTAACACAAAAAATATATTTCAAGTGTTTATTTTCAGATTGTTTTGTCAATGTTTGTTGAAAACCATTTCAAGATATGGATGGTGAACCATGTTCTGTCATGAAATAACAACCAAATAATGCACATAACATTCGATGAAATTTCCTAGGAAGGGTATGAAGATGTTGTGGATGGCGTGTTGATATGTGCACCAAAATTTTTCAAATAGAAAAAAAATCCATTATAGAAAAACAATCCTTTGGGATCCCTAATGTTAGTGACTTATACATCTTCAAGGTCCTTTCAGATTTTATTATATCATAAATATTCTTTTATGAAAGTGAGATCTTCTTATCTAGAAGATTCCTGGATCATCAATTATGTGATTGCGAGTTGGAAATTATATTTCCGGAAATACAAATTAATATGTTTCAAATCGATGAAGACTCTGATTTTGCTATTTTTCATTTTAATACTGACAAATGTTTCTACCCAGATATGGTATTAGACTTATCTAATGAATCTATCTCTGATGATACTGTTGACATCATCTTCTATTTTGGATTCATGTGTTGGGTGCATCCTTCTAGTAGCTTTCTTGTAATCATGGTTGTCTTCTGGAAAGCACACGTGGTTAGTGGACGACTTTGTATCGAGTCCTGAAATTTATGTATTATTATAGGAAAAAACCTCATGATTCCGCTTCATGAATGAGGTGTACACCACTTTATCTTTGGAATCAATTCCCACACTAATCAGAGTGGGTTGATGGTCTTCTTCAATAACCAAGATGATTTCCACAAGTTCATAAACTATGGTAGAGATGACTTCATCAAATGTTGGAGGGGAATCCCTTAGGAATTATTCGTCCTCCTCTTCATCCTCAAAATATCTCCCCTCATTTTTTAATAGGGAAAAAATTGAGATGATTGGTCCCTAGTTGAGGGATGTGTTTCAATCCTAGTGGCTAGGAGGTGAAGTATCCTCTTCCAATATAAATGTCGGCAGATGCTTCTTCAGGGAAGATGCAGTGCGGGGTAAAAGATTTTAATCATCTTCATTGATAAAAAAGTCACTTCCTCATACCCCAGTTGGGCAGGCAGGGATTATTTAATGTTTTGTCGATGGTTTGGGGGAATATTAATCCAAATAGAAACCATTATATTGGGAGTCAAAGATATTTTCAACATTACCAAGCTCAAAATTTGTGATTGAAATAAAGATAACTGTTGAATACATGTCTGAATTTAGACTTTTTCACTCAATATGATTGATGTTTAGTACATATTCATTCCTAATATTCTTGAGAGGATCATCGGGAGCCATTCATAAACTGTTGGGGGTATCAATCCAATCAACACCATCAACTTAAATTCACTTCCCCTTGGATCGTAGAACCCTGCATCAATATAGTGTGATTCATAGAGGTCGAATGGAGACATTATAACATGGATTGTGCCACTATATCTGATAATGTTATATTTAATTCAGTGATGGTTAGATGATAGTATTGATTCATGTTGATAAATCCAGGGCCTTCTGAGACCGGTTTAGAAGGACATATTAATTCAGACCACTAGAAAATTTTGGGTGAGCTACAAGGTCACCGAAATGGTTTTTGAGCATTATTTGGACTAATAGCATATTATCACCTTAACCATGGCCCAAAGAGGTTGTTGTGTAAGGTGCTAGATCATACTCATTGTAGCCCAGCATTTTAAGTTTTCACATTGGGAGGATATTTACTCCAAATCCATTTTCTATGAAGATATTTCAGATAACGAAACTATTTATCATGTCAGACACACATAAGGGTTTAATGTTTCCTTTCATGATAGATTCTTGATCATAATCTTTGTAGAGTATTACGATGTAAATTTCTGTAGGATTGGTCTTTTCTGGAATACTTTGGCAGTTTTTCTTCCACACATTCAGACTCTTGGGGACATAGTAATGCTTTAATGAGTGATTTCCTGAGATCGGATGATTGATTTGGTGCATTCAATATTGATAGATTTGCTGTTAAAGAAGATAAAAACTTCTAGATATCATATTTTTTAGATAAAGTATGACACTTCACATCTTAGAGATGCACTTTAATAGGTGATTTAGGGACATGAGAATTTAATGTTGACAAGTAGGCCTTTGGGATTGGAACTGAAGGAGAATCTGTCCTTTATGGATTGCATATGACAGATCTTCACTCATGATGTTGGAAATTAGTCACATGTTGTTCTCCTAGTCGATATTTTAGAAGTATTTTATCAGGGTGGCTTCTTTTGGTGTATGAGAATTTTCCTATCACTAGTGGATCCACTGGTGGGGCATTCTGTATATTATTAAAACACTAACTGTTTGAGTGGCAGAGCAGCCCTAAGCATGATTTTTCCCA
Source organism: Viscum album (assembly GCA_963277665.1). Classification (NCBI taxonomy): domain Eukaryota; kingdom Viridiplantae; phylum Streptophyta; class Magnoliopsida; order Santalales; family Viscaceae; genus Viscum; species Viscum album. The sequence goes on along the minus strand of OY728155.1, from coordinate 1,646,964,214 downwards.
TGGCTGTAACTCCATTGATATTTATGGATTCTATGGAATCATAATCTGACCACCCAATTTGGTATGGGGAATTATATTTGATAACCATATTAATCACGGAATAAGAGATTCATTAAGTGGGTGACATTAACCGATCTAAAAATCATCTCTACTTGTAACGATGAATTTGAATTATCATCGACCTCTAGTTTACCAATTTGGTCAGACATTTCCCTTTTTTCATTTGATAGGGTGGTACCCATATTATTTAATACAATGGCATGAATTATAATTGATTCAAATCCAACATTTCCTTTGGTGAAAGTTCAACTTTCTCCACTTTTGTTCTGCAATTCTGATTTGAATACATTTAAGGAGGTCGTACATTGGAGGATTGTGGTGCCGAGGATGTCTATTGTGTTGCAGCAAGAGATTTTAGAGGCACAATAATTTTCTTCAACTATTCATGGAGGATATCATTTGATCAGTTTATTGGTTTTCGAGTCATCAAAATATAAAAAATTTTCTCTTTTTGTTAACATCTTTTTACCCACCCCCCCCCCCTCTTTTTCCAGATCAATGGTTGAAACATATGCAACTTTCACTAGAGGTGGTCGCTGCTGACTTGTCCATAATCTATCATATTTTTTAGAGGTCCTTGACATGAATTCACTCCTGGATGATGTGTCACAATATCCAATGGAAGGGAATGTAATTTGTCCTATCATCAAGACCAGCTTCATCTGCCCCCTTAATCAAGATAAGTCATAGAAAGTTTCAATTCAAGGCTTCTACGAAGTATCCCCAAAACACATTCATCCCAGAATGAGTAAAATCTATTTAATGGTTCCATGAACTGATATATATTATCCCCACATTCCTCATATTGTTTAGGTGTTTGTGGCTGCTAATGTATAGGAGGCACATATTTTTTGGTGTTGGTTTTGGTGATGGAACCAGCGCATGGTGTGGATTATGTGTGATCAAAATCTCTTAATCTCTAACAACACTTCTGAATGGGGTTATGGGGCTACCTAGTAGTTTAGATTAGTCTATTTCAAGGAATCTTTCATCATTTTAGGGATGTTGGAGATTTCTATGAACCCACATTTATATTTCATAGAGATGAGGGGTGTTCACAGCTCATCCCAATGATTGTCGATACACATAGACTACATCTAATCATGGGTTTCCTTAGTTAAAAGTGTATTTTATACCATTATATCAATAAATAATGTCTGAAACTCTCTCATTCTCTCATAGTTTACTGTTCATGAGGTCACTGACTATTGTTTTTTGGAACATTGAGATGAACTTGAATAAGTACTGGAACCAGAGATCCCACATCCTATTAGTGAATAATATATAAAACTGGTGTACCACACTAATGATGATACTTGTAGTGTTTTCCCAAAGTATTTTAGCTTCACAGTTTCTTATTACTCTAAGGTTCCCATCATGGGGTCATAGTAAGATGTGTAGTGCATTAGATTTTTCTCTGAGACCCCTGACCCATTAAACTCTTGGAATATGGGGCTCCAAAAATTTGTTGGATTCAGAGCATTACATACCCATTATGGGAATGGTTTCCATCCTAGATATATTGGAACACGTTATCATTCCATGGATTCTAATCGAGTCATTAATGACTCGATGGTATTAATGATACCTTGATGTGTGTCCGGATGAACTTGTGCATTAGAGGGTGCAGTATGGGGTAGGATTTGACGTCCTAGTGTTGCAGGAACATGATTTAGATACCTATCCTAGGGAATCCTATGATGATTATCTTTAATCTGTTCAAGTTGAATCCATAATGGAGGGATGTGTTAATATCCTACTGGGATTGGGATTATGCAAACTATTTTTCCCAACGGTGTCTTGAATGATCTTTCCATCCTTGATTCATTTGTCGAGATGAACTAGTGGGAAATGGTACATATGATGGATGTGTGTTTTGATACTCCACCTATGGAACATTCCCTATAGGATTTCTAGCTTGTAGAATCTCTGAGTTGATTTTCATTACCTCATTCATTCCTTCCTCATGAATAGAACATCTATCCTCAATCGTGAGGGAAGAATTACCATAGGGAGGAGGAGTTGGGTTTCATGATTTTTTTATATTATTTTTCTTATTGGTGATTTTTAAAGGGGTAAATGATGGATTAGCTGAGGGAGCATCAAAATTTATGGCATCCAATTGGTTCCAGTTATTCTCACCTTCATGATCGGCATAGCGAACCTCTATGTTGGATCCATCATCTCTTGGATCCTACTCATATGTATTATCTTTAGAAAGGTATGTGTAATTTACATACACAACATTAATGGATTCATTCCTCTTTCCAGGTGACATACTGGGTGCAGAAAGATATAAGGTCATCTTGCATCCCATTTTGGATCTTCTCCCTCCATTCCGGGACCCTCCAAAAGTTTTTGGGTGAATAGTGACTCGAAAGAACCTTGACACAACCTAAACGTATTCATTTTTTCATGGGGATATGGGTCACGAGACAAGATAGACTATGTAACCCATCTATTTTTTCCTAAGTGGTAGGAAAATACTGAATTTCATAGTGTTGGTGGTTGAGGAAAAAATTCCTGCAGTCCTTTGGGATGGGGTTGCTCCACACCACCCATTATTATGTCTTGGAATGTATCTATTGGTTATATGTGGGAACATTATGTTAAAAAATCCCCCAACCATATAGTCTCGGGTTTCTCTCGACCATAGAAGTTGCTGCTCCTATCACCGCCTTCTCGATCTCACGCATTACAATGTTGGAATTATCCAATTATGGTGTCAAATCTACAAATGAATTATTTGATTATGAGGACATGATAAATGATTTTTGGTTGGATTCACATTGGTGAGAATCCTAATTAATGATCTTAGTGTCCCATATCAGAATCTTTTCTTTTCCTTTCTTATATCGATCCTGATGCTTTTACGACTTAATGAATGTTGGTTCTTGCCAATCGGTCCACATTAAAAGAATAGGTACTTAATTTGGCTATCGCATTTTGATGATGAAATTGAACGATTTCATTTCTAGAGTTTTATATTTTATTTTACATGGGTTGAAGTTTATAGCTACATGTTTTTTTGACCATCAGATGTGAACTCCATAAGGGGCGACACCGAATAGGCAACACAATTTGTGCAATGCTTTGAAGAAATCCAACTCAAGGATTATCCTTTTTATATTGGATCATGTATTTCATGTTGATATAAAGGATTCTAGGTCAATTTGTTTATGATTCTCCCCTAATAGACTGACGTTGTCTGCATACTCTTCATAGGGTAGCAATTTCTTTTTCAACTGGAAGTGAGTTTTCAGTATATTAAGACATATGTTATTTATAAATTATTCTAAAAATTCTATTCAAATGTAGAACTAAGAAGTGGTTGAGGTAAAGAACATAATTGGTATGTCGGCTCTAGGTATCTATCTTCTCAGAAGTAGTATATTTTGATCATATTATTCCAAGTCTTCCTCCACTTGTTGTGCCAAAATTGGATGTGTTGGGATGATTTCATCCTGATTAGTGGGGATAATTGGGTCTTCATTGATGTATGAGTGTTGTGGGGGTGCCTTAGAGGATGATAACAACCCTGGGTAGTCTCCTGGCTGAGAAACAAATTCAATTTTCATTGATACACTTTCTAGAATGTCCTCCCATGTCATTTAAAATGCCTCAAAATATGAGGGATTTATTGTATTTGGACTAGTAGGGGGAGGAAATTCTTGTCGGTGTGAATTTTGGCTGTGAGGATAGCCTTCATAGCAGAGGATAGGGTGGTGAGGACTACAATCATTGGTTCATCCGACCGCAGGTAGATTCTCCAAGGATATCGCCATAGAGAGGACCTTTTGGGTGGATTACAGTAAGGGGAGGACCTTATTGTAGTCTTTATTCATTGAAGGGAGGACCTTGGAAATGAATTCCATCAAGGGGATTACTATCATTTTGGCTTGATGTCAAGCTACAGGGAAAATATATGTTGTGGGCATTTTGGGGAGGATGTATAGAATGTACTGCAATAAGTGGATGACCTTCTTGTGGGTTGGTGCCATTAAAAGGAGGGACTCTACAATGAATTACATCATGGGGAGGACTACCTTTATATATTGACACTTGAATATAGGTAGAAAATTATTTGTAGCATATAACCCAAGGAGGCCCATAACAGAGGAAAATAACACTAGGATGAAATTATTATTATTTTAAAATATTTCCAATGGGAGGGCTATCGTGACATGCATCAGGATATAAAATCACTTGTTCAATCATTTCTAGCCCCCAGAGTAATCCCCCACAGGTTCTCTAAGGATGATCTTAATATCTTCTTCTAGAATCATTTCAGGGAAGACCTTCACCACTACTACATCCTCTTCTATATTTTGGTAATTAATTTACATGATATTGAGCCTCTATTGATAGATTTTTTATGGAATCTAGAACATAATATTTCAATAGATCAAAATATTAAATGTGATCTTCATTTTATGGATGGATTAGATGTCATTCATTTTTTTGGTTCTCTTTTATGGGAACTCAGGGCCTCCTGTTGTTGATAACAACCTCCATATAAGGGTCCCAATTTGGTTTGTTCCATGATGTATCTTGTATATTCAAATTAACTTAATGAGTTTTATAAGTGATATATTCCTTCCTTGGAGTGATTGACACGATGGACTGATGTCCCCCAGTTGAAATAGGTTTTTGTACCTGATCCAATTTCACATGAATCATAGAATATACCTACATAACTTCATGAACTAGAGCATGGATGCAAGACATATATAGAGTAACCACCTTATATTTTTGATGAATCACCCCGATCAGGGAGATGAGAATATTGGTCCAGCTACTCACTTTTTATGTAGAAGTTATGAATTCTTGATACATTTTCAGGACATGGTATAGAATCAAAATTTTATATTCCATCATTTACATGATGTACTAATATATTTATTTTTCTTGAATGTGTATAAATTCCCATTCGTATGTCAGATCAAGAGTTTGGGTCTCCTCTAGTCATCCATGTGTTACCAGTGTGTACTGGAAGTTATCATGAGCAGGGGAAGAGGAACGAGTGTTCCCCAAACATGTAGTTAGGATTCAATGGTTACCTTCTCTGTTTTCCACTATATTGTATTTTTTTACATCATATTTGTGAGTAGTAATTTTCATATTTTCTTTTTCTATTGTATCGTTCTCATGGGCTTGATGTGCATCCCTAGGAATTGGACTCTGAATATATTTTCCTTCCACCATATTTTACATATGGGATTGGTATTAGATGTTTTGAATTTTCATCAACATGTTGATTACCATTGTATTTGACGCATGGGCTTCATCATCATTAGAAGTATTGGATGAATGCTCATAGTTTACACCATATTTAAATGGTGGTCTTAGTTTGAGTTATTATGAATTTGTGACTGCATGTAGCTGGTTTTCACCATATATGGATGGGTCTCTTCTTTCACATCGGTTGGGATTTTTATCTGCCTATAATTTACCTCCATATCTACATATAAAGACTCAGGAGAATATTCCAGATTTTTTACTATCATGTATTTTTCCACCATATATTTGTGGGGGCATAAAAAAGGATAAAGAGTTGTAGGAATTCCCACGGCATGATTCCATATTTGTACAATGGATCTCCTCCTTATAAATCAGGATGTTGATGAGCTCATTATTATGCATTTTCCACCCTCTTTTGGCAGCCCGTGGGGGCCATGTTTATAGGACATCAACAGGTTCCCTTAGCATGAGATCCTCTTTTGAATGGGGATGTTGGATTGTACGACACTTATGGAGATTTCATTTGGTAGGATCCCATGATTGGGGTTCATGTGAAGTCATTAGAGTTGAATTCATCTACCTCCTTGAGATAAGGGAGGTACTCATTATCGCGTTATAGTGATAGGTTATCAAAATGAATTTAGACTTGTGAGTTATTTTCTACTGGAACTGAAGAGGCGGTTGATGAGTTTTCACTAATTGGACAGCCTTCTTTTCTTCTTCCACTATAGGGAGAGTACCATTTTGGTGGTTCTCTTGGATCAATAGGTTTGAAACCCTGTGTTGAAGAGGCTGGGTGTGTGAGGGATTATTGTTCTTTATCGGGGACCCAACCACTTCTGTCATCACTGAGACGTGTGTATGAGAATTTATATTGGGGTTCCAATGGATGGAAGTTATCTCCGCATAATACCTACAATAGATATGAAATTAAAAGAAAAAAGTATCTGTTAAAGTATCATATCATGATGACATACATAAATGCTGATTTTTTTGGATCTCTTTCCTCTTGAATGTGGAATGTGCTTGTGGAGGGGTGACCTGTGACCTTGGTTAAGGACTCACATCAGGTTCAACTATTTTTTGGACTGAGGTGAATCATGTCCGTTTTTAGTTGCTGATATGGTCTCAAAATGATATTAAAATATGTCATTTTTATGTTGTAAAAGTGGTTCTATTGTTGACTAGCCTTGGCGGGTGATTGTAGGTGGTTAAATGTTTTGTACCATCACCGAGATCGGGTACGATATCCTCATATGGTCTCTAATGTGATTATTTATTGAGCTAGAAAGACCAAAATCCCTTTTATCAATGATTCATCGACCATCTCTCCAAAGGCAGATGCTCATTGGATGATGATTTGGCCAACGACACATAATGACTCCATTGGTGGAGAGGATTGGAGGTCAGGCTCATCACACCATTTGTGGGGGAGAGTTGTGCCTATTCCTATACTCTCTTATAGATTTAATAAATTTTTAAATGGTCATGAATCCCTGGATATTTCTCAATAATGTTTCCATGGATTACCCTTGGCTTGAAAAATCAATCATGGATATACATGGATCCGGAATTATCAAGACAATGTTCGTTTAAGAAATGGTATGACGAGATCTGGTGTCTATTAAAATCAAGGGGAAAGAAGTTGTTATGATTTGAGGATAAAACCCATAACATGGTCTTTCGACGTAACCTCATTTTAGGAATAACAACAAACGTAGTTCGGTGATGCTTAAATAGACACATAACCTTTTAACGTCCTGAAATGAAGACCCACCCCTACGGTTTAGCATCACGCAACTATGTAATCGAGGAAGAAGATTATTCGTCATAATTTCATGTGGGACATGCACCAATGTGGCCCAGGATTCATAGAAGAGGCATGGTATCCCTGGTCGATATGGCCCAAATGGGGATATGGCCCGAAGAACACACGGGTGATTTTGATGTTAGGTTTGGACCTTAAAAAGACATTCTACGTATCCTATTTATATGGGAACCAAATCACACTTAATTTTTTTAATGTTTGATATTATATCATAGAGGAGACCCTGTTTGTGGGGGGCATGATTGGGGATAACCATTAAAAGGGATCCCCATTGAGTTCAGGCCTATAGAAACCTATCATGTGTATCCATTTTGAGGTGGGAATCAGTGTTATTGTAGTTCATTTAATGTTGGGTATTATACCACATGGAAATCCCAGTTTTGGGGAAGTGTGGATGTCATGATAACCACCCACATCTACTCCCCCATGAGTCATTATTTGTGTGAGAAACAAGAGTTGGATGTTGATCTAATGATTGCACGTCACATATCATCGGCTGATTGATGGTCGGTAGCCCAACGACAGAGGGTGATATAGATTGGATTTGAATGTACCAATTTCATGTCCCGTGTAGATATCAAGGATATCTATGTCTAATGTTCTATCCAGAAATTTCTTGTGCTAATCCTAGGTAGAGCAAGAGTTCCACCTCCCCTGGAATGGTTAGGGACTTACCTTTAGAGGAGTGCCCCAAAATGTGTTCTGGGAAATGAAATAATGCATTTATCCTCATCAAAATGATAAGCAGGCATGATCCCTTTGTCTTTTCATTGACCATATTGAATGTAATATCCAATGATTACCCTTGATCCCTAAAATGGTGTTCTAATACACCCAATGGTTTTACCATCCATGTTTTGTGGATTTGGAAGAGTCTTTCGCCTAATGCAATTAGACTTGTTCGTGGATGGACTGCTGAACATGCGGCTAAAATGGAAGGAGATGATCAAAACTGGAGAGTGGAACATCTGAAGGTACCCTATTCCACATACCATTTATTCATGCAGAATGTGGTCCTCCCTACATAGATTGTGAATAAGTGGGTGGAGAAACAATCCATGTACCTGTATGGTACAAAGATATAAATGCAGTCGGCATAGTGTTATGCTATGTGATACCAGTTATTGGCCTCGTATCTTGATGCTACATGGTGATGAGTTCTGTTCGCATAGCGAGGTGCTACATGGAATATGGTTCCATTAATCTATCCCTGTGATACATAGAGTGTTAAAGTGAATAAGGGGAATTCATCATTCAGATCTTGAGATGTTCATCTACCACCAGGACATGGATTGCAGTTAACCAATTAGGTTCATAGTCTACCAATAAATATTACAATTCCTTATTTTTATGATGTGCAATGGGTTTATTCTTATGGTAATTCATATGAAGAGGTCTAATCCTCAAAGATCAATCTCTTTAGAAATCAGTGTCCAAATTCTGTCCAATCCTCTAGAGTACAATTCCTTTTTTCAGTTCCCTTTCGGGCCCTTTTATTGAGTGTTTGGGAAGAAGAATCTTTTGACCTCAGAACAAAAATTACGAAAGCCCCTAGGGTGATCACCGGACCCACAGATGACTCAGGAAATATAGGCCTATAGGGTATCTATTCGCGATAGTGGAAACCAGCACCTCAATCCAGAAAATGAATTTGTCTTGTAATTGATGTGATGGTGCCTTTTCAACATCTGTTATCTATTGAGTTCATGGGGGATAGTATGCAGGAGAGAAGTTATTCTGCTAGATTCTGCCAATGATAGGGATTACAACAGTGGTACGGGGGGGGTTCACTGCATTGATTCAGCCTATGACACAATTCACGATGGAGGTACATAGGGGAGAAATTCTCTGCCTTGATTCCTCCTATGACACTATTTGTGATGGCGGTACACCAGGGCCAAATTTTGCTCCTTGATTCCATAAATTCAATGGTTCATCATAGTGGTATCTTTTCCTTCATTCTACATACTACTCGGTTCACTGGACATCTCTTCTTGTTACAATGCCTCACATTATTCATTGAACAATCAGTTTGCAATCATTGTTTTCTGCATACCATTTCTGGGAGTAAGTGTGCATAAGGGTTATTTTCCTTTTCCAACATTATCTTCTTCAACAATTCTCTCTTAATCCTTCATCCAATCTATTATATTTCCTTTGAAAAAAAATATGGGAGTATATACGTTCCATTTTCAATGTTTTCAAGACCTTACAACACTGGTAAAGAATTAATATATATAATTATAAATAAAAATGTGTAAAATAGTTATATAATTATATACATATGTATAATAATTTTATAAATATTGAAATATATAACTACTAATTTTTAATAATGTAAATACTTTTTCAAAAAAATTATAATTTTATATTTATAATTTTAAATATACAATTTTATAAATATAGTAAATATACATTAATAAGTATATTTATAAATGTATTTTTTATTAGTTATTTATAATTATAAATATACATATCCTTATAAATTTTTATATAAATAAATATATTTAAAAAATATATATTAATATAAATATAGTCAATATATCCATTATTTATACATATTTATTATAATTTTTTAATTATAAATATATTTAAGTCATTATATATATTTATATAAGTATATATATTTAATAAATAAATATAAATATAAATATAAATATAAATATAACTATATTAAATATAAAATTTATTTAAATATAATTATTATAATTTTATATTTATTTAAATTTATAAATAATTATTTATAATTATATAAATACATTTTTTAAAAATAATAATAAATATTTATATTTTTATATTTTTATATCATTATATATATTTAAAGAATTACATATATATATATATATATGTTTAATAAATATACATAAATGTAGATATAAATATATGTATATTAGATATATTTATTATTTAATGAAATTAATTATAATTTTGTAATTATGTCTATATATCTAAATTTTTATATATAATTATTTAAATAATTATGGAAAAACATATATTTATTTATAAAAACAGACAAATATATTTTTACCTTTATTAATGAATATATATTCTTAAATGAAACCATATAAAAAATGAGAGAAATTGAATAACTAAAAATGAGTACAAATTATAATAATGCAAAAAAAAATTATAAGTTATATAAGTTAAATATAAATTACTAAAAAAATAAATAAATATATTGATAACACACTTGAAAAAATTGAAAATAATAAGCCATGGTAAATAAATAAATATAAATAAATAATATAAAATGATTAAATTCATCAAAAAAATGAAAAAATGGAATTCAAACATAATTGAAATAATATTACACATAAATAAATAAAATGTTTTGATTAAAGGCATAATATATTAAATGTATCATGTTATACTAAAATCCTAAAACGAAAACTAAAATTTGAATAAATCACATAAATATTATGTGCATGTGTTTATATATAAGATTTCATTAATTATGTAAATATCTCTGTGTGTGATTAGTATATAAAAACACATTAATTATTTATATGTATGTAAATTTAATGTAATACACATTTCATATATGTCAATATAAAAAATTAGAACATATTAAATTATGTCCATTACTCGATGCAATTAGTCAATATTTTTAATTAATATTAATTTTTAATTAAAACCCAGTCATCAATATGTATACTACTTGTGTAATGTATAGCATAAATATCTTTTATTATATAAATCATATTTTAGGAAATATTATATATATATATATATTAATATATAAGAATATATTTGTATATTAAATGTATTAATGAGTAATTTTGTATAAAACCATTAAAAATGAATAATACATTAATATGTTTTTAATTATTAAATTTTATTAATTTAATATATTTATATTTAATATATATTATTTTTATTAATATATAATATTTTCTCTATATATTATTTATATTTATTATTAATTTTTTTATTAATAAACTTTTTAATAATTTTTGTATTTGTAAATTTTTTATTTTGTTTCTTATTTATTAAAATTTAATAACTTTTAGAAAAAAAATCTCTTAATTATGATAATTTAGTTATTTTTTATTTTTTTAATTATTTCAATTTATAGATTTTCAAAAAAATTATTTCATTAATAAAATGTTTTTTTATTTTTCATAATTTACCCATTTTTTTTATTTGTTTAATTATTTAAATTTATTCATTTTACATATATATAAATATATTTAATATATATATTTTATAAATATTTATAATATATATATATATATTAAATTTAATGATTTTTATAAATAATTGTTTCATAAATAATTTTTTTAATATTTCTTTTAATTTAGTCATTTTTTATTTTCATATTTTTATTATTTAATTTTATCTGAGACCTTTATGAGTGCTAAAAATAAAGTTCTGATAAAGGGAACACCTTATCTGTGCTAAAAATAAAGCATTGATATTAGAGACCTTTTATCAGCACTTCAATAAAGCACTGAGAAAGGTTCCCTTCACCATCAATTTTTTCCAAGCACTAATAATGGTGAGTGCTATTAATGTCATGTTTTGTATTATTGAATCCATACAATAGACCAATATAATAACCTATGATATGAGAGATCATGTACCAAATTAATATTTCCATTTAGTTCTTGTCTCTATCAATATCCCACTTTCATTAATGTCCAATTTAATTTATTCCATTTCAATTTTTATCAAATCTTGTATAATATTTTTAATTCTATATAAATAATTCCTAGATGATATTTCAAGAATACATTTGGATTTCAAAAATTTAATTAATTGTGTGTCCAAAATACTAATCCAAACATCATTTTCTCTATACTATACAACAATTTTGATCTTCTCTATGATTTTTGTAAAACAGAATCCCTATTCATTGAACCATAATGTGTGACCCCATGGGCCTTTATAACAGTAAAAAAATTATTCAATCAATAAATTTATGTATGGAGTGGAAGATTGAAAACTATTTGTGCTACTCATGTTATAATGATATTTGGAATTATCTTAATTAATAACATGTTCCTCTAAAACCAAGTCCACTAGATATATCATATACAAGTATACGTTATATTATAATCACTTTTTCAAATACATCGAGTTATTATAGGACCTAGAATATGAGAATCCCATTTATCCTACTCTTATATTCTCTATTCCATGTATTATGATTGACCCGATAAATAAATATATTAATTTTCATTCATGTAATCAAATGAGCACAACACATACCCCTGATTTAGGAAGAGAAGAATATTGCATGTATATTATCTTGGTATATCATTACACAATCAAAAAAATTCCCAACTAGTCATTTTTTAGCCAAGCCTTGGTGATAGTATAAAAAGGCATCATTTTATGACGCTTCTAATCCTAGATATGTTTCCAACATCATCTATGTGGATTTAATTTTAAAAATACACCACTAGTATAATAAAGATATATTGTATTCCACTCCATGTGGTAAAATTTTTGTACCATCAAATGAAAATGCATTTGATTTATATCTTGATCAGAATCTATTTCTCTACATGAAATCAAAACCAAACAAAAAAATAAATTAAATCCCAAAGAATAATACTCTATGATGAACAATGATTAGTAATTACAAAAATTTGAACATTAAATGGTCAATTATCATTTCACTACACCCAATATATACAACCAATTTGAAATAATTATAATGGGGAGAATTCCTTTTAAATAACGTGTTTCTTCCCAAATTCCTAAATAATTGTAAATATTAATGGAAACACTATATAATCACCCATATAGTCATATCACATATGATAGACCACAAAATATTCTATATGTTTTCATTATAAGGTTTTTTAGTCATGTTACTTATCTATAGAAATCATGGAACGAAATTAATAGACCATCTTATTGAATACCTACAACTAAACTCTTTTATAGTGTAAAATCAATAAATTATGCCTATTTAAATAATGGTTATAAAATGGAATCATATTCCAAATATTTAAATTGGTTAAAAAATCATTAAACAGAATTTACATCACTACATCAATTGTAAACATGTAACTTTTTTTACATCAACTTAAAATTCCTTCTATGGTCATCGTCACTGTAATGGGAAATTTTTTATCAAACCATTTCCTTGAGTTATTCATGGTAACACAATCAATGAATATTAAATTATTTATTTATAAACACATTATAAATTCCATTATAATATAAATATATTTTCACAATATTTTTGTATTTAAACATATTTATTTATATTTATCTGTATTAACTGACACTGAACACTTTTACGATATAATGTGACACTTGAATTGATTTTTAACTGGAATACTCTTTAATTAGTTAACTTTATTATTCTATAATTCCATAAATTCTCTCAATGGACTCGTAATCATTATATTATATAAAGAATGTAATTATAATATATAAAATCTATTTTATGTTCCAAAAATAAAACATTTTTCCTTTTGGTATTAATATTTAAAAAATAGACTATTGTATCCATATCATAAGATGTATTCTATATGTTTGGAATAATATTCAGATAAAATTAATTATTCTTCAAAATAATTCAATGATTAGTCAACTAAACCCTTCACTCCGATTTAGATGATAACATTTGATAAAACATTTAACCTTGATGAAAAATTTTTATCCTTGTATTCTTTTATGATCATGTTATAAAAATGGATCAATCAAAAACATGTGTTAGAAATTCATCACCTAATATTGTTCATAAAAATTAAATTTCCAAAAAGCCACTATTACTATATAATATAAATTTGAAAACTATAAAAACGATTTATTTAGATCAATAATAGAAAGACAGATTCCATTGAAGACAATATTCTGATTCCATAACCCTTTCATTATCTATTTGAATAAAAACTACAAGACCCATCTATTCATTTTTCAATTTAAAACTATAATATAACATTAACATTTATAATGTATCTATTTAGTATCATATACCATTAAAAATCAACATAGTTATTTTTAGAACACATTGAAAAAATTTGGACTATCCGTAGAGTTTCATAAATTTCATTATGTGTCTTTGTATTTTTAATCTTGTTTAGAATCATTTACCCTATTTCCTAAAAAATATATTATGTTATAATGACTAGGGATTACTATTTGGAAATTATAATATAATTTGTTCCTCTCAAACCATTACAATAATATATTTTCAATAATTTATTATAGCTTATACATTATATTTTATGCTCACATATCTTAAACAGTTTATGTAAATGAGGAAGACATTCTTCAGGGTCATTCACAATACTGCAAATTCTTTGACAATGATATGGGAAGGAATTCCCTAAATAGAATAATCGCTAAAAGAAACATCCAGTATATCTATGTCATTAATGTAACCAATCACATAGAATATATATGTAGAGATTAAGCATTAATAAGTCATAATGATTCAAATGACTTCTAGACCTCATGTGAGTCATTTGATTCTTCTTATAATCATTTAGATAAATTTTATATACAAATTCAGCAATATATTTGTTTAGATTGGGGATACTCTAAAAAAGAATTTTTACACTTTATGAAAAAATCATAATATTATTTCTCATTCAAAATAAAAATCTCACATTAAGTTTCTCATTTCGTTTATATTGATCTCTATGATAATTTTAATAAGGATTATGATTACAATAATTATCAAATCATTTTATTATTAAATGATTATCATTTTCTACATTCATTTTATAGAGACAATTATCAATTGTATCCCCATAAAAATGTTGGAAAATTTTATAATTAAATCATATATATCTGTGAGATATGGTACATATTTTGTAAATTAATGTCCCCAGCATAGCGTGATCCTCCTCACTTTAGATAGTTGGGGGGGGGGAATCTTGATAATAATATCATATATGAATATTGAATCGTTGACTATAAAACACTTTCCCCAATCAATTATATGGATAAAATAAAAATTATTCCTCTAGAATTCCAACTCTTTGGATTTCATAACTAAAATAACACCTGTAAAAATTAGACCCACAAACTGGTTTGATAACTGAGTGGGGGTGGGGGTGAATCTGAGATCATTTTCCTTTTGTGATTTATTTCTTATTAATACAAATATTTTGATGTTTATCCCCAGGTCAACCTTTCTTGTTTTTTTATCCTTAATCAAAAATGTTGTAAGTAAATTTCCCAATAAATAACAACATATATTCTTTATCATTGAATATAAAAAATACTTCCCTGGTGCAGTTGATGATACATGACATGAATTCTTCGATATGAATCAGCTAAATACAATGAGAATGTTATCGCTTAATGATATTAATGATTAATATCCAAAAATATATAATAGATAACCTCAGGAAGTATCTAGTCTTTAAGTGTTCACAATATCATCCTCCCAAAGTATTATTTATACTATCATCTTCCCAATTTAATCCATATCATGAAAAGGTTCAACATTCCACCTTCTGGTGGGTTATTTATACTCACTCCCTAAAGATCTTATAGCATCCTCCTAACTCATCTAGAAACATTTTTAGGAATCTTTATTATGAAACTATAGACATTTGGCCATATTATTCTTCATGTATAAATGATCTATGCATTCATTGAAGATTTTTTCACCTCCCTGACTAAAAATCATTTTTTTCATCTTCCATAGCCGGTGTATGGGTTCCCGGTACCCATACAAACAATGCCCAAATTCAAAATTTCAGTACATACAGAAATCAGGAAAATTCAAAATTCAAAATCCGACCCAACAACGATCCACCATACACTGCGTTTTTCATCTCTAGTAGCAATCCCATCATCACACATCACCATCATTTTAAGACATCACCATCCTTGCAGGTTCATCACTATCCTTGCAGGTCGCCGGAGAGATCATCGGGATCAGTCGCTGGAACGTCCACAGCAGACTGAACCCCCCTCCAGCAGCCAAATTCATACCAAAATTCATAATTCAAAATATTTCACGAAATGCAAGCCCGCCAGTGTCGCGCTACAACGAAAGACGCGTCTCTGCCAACAACCATCATTATCAACATCGAAGCCTTACCCTACCTCGCTGTCACTGATCGAGCATGGTCACCATTGCCCTCCCTACACTGCCCGCTCGGATTCCAACCCAAAGATCTATGAAACCACTACCCAACTCCACCTCGGAGAGAACAATGGAATTTTGGATCCAGAGCAGAATGGTATTGTGCAGGACGAAACAACGGCTAGACCAGCATCGACCGGAAGACCACAAAGTCTTCCAAACATCACTTGACAGAGGTCGTCGTCGCACAAAAAACCGAAGAAATGAACAAAACTCAACCAGAAACAGAACCAACTACGAACAAGCATAAAACCCTATAAATGATGATTGAAATCTGAAAAAATAGAACCATATCCGAACATGATGCTGCAAACACCAACGAAAAAAACCTTCAAGTCACCAGAACTATATCATCCCGCCTTTTTGTCACATAAACTTTCATTACATTATACAAAACTGAGGATCTTTAAGGTTTAGTGTCTTGGAAAATAGGAACGTAATACATGAAAAAAAAACATTCTTCTTAAACACCTTAAATGTTACTCCTTAGGTTCATCCTAGGTTCATTACTGCATCTCATAACCTAGGGACATACATCAAAAGAAAGGGTGAGAAGAAGGCCTAGTAAGGGAAACAAGAGGAACATTTTGAAAGTGAACTTTAGATACTTCAATAAGGACATGAAAAGAACATTAAGGCATTAGAAATAAATCATGAGATATATCATAATAAAAATAACATTTTTCATAACATGAAGATGTGGCTGAAACATTTAATATTGACAATCATTTCGTTTCACCAAGGTCCATCCCCAAGGGTTCATTAAAAATTACCAAGGTTATTCACAAAGGTATCCGCCTAAAAAAACATCTCTAGAGATTATGTCTTTACCCAATTCATTGGAGCGCTATCTGGGCGCACCCTGGACATGTCTTTATTATCATGTGAGACACATATATCATCATAAAACTTTTCGTAATTAACCTTTATAGCATAAAATAAATGGGTTTCATTTCATAATCATAATGTTTTAAAAACTGCTTTAAAGACATGATCTTTACGTCACTTTAAACCCATGGAAGGGGAGAGAGGGTCTCATGTTTTTAAATCCCAGAATTTAAAATAGAAATTTTTGATATATATGTGAATACCCCTGTAGAAATAAGATATTTGAGCATTCACTTTATAACATAAAATAATTTTGAGAAAAGAGAGTGGCATTTTGAGACGAAAATTCTGCAGCATAACGGCAATGTTTCGGGGTTTTAGAAAACAACGAAAAAAGAGGGTACATGGGTAAAACATTTATAAATGACCCATAAAATAGTAGAGGGACACAATAGGAAGTTTATATGAACATGGTAATGAAAATTTAAGGACATACCATTTGAAATGAAAAACATGGAAGGAAGAAAAAAATTAGAGTTCTCTTATGAATATTCGGCAGCCTAACGACATCACTTAAACTTCAACAAAAATGATTTGAAATGATCAAATAGGGTCCTCATCATGTAAACATAAGAGTTTAGTATGATAGTTGTAGAGATCATACCCCAACATAATTAAAAAAGGAACTCGAAAAACTTGACATGAAAGTAGAACTTTGAAAAGAATGAGAAGGGTGAAAGAATCCCCTTAAAAATTCGGTAGCCTAACGTCGTCACTTAAGATTAAACCAAAAATGAATTGACAATATCAAATAGGGTCTCTAATCATATTAACATAAGAGTTCAGTTTGATAGATATAGATATCATACCCAAATAAAATGAAAAGGAACATGAAATACTTGACATGAAAGTAAAACTTGAAAATGAGATGGGTGAAAGAATCCCTTAAAATTTGGCAGCCTAACGGCGTCACTTAAACATTCATAAACCAAAATGATGATAGTAAGAGAGTATATCTCATCATATGAACTTGAAAAGGGAAGTAGGATAAATATAAAATAACATCCCCAACATAAGAACATGGATCATAGAAGAAATGACATAAACGAGAGTACTTGAAAAGAAAGAGATAGGTAGGATACCTTACCTTAAAACGTAACTCTTAAAACACAAATGTTTGGATCTTGAGGGCTTGGGGAAACTTGGGAGGACTCCTTGGGAGGTAAGGAGACCAGAACTTCGTTGAGAATTATTTTGGAGCCCAATGTATGAGATCATGGCTCGGTATTTATAAGGAAAGTGAGGGGACAAGGCATTAATGGCCAAGGGACACCGCATAAGTGGGTTTCTCAAAACCATGCGCTCTCCCAAGATATTTCCCATGAAGTTGGGCCACATGGGGCCCCAAATACAATAATTAATCACCTTTGGTCGCCCAACCCACAAAATATCTCATTAAATCATCATGACACAGTTATGATGTCATTAAACATACCGAAACCCTAAAACTGTATTTTTACTATTCACTGAAAATTCAACTTTCTCAGAAAAATCCCAAAATTTCACCTTAACAAAACATCAATGCTCTGATTTCAAAAATGAACTCCATTTTATAAAAAATATATTTTTCTAAATATTTTTAATTTTTTTTAAATAAATTCACTATTCACCGAAAATTCATTTTTTTCAGAAAAATTCCCCAAAATTACATTAACATAATATCGATGCTCTGAGTTCAATAATGAAATCCATTTTATAAAAATAATTTTCTAAATATTTTTAATTTAATTTTTAATTAAAAAACACTATTCACCTGAAAAATCTAATACTTGAATAAAAATTTATGAAACCGTTATTTAACCATTTTATTGAATCACATTACTTAATAAAGGTGCCTAGATTATACTAATACTTTCATTAAGTGATATTACTAATCCATTTGGACACATTACTAATCCTAATCATAAAATCACTATTCATAATTTACTATTCATCAAAAATCAAGTTGATCTTATTAGACTCTAAATTTCGTACTGGACATAATTGTAGAAGACCATTTTTTGAAAATCATTACACATTTTTAATTATTTAAGGTTTACATAAACATTTTTTTTAAAATATCCTTTCTCTAAACTTCAACAAAAAAATATGCATACTATATTTATCCGGACATTTGAAAATTCATAAACTTCATCATAAGAAGAAATATCAATTTTTTATTTAAAACAAAGGATTACACAAGGCAGTTACGGTCTCCTTACATAGCCTCTTATCACACCAGCATAGGACCTAAGTGTTTGGTGTGATAAGGTGAGAGAATCTGAGGGAGGCTTTGCCAACATCGCACGAGTAATAATTTCTATCATCTTGAACTTCTCGTGAAGGTGATCTCGTTCTAGCTTCACACGATGAAGCTCATCTTGGGTTTGGTCTAGAGCAAAGCCCAGTGGGGCTACCTCCTTCCCATGTTCTGTTAGATGGGATTCGATCGGTCCAAGACTACTGGGTGAGGCCATTGAATCTTCTTTCTATATTAATTAACCAATATTACTTGTATTTAGAGAAAATAATCAAAACATTTAGTTTCCAGTGGTCATATTTACCAATGGTCATATAACAGTCAAAACCCAATGGTCTCATTTTAATTATACTCGTGTTATCAAATGAAACATTTTTGTTGAGTATAAAAATAAAATAAAAAAACACACAAAATTAAGAAATAATATTTATTCAAAATTTCGGGTCGTTACAATCTTCCCCCCTTAAGAAATTGCGTCGCAATTTTTAAAATTGGGTTTTGAAATATCATTGAAAGTCCTACATCGAAAAAGGAGTCAGTAAACCCATTACTTTAAAAGAAAGAAAGGGAAGTAAAAAGGTCACCCGAGTTAACTCATACTATTATCCCATGTAGGAAAACATGGACATGGAGGAAAAAAAAGGGTCACGTTCTAAGGGAGAGTGATAGAAAACATGATTAGGAGATGGTTAAACACGAGAAAATCCCAAACTTATGATGTGTGTAAATGGTCTTTGATTACCTAGTAGGAAACGTAAACCAACAACGTTTTTGTTTTCTGTTCCTTTTCATAATTTTGAGGAATTTATTTACTACATAGAACAAAAACATAAGGAAATATACCTACCTTCCAGTAGAGTTTCATCATTTAATAATTCTATACCAAAACTAATCTTTTCTACAAATGATGAGAATAGAAAAACACTTGGTCTCATCAAAAGAACAAGAATCATTTTTTAGAGAATCACATAATCCATAAAAGATTAACTATCTATTTCTTCTATCTTTAAACATTATCCAAAAAACAGAAAGGTTAAGGTAAAAAAACTCTTCAAAAAGAAATAATCCCATAGGAATGGAAACTACTTTTAAATCATCAATGTTCCATGGTGCTACCCAATGTTCATCATAGACCATTCCATAAATAACGGTCCTTAAAATTCCTCAAAATAAATAAACTAAGATTGAAACCCAAATACACGAAGAATTTGATAACATAGTCTTCCAAAATAAACTTCATTGTTCATCTCCAAACAACATCAACCAAACCTAACATCTTATAACAAAAGTATCTAACCTAAACATATTTTACTCAAGATATGTTAATAATTCCCATGAGTAACCTAAATTACTATAAGTCCACCGTAAATTCACCGATTCTTCAAAATATAAGTCAACCTTACTCCTTAATGAAAATACCGTAGTAATATATTTACCTCAATCATATAGGTTCCCCAAAATAGTGAACGTCTTTCAAAATAATAATAATCTTTTAATCCCCTAATAATCTCTATCATATTAATATGGCAATCGTCGCATTTCCTATCACATTGGTTGTTGGGACATGTTCTTCCATTTCCCACCATTAACTAAGATGAGAAAGTAAAATTAATGGCTTAAGTACTTATCCAATAATCATGAAAAGGAACTGAAATCATATAAGGATAACTTGTAGAAGAAAAGTTTACCCTAACTTGTGATCCCCTAGGTTCCCATCTAGGTTATCCATGATCATATATTCTTATGTTAATCTTTATTTTATTTTATCTTTTTTCCTTTAATAATGGTTCATACAAAGCTTATGAATTTACCAAAGCATATCCACCGGGAGTGTCGTAACCAAGAGTGCAGCAAGGACCATTTTCGTGTACCAGTTACCGTTTGAGTCTAGAAAAAAGCAGTGTTTTTGGGTTTTACCCCTATGTACATCTGTGCTAGAGCCACCTCTACCAGCTCGTATCGAGACAGGGATGTATTTTCTGGGCAACCCCTTACTCAATACATACCAAAATACCGGGAAGATTTCCAATATTTAATCTCTTCTATAGGGTTATTCCTAGAGTTTTCATATCCTAATTTCCACAAATATCTAAACCATTATTTGATACCAACTATAGCATACCGCATTTTTTGTAACATAAACTATCATTACAGTATACAAAACTGAGGATCTTTAAGGTTTAGTGTCTTGGAAACCAGGAACTTAATACATGCAACAAAAAAAAATCTTCTTAAGCACTTGAAATGCTTCTCCTTATGTTCATCCTAGGTTCATTACTGCATCTCATAACCTGGGGACATACATCAAAATAAAGGGTGAGCAGAAGTCCCAGTAAGGGAAACAAGAAGAACATTTTACAAGTGAACTTGAGATACTTGAATAAGGCCATGAAAAAAACTTTAAGGCATGAGAAATAAATCATGAGATATATCATAATAAAAATAACATTTTTCATAACTTGAATATGTGGCTGCAACATTTAATATTGACAATCATTTCGTTTCACCAAGGTCCATCCCCAAGGTGTCATTAAAAATTACCAAGGTTATTCACCAAGGTATCAGTCGAAAAAGTCATCTCTAGAGATTAAGTCTTACCCAATGCATTGGACTGCTATCTTGGTGCACCCTCGACATGTCTTTATTATCATTTGAGCCACATATATAATCATCAAACATTTCATAATTAACCCATATAGCATAAAATAAATGGGTTTCATTTCATAATCATAACGTTTTAAAAACTGCTTTAAAGACATGATCTTTACGTCACTTTAAACCCAAGGATGGGGAGAGCGGGTCTCATGTATGTAAATCCCAGAATTTAAAATAGAAAATTTTGATATATATGTGAATACCCCTGTATAAATAAGATATTTTATCATTCACTTTATAACATAAAATAATTTTGAGAAAAGAGAGAGGCATTTTGAGACGAAAATTCTACAACATAACGACTATGTTTCCGGGTTTTAGAAAACATTGAAAAGAGAGGGGACATGAGTCAAACATTCATAAATGACCCATAAAACAGTATAGGGACAGAATAAGAAGGATATATTAACATGGTAATGAAATTTAAAGCAAATACCATTTGAAATGAAAAACATGGAAGGAAGACAAAAATTAGATTTCTCTTATGAAAATTCGGTAGCCTAACGACGTCACTTAAACTTCAAAAAAATTATTTTAAAAAATCAAATAGGGTCTCTAATAATGTGAAAATAAGAGTTAAGTATGATAGATATAGAGATAATACCCCAACTTAATTAAAAAAGTAACTTGAAAAACTTGACATGAAAGTAGAACTTTGAAAAGAATGAGAAGGCTGAAAAAATCTCCTTAAAAATTCGGCAGCCTAACGGCGTCACTTAAGCTTCAACCAAAAATTAATTGAAAAGATAAAATGGGGTCTCTCATCATATGAACATAAGAGTTCATTATGATATATATAGAGATCATACCCCAAAAAAATAAAAAGTAACTTGAAATACTTGACATGAAAGTAGAACTTGAAAATGAGAAGGGTGAAAGAATCCTTTAAAATTCGACAGTCTAACGGCATCACTTAATCATTCATAAAAAAATGATGAGAGTAAGAGAGTATATATCATCATATGAACTTGAGAAGGGAAGTAGGATGAATATAAAATAACATACCCAACATAAGAACATGGAGCTTAGAAGAAATCACATAAACGAGAGTACTTGAAAAGAAAGAGAGAGGTAGGATCCCTTACCTTAAAACATAACTCTTAAATCTCAACGGGTTGGACCTTGAGGGATTGGGGGCACCTTGGGAGGACTCTTAGGGAGTTAAGGAGACCAGAAATTCGTTGATAATGATTTTGGAGTCAAAAGGATGAGAGAATGTCTTGGTATTTATAGGGAATGTGAGGGGACAAGACATTAATGGCCAAGGGACACCTCATAAGTGGGTTTCTCAAAATCATGTGCTCTCCCAAGATATTTCCCATGATGTTAGGCCACATGTGGCCCCAAATATAATAATTCATAACCTTTGGTCGGCCAAACCATAAAATATCTCATGACATCATCATGACACAGTTATGATGTCATTAAACATACTCAAACCCTAAAACTGTATTTTTACTATTCACTGAAAATTCAACTTTCTCAGAAAAATACCAAAATTTCTCCTTAACCTAACATCAATGCTCCGATTTCAAAAATGAACTCCATTTTATAAAAAAAATTATTTTTCTAAATGTTTTTAAATTATTTTTTAAAATAAATACACTATTCACCGAAAATTCATTTTTTTCAGAAAAATTCCCAAAAATTACCTTAACATAATATCGATGCTCTGAGTTCAAAAATGAAATCCATTTTATAGAAATAATTTTTTAAATATTTTTTATTTAAAATTTAATTAAAAAACACTATTTACCCGAAAAAACTAAGAATTGAATAATAATTTATGAAACCGTTATTTAACCATTTTATTGAATCACATTACATAATCAAGGTGCCTAGATTGTATTAATACTTTCTTTAAGTGAGATTACTAATCCATTTGGACACATTACTAATCCTAATCATAAAATCACTATTCATAATTTATTATTCATCAAAAATCATGTTGATCTTATTAGACTCTAAATTTCGTACTAGACATAATTGTAGAAGATCATTTTTTGAAAATCATTACACATTTTAAATTATTTAAGGTTTACATAAACATTTTTTTTAAAATTTCATTTCTCTAAAATTCACCAAAAAATATGCATACTATATTTATCCGAACATTTGAAAATTCATAAACTTCATCATAAGAAAAATCCCAATTTTTTATTTAAAACAAAGGATTACACAAGGCAGTTACGGTCTCCTTACATAGCCCCTTATCACACCAGCATAGGACCTAAGTGTAAGGTGTGCTAAGGTGAGAGAATCTGAGGGAGGCTCGGCCAACATCGCACAAGTAGTAATTTCTATCAGTTTGAACTTCTCGTGAAGGCGATCACATTCTAACTTCAAAAGATGAAGTTCATCTTGGGTTTGGTCCAGAAAAAAGCCCAGTGGTGCTACCTCCTTCCCAAGATCTGTTAGATGGGATTTGATCGTTCCAAGACTACTGGGTGAGGCCATCAGATCTTCTTTCTATATTAATTAACCAAGATTACTTGTATTTAGTGACAATAATAAAAACATTTAGTATCCAGCGGTCATATTGACCAATGGTCATATAACATTCAAAACCCAATGGTCTCATTTTAATTATACTCATGTTATGAAATGAAACATTTTTGTTGAGTATAAAAATAAAATAAAAAAACACACAAAATTAGGAAATAAGATTTATTCAAAATTTCGGGTCGCTACCGCAACACCTTCACTGCAACATCCACAACCCTGAACCGCAAAACCCGTCGTTGCCATCGATTCCGCAACACGGCGACCAGATCCTCCCAATGCACCAAAAGTCAGCTTAGACACGTAGCTTCACCTTCACCACATCAATTGGAACTCGAACATTGTATCCTCACCGCACCGCTAAGTGAAGCCCTCTCCAGATCGAAGGGTAGGATGTGAAAAAGCCGGCAGACGATGAGATTCACCAAGATGAACTATCCCACAAAGATACACCACCAGAGTAAGAGACACCGCCAGCCACAAGCATGGAAAGAGAGGATGAGAGGATCATAGCCGGCCTACAACGAGGGGGAGGAAGGTGACAGCGGGGAGAAAGAAACCCTATGTGATTTCAGGTTATTATCCTTATGTACAAAAGGTATAATTTTATTGGTTTAATTATTGAGATATCTCTCTTATATCAATACCACAAACATGTGTAGATATATATATATATTCAGAAAAAAAATATTTTGAAATTTTTTTTCTTGGTTTTAGAAGCACTAAAACCAATACTAAAAATGGTCATTAATCTCCATTATCAGCGAGATAATATATATTATAAAATATCTAGGTTAACAGGTTAATCAAATTCATATGATATTTTAATATCCATATCCCATAATTTCCATCAATCCCATAGAAATAATATTCAGTTAAATCTACATGCATTTAAGGATTTAAAACTCCTCGTTGAAATTAATTCATTTACATTATTTTTATATAAACTAAATCAAGAACACATGGGATAATTTCAATGCGGTATAAAAATCATCAAATCCTCTTATATGTGGTCTATCAAATAACATAAAATCATCTCCCCCATTACTCCTAAAACCATTCCTAAAAAATTCATACATGTCGTTCTAAAATAAAGTGTCTTTATCCCTATGGAATGGTACTCATTAAACCAGGTATGATAGTATAAATAAACCTCACATATATGTGACACGAGTTCTTCATTTATATGTATCATTATTCTATGTGCACAACCATATTTCCTTCATATAGATTGTATCATAAGACCATTTTAAAGCACTCTTACTGGAATATATGATGGAAAAATTCATCGAGATTGACATATAGTAATCTTAAAACCATGGATTTATTTTTTAATGATATCATGACATGAATATATGTGATGCCAAAGGAGTACTATAAGTCAGACCCATAAATGTTACTTCTGAAGTCAATCAACCTACTATATTAATGTGTCCGCTTTATATTATTTCACTATCTAAACAATAATCATGGTAGTTATGGAAACCATAATGACTCAATATCAATCAAAGGCTCAGAATATCTCCCAATACATTTTTTGGTCACTTTCCCCCTCCTCATGTGGTTAATTACCTATCACCAATGGTAGATTTGAGTCATCATGTTTAAATAAACTCTCATAATTTTGTCGATATAGTAATAATATAACCATCATTCATGTTTTAGATCACATTATAATCATGATTTTTATTTCATTCTCTTCATGTTCTCCATTTGATGATTCATGTTGGGTTCGTACATGATCAATTTATTCTTTTGATAGGTCGAACTTATAATATGGTCATTCAAATTTCATATATGGACAGTTTCGAATCACATGAGGTATATCATTAGAGTATTTAGTTCAATCAATTTATTCCTTACATAAATACGACTACGTTAATTCATTGAGGATATATGTTAGGCTCTGTGTTTTTTCCATGGAATCATTATTCATCCTTCCTGAAATAGACTCCCACAGGGTTGATTCAATGTTCATTTATTCAGTATCATTCACAAATCATATGCTTTACCCTCATCTTTAATTTTTGGTCAATTCATTGACCATTTCATGTATATAATTAATACTATATGTTAATAGGTATATGATTTTATAGGGGCATGAGTAACATGATCTCATCAGCAATCAAACAACCTTGGATATATGTGTATCATTTAAAGGTGGGTTAATAGTACCCATAAATCCTTATAAAACATTGAATATTCACATGACCTCACACCACGTAAGAAAATAATTGCATCATTGAATGTTCATCTAAGGCACAATGGTTTTCCATTAGACAAACACACACACTCCTTCCTTAGTGCACACCACCTAGTATTTAGCCACTAAAACCCATGAATACTCCCATGTGAACCCCACTTGACCTGTTCTCATTCCCTATTTCTTATGTCTACTATATCCCTAAAATATTCGTTACAAATACCTAGGTCTAGCCTACCTTGGTTGGGTCCTCTATGGTTTAGATTTATCCCAAAAAGTTTTTTGAGCTAGGTTATCATGGAATGTAATGTATTTGCATATTTTTCAATAAAATTATAAAATAAAAAATAAAAATATAATTCTAATTCCAAAAATATATTCAAACTACTTGAATGTTAATATTCTCATAGTATTCATCAAAATTAATCATCATTTATAATTGATATATTTATAAAATACCTTCTAATAAATTTCTATTACAACATGCACCTTGTTAATTCTTCAAATACACACATCAAATAATTGTAAATTATGGTTGTAAATATAATTCCATATATTATCACAATTAATAAATTTTCTAGACATTGAGACCAATTTCATCAACCATAATAAACTTATTTCAAAAACCTAAACTCATCATCATTACTTAACACATATTGATAGTATAATAATATCACAGTAGATTAGAAAACAAATTATACAAACACATGAAATATTCAATCCCTCCCTTTGAATATTTTTTGAAATATCATCTGTCTACAATGAAAATATATATGTTTTTACTCTATTATTTTCTCCCCGATATTATCAAATAGACGAAAATACAACATATGAGATGCAATTTGCTCATATTTCCTTTAGTATCTTTGTGAAAATAGTCTTTTGTTGACCTATATTCCCTACTCATATTAGATAATTATTTCATATTATTTCAATTATTAATAGAAGAATTACTCAACATGTGACTCCTAGCATTGAGACATTATATATTCACTCAATATCTGGGTGGGAGAACACAATAGTTAAAATAAGGGATATTTAATAATACATTCAATGATATCCACAGTCAATAGACATGTCATACCATTCCCAATATTAACAATATTGTGGTTATACATTAGTTTGGAAAAATATTATAGCCTTGTAGTGATCTTTATAATATTTATTAGATGTTTCAAATGATTGAAAACCAAATACCATTTTTTACATTAAATAACACCACACCATGATGAAAATATTTATTTTTTAAAATCGGGTAAAAAAATTAGATTACGATTAACAAAACCTTCATTAATTTAAGTATTTCTATTAATTATAGATTCTATATTTTTATATAAATATATATTAAGTAATACACCTATTTAATTTTCACTCCCTCATGTGTTCCACTTATCTTATCCCCATCGTGGTTTTAAATGTTCATTAATAGACCATAACAAAAGCTCTTTCCTTATTGTTGAATAAATATTTACTCATTTGGTTACCATTATATTTGATTCCATCAATTACTTTCATGTTTGTATGCATAAAATATATGATAATATAGAAGGTGGTTTCCATAAAATTTAACCATAGCATGAAGTTTGAGATATGTCCCTTGACATAAATAATTAATTCTCCCAAGATTCATTATTATGGATACTCATTAAGATAATTTTATTAATTATGTTATCATTGATAATTTTAATGATTTTTGGTATCATATTTCATATTATTCTCCATGTATGACTGATCATTTATTATATGAATAATAAATTCATATGTATCAATTTATAAAACCTCGCTTTAAATACATTAAAATTACATTACTTTTGTGGAATACATGAAACTTTATACAAATAGAAGGCCACAAACCATACTAGTTATGTGCATTTGGAATGATGGAAATAAAATAATGGTAAAAAAATGAGCCAAAAAACATCCCACTTGGTTCATCTAGACTAGAACTCTTCTTAAACACATTAAACACAATACATATCATCCTTAAAATGGGGAAAGAAACATAAAAAGGGCTGAGATTGGATGCTTATTACCATTAAATGAGGGAGATATGAATGCATGATCATGAGAATATAGGTATGAGAACATGATAATGAAAATAAATGATCATACCCTTCATATCAATGATCATAAACAAGAGTCATTGAATAGAGCATGGAAATTTAAAAGACATGAATAATAAGAAAATAAGAACATAATCTATGAAATCATAAATTAAGAATAAAACATTTAGTTGAGGAAGACACATATGGATATATAATGATTTCTTTAGTATTCTAGGAATTACTGTCGAGACCATCTTAGTAGACAAAGTACTTTTTTGAACTGAGTTCACGCGCAGTTCTGTTCCTTTATTACTGAACCAAGTTCCCTCTTCGTTCAAAGCTTATAATATTGAACCATTTTCATCAATCATTCAGCTCTATAATATTTAAGAGAGTTAATTTATCCTTCCACCCCTGTAATACTGAAAAAAGTTCATTTGACATTATATCCATGTGCATCTCATGATATATAAATCAGTACCCAATGCATTGGAGAGAGATATAGGTCCCACCAATAAAATGGTGAATTCATACATACATGTTCCACAAAATAATAAAAAAATCATATCATAACCCATGAAATTAAATCTGTTTCATAAAAATGTAATAATATACTAACCTTGGTAAAAATATAATGGTTTTATTATAATTTCATCAAGATAAAAACCCATGAAAATAAGTGGGATTCAGAAGCATAATACTCATGAAAGAGAAATTAGTATGAAAAAAATCATGCCATTAAAACATAATGATTCATTGAAATAGTATGAATGGAAACATTGAACCATTTCACCATAAATATATGAGTAACACCAAAAGAAGTTATATTATATGGGAAATAATTTCGATTGATATTTTAAAAAGAATTCAGGAAAATATTCTTTCTTCTTTGAACAATTCTTTTTAAAACATAAAACACATTGAAAAACATTTTCTTTGAATATAACTTTGAAAACATATTTTGGAATCTATAAAAACAAAGAATAATTTTCAAAATATATATTCCAGGAAAATAATATTATTTTTTCATTTGAAAACATTTTTGAGATGTTTTTCTTGAAAACATTATTTTTGAAATAAAATATATTTTCGACTAAAGAGAGAAATTATGGTCATATTTTGTTAAAAACATTTTATTAATTATCTTAAATACCAAAGAGTGAAACAATATTACTAATACATGTATATATATTTAATATATATATTACAAGGAAACTATTGATTGTTCTTGAGATATGGATCATAATATTTCATAAAAAAGAATAATCATTAACTATATAGAAAAGTGACGATATTGTTTCAATAAAATATTAGCAGTTGGTCACTTTGGATCATACAATACATGTAATAAAATAAAATAAAATTAAGCTTAAAATAATTAAAATTATTAAATTCTTGATAAAACATGTGTAATGTCTGTACATACACCAAGAAAATGAATTTAGTTGCATAAAAAAACATGAGTATCAAATAAGGCAAATTGAGACAAAACTATTTTACTTATTTGGTAACTTTGGAAACATAAACCCATGAAAAAATGATCCTAAAATTGATATATAAATACCAAAAAAATATGTATAAGAATAATTGAACACATACATGGGATGTATAAACAACACAAAAAAGGAATGAGTGGTGAATAAATCATGTATCTGATGGAAAAATGATTTGAAATTCCATCACCTTGTGTCTTGACTCACACAGTACTCATTAAAAACAAATGATTAATACATATAATTTTATTATAAATATTATAAATAAACCAATTATTATATAAAATACAATATATTGTTTTATTACAACCATATATCACTGGCTTGTTAACTATCTTATGTTATGTTTTCACTTTGGGTTATATTCAGTTTGTTCTTCACTTGTGTCATAATTTGTTATATATTGGGTCATTATACTTATATCATGATGTTATGAATGTACATACTAATATAAATATATTTTATATTAATTATATTTATATTATTTTAATCTATAGAATATAGAAGTATGAAATGGAATACACCAGTCATAGAAACCTTAATCGGTATGCACTCATGAACATTGTTTCAGTTTTTATTGTCATAATAAAAGATAGGAGGAAAATTAAATATGATTATATATAAATGTCTAATTATTCTTATGGAATTATTATATCATATATATAATATAATTTCACTAAACTCATCTTTACTGCATTCCATGTTGTGTGTGATGGAATCAAATCGCTTTGAGGAGGCAGTAGGCCACACTTCCTCAAACTAATTTATCGTATTGACACAAAATAGATTGGTTACCAATAATTATTGTAAAACAATAACACAATCATAAATTTTTTATAAATATAATATACAATATGTATAATCAGTGTTTCCATCATTATTTTAACCATGAGATGTTTTAATAAAAAATGAACAACCATCATTTTGTCCGGAGGTAGTTCATCGTACACATAATTAGTATGCTTGTTAACTAATAGACCAAGGTATGTGCATGTTTCAGTCAAAAATATATCATAATATAATACTATCATATTTAATATAATTAATTTTTTATTAAATCATGTAATAATGATAGTTGAGGGTCTGGAAAATGAAGATAAAATAATGGAGATTGAGAGAAGTTGTTACCTCTTTATCGAGTAACTCTATTAGGATTTTTCCAAAAGGATTCAATGGATTTATTTATGAAAAGGAGGAGTGTCAATGGAGTAATTTATAGATTTTCATAAAATTATTGGTCATAGTGTTTCCCAACCATAGTCATTTTAGATGTTTGAATAAGTGGGAGGAGAGGACGCCTTTATACAGTGGATGAGGAGTGGAACTCTTGTAAATATTTGAAGAGGGAATTTGACCAACATATTTCATATATAATATGGATCCAATAAGGGATCAATGTATATTAAATGGATTATAGGTTATAAATATGTCCAAAACATTGCTATTGGACATGTTTCTAGGTCATTTATTCCCTTAAAAATAATTTTTAGTCCCTTGTTTATCTTAATCTTATCATAATAATTGTAATTAAACTTAATTAATTTCACAAATATTTTTGGTAAAAAACTATGTTTAACCCATTTTAAATTATATATAATTCAAATTAAATATATCAAATATATTTATCTAAACACTGATCATATAATTGTTGTAGATAAATTTAACTTTCATCCCATTGTTGGGTTGATAGTGTAGGTTTTTAATGTAATAATGGTTAAACATTTTCTACGTTTTATCCATTTACATTGTGAAATTGAATAAAATTACCTAAATTAGATTTATATGTAAAAATATTATCGAATAAAAATTTAAAACATTTTAAAAATATAATTTAACAATATAATTTAATTATATAAAAAATAAGTTTTGAATTAAAATTCAGTATCATTAAATAATCAATAAAAAATAATACATCACATAAAAATAATAAAAAATTACCATAACCTATTTTTTTTATTTATATTTCAATGATGTATTTTATTTTGAAAAATTAAATCTATAATTTTTGCAAAAAATATATTTAAAATTGGTTCTCCATTAAATGGTGGTAAAACTAACATTATAAAATATAGTATTTTAATCATAAAAGTAGGGTTGTTCTTATCATATATATATCAAATATGTTGTATGATTAATAATATTTCATTGAATATATAACATATAAATTTAATTAATATCAGTTACTATTAGTATCTAATTAATTTTTTTAATATAAATCATCTTTTTTCACATAAAAATATGTTGTTTTAAAATAAGTCCCTTTATATTCATTTGGTTTTTATTTTCTTTTCTAATTCATTGGAATCCAATAAATAAAACATTATATATTCATAAGTTAGTTAATCATATAATATTATATTAACAGTAATGTTATGTCCTATTAAATAATAACATTTTAGTAATGAATTAATGTTTTGTAACACTCAGTCTTACATTTTACACAAGACATCAAGGAAAGACAGTTTTGCATGAAATGTTAGATATCCTCGTCGTTCTGTGTTCAGAAACGTAAAATTTATTTTGTCAGTAGTGCCCTATTATATTTTGATTTATTATAACACAATCAAGAAATAGTTCTTCAATATACAATATACTATTATTAATGTTTTGTGAAATGAAAAATATAAAAATGATAAATGTAATTAAAAAATTAATAAAATCTTGGGTTGTTATATTAAACCAATTTATAATTGGTTTTTCCATAAAAATTTGTCTTATCTATCAAAGGTTTAATACTTGAGAGTTCCTTTAATAGAAATCAACAACAAAAAATTAATACAAATTCTTCCTCTAAATTAATATATTTGTAATCATAATGGTTACCCAATATAACTCATAACATACTTCCCACTTATGATAACAAAGGTGGAAAGTGAAAACATGGACACAAAAGAGAAGTCTAACCACCATGTTCTGAGGGAGAGTGATACAGAACTTGGTTATGTGGAATGTTACAATCATAAATCCATAAATCTATGATTATCTAAGGTACCATTTTATTCATCAGAAAAAACTTTACAAGAGTTAAATTTTATATATAGATCATTTTCCAAAATCTAGAGAATTTTCATGAAAAGATACACATCCATGATTTAAGGACAATATCACACTTTGTTTTTACTTTATCCTTGTCACCTTTTTCATAAAAAAATGATTTAAAATTTTCATTCATGAAGCACTAAAATATCATGATATCCATGATAAGTTATCCCCAATTTTGCATTTTCTATCAACAAAATATTATAAGAGTATTTTATCCCATGTGAATATATCCTCATTTGGGGGTATAATACTTTAATCTCCAAAACCTCATCAGTTTTTTAACGTAAACTTACAATAAATGGTTAATATTATTACCACTATGAATGATGAAAATCCAAAACACTTGAAATTTTTTTCTCAAAATGATATTAACATTGATCCCCTATATATCACAATGTAGTTATTGGTTGTCATATTCCATCATTGTAGATACCCTCATAATATATTATATTGAAACATGGTAATATCCTTAATTATCAAAAATATGTTTGGAAAACATGAATGGTTCCTTCTTTAAATGGTTAATGGATAAATTACATAAATACAAGAAGTTATCATATTATTTAAATTGGAAATAGAAATCCTTTTTAACCAATAAATAATTAGATTCAATGTAATCAATGGTAACCAATTTAAATTATCCAATTATACCCTATCATTATGTAATAAACAACTTTCTCAACTTCTGAATCACATTATAGGTTACCTTCTCTTAATATAAATAACAATTTTACAAAAAATAACCATTCAAAATTTCCATTATATTCCATAATTAAAATTTATAATGAAAATAATTATATATTTCAGGAAACATATAACATAATCATTGAATTAAGAAACCATAGTACGTTTTTCACAAATCATTATTCATAAACAATT
The DNA here is from genome assembly GCA_963277665.1 of Viscum album. NCBI lineage: Eukaryota > Viridiplantae > Streptophyta > Magnoliopsida > Santalales > Viscaceae > Viscum > Viscum album. The sequence goes on along the minus strand of OY728155.1, from coordinate 1,646,930,075 downwards.
TCTCATCCATAACTAACTTATTCCTAAATAATTAATTCCTTGATTATTAAATATGAATCATGTCTGTTGATGCAAGAATGTGGGGAGGAGGAGAATACATAGACCCAAAGGCTGCCTCAATAATCCCCTTCATGGAGTCCCCATTGACATTCGCGACCTACCGTAGAGCAAAGAGGTAGGATGCCTCATGAATGCAGTTGAAATTCACGACCTGCTATAGAGAAAGGAGGTGGTAAAGCTCCGCGAGGGCCCATAACATTCGTGAGTTTCTGTGGAGCAAGGAGGCGAGGGGGCTATGTGAACGTATTTGGCGTTCACGACCCGCTGCGGAGCAAACAAATTCCTCTTCCCACCGATTGTGCGCTGATTCACGGATAATCTACCCTATAAATACCAGCCTCCTCCCATGTCTAGGGGGCGGATCATCTGACCTTTCAACATCTTCACTCCCAAATCGTGAAGCGCCTTCTGCTAGGGGAACCATGAGCTGTGAGAGGTAGTTCTCCTCTACGATGTTCCATCCCTTTTCCTTTAATTAAATCCCTCTTCCAAGAGGAATGCCTTTTGTGGAACCTAAGGGCCTTCGTGAAGGAAGAGGATCCCCAAGGGGACCCAGGTCATCGTAGAGCATTTATGCTTCGCGAAACACAGTTCACGTACATGTGATTCATATGAAAATGCGGGGTCACTGTACTTCGCGAAGCAAATTGCTTCAGGATACCTTGCTTCGCGAGGCACCATTGATCTAAAAAGTAGTTCCCCATGAATATCATATCACTTCGCGGAGAACCTCTACATGCACCTTATCTATATGCTTTGGCTGATTCGCCCCACTTCGCGAAGCATACCCCTTCACAAGTACCCTCCGCCATGCAGGGCAGCAGAGTTTGATAAGGTCCCTACCTATGAACACCTATGCTTTGCAATTCCTTTCCCATGAAACCCTCTAGGTTCTAATGATGTCATTTCAATGTCCTTTGGATGATACTTCCCATTGTGTTGATTCACCTCATGCTTCTTCGGATAGACTCACTAACGGATATTTTTTCTTTGCATAGCCATGCTAACGTGGACCCACCAGTGGTTCGCTCAATAACACCCCCTAGATACGGTGTTTCCTGTACCTTCTCTTCACTAAGGAGTAGAGGGTACTAGTTATATAAGTCCTAGGATTGAGGAGAAAACCCACCTCATTCAATCTGCATGACGTTAAACTTACAGGAACCACAGTCCTCACAAGATGACGTTAAACTATGGCCTTGCCCCGTGCCTCATACACAGGGTTCCCCCCATGGACATTCTACACACCAACCAGTCTCTATGAGGATGAGATCTTTCCTCACAGGGGATGATATCCCCTTTATCTGAGTGCCGCTTCTCACCGGGGAAAGGGCAGCAAACCTGGTGTAAGCCCCTAGCTTTTCTCGCCAAGGGCCGTATCATTTCCCCTCATTTCTTCTTCTGTCTCAGGTACCATGGGGGAGGTGTAAATGAACATTGGACCCCTCCTTTATATGGTACCAAATCCCTCTCTCACTGGACTTTGTCGCCACTGGACCTCCATCCTGGATTAAGACCTGACTTCTCGGGCAGTTAACCACGCATAATCCCATATCTCCTCTTTGGGCCACTAACCACATGTAAGACCCACTTCACTTCCCACGGAGGAACCTTTCACGACGTGATCGTCAGGTCTTTGATGCCTCTTGTTTCTATAACTGAACATGACTCACATGGTCATAAAGAAAGAATCAACCATGAAAAACACCTCAGGCAGCCTAGAGTATAATCCCAACACACAAACCTAAACCATGTGGTCTTCGATCCGTGCCAAGGTTGGGTATGTAAGAAGCCTCCATGAGGTTCAAGACCACAACCCAGGTCGTTCTCACCTTCTTCACGTCAGTTAACCGACACCACCTAAACAAATAGGTCTTTGATCCTTGCTAAGGTAAGATACGTAGGAAGCCTCCATGATTTTCAAGCCCAAAACCCCCGGTCATTCTGACCTCCTTCACGTTTGTTCACCAACACCTCGGGCTACCTAGAGTGTGAGTCCCATCATCTTCCTGAACTACCAAGTCTTTGATCCTTGCTAAGGTAGGGTACATAGGAAGCCTCCACAAGGTTCAAGCCCACCACCCTGGTCGTTCTGACCTCCTTCACGTCGGTTCATCAACACCTTGGGCTACCTCAAAGTGTTGTCCCCAAATGACACCCACCTAAAATACAAGGTCTCTGATTTTTCCCAAGGCATGGTTCATTGGAAGCCTCCTTGAGTTCCAATCCCACCATTCACACAGTCGTTCCGACCATATTCCTGTCGGTTCACCAACTCATCAGGAAACCTAGAGTGTAATCCCCTTCCCACCATCCAAACTACGGGGACTTTGATCCTTTCCAGGGCATGGTACGTAGGAAGCCTCCATGAGATTCATTCCCCAAAACCATTTGTCACGACTAACCCATGTCAATTCACCGACCTCGATGAACTACGAGGAATTTGATCCTTGCAAAGGCAAGTTACATAGGAAGCCTATCTGAAGCTCAAGCCAACAACTATTGGACCGCAGGTCCCCCTTCAAGTTGGTTCATCCCCGTCCCAAATGAAATTACACTGTGGACCTCCATTCAGAGGTAAGATGTTGTCACTCCATTTGGTAGTAATCCATTGTGAACCTATATAGTGTTAAGCCATTGTGACCCCATCTAGTGGTAAGCCATTGACACCTTGTTCAGTGGTAAGCCGTTGCAATCTCAACTAGAGGTAATCCGTTGAGAACCCCAATATGAGGTAAGGTGTTATCAGAAGAACTACATGGACTTTGATTCCAGGCCACGGGGATACATAGGAATTCTATTTGAGCCTCTTTCCCAAAACCATCGTCATACTCATGATGGTTCCGTTCAATTCCCCACCCACTTCACATAACCTTCCATTATACATCCTGATTTCAACCTAGGCCGCTACATTCTTATGGGATCACGCCGCCTCATACCTCATTCCCCTCAACAGTAACTGGGAATCCAACCATACGTTGACCCCAACATCAGTGTTCCCTCCAAGGGGTTCCTCCGTCTGATCCACTCTAGTCTGTGTTCTGATCTGTCTGATCTGTCTCCATTGGATGTTAAACTTGTGGCATACCCTTTTTTAAAAATTGGAAGCTTAGTAAAATCTCAGATACATGCCCGTGTCATATGATTCCCCACATTCTATGTGGTATGACTCGGGCTTCAACACCACCGAGAAGCCCTATAATAAGGGACATAAGATAGACACACCAATCCCTCAACGTCCAGACCTGCCAGTGATGCCCAACGTGATTACTACCCTAACTGAAGGTTGCTACCCTGACTGTACCACTTGTAATGTCCCGACAGAAGCATTGTAATTAACTGGTGTCCATGACGATATGGCACTAGGATGAGTTTCACAAACAATTTATTAAATCTATGAGGGAGACCTGGACTAGTTTAAGAGTTTTGAGGAGGAATCCACGGAAGGAATAATTGACATCCCATCATCCCGTTTCGATCAAGGATAAAACGTCCATCAATAAGTGACAGATGCCACTTGCCTTTGGAAATTGGGAATGCAGGGCAACAATGTTGGGCCTTTCGTACTCAAGAAGAGGGACATGCATGCCCCGACGAAAGCTTCCGAAATAGAAATGGTGAACCCGATGTGAAGTTCGTCTCCTCAAAGTGGAGACTAGTATAATTCAATGCATCAATAGATTGTTGTGTCAACAGATCTAGCTACCCGGTTCCAGGTCCAGCTATGCAAATGGAGGGAATGGTGTGAAACTCACCTAAATATGGTGCAATAGAACATTGTACATCCCGTTCTGTGACATTGTTAGTGTGGATCCCTCTTACCAGCCATGAAAGATTGGATGACATGGGTGCATTGGTCATTGGTTACTTTTTCATTCAGTACTGAAGAGTTTAATCTCCCTGCTTCTCTGGAATCAAATTGCTACTTCAGGTATGTGTTCAACGCCTTCCCATTGACACAGGGGTAGTGGCAACACCCACACGGCTGTTCCACATGGCTTCACCTCATCCACGATGGCCTCTACATCTATGACCATGGGGAACCCATTCCACCTCTACCCATCTGAGGTCATCAATAGAAGGGTGATCAACGACCTTGTGCGACGTTAGGAGGAGGAGGGCATAATCCCGACCAGGGATATGGCCTGCTTGGATCTGGAGGCATCTTCACCTCACCGTCAATGCCACCCGTGAGGGCCATGCCGGGAGCCACTGCTCCCAACCCCTAAATACAACCAATTTAGGAGCCTATCCCTAAAGGGATTTGATGACTCCATGCCTTATGCAGATGAGGTAGGTGACGTCCGGCCCAGCCCACTCAGAGTCCCATTATAGGGGCCCCCAGTGAGGACTCCCACTCGGACGTGTCTGATCCACCACCCGGTCTTGCTAGATGAAGAGAAGGTAAGCTACGTACCTGCACCACAAGCCCCGGTTTGTACGATCCAATGCTAGCATTGGGTGCAAGCTGAGGAGGACGTCTGCCAAGGGGCGTCAACGTCTGCAGCTACTATGGCCTGAGCCACTGCCAACACATATCCTTTCCTCCCTTCATACATAGAGCAGGGGCTCATATACGACTTGCTAGGATCGAGGCCCCAACCGCCCCACATGTAGGCTGGGTGGACTCTCTTGGTTGCTGGAACGAGAAGTGGCCATCGCGAGCTAACTCGCAGCGATGCCACCCTCAATCTGATTGAAGATCTTACCCATGATGGTGATACTCAGCATGGAAGCCTCTACAGTTCCCATTACACTAGGTACGGAGTCATTTCTCCTGTCACCAACTGTCGGGGTAGGGACACTGCCCATCTGGTCTCTCTTAAACATGGGGATCCTCCCCATGTCCCCTCAGTAGCTGGTGACGGTCCTCCTCGCCTCAGAAACTAGAGGGGTGAGGGCCAGCCTCGCTCCACCCATACCCATCACAGAGGTCCTACACATGTTCAGCTAGATCGGTACAAGGATCCTACTCGTACTGAGGTCGCCATGGAAAATAGGCGTGGAGGTCCTCCCCTTGCTTCTGCCAGTTTGAGCGGAGGTCTTTCTCACTCCAGTTCTACCCATGTAGGTCCTCCCCATGCCCCCATTGACATTTGTCCTGCTGATCCTCTCACCCTGACATTCTCGGTAGGAATCCCTCTCCGCCCCAGCTCCAATGCGGCTGATGGACCCCATGTCAGAAATCTACCCTTTCCTAAGGATCCACCTAGGGGAAGGAAGGCAGGTCATCTCCACCACAAGAAGAATTCTGAGAAGTTCCTGACAGAGATCATATTGGTCCTCTTCCAAGACTCTGAAGAGGTATACGACTCATTGTGAGAACCCTTCTATCGCTCATCTGAGTCAAGGGGTGGGGCAGGGATGAGGCACATCAGCCTGAAGCTCCCAGAATGCATGGTACATCATATTCCTGCCTCCCTCTACAAGTATATCCAGGAAGATGAAAATCTGACGGCCTCATAGGTTATGGTCATTCAATCACAACCATCATCACCAGAAGCGCTCTCTACCTCTACAGGAGATCACATAGAGCTATTCAAGGGACCAACGTTGGGAGAGCATTATCGCATACTATCACATGTAGCCCTATCCCCTTAGCCCATAACGACGGCCATCAGCACGTCTTATCCCGACATAGAGTCCAGGTCGCTACACTCTTCAGAGGACAACCATAGATTCAGCATCTAGTCAGTCTACTCGTCGTACTCTCCATCGGCCAGCCTGTCGTCCCATCGGTCTACCTCAGTACCGCTACCAGTTTCTCAGCCACCCCCAGTTGACTAGTGTGTCAATCAAGGGCCAGACCCTGAATCTGATCCGAGGAGTTTATGGAACATTCACACATCGGTCCACTTCCCTAAGAAATTCTGGCTCATGGAAGCACCGAATTTCTATGTACCAGAATCCGTCACCCCGGAGGAAGTTGAGTATTTCCACCACACACTCTGGGTGAAACATTTTATTCTTCATCATCAGCGTGTGGTCTATCAATGTACCCAAGTGCATTTTGAATACATCAACAAGCAATGTTGTCTCGGCGAGTTGGTCGCACTCCTTATAGCCGAGCACCACGAGTCACCAGGTCATTGTCAGGCCCTACAGCAAAAATGCTTTTAGAGGATAAAGGTGCTCCAAATAATTATCAAGAAGGTCTCCCCCACGTGAAAATCTACGGTTGGGGGCAGTATGCTTCCCTCCTATTCAGTTCTATCCGGCAGCAGCCTGACTTTCTTGGAGACATCGAGGACATGCCCCCAGGAAGGTTCATAGTCATCATGGTTTACCTGGTGGTTTAGGAGGAGGATTTGAAGCTTCTATATAAAGACATACCCTTCATGGGCATGCCACAACTATTGGATCAATCAGGAAGGATTACTCGTTAGTAGAAGAACCAACTTTGTCTCCTTGTGCCCACCAAGGCATTGGTACTCGACAAGAATTCTAGTAAGGCAAAGAGCATGACGGAGCAACCACACACTCCGACACATCCGCCATAGTACAAAAGATGGATGAGGACACTGATAAGGCCACATTGAGACAAATACTTGTCGCGCATAAGATGTATGTCGAGGAACTTCTGGCTGAATGCATTGTAGAGTGATGGCCCAACTACAATAATCCTAGGTCAGTACAGTAGGGGCAGGAACAACTTCCCCTTGGAAAGCTGCCCCCAGGAAACCCTGATCATGCTGCTTCAGCAGACAGGGATGAAGCAAGATTTCACGGAAAGAGTGTGTGGTATGTCTCACCAAACCCTCATGAACGGGGCATCAATCCAAGGAATCTGGCCCGAGTTCCCCCCATATTCCCCGCAAGTCGCTCCACCAGCCTCTCCATGAGCCGCTAAACCTATCAACCGCATTGAAGAACCTTCCAACACGCATTTGGTTAGGGATCCATGTCAAGACATGGACCACCACCCAGATGATCCTATGGCAGAATTCATAGCCCACCTTGTGTTATTAGAAATATGGCCAGTGGCCATCCCACCAGATTGTAAGCCATACCTGGCATGGTTTGATGATATGTCGGCACCTATGGATTTCGATAATTCCTTATTCACCAACTTTAACAGGAGGAGGGACCCTACACAACACCTGTCCCACTTCAACTCAAGGTGTGGCCCCATGTTAGGTACCCCCATGCAGCAAGAGGTTTCCAAGATCCACAGTTTTGTTCAAACATTGGTTGGGTCGGCATTCATCTGACACGACCATCTCCCAGTCAGATCCACGACCAGCTTGGAGGACCTTCACATAAAATTCTTCTATCAGTTCAGTTTCACCCACTAGAAACCAGAATCATAGACCTATTCAAGTGAAAAAAAAATTCTGATGAGCGAGTCGTGGAATTTATCAGCCAGTGGAAGGGGCTCACATACTCCCTTGACGTGCCTCTAACACAAGAGAAATTACCGATGATGTGCATAAGAAATGTCAAGACGGAGTTGGTTCCCTCTCTAATAACCTTGAATTACCCACTACTGGAAAAAAGGCCTATACCCACGGTTCAAAACCGTGGGTATAGCCCCCAAAACCGTGGGTATAGGCTATACCCATGGTTTTGGGAACCGTGGGATGGAACGCCGTCGGTATAGGTCCCCAGCCTATACCCACAGTTTTCCAAAACCATGGGTATAGGTGTTCTGCCACCGTGCCAACAAAACATTCCCAATTGCCACGGTGTCAATGGCTTTTACCCACGGTTTTAAAACCGTGGGTATAGATCCTAAAATAAAGCTGCAGGCGGGTTTCGATCCCACGACCTCTTCGCTGCAAAGTACCGTGTCTACCACTACCCTACTATCAATTATGTGTATATATATATATATTTAGTTAAATATAGTTATATAAACCATGGGTATAGAGGGAAGAACCGTAGGTATATGACTCCCGCCAAAAAAAAAAATCTTTCCCGCAGAAAAAAAACTTTTCCCGCGCACACATGGGAAACCTATACCCACGGTTTTTCAAAATCGTGGGTATAGGTTTTTTATCCAATACCTATCCCCACGGTTCTCCTCAAAACCGTGGGGATAGGTACCCCTATACCCATGGTTCTTGAAAACCGTGGGTATAGGTCAATTTTCAAGACCTATCTCCACGGTTTTGGAAAACCGTGGGGATAGACCCCCCTATGCCCACGGTTTTTGAAAACCGTGGGTACAGGTCTGGAAAATTGACCTATACCCACTGTTTTCCAAAACCGTGGGTATAGGGGGTACCTATCCCCACGGTTTTGAGGAAAACCGTGGGGATAGGTCCATTTTCCAGTAGTGACCCTAGATGATTCCCAAACTTCTCTGATAAGGCCTAGCACCTAGGGGACGCCCTGAAACAGGCCATCCAAGCACGTCTGTTGCCACTTGTAATTCTAGAAAGGAGGTCTGCAAGAGTCGATCAAACTGCAGTGGCCCAATTAGAATCCCCTAGACAACTAGAATTGATACCAGTGGCTCTAGCACTACAGCCTCGTAGAGGCCCTCCCCCTCAGGTAGATCCTCTTGCCCTGTAGCCTTCACGTCAAAATCAACAAGCGCCTCCACATAATGTTTCGTGACTAGCCAGGGGGTCAATCAGGGCCCGCCTCATCAATAGTCCCCTCCAACTCCTCGCCAGGGTTGGCCTACAAGGTCCCACTTTCCAGAATGAATAAACTATAACTACTAGATCAATGAGAATCAGGTCCCCATCTATTTCAGGAGTGCATTGAAAAAGGGGATTGTATGCTTTCTGAGTGGAGAAGGTCGGAAGAGGTGAATCTCAATGATCGCCGCAACTAATGCCTGTAGCATCGGATCCTGGGGAACGACCTAAAGTATTTATATGTGTTTAAATACTGGCTTCAAGACCAGTTAAATAACAATTTAGTCAGGCTGGGCACGACCCTAGCACAAGTGGCAAGTTTCTTTGTAAGGCTAGACAGTAGTAGCGACAACGAATGTGAGTGGCGATAGTTTTCTAACCACGGGTCCTAGAAGTATGATGACTAGATGGCTCGCAAAATAGTCCCCCATTCCCATGGTATCAATTAGCAATGACGTAATCAGGTGGAGCCTTCAAAATCTACAGCCGCTACTTCTTCTTCGTCATCTCAGCCAACCTCTTCCCAGAAGAGCAAGCATCGGCGGCGCAAGGGAATGCAACACAGCCCGCCAATGCCATCATCATCCCACACTCTCAGAGACTTAATGCCTTTGGAGATGTGGATTCCTCCAAGGATCTTCCCAGTGATGGATTAATCTTCCACTGATAGTCATGGGTATGCTTCGGTTAATACCGTGGAGTTTCTAAATCCTTATATGACTCCCGACGACATGGAGTTCCATGCGGACCACCCCAACGTCCCTAGCCGAAGTCAACATTAGCGGAGCCACACCCATATGGGTCATCCAGGCACATAAGTTGGTTCCACTAGCCAAGCCGTGTATTCCACTGAGACTAGACAGCCGTCACAGCGTAGAGCTCAGCATGCGCAGCCTTTTCATCTGGTGTGTTCGGGCCCGTCTCCCCCACCGTTTGTGCAACTGGATTAGGAAGAGATACCTCGACCATGCCGCGACTAGCTTCGCCCTACTACAGGAAAATACCTATTTTCTGGTCCTCACCCGACATCTACACTTTCAGCTTCGACTAGCGAGCAGTGGGATATACCCAGCACTAGTCAGTCGTCGTCCCATTCGGGAGGGCCCACCATGCCTCCTATCGCAGAGCAGCCTCCTGTAAGAATAATTTAACACTTGTAATAGAAATATTATGTTCTCATGCAACTTTTTGGCATCACATAGAGGCTTACCATCCTCGAGGCCCTTCGCCTGTCATCAGATATGCGTGAGGCCCTTGATGAGGCATTAAGAAGCCCTCTCCAGTTTGAGGCAGAGGTAGCTTCTGCAGAATCTTTTCATGATAAAGCGATCGAGAATGCTGAATGTAAGGCCATAATTTCATTCTCTAGGGATGATGAAGGCTCTTCTATATAGGGGCGCATCTGCCAACTGTACATCACCGGACAATTTAATGGCATGGAGGTTCGTCGCTATCTTGTTGACACCATCTCCATGATTAACCTATCCCGACATGGAGGCTTCGAAAGATGAGGTTGTCTAAAGATGACCTGACTCCATATAATTTAATAATCCAAGGGTACGATAATTCAGATCAGACCCCAATTAGTATGATTTGTTTGAACACCTAGTTCGGCAGCCTTGTTTCTAGCACCATGTTTATGATTGTCTCCCAGCACACCACTTACAATGCATTGATGGGAAGACACTATCTCTACCAGAAAGCGGAGGTCCCCTCATCGTATAACTAGTGAATAAAGTAATCTATAAATGGTCGAGTAGGAAAACTCCAAGGTGATGCATCTTATTTCGCCTTTTGTGAAGCCTTCTACTTGATGTCGAATATTACAAGAGCAAGGACAAACAGATTCAGGCATGTGAGGTCGAGCTCGTCGCAGTTGCAACTGACCCCTGTGCAGGTCTGGATGATGCCTACGTCTTCTGGATTCATCGAATGGAGGCCACAACCCCTGACATGGTGAAATGATTTGTTATCTCTAGTTCAAGAGGGAAGCATATTCCCAAGTCCATGCGACAATGGAAAATTACCTCATACTCCTACATAAACTAGTCTTAGGCGATCCCAGAACCTACTCCCCCATACGGTATCGAGATTTCCACCCCATGGAAAAAAAATTAAGTTATACGTGTCTATTTCGTCAGGCTGGAATCAACCGGCTCAAGATGACTCGTCACTACTTCTATGATATCATTAAATGTGGTCCCTTGGGCTGAATACCAGATGAGATAGGATCAACTACTTTCCTTGCTAGTGTTTCAGCAGCACATGAATCTCTTGATTTTCTATCCACCGCTGACCAGGCCGGTAGGAGCCTCCCGACGAGATCTGTTGTCCCCTAAAAAGTACCTCTTACTAGAGATCCCCCCTCTATAAGTGAAGAAGAGGATCTGAAGGATTCTCCACTACCATTGAAGAAAGCGTCTCCACCATGGTCGATGAACTTGTATAGGTGATCCTTGGTAGAGAGGCAGATCTGAGACCCACATTGATCTGTGAAGACATGTCACCTGTAGAGTAGCATCATTACATAGATTTCCTGAAGCAGCATCGTGATGTATTCACATGGAGCTATGGACAGATGCTTGGACTAAATCCCTAGGTATCAGTCCACCACCTCAGTCTCCCTACAAATCATTGCAGGTTCAAGCAGCCTCCTAGAAAGATGCACCCTTCTCATAGTTCCATGGTCAAGGAAAAAGTCAAGAAGCTTATCAAAGAGAAATTCATCCAGGTGGTCCTTTACCCAATGTGGCAAGCAAACAATGTGGCATTCAGGAAGAAGAACAGAAAGATCAGTTTCTGTATCGATATTCGTGATCTCAACTGCCACTGTTCTAAATATTATTTTCCCCTTCCTATGATGGAAGTGTTGATCGATGCTACATCAGGGTTACAAGCCCACTCATTCATGGATGGTTACTTCAGATACATCCAGATCTGAATGGACCATGAGGATGATGAGTCCACCGCTTTCTGGGCACCCCATGGTACTTTCTGTTACCAGGTTATTCCCTTCGGCCTGAAAAATGTAGGTTCCACCAATCAGCGGTCCATGCATCACATATTTAAACCAATCCTCGAGACATTAATGGATTGATATGTGGACAATCAGGTGGTCAAATATCGTCAACACAAAGACCATATCAAGGATATCGAGAAAGTATTAAGCTTCCTCCGTTCCCATCAATTGAAGATGAACCCATTTAAGGGTGCCTTCAAGGTCACATCTCAGATATTTATCAGCTTTGTCATTAGGAACCGGGGCATCAAGATTGACCCAGAGAAGATCAAGGCCATCAGCTAGATGCCTCCCCCCCAGAAATATTCAAGAGATTCAAGGGTTACAAGGCCACATAGCCTACATAAGAAGATTCATTGCGAATCTCGTCTACAAGTGTTAGTCCTTTTCTTGGCTAATGAGGAAATGATCCACCTACGAGTGGGATGAAGAGTGATAGACCGCATTCGAGGAAATCATGAAGTATCTGCTATAGCCTCCGGTCTCGATGCCACCCATCTCAGGAAAACTACTAATCCTATATGTGACTTCCTGGGAATGATCTCTCAGCACCCATCCTGCCCAGAAGAACAATGAGTGGATGGAAAATAGAATCTAATACATCAGCGAGATGCTCCATGATAAAAAGACTAGATACTCCCCATTAAAAAATCTTCTTGCGCTGGTATTTGTAGTACATAAGTTCCAACACTACTTTAAGCACCATAAGGTACAAATTTTGTCTTGGGTGGACTCGTTGAATTACATTTTGAACTGCCCATACTTACCTTCTGTCTAGTATGGTGGGCAGTAATCCTCCTGCACTGTGACATCAGGTTTGTCCCTCATAAGGCTATCAAGGGAAAAGCTTTGGAAGACTTCCTTGCTGCCCATCCAACCCCCGCAAACTAGTATATGGACCTGAATTTCCCCGACGATGCAATCCTATCAATAGATAATGTCGTCCCATGTCGGCAGATGCACTTTGGTGGTGCCTCACGGAGCCCCACCGGTAGGAGACTCAATGACCCCAAACCCAATAGTGCGGGCCTGGGTATTTTCTTCATTACACTGATGCAATCCATTCTGCCGTATTAATTCCTATTATTGGAAAGGTGCATCAACAACAAGGTAGAGTATCAGGCTCTTATCACTGGCCTCAAGCTGGCTTTCGAGATCGATGTGCCTCATTTTCACGTGAAAGGGGATTCCTAACTAGTCATCATGCAGATCAACGGTGAATATGTCGTTAATAAACCATATCTCATACCATTTTTGGAGCGCACCCTCCAACTAATTTCCCAGTTTCCATCTCGACCAGATGTTACACATGTCACTTGATCTTAGAACGGTTGAGCCAATGCCCTGGACGGCCTGGATGCATCACTTTTAGAACCTGAGAAAAATGATCTTATTATACACATGGCACATCGGAGAGTTATTTCTCACATCACCCTGAATGATGATGATGGCCTACGAGTAAGCCATGTTACTGCCAGATCCCCCACATTAGGAACCATGGGTTCATCAGATGCAGTAGTTGAAGCGACTCCTGACTGGAGAACCCCTCTTGTCGAGTATCTCCAAAATGGTTGCCTCCCGACAGATCAGGCTGACCGCGAACGAATCAGATGTCGCACTCAATAGTATACCCTCCAGGTTTGTTCCAGTCTTAAGCAGATCCTCTAAAAGTGTGGTATCAATAGTTTTTTCCTCCGATGCGTCCAAGTAGTCGAAATTTCTCAGGTCATGCAGTAGGTTCACTCCGGTTGATGTGGGGCTCACCAGACTGGGCTGAACTTGTCCCATCAGATCTAGAGACTGGGGTACTTCTTGGCCCCCTAGGATCCATGACTACATCGAGTTCATCAAGAGTTTTCCTGCATTCCATATTCATGCTAACTTCATGTGTCGGCCGCTAGAACCTCTCCACTACAACAAGTACAATTGGACGTTTTAAGTGTGGGGACTCAACGTCGTGGGACAATACCCACCGGCGATAGCTCCCCTTTGCAGGTTCATCCTGAATGCCACAAATATCTTTTCCAAGTGGGTGGAAGAAATTTCCATCAGGGAGGTCGAGGCATGTTCTATCGTTGACTTCTTGAGCTCCAATATCATCTACCAGTTTGGAGTCCCTCATTCCATCCTCACTGATAATGATACCAACATACGAGCAGCTGAACTGAAGAAATGGTATTCCAAGTACAACATCTGTTCGAACCATAACTCCCGCTACCACATGCAAGAAAATGGACAGATCAAGGTGTTGAACATGACCCTCTCTAACATCATGCAGAAAATGGTTGTTCAAAACAAGAAGAGTTAACTGAACAAGCTCTCCAATACCCTATGGGTTATCAGACGACAACTCGTATTTCTACCCTGGTGAACCCATATTCCTTGGTATATTACGTTGAGGATGTCATGACCATCGATATCTTGCTTCCTTCATTATGAATAGCCATGTATGATTAGCATGCACTAGATAATGTATCCGAAATTTGTCTGGATGAATTAGAAGCACTTGACGAGAACAGGCTTCGTGCCCTGCACAATCTGAAAAGACACCAGAACAAGATAGAAAAAGGAGTTCAATAAGAAGGTTTGCCTCCACTCTTTCTTGAAAGGTGACTTAGTATTGGCCCATATGACACCAATGATCCCTTGCAGGAAAGCACCCTAGTTAGAGCACAAAGGGGAAAGGAACTTACATAATCCATAGGGTTTACCCCTATGAAGCGTACTCCATGGAGACTGTGGATGGTGACTGTATAAATCCTCCTAATAATCCCATGTTCATCAAGAAATACTTTCCCTGAGCACTCTGGTGCATCACAACCATAATCTACTGGTCCTGCATGACCCTAAATTATGTGACGGTCCCGCATGACCCTAAACTGCATGATGGTCCAACATGACCATAAAATGTCACCATGACCATAATATGTGCAAACATACATGACATTAAACTGTGCGTCATCCTGATCGATGTTAAACTGCACCCATAGAACTAGGTATGGCTTGATTTCCATCTGCATGGGATTCGTAGGAATACCGAAGCTTTTTATCTTGAACCTTGACCTAAAACTCTTCTCATTGACTATTCCCCCTAGGTATATTTCTCTCGTAGGATCCTTGCATGATATGGTATAAGCTTCCTAATCCCCAATCATTCCAGGATTATAATGGTCACACCATGTGCCTTCTCCCCCTTCTTCTATCCTCCAATGTCCTTACCGTATGATGTTAAACTGCATGGCCCTCAAGAACTACGTATGGCTTGATTCTCATCCTCATGGGATACATCGGAACGCCCAGACATTTCATCTGTTGGCACAGCCCAAATTCCAGATCATCCCCTCGGGTCAAGACATATGATGGGGTGTAGACTTTTTCCCTAATTCACGTCGAGTTAATCTAGATCCGTCCATACATCCCGCTTCATGGAGACGTTCACATCTTTCAAAGATGGGTACAACTATGCTTCACCAACTCCTATTATTGGGACTCCAATATCATTCCCATCTAGAAGGGCCCCCAAATCATATGGATTATAGGCCTAAGGGCTCTCCTACTACTTCATGACAATACCTTCAAGGATGTTCTGCAACAAGCCGATACAAATCCCACATTTTGAATATGGTTAGTTGTAAACGCTCATTTGTTGCTTCATGTCCAGGTTATTATAGGGATGTTGTGTTTTTAATATGGTTAGCAGATATCCTTTTTCATTTGAACCACCCACCAAATGTCCCAATCATTGAATGTAGTGGTTAATTATTCCTCTTTGTATCTCCAAGCGGCGAACTCCCTTCAGGCGCTGCAAGCTGTTAGACACCTATTTAAAAGGGAAAGCCATGTCCGACTCCTTTTTTCCCACACCAAGAACATCTCACAAGGGCATAGGAGCTGTGATGAGGCAGTAACCACGCAAGAGGCCGTATGGCTACCATAGGCTAGGACGCCCAACCTCATGACTCTGGGCCTTTTCAGGCCCGCAGCCTAGGTTCTCACTTATGGGATTGTATAGTGTGGAATAGGATTATGTCATCATTCACATCGGGTTACTCACCGTGCCATAGGCATCCCCGGATGAGATATCTTATCCTATTCATCCTCTCTACAAGACATTAAACTATGAGTTGACAGGGACTTTCCATATGAGGCCCAACCTCTATCCCCTTGTACTTTTTAGGCCCACATCCTAAATTCTTATTTAGGGTAGTGCGGTGTGGTATCAGATTATTTCCTCATTCGTGTCAGGTTACCCTTTGGGTCATACACCCCCTCATTAGGGTAAAGAAAAACAATATGATATTCTAAAACTACGTATGGCTTGATTCCCATCCTCCTGGGATACGTAGGAGCACCCAAGCATCTCGTCTTTGGGTCCAGTCCCATCTTGGCCCTTTGGCCCACATTCCCCTTGAGAGAGGAATGTATGGTGTGGTATGGGATTATGTTCCCACTCACATAAGGTGTTGTAACAACCATTCCATTTACCTCCTCCAGAGAGCTTTCCATCCCCATGTGCTATACTCGTCTTTTCAAACTGGTCTCTCTCAAGATGAGACCCTCGGCCCTCATCGACGATTCACCAATGAGCCTATGGGTACTCTGTTTTAGTAACTGGAATTTTGGACTCTACTAGGACTTTATTTCACCCATTTTTATGGATTCATGTTCTCTCTCATTAGGGATTCCATCGCCTTTCACATCCAAAGGGACCCTTGAATGGAATGGATTCTCAAACCAAGGGCCCTCCTACCATTATGGGCCAATGTCCTCCAGGGTTCTGGACAAAAAATCAATACAAGCCGCACGTTGCAAATATGGTCAGCGGCCGACACTCATTTGTTTATACCCATTTCAGGATAACTCTCTATGGCTTCTGTGTTTCGAACGTGGTAAACCGTTATCCTCCATCGTCACGCCAACCCCATTAAGCCCTAAATTTCGGATACATGACTCACATCCTTCCCCACCTCATCATCTCCAAGTAGATCTTTGAAATTCTTAGTACTATTCCTCAGTGCGCATCCACACGTAAGGAAGAAATATCTGCGATAAGGCAATCATTCGGGGCTCCACTAGTTTCCCTTTTGAATATATTCCACGTATTGCACGTAACTTATCCTCGCTTGTTTCCTACACTGATTTCGACTCACTTTGGCTTAGTGATTGGGTTAGGGTTCACCTCAACTTGGGATTGTCCCGCTTCTCCATGGTCCGAGTTCTATGACCTTAAACTAAGATATTTTTGTATTGCCCCTTCATAGAACTACGTATAGTTATATTCCCATCCTCATGGGATAAGTAGGACTTCCTGAATGTGTATACTTCGGGCCCAACCCCATTTCTCAAAAATCCCCCTTTCACCTTGGCCCCTTGGTCTACCCTTTCCCGGGGAGGGGAGTATATGGTGTTGTATGGGACTATGTCCTCATTCACGTCAGGTTTGTAACAACCACACCACATACCTCTCCCTCCTGGGTGTTCTCTATCCATGTATTCTATACTCATCCATTTAAATTGGTTACTCTCAAGTTGAGGACCCTCCTTGACCCTCATCGGTGATGCACCAATCTGTTTAAGAGTTCTCTGGTTCAGCGTTTATAGTGTCGGATTTTACGTAGACATGCTTTCGCCCAATTTTTAGGCTTCGTGTTCCCCTTCATTTGGGCATCAATAATCTTCCACACCAGAAGGGACCACCGAATGGCATGAATACTAGGCATAAGGGATATCATACCATCACAGGCCAACAAACTCAAGGGTTTCAGACGAAAAATCTATTCAAGCCCCACTGTGAGAATATGGTTAGCTGTAGATGCTCATTTTTTGTCCTCATTATAGGATAATGCGATATGGTTGTTGTGTTTCAAACATGGTCAACAGTCACCCTCCAGCATCATGAAATCCCCTTTATGCCTTGAATGTCTATTAAATGATTTACAACAGTGTCCACCCCATCTTGTCCAAGTAGAATTTTGACACTCCTGACACTTTCCCTCAGTGCGCATTTTCATGTTAGGAGGACTAATCCACAGTAAAGGCATCACTTGAGGCTCTGTGCCGACTTCCCTTTTCCATGGTCTGAGCACTAACACCATAAACTAAGATCTCTTAGAATTATGTGTGGATTGATTCCCATCCTTATGGGATATGTAGGAACACCTAAACATCTTGATTTCGGGTCTAGCTCAATTGGGAGCTAGTTTCTCCTGCCCCTTACCCTCTTGCCTCTATTTTGGCCCCATGGCCCGAGGTTTCTTTCTCATAATCGCATACAGCGTGGTATAGAATTATTTTCTCATTCATGTCGGGTATGTTTTATTGCACCGTGCATATTTCCCCTTTAGACTCATCTCTACTAAGTCTGTTCCACATGACTTTAAAATGCATGCCTATTTCTATCACAGGACCCTAAACAGTGACATTATCGTCCTAGTTGCACGGAAAAAAATGACACTGCATTGTCATTCCCTTTGTCAAGGGGACAAAATGTTTGGTATCAGTCGCACACCATACCATTTGTCAATTCCTTCATATGGCATGATTCTTGTGGCGATTTCGGGACTTGATATCCTAGGCTTGTCGCTTCACAAAAAAAAACCATTCACCTTAAAGGACAAACTTGACACATCAAATACCTCTTATTTTGGTGCGATGGTGATGCCATCACGCTCCTTTTATCCCTGCCACTAGTATCATATCGTGCCTCCTCTTAGAAGTATGTATGGCTTGATTCTCATTCTCATGAGATACTTGGGAATGCCAGATCACTTCCCCCAAGGGCCCATCTTAACTATTATTTCTAGTCACTCGACATAAAACCCTCCCGTGGAACAAATGGTAATCTGGACTCTAGCTCCTCACTCATGTCAGGTTTCATAATCACATTTCCATGTGTCCCCTGCACTTTTTACCGATCCATGGTCCGAGCTCTATGACCATAAACTAAGACCACTATGTGTCCTTGATGCGATATATTAAACTTCACGACACCTCTTAGAACTACATATGGCTTGATTCCCATCTGCATGGGATACGTAGAGACACCCAGGAATTTTTCCTGGGGTCCAGGCCAAGGGATCATCAATCATGTTCCTCCTCGTTTCCGACCCCCTGGCCCGACCCCTTGTGGGGATCCATGTAATTGCAACTTTACCCTGAACAAGTTCAGGATGCCCCATGATGACATTGGAATGGGACAAATCCCTCACAAGAGAGGTTTTCTCTAAATGTATGAATGATCCATGATCAGACTGATTCACCAATCCAATGTTCTTCCACCATGGTGGAGTAATTTCAAGAGTGTTAGATTATCTTGAAACAAACCATCAAACCATCAATCCACATTCCATGCTTTCTGTGACCATTATTTGGACCCTTGTCCCCTTTCATGTCTAAGGGTACAACCTAGCAATATGGATGCTCGGCTTGTGGCCCACCTATTGTCCTGGGCTTACGTTTTGGAAGACTAATGGATGAAATTTTGAGTTTGGCCCTGATTTTCGAACGTGTTCAGTGGTGGACACTCAATTTATATACCCATTACAGGCTAACACAATAAGGATACTGTGTTTCGAATGCGGTCAATAGTTATTCTTTATTGTCACGCCACCCCCACTGTGTTCCGAATCTTGGGTATCATGATTTAAACCTTAAATTCCCATCTATCGGATTGATTCCAGTTCCATTGGCATAATCTCGTTCATGCACAAGAGCACACTGGGAAAATAGAAAATCAGTTATTCTGAGAACTTCATTCTCCAGTCAGGTCTCTCCCATTTCCCCCCTGAAATATGGGCTGTTTGTTCAAACCCTGGATGACCGGAGCTTGGTTTGCACTCCTATATTTAGATGGGGGTGATAAGGTGTTCATCCCGTGTTTCTCACATCAGTCCCAACCCATGTGATATTAGGGAATGATTGCTAGACTCTCCACGAATATCCCGAGAATGCAATAAACCAATGTAAACAACAGAACTCTTGCATGATATGGAATCAAACAATTAATGCCTGAAGGTACATTTGAGGGATTGTAATCGTTACAGTACATGAGGATCATTCCCTCCCATGGACGGGTTAACCTCATGAAAAGATTATAGAAGCTCTGCCACCCTCTGGCTGGTGGAATCCAGGTGTTACTGCCACTTGCTCAGCTCCCGCTCATCTTCGTCAGCGATGGGGCGCAATTCATTGGCCATAATCTGCACCTGCTCTATATTGGTCTAAATGAAAGTCATATCCTCAGAGGCTCACTTAATTCCCTCTTAGGACTACTCCAGTGGGGCTTTCAGCCCCGAGACGAGATCAAATTGTGAGCCAAGGGAAGTGGAATTCGCATCCGCCTAGGCCTACACCAGTTGAATCACATATTCAGCCTCATGGAGACTTTTGATGTTTACCACTTTCCTCCACTTCTATCCCACAATGAGGCCACTGTCATAAACACGAATCGTTTCCGCCATATGATCTCGGATGAGCATGTGAGGACACTGGGAATCCACTCTCCCAACACACTTTCGCACAATCATGAGTGAAGTATGACCATCTCATCCAACCATAGTTCTTGGGGGTGTCATATATAAAGCGGTTGATCAACTTCTAGAATCGGTGATAGAATATTCTGTTATCCTCTTCATCAGAGGACGTCTCGTCCCAGTTAGCACGATTGGCGGTCTCATACGCATGGAACACCCTAGGAACTCTTCAGTAGGGGTCCAAGTCTAGTGTTTGACCGGGCATGGAAAGACATAGATGAACTGATCAATCCTCGTCATCTTTTCCTACCTCAATGATATCAGGATAGGTCCCACTGACGGTCCCCCCACTGATTAGGAGCACTACCACTGGGTCAGTTTGGTGCTATGCCTCCACGATCGTTGGGACTCCCCTGAGAAGGACTCCCTAAAAATCCCCAGTCAACCTCGGCAAGGCGACCCTTGCTATTTGAAGAACTGTACGCACTAAAAAAAGGACATGGATGTTAGTAAACATGGTTAGGGTATGACAGTCATAAAATTCGTAGAGGGGACCTACAGATATCGGATCCCTGGCCTCGCTCTTGTCCTGATGTCCTCGGGACACCGAAGCATGCCCCCCCTATATGATCGGAAGGTTTAAAATCTCCATAGGGGTAGGTGTAGATCTAGAGGTCCCAACATCTACATCCACCAAGGGATGAGAATGAGTTCTGTATATAAAGCTCTCCTGCACGGTTCAGATGTTAGAAAATATTCCAGAACGACCTCAAAGCATGTCTTGGAGAAGGGGATTTCATATTTTTACCTCAATGGACTCAACGAACTCTTCAAGATCTGACTCTTGATCTCCAACTTCTCCCTCCTCCAATGGGATCCCTCTCCCAGCCTCATCTCCCCCGGAGGACTCTTCTGATTCTTCTGACAGAGGGAAGTGATCTCTCAAATCAGCTGCCGACAACTGCGAGGGAGTAGTGTGATCGAGCAACACCCTGACTCGATCTGTCATTAGACAAGGATCACCCCAGTAGTACAAGAAGTACTCCAGATCTGTCATATATATTTCCCCTTTAGATTGGGACACTACAAAGCCAGCCCCGATGGGGCCTATTCTAGACAAATCCATCCCGATACGATTTAGGTGCTACCACAACTTGGCGGGGCCGAGGAATTGCCTGTTGACTTCCAAGATGTCCCAGGCCTCAGAGAAGACAAAATTCTATAACATATCGATATGGATCCACTGTTTCCTCAAAGCCTATGTGGTTATCATGCGGAAACCTCTCGGTGGCCTCCCCTCTGGATAACGCATCTCTTCTGGAATCACTGGGTCAGCTGCCGCTGCCGGATCCACTACCACTGCTTCCCCCTCAACTGGTGTGGGCCAGGCCGTCATGGCATCCCCACCACCGCGGGATTCCCTTGTTGCCTTCTGGACCTGACCCCAAGGTTGGGAAAGATCACTATCAACAACATGAATGGTTGTCTGCTTCAGTATCTCCCTCGGATAGGCCCCCTGCCAGCTCTGGGTATATTCATTTCCTAGCCCGAGGATAA
The DNA here is from genome assembly GCA_963277665.1 of Viscum album. NCBI lineage: Eukaryota > Viridiplantae > Streptophyta > Magnoliopsida > Santalales > Viscaceae > Viscum > Viscum album. The sequence continues at coordinate 1,646,908,380 of OY728155.1, read as the reverse complement.
CGGTCGGCAGACGCAACTCATTACGTATTTTCACATCTTCCCAAGTGAACATGAGCCACATCTTCCTCATCACGCGTGGGTTTTCTTCATTGTGCACCTCCTGATAGACCTGTGGGCTCAGTCGCTGCATACACCAGAATTGCCTTGAAAATCGGTGTGGGTTATACGGCTCGTAGAGGGGCTCATAGTCCACCCTCTCCACCAGAAATCCACACCTCGAAAGGCCAGTAGATAGGACCGGTGTTCTTCCATCCAATGTCTGTCATCTGTAAATACCCCTTTGGGGAACAAAAATTGGTTGAAATTTAATTCCTCTACCATCCACCCCTGATTCAGAACCGATGGTGTGGTCAACTTGGCTGGAATTCTCCCGGCGGCGTTCTGGATTTATGGGCCGAAGTTTGAGTCTGGAGGAGAGATAGGGTTAGAATATTCCTAAACCCCTTGATATGTACTACTATCCACCTATACAAGAGGTGGAATGTCCAACATAACCAATTTGGCCTTTTCCCCTCGCTGATATTCCACCGCACCTGATATATCTTGGTGAGCATCGGGATTTCTAGACTGACCCGCCCTCCTGTCTCTAATGTGATCCCCATGATAAATGTGCTTGGGCATACTCCCACGTTCGTATCCCTCACAGGCAGCATCCAACCACATATAAGAGCCACGATGAATGCTTCCAACCTGACTATTGGTTGTTTCTTGGTGTGGACGTTGAATCCCCACTTCTTCCATTGGTTGTTCTCCAAAAGTCTCCAGTACGAGTGCTCATTAATTCGATCCCCCTTAGTGTAGGACTGGGGCCTTTCCAGAAAATGCATGTTTTTCTAGATGTTCCAGAACTGTTTAAATCACCTTTTGATGTGGATATCCCTTACTGATTCCTTGTCCACCCCGGTCACAAGCTCCATAAGCACCATCACCCGCCGTGGAATTTCCTTTGGATCCTCCAACACACTCATGACGGGTAGGAATTCTTCGTACATCGCCCCTAGTATTGGGACCCCTGATAATTGGTGGACATCCCACAAGCTGGTACCGAACATTCCGTGGTGTAAGTGGAAGGTATTGGTCCTCGATGACCATCTACTAAACAGATCTGACATCAGCAGTTTCGGTTGATATATGGGGAATTGGGATGCCCAGGCTTCCTCATACAATCCCAATTTCCTTAGATCATCCCCAAACTCCCCACACGAGGTGCCTACCCAAGAGGCCCAGGCCCAAACGTTTGTGAAGTTGTTTCCCTGGAACATGTCCCATTCCTCGATCCACCCCTTCTTTAGGTTCCTCAATGCTTCACTAAAAATAGTATTGTACATGGGGGGAGGTCTCTGACAAATATTCCTTCCCATCGACATTATTCATGTGGTTTTATATGCAATCAACATTGAAATGTGTAAAATCCTCCAGGGTGTGGCCATCAGCCACCCTGAACCATCAACACTGGAATGGCGTTCTCTGGAACCAGTAAGCTAGTTCGTCCTGACATCCTTCTGTTATGAAAATGTCATCCCTCAGCCCGAATCCATACAAAGGCAACCTCTAACATAGTGGCTAGTTCTTCTGGCTCTATGACAGTAGTTACACCAGCGAATCTTGTTTAGAGTGGCTCCGTACCAATTCTCCCTAGAGCCAAAATATTTGCCATATCGTCCCTCTAGGCATCATCCGCAAGTACCCCCTAGGAATATTCTTGACGAGCAATTCAGTTTTGAAACATTGGATCATTTCAGGTTGGTTTGTGAAGCTAGTTCGTGGAAGAAATTTGTGGAGAACATTCATGAAGCCTGTTCGCGGAGCCCTGCCTCGTACTTTAAATGCAGAGTCATAAAGCGCTGAGACACGATGTTAAATACTCATGAAAGGGCGGCGAAGCAGAAGACCTGATTTTCAGAGAGCAATCGCAGAGTACACAGAGCATCGCAAATTGAGAGAACTAAAGTCCAAAATCGAGGAGAAGATAAAAAAACAGAGTTTAGGTCCCCTATTTATAGGCTTGGGACCCCCGTAGCATCGCACCACGTCTCGACCGAAGAAAGCGCCACAGCACGTCCGACCAGAGCCTCGATATCTGACTTGGCGAGCCCTCTTTGTGAGATTGCTTCGTGAATGACCGAGGATTTTGTTGATCTACACTCATATATAGACACCGGATTTCTCCACGACTCCATGTTTGAGGGGGGGAATTTTTGGATGAAAAAATGTGGGGAGTAAAATAAGACATAGACCTGAAGGCTGCCTTACGAAGCCCCTTCATGGTGTTCCTGTTGACGTTCGCAACCCGCTGCAAAGCAAGGAGGTGGAAAGCTCTATGAATGCAGTTGATGTTTGCGACCCGCCATAGAGAAAGGAGGCGGTAATGCTTCGTGATCACCCTTGATGTTCTTGAGATGCTGCAAAGAAAGGAGGTGTGGTGGTATTCGAACACATTTGACATTCGCGACCTACCGCAGAGAAAACAAATGCCTCTTGGCACCAAGAGCATGCTGATTCGCGGAACATATCCCCTATAAATAGTGGCCTCCCCCATGTCTAGGGGGAGGATCATCTGACCTTTCAAATTCCTAGCACCCGAATCGTGAAGCGCCTTCTGCTCTGCTAACCATGAGCTGCGCTATGTACTTCTTCTATTCAAAGTTCCTCCCCTTTACCTTCCTTTCACCTCCATTTCTGAGAGGGATGCCTTTAGTGGAGCCTAAGGGCCTCCGTGAAGGAAGGGGATCCCCAAGGGGACATGGGTCATCACAGAGCGTTTATGCCTCACAAAAAACCCTCCACGTACATGTGATCCATATTCCATGGGGGGTCATTGTACTTCAACAAGCACATTTCTTAGTGACACCTAACTTTGGGAGGCACCTTTTCTCCGCAAAGTAGTGATCCATGACTACCTTTCCACATTGCAGAGAACCTCCTACATGCACCCTTGCCCAACGCATAGGCTGAGGTGCCCCACTTCTTGAAGAAACCCCATCAAAAGTACCCTCCACCAAGTAGGGCAGTAGTGTTTTAGAAGGTCCCTATCTATGAACCCCTTTACTTTGCAATTTCTAATCTCGGGCAACCCTGCAGGGTCGTGCGATGAGATTTCAAAGTCCCTTGGACTATAAAGACCATTGTGTTTCTTCGCCTCATTATTCTTCACATAGGCCTGCTAATAGCTATTGATTCATCGCATAACCATGCTAACGTTGACACCCATGTGGTTCAGTCCATAACACCCCCTAGCTACGACATTTCTTATCACCTCTCTTCACCTAGGAGTAGAGGGTACTAGTTATGTAAGTCCTAGGGGTGCAGAGAAAACCCACCTCGTCCGAGCTGTTGGACGTTAAACTGGAAAGCACCATCTTACTTAGCACATAACGTTAAACTGTGACCTTTCCTAGTGCCTCGCACATGGGGTTCCCCCACCGTGGATATTCGGCATTCCCACCTCTCTCAACAATGATGAGATCTTCCCTCACAAGGGTTGATATCCTCTTTATCGGAGTGGCATTTATCTGTGGGGAAAGGGCAACCATCCTGGTATAATCCCTTAACTTCTCTTATGAGGGGAAGCATTCATGCCCCTCCTTTCTTATTCAGTCCCAAGGACCAAGGGGGAAATGGACACCAGATCCCTCCTTTCATTGGTACCAAATCTCTCTCCCGCTGGGCTTTGTCAACACCAGGCCTCCATCCTGGAGTAAGACCCGACTTATCGGGCCACTAACCACACATAAGCCCCATCCCCTTTTTGGGCCACTAACCATGTGTAAGCCCCACTTCAATTCCCATAGACGAACCTTTCACGATGCGATCATCAGGTCTTTGATGTATCATGTTTCTCACACAGATCATGACTCACGTGGGCTTAGAGCGAGCACCGACCATGAAAAACACCTCAGACAGCCTAGAGTATAATCCCCACACACAAACCTAAACTACGTGTTCTTTGATCCTTTCTATGGTGGGGTACGTAGGATGCCTCTATGAGGTTCAAGCCCAACACCCCGGTCATTCTGACCTCCTTCAAATCGATTCATCGGCCCCACATAAACTATGAGTTCTTTGATCCTTGCTAAGGCAGGGTATGTAGGAAGCCTCCATGAGGTTCAATCCCACCACCCCTTTTATTCTGACATCCTTCATGTCTGTTCACCAACACCTCATGCCGCTTAGAGTGTATGTCCCATAACCAACCTGAACTACAAGGTCATTGATCCTTGCTAAGGCATGGTACGTAAGAAGCCTCCATGAGGTTCAATCCCACCACCCCGATCATTCCGACCACCTTCATGTAGGTTCACCAACACCTTGGGCTGCCTTAGAGCATAAGCCCCAAATGTAACCCACCTAAACTATGAGGTCTTTGATCCTTGCCAAGGCATGGTACGTAGGAATCCTCCTTGAGGTTCAATCCCACCATCTCCGTTGTACGTTAAACATGTGGAAAACTCAATGTTAAATATGGGAAGCTGATGAATACCTCAGATAAATGCCCTTAGAATATGATTCCCCACATTCGATGTGGGATGTATTGTGCTTTCGTGCCCTTGATAATCCCTATAATAAAGGACATAAGATAGCCACACCAATCCCCTATCGTCCACACACGCTAGTGATACCTAACGTGACTACTTTTCTGACTGAAGTTTGCTACGCAGACTGGACCCCTTGGAATGTCCCGAAAGATGTTGTGTAATTGACTAGTTTTCATGAATATATAGTTCTAGGAAGAGTTTAATGAACATCGTGTTAAATCTATGAGGGAGACCCAGACTACCAGATGAGTTCCAATGATGAATCCAAAGAAGTAAGAACTGACATCCCATCATCCCGTTCCAAACAAGGAGAAAACGTCCCTGAATAAGTCACGAAGGATGACTGCCTTTGGAAAGCGGGACTGCGGGGAAACAATGATGCGCCTTTCGTACTCAAGAATCCAGATGCTCATGCCCCAGTGAATGCATCAGAAACAATGTCATAGGGTTTCTCAACCTCATTGTAATCATGCTTCTTATGGTTAATGTAAATAGACCTGGAAGAACATCGCATACCATTTACATGACAATGGAAGTCTTTTTATCTTTAGATGTATATCTAATACTCATACAACATCCCTAATCTATTTTTGATATTTCTAATAGGGTAATATATTATCATAATTCCCATAATTTCCATGTATCAAATATTCATAGTTAATTATGTTCCTTCTTGTTCTATCCACCGATTAAAACAAAAATGCATGGGGTGAGAAAGAATTATCATATAATAAATACACATAATCATGAAAATAATTACATATAGGATGTCTAAAAAATGACACCTTACCTGATCTATGACACCCTTGGTTCATTAATGGCTATTCATAGTAATATTATTTATAAATAATTCATCTTATTCAATTATGAATTTCTGATTTTCCAATGCATATCTCTAGGGAGTGTCAAACCAAGTTTTAAGTAAGGCTCATTATAATGTACTAGATTACCCCAATTTAATCCCAGATCATCGTTTCATATTTTATACGATTTGATAAATCTCTTATCAAGACACATACATATGTAGTATATAGACATGTATGTATTTCTAGGAAACCAATCACTCTATCATCCACCAAAATTCTAGGACATTTTTCTATTCTTTTCATTATTCTTAGTCATATCCTAATACATCTCTTTAATATTATCACTAAGTTTATTTCATTATAGATTCAAATGTTTAAAAAAACTATTTATCTAATTCTAATTGTAGTGAATATCTCTTTTCAAACATTGAAATTAGTTAACTATTGCAAAATACATTAAAAATTATAAAATGAGACACCAAAATACTGAATTATTATAGTGTCTTTGGAAACAAGGAAGCATCAAAGATGGTACATAAATGTGCCAAATCATTTCAAACTAGTTTATTCTTAACTAGAACAATTATTAGACAAATTTAACATAATAAATATCTAAATAACAAGGGGATGAAAGCATATAATGTGGTGAGCTGGGATTTTTAGTAAGGGTAAACCAGGGAGATACGTAACCATGATCTTGAGAATAAGGGTATGAGAACATGATCATGAAAATAGAAGATCATACCAATCAAATAGAAGATAAAAAATATGAATAAAGAAAAAATATTGTAAGTTCACCAGACATGAATCAAAAGGAAATAAGTTTGTAAACCATGAAATAATTACATAAGAGTAAAACATGGAATTATGTCAGATGCATAAGAATATATAATGATTTACATATTATTCATGTCATTGCTACTGAGACCATCTATGTGTGTAATGTTCATTTCTGAACTGGGTTCCCAACCAGTTTCATCCATGTATTACTGAATCATGTTCACTCATCATTCCAGCCCTATAATACATAACCGTATTCATTTCTCATTCTAGCTCTATAATACTAAATCGGGTTCATTTCTCATTCATGCCCTCTATTACTAAACCATGTTCATTTCTATTTTGAGACATGCATGTCTCATTATATATCAATCATTACCCTTTTCATTAGATGAAGATATATGTCCCAAATATCTCATATATGAATCATACATACATATCCTACACAATCATAAAAACACATATCTTACCTGATGAAATGGAATGGGTTTCATAATCATTTAATCAGATCCTAACATTTGGAAAAGGAAACAAGTTTCATAATCATTTCATCAAAATCAAAAACTGTGAAAATAATTGGGCTTCAAAATCATAATACCCATGAAAGAGAAAATGGAATCATAATCACCATAACAACATAAAATAAGTATTATGAGAAAGTTTATTAACATAGAAATTGAATGATATCCCTATAAATGGATGATTAACACCAGAAGAAGTTATCATAGAAGGTAAATGATTATTGATGGTGTTTTGAAATAATTTCTAGATGAAAATAACATTTCTTCTGTGAAAATTAATTTTTAGAACACAAAACCATTGAAAACAGATTTAAAAAATTATATTAGATGATTTGAAAATTAAAAGAAATTAGAATAATTTATTCCATGAAATCTATCTTCTATGATAATTTGAAGAACATTTTAAAAACATTATTGAAAACACACTTTTTGAAATAAACCAGATTTTCAACCGAAGAGAGAAATACTATCATATTTTCTAAAAACATTTTATTAATTGTATTAATTACCAAAGAGTGGAAACATAGTAATAATACATGGATATATCATTAATAAATATATGATATGGAATATAATGATTTTTCTTTAGATATGGATTATAATATTTCATCAAATAAGTATAATCATTAACGAACATAAAAAGTGATGAGATAGTTTCAATGGACTCTTAATACTTGTTTACATTGGTTGATATTATCAATGTAAGAAAAAAAATTACATGATGCTAAAAACAGAATTAAACTAAGAATATTGATTATGTAACATGGAAAATGGGAGTATATAAAACTTGAAAAATAATTTTGTTGCAAAACAAAACACGAGTTTCAATGAAGGAACATTGAGACAAACATATTTTACAAATTTTGTAACTTTGGAAACATATAACAAATGAAGTAAATATCCTAATAATAATATGTATATACCAATAAATTTAAGATTAAAAATCATTGAATACATCCATGGACAGTACACACAACACACAAAAGGAATTGGTGGTGCATAAAGCATAAATCTTGCAGAAATAAAGAGTGAGATAAAATCCCATTAACTTGTGGGTTGACTCTCATCATACTTGTTCAAAACACCTATGTAATTAATTTAAATTTTTTATACATATTTTTCAGAACCAAATTAATATATACAATACCATATATTACCTTCTTTTTAACAATCCCATGTTAAGGTTTTACTTTGAGTAATATTTACTTTGTTCTCCGCATGTGTCTTAATTTGTTATATATTTTTTCCACATACTTATATTATAATTTTTGGAATTTAAATAATGATATAAATGTTGGGAATAATTATTATATGTGTTTTATAATTATTCATATAATATAGGTGTTTGAAATGAAATACATTGTTCATGGAGATGATAAATCGTACATACGCATGAATATTGTTTCTGTTTTTTTATCCTATTGATGGAAAGAAGGAAAATAACATATGTGTATATATATTTAAATATATATAATTATTATATTATAATAATTATATAATATAAATCATATAATTTCACAAAATCTATCCTTAATACATTCCATGTAGTCTGTGAATGAATCACATTCTTTTAAAGGGGCCGTAGTCCACACTTCCTCAAAGGAAATTTTCTTATTTACAAAAAATTGAAAGTATAAATATATTTTTTATAAAAGTATTAAATAATATTAGAGATATATTTAATATTATATATAATATATATAAATAGTGTTTCTATCATAATGTTTTCTATGAGTGGTTGGAAGGAAAAATGAACAATCATCCTTTTGTGATGTGGTTGTTCATCATGCACGAAAAAGATGTTCTTTATACATTATACGGAGGTGTGTATATGTTTAGGTTGAACCATTAGAATAAAAAAATACTCATATATTTAGATAATTTTTATTTCATACAATCATGGAATGAATAGATTTTTGGGATGGAGAATAAAAATAAAAGAGGACATTGGGAGAAGTCATTACCTCTTAATTTAGTAACACCTTTTGGATTATTCCAAAAGGATTAATTGGACGTCTTTCTTCAAAATAATAGGATTATATGTGTAAGGTATGGATTTTAATAATTTTATTATGTATATAATGGAGGAACATATGTGGTTAGATATTTTTGATGATGTGGGAGGAGAGGAGGAAATTACATAGAAGAGGAGTGGCACTCTTGAAAATATTTGAAGAGAGAATTACACCCATGTTTTTCATGATTAATGTGAATACAATAATGGAAAAAAAGAGGATAAAAGGGAGGATACAGTCGAAATATTCTCATCCAATGGCCCTCGGTCAAGTTTCTAGTTCTTTAGGACCCTTAAAATTAATTTTTTGACCCTTATAAATATTTATCTAACCTTAATCATTTTAATTAATTTTAATTAAATTGACTAATGATTTTTCAAGAAAATTAAATTTATATTATTATAAATTAAAAAATATTATGATAAAAATATGTAATATAATTTTTAATATTCCAAAATTATAATTTCAAATAAATTATTTTAATTTTAATCTTATAGTCGGGTCGACAATGCGAGCTTTTAATGTCAAAAATGATATAAAGTTTAATAATTTTTTTCTATAAAATTTCGATTTAAAAGTAGCTCTTATGATATAAATTATAATGATTTATGAAATTATAATCCAGTTAATATTTGAAAAAAAATTAAAATTTTAATCAAATTTATAAATAAATTAGATGAAAATGGTATTTTGAAATAACATTCATTAATTTTTACTCTTAATTAAAAAAATGATACTTCACAAAAAAATACCAAAAAATTACACAAAACTAATTTTTATGTTCCTTTTTAAAAATGGAAGTTTATGTTGAAATAATAAATCTATAAATGTCCCATAAATTCTATTTAAGTAATGTTATCCATTTAATGGAATTAAAATTAGCTATATAAAAATATAAAATTTTAAACACAAAATTGGGATTGTTTTTATCTTATTTATATCATAAATATAGGATTATTGAAAAATATATTTTTTAATATATAACATATGTATTTAATTATTAAAAATAAATATTATTTTTTAATTTAACTTATTTTTGTAAACTATATTTTTTACATAGAAATAGACTTTTTAAAAATCAATCCTTTTATTTTTGTTTGTTTTCTATATTTTTTTCAAATTCATTGGTAACTAATTAATTCAAATATATATATTGAAAAGTTATTTAATCCTATACTATACAATTTAATGTTCTTGTTATATCTTATTAAATAATAATATTTTCATAATGAATTATTATTCTGTAACACTCATTCTTGCGTGTTACACAAGTCATTAAGGAAAGTCATTCTTGCGTGTAATGTAATATAACCTCAGTGTTCTATGCTGAGAAATCTAGAATTTATGTTGTGTTTCATGTACAATTATCTTGATATTTTTTATAACATAATACTCACATAGTTATTTGATATGAAATAAAATATTTTTATTGCTGTGTGAAAGGAAGAATATCTAGAAGATTATATTAATTTGGAAAAAATATTTCACAAAATTTCAAGGTGTTACAATATACGTATATATAAGTATTCATTTTCATATTATCATTTTTAACTGGTGGAGTTTTCATGAAATCATTTAAAACATGACTACTAAAATTTAATCTCCCATAAAAGCTCACATGAATTCAATATTTTTTTTCATTTTTTTATTATGTTAAAATTTTCATATAGTTTTATATTTTTTCAATTATAAATTTGTACTTTATAAAATAGAAATTCGTTTTTCATGTCTAATCCCACTTTATTAATGGAATTTTCTTGGAAATGGAATTATATTAAAGACTTTACAGGCCATGTTCCCAATATTTCTTAGTATAAGTGATATCTCCCAAAAAAAGTTCTTTTAATATGTTTACTTTTGTGTTCTGATTGTTCTCTAAGAATATTCTATCATCTATTAATAATATTTCTAGGATGCTTTTATGATCTTATTTTATCTTCAATTTTCTATAATTTATCATGATTTTTTTACATATTTTTCATTATCGTTTTTTAAGATCATGTATTTTGGGAACATTATATGACATAGGTCGAATCTCTAACACACCCATAATTTTTTTATATTATATGTGTTATAATATTTAAATCATCAATATTAAGCCTATTCTAATATAATTTTGTTTATATCCAGATCTATATTAAAACAATGGATCATATTGTATTGTTTTTAAATCTTCACCATGGTAATATTAATCTCTTCAATGATGTTACTATCTTCAACATCTTTAATTCATATATACTTCTAAAACAACTTTATTTTTTTGGGATTTTTATTTTTCTAAAGGTAAGATTCTACTTCAAACATTATCATATACTCAGTATATCCATATTTATCATCTTATTTACTTTATGTGAAGTTTTATTATATTTTTTCTTGTATATTATGTAAATTTTATTTTTTAATGAATTATCACCTGATTCACATGAGGAAGATAAATCTCAATTTTATTATATACTCCTTAAAGTCAAATTAACATTTCTAAGGGATTCAATTTTATATTGTGATAAACTTTTTGGATCTTACAAAAATTCTTCTATAAAAGTTTTCACCATTTTCCTCATTTTTGTAATTTATTTTAATGTTACCAATACATCCAAAATTCCAAAAATTCAAAACGGATATTACATTTCTATCTTAATATTCCTCATATTATGTTTTTATAAATATCATATATTATTCTTTTGTATTCTCTATTATCTTTATCATCTATTTAAGATGGTGGTTTATATTAATTATCCTTCGTCTTGAGTTATTTAATAGATTTTTATGGGATTTTGTCTTTTATTTTCTTCATGAACACAAGAAATTTTCTCATGACATAGGTTACAAGAGTATTATAAAATAGCTATAGAGAAAAATCTCAAATACCTTTTTATATAAATATACTTAGATTAATGATCTTAGCTAAATTTACCATTTGTTTTTTTGAAATAGAATAATCTTCAATAATGTCATCAAATCCACGGATGCTACTCACCGTTTCATTGTCCCAGGGGAAGTAGTCATCATTAGTATCATCATCATAAATCATAATTCCTTTAATAATTGAAATACCAATAAAAATATTTTCTTCCATGATCTAATAAATACCTTAAATCATATTTTTCTGGAATTTACAATATTTTTTAGATGTTGTTAGACATATCATCTTGGTGTATACATTTTCACCTAGGAATGAAAGAATGGAATTCCATTATTTGTCAAATAATTCAATATTTATCATATATGAATGATTCATTAGAGGCTTTATTTCTGGTGGAGTGAATCCTAATTTAACATTATCTCATAACTCAAGGCCTTGTGAATGTGTATATGGGTGCATTATATTCTTCCTTATATGAAAATATGTTCCAACGAAGAATTAATCTCCTTTACTATTGTCCAAATTTAAACTCTCTATATTTAACATCAAGATATGCTTAGATATTTATTATGATAACCAAGATTTCTTCTATACCCCTTGTATAGTGCATATTACTTGTGATCACTATTGTGGGGAGGGTTGAATCAGTGAACCTTTTTCATTTTATGATTAATTTATTTTTAATCAACCACCTTTGTTGGTTGATGATTGGGCTAATATTTTTATATTATCCAATCATTAATCAAGTATTTTGAAAATAAATAGATATAAAATGTTGTTTATACAAGGATTATCCTTGAATACTTACTCCATACCATATTCGTGTGATGATTTAAGGAGTAGATTCTCTAATATGAATCACATTAATGAAATAAACAAGATATATTTTTAAATGAATAATTCATATTCCACTCATAGGCCTAGTATATAATGCTCGGTAATATCTATCCTACATGTGTTCATGGAATCCTCCCATTTATGGGTTATTTATAATATAATTCTTGTACTTGACACCATATCTATAAATGATTTTTATTTCTACCTTCTTGTGGGATACATAATCTTCCTCTTAACAGTTCTTCATGGCCCTCTTAATTCTATATAGTATACCCTATTCTTCACCATGCATGCTCAAACACTCATTTGTTTGAGTATTTATTCATATTACATTCGTAATCTCTTAATGAATGATTTTAATATCATAGGTAGTAGGAAGTTATTCATACCTCTCATATTTATCATGGATTCAATACAACATTGTTTTTGTTAGCATCCTTTTCATTTCACTTTGGTGGACATGTTCCCATAAATTTTATCAGGTTTATCTCCTTTAATACAAACAGAATTTTATAACAATATAGTATTAGGATATTAGTCCAATATATATATCACATGAATGTATAAATTATTATTCATAAAATAATATTGAGAATATAATTTACATGATTTTATTAACATTGATATCTTGATTAATCCATTCCTTTAATCTCATATAAAATTGATTTAATAATTCCCATAAAATTTCTATAATACTCAATTAATAATCTTCAAAAGTAATTTGAATAATCATATACCATATTACAAAAAATCATATAGAGATAATATTAATTTAGTTCTTTATTCATTTTTAGATTTAGAGCTCTTAGTTGAAACTCATTAAAGAACATGATTTATATATCCATTTAATACTAGGACACCCAGGAAAATTTTATATGTGATATATAAATCGACACATCCTTATTCACATTATATATAAAATATATTTGGCTTATATCCATCATTTCTCTAAAAATCCTTACTTAGATAAATCATTGACATATTTCAAAAATATGTCCCCTCAATCAAGTGAACTGGATGTCATCAATTAAAACATTAATATATGCATGAATAAAACATTTTTCTGACATGAACTCATCATATATATATATATATATATTTATATATATATATATCGAGCTATATTTTTTGAATCATTATCTTTTTCACATATATAATATTGTCTAGAGAGAATGAAACTCTTATGGTTTATTATGAGATGGATATTTGATTTCAAATAGATAGATACCTATCCAAATACAACTAAATCAATTTATAATAATTCCATGGAATGAATGAAGGTGATGCTTCACCTTTACTATTAGTTAAACATAGATAAGAACCTTTTGAGGAATATCAACTAACTATGTTCTTGAATTCACTTTTGATGGTCATGGTTTCTCAATAAGAATCTTGGATGATTTAGTTTTAGTAATGAATCACGGTCACTCCAAGGAATGTGGTTACTTCTAAGATCTTCATATGAACACTTTCTAACAACTCATATAGTCATTTTCATCTTAGTTCAGGTAGCTTCAATTCATCATGAGGTCTATTATCCCTCATCATATAGCTGATATTTGGATGTTATTAAAATCATTCATGTGGTTGTCCCCATTCAATTCATGTTGTTGTTTTGATTATCTCCATTTGGTTATTTAGAATCATCATGGTAGTTACATTCATAGTCATTGTGTTCTTATGGTAGGTCATCCATATCATCTAGCTGTTTTGAATAAAATATTTCATGTTTTTGTTTCAAATAATGTTCTTCATTTTTTTGACAACTAACCCTTTTGTAGAGGAATGTATTTCTTCATCATGATTAGACCCACTCCCTCAGAATGATTTTTTTAAAGAATGATAAATATTTCTAAATGATTGAATCCTAAAAAAAATTGATAGATAATATTTTTGTATGTGAGAAAGTAGTTTTTCATAAACAGATTTTAAGAGACTGGTTTTCAAAGAGATTAGTACCAGATGAAAAAGGTACAAGGGAGATGGAAGCAGGATGTTCTAAAATTTTTTTTTCGGACACACCATTGGACTAAGATCCATCAGCCTAATGTTCAAGATTCAACAGAATCAGTTATGGATAGAAGGTCAGATGTTTTCAAGTGAGGAAGTCATACATTTAATCTCTATTTTGGAATTATCATATACATTAAGTTTTATATATCACTTGTTTTACTAGCCTAATAATGAAATAAGGTAGAATTGGTGTATCTAATTGTATTCAGTTTTTTTTGGAGTGAAAGGAGGTTATAAATGTTATGGAAGTCCTAAAACATTCCACTATAAGTCATAAAATTATTTTCCAATCCAAGATTTATCAATAACCATAAAAATATCATGATAAATAAATTTGAAAAACTGGAGGAATAATAAATATTGTATCGGTTCCATGAATAAGGCCAATATTTTCAATAGATCCAAAAGTAAAAGACACAAAAGTTTTGAGGAGTCTAAATGAGTTTTAGATAATGATGTTTATATAATTTAAATATTTCTAAGTGTATTTTCCATCGTAATGAGAATTCAATCTTTATAAGGATTTAATCTGACTCACTCTGTAGTGGTAAAAAATCAATATATCTATATAAAGGATATCCAAATAGACTAAATCAATGGAGAAAAAATAGTTTGACTGAACCTGAGGTTAGAATCCAATAAAACTGAATCTGAGAATGAAATTATTTTATGGGCTAAGATGAATAACTTTAAAATAATCATATGAGAATGTTGCATCCTAATTAGAAGATGATGCTTCACCATTTTGAGTCGAGGATGTTTGATCATAATTATTTGACTATATTCCATCATACAGGAGAGAAGTCAAGAATCCTATGAAGATAATTATTGATATGACTCAAGAAGATTCTAGAACATTTATGATGATTTTATATGTTCAGAAATGAAATTCAAAAAATCAAAGATCTCATATTTTTTGAATTTGAGTATGTGGGAAGACACTTTCAGTTTATCGCCTTTTCTATTATGGGGTTTCTATAAATATAAGTATAGTACAATCATACATTGTTACTTTTTTACATGACAGGTAAAGATAATAAACTATATAATTCATGTAAATGTTATCTTTATGGATTGAAACATCATTAAAAGGTAAGACACACATATGTCTTATTTATTAAAATGAGGATGATGAGACTAAGAATTTGAATAGAGTTTGAATTATGATGATTGAGAATGGTTTCATCATACTGAGTCCACTAGACTGAATTCATCTTATTGAGGACGATTGGATTCAGTTTAAAGTAGTTTTTGAGAAGTTAATGTCTTGTTATCTAGATAGAACAATATTTTCATTAGGAATTGAAGGATAAATGGATCATTGACTAATTGGAAATTAATTTTTTTTTTGGAAAAATCATTAAAGAAATTTGATAAACCACATTCCCTTACATTAAGAGTACTCTTTCATGCATATATCCCCTTCATTAAAACCCCTTATAGGTATGTGATCCTACATTTCAATCCATTAATCCTTGTCCATTTTGACATCCACATGATGCATCTTACCCATCATCATATATTACTCTTCTTTTGTATCATTGATATAAATAAATTCACCTATAATTTCTTCATCAGAGTGGAAAATCAATTCCAGTTGTTTCTATTGAGATACTTCCTCGAAAACAATTATTCCATCAAATATCACTAAAATATCATCCATCACATCTTCAATATTCCCTTACATGATTACACTAGATAGATTCATGCATTCCTTCTCCTAGGATTTCATATTTTTACATGACCATGTGTCTATTGGTTTTCGTAGGTATCAGTAATCCTTGTGACCTATTCATTTCTTCTCGGTTGAAAAGACATCAGCCTCTATCCTACCTATTGTTTCACCTTCACTATCAATATCACAATATTTAGTCATACATTCTAGAAATAAAAATGGGTACATGTCTTGATGATCTCCTGGCTGTGTCTCAAACCATCAACTCAGTGACCCACCCTCCCTTAAGCAGGACCATTCCAAAAAAACCTTCCAACTTCAAAACATGGTTGTATTCATAGAATCAAATATTCTTCATGTTACATTCACAATCTCTTCCTAAACCATCATATACCTGGAATCAGATTTCTGTTACCCCTCCACCACCACGGTAGAACCATTTTGGGAGTCTTCCCAAGGTTTATTACTAGCATTTTCCTGATAATTATCACTGATACCATTCTGAGAACACACAAATACAAAAGAAGTATACACACCCCTAGTGTCCTTATCCTTTTCCACATTTCCCTGCTCTATGGATGTGGCCCTCAAAATACCAGTATCCTTGGAAGGACCTTCCAAATCAAACATTAGTCCTGTGTAAATTTCCGTGGACTTCTGATTTGAAGGTTTCACTACTACCTGTTTCTGTATCATTACAACATCCTCAATAAAACTACCAGAAGCCATATTGACATTACTTCGAAGGCCTTCTTAATAGGATGATGCCACATCCTTCAATCCTGGAGTAAGATAAACCACTCATTCCTTCAAATCACTAGCATTACTTCTTCCTCCATGCCAACAGTTCACCAGTTCATGTCCTAACTTCATACAAGAGACACATAAACATACACACAATTCAAATATGACCTGCTTCTTATGTTATAATTAGTCACTGACAAATATCCATAAAAAATAAATCAGTCTATGTGAGAAATAAACTTCCACGCACACCATAGGGGTCACCGTATGGAACAAAGATCTATTTTTACTATCAGTGTAGAGAAATAATCCTACAAATTACCTAACATGCATGTTGTGGAGGGGGTTTTGAATGGGAGGGGATTTTCTAAGAATATTATCCACATGGATGTCACTAGAAAATCACATTTAATGTGAATTTCATATTTCCATTAAAGAATAATGAACCAGAGTCTATTGAAATTGATTGGTGCTGAAGATTAGGCTTGAATCATATAATTATTCGAGGTGAATCATGTCATGATGTGATGACCGTCCATGAGCCCCATCATCTCACTATCATGATGGTTCCATGACCAAAAAACAAACACGTCAATCACATTTATTGAGGGGCGTCAGTCCTTGAATGTCGTGATCAATGTCCATCAAAGAAGAGGGGAGGTCTCATTAAATATAGAAAGTTAAATGGGGTGTGATTTCACAAGAATGATTTCCATAAAACATAGGATCATTGAACAATGTATCATTTGTAGAAAACATTTAAAAATGTTTTTATAGGATTTTATTTTCTCTGTTGTTTGTAATAAAACATTTTAAACTAATAGGACTCAAAAAAATATTCCATTTTGGGAGACACATGGTATATAAATGTTACAGGAAAAGTATTTATTCACTACTTTTAATAGTTAATTTACATTGACCAATAAGAGTGTTTATGGATAAGATGTTGGTACACAAAATAATGCCTAGACTTAAAATCTTGTTAGTTTTTCGTGATTTCCTACCTTTTCAAGCATGAGTATTTAGTAAAATAATACAAGGATATAAACATTTCACGGGTTTTATTTTTCAAATTAATCGAATCTTATAAATTTTAATAACTAATTCGACCCCCTCTAAGATATTAATCAATCATTTTTAACTTCAATTGGTATTAAATACATGGTTCCCTTGTCGAATACTTATCTTAGATAAAATAAATTTTCTCTATAGTATAGGAATTCCATCATTTTAAGGGAAAAAATGTTATTGATGGAAAATTGGAGGAATACGTATCTCCTAAAATATTTCTTAGATGTTTTATATTATTATAAAAATTGTGTTTTTACTTACAGAGAGGATTTCATAAGGAATATTACTGACAAGAAAAATATAATATTTTATGGAAAATCTAGATATGATATCCCTATGTCTTTATCATAAAATTATTATACGATAGTGATGGGTCTGAAAGCATGATATTTTATATGGGAAAACATGAAAAGAAATTTTCAAGGTAACACTAAATTAAAGGACAAAAATAAAAAATTTATTATTGTAAGTATGCAAACATCAGAATGGGATATGAATAAACTATGGACGAATAATTTCATAGTTTAGTTGAAAATATTAGAAACACTAGATGATACAGTGATGACCTAGATGATTCTATAATTGTGAAGAAATATAGGATGAACATTCCAAACATGTTTGTTTCAAAAATTTCCATGATAAAATATAAGGATGTTTTATCTTTTGCTGAATTTCTAAAATTATAATTTCTTATGAAATCAGAAAAACTAAATTGTTTAAAAAGATTAATAATTATAAAATTGATTTCCAATTAATGAGAAAAATGAAAAATCAATATGTTGAAGACATTGATCCTTGTGAGTCAAATAAAAAAAGGATTATGAGTTGAATGAAAAAATACTATATATTATATCCATGAATTATTGATGAGAAAATTGAATGCATGGTGTTAAACATTCTCATAAATGTCTTGACTATGGTTGAATTATAAATTTTAATATAAATTTCTCTATGAATAAATATGGAAAATATTTAGATTATTTTGATGAATACCCTCGATGAAATAATAAGAAAAAAAGTTTTGTTGTTTAATTGTAATCTAGTAAATATGTGATGATTTTCAAGTGATAAAAAAGTAGCATGCTGAATAATAAATCTAAATAAGAATAAGTAAAAATATATTCATCAGTAGATAAAAGAAAATAAAATGATATAACATTTAGTTAAAAAGATTAGAAAATAAAATACTCTTTACATAGTTAAGAAGATCGCATTAAAGGATATTTTAGAGAGTATCATATAAAAATAGATCATCAAGCATGTTTTTAGAAAAAAAATATCTCAACAATGAAAACCACAATGATAAAAAAGACATTGAAAAATTGTGTTGTCATGTATGAAGTAGAATACATCTAGGAGATCTTATGTTATAATATATGAACTGTTGCGTAATGAATGATGGTTGAATATCTCAGTAAGAATATGACCACTATGGATGAAGAAGTTATTATTTTTTAATAAATAAATCTTGGGTAAAAAATATACCATGAATAAGGTGAATGAAATATCCATAAATCATCAAAAGTGAAATATGAGTGTTCTAACCTTTTGGAGGGAGCTCATGTCAACAATAAGGTGAAATCCTCACCCACCAAAAATAATGTTTCATTTGTTATTTTAAATATTTCATGTTTAATAGAATGTGTTGGGGATGATTGTGTGGGAAAGGATGTGAGAAAACTATTTCATCCAAAAATTACGAAAACTCACTCAAGAGGAAAGATAGTCCGTGGTCGTTTTATGTTAGAGTAGAAATAAGTTATCAACCACAATAAGACAGACTACCTAGGGAGGGCTCATGGGCCCGTAAGGGGCTCTTTGTCACTAGGGTTTCCCTTGTCATCGCCTTCCTTCTCCCGTGGAGGATGTCTTGTAATCTAGTCTTTGGCGCTCATTCGCTGTAAGGTTAGTGGCTTACTCTCCTTCTCTGGGTTTCTTCTGCTCCGGGATTCTTTGACACTGTCAGATCTGGAGTCACGAGCGGAATACCGAGTTGCGAAAAAGGTCGCTGGATGTTCCAGCATGTGCTATTAGCAGGTTTGTGGGTTCGATAGAGGTGTGGATTTGGTCCTCGGTCGATATTTCTCTGTGTTTTGGGGGTCGTAACTTCGATCTACAGTGGACACGAGTGCCTTGGGGGTTTTTGCGGTCTTCTCTGGTAAGTTTGATGGTGGCGACAAGCTGTGTTGTTAGTTTGATTTTCTTTGCAGTGTGACCTTCCTATGGCGTTGCTGTATGGTGGAGGCTGATCTGGCGATGTTGGTTTTTGATTTTTTTTTCATCTGTTTGATTTAACCTTTGTTGTGAAGCAGTTTGGATGGCGTGGCGGCGGATGCGGCAGCGTCGGAGGATCCCTGCTGCATCTTGCTGCAGATTGGTGTTTGGATTGGCGATTCTTTGTCGGGTTCCTTCTTTTTCGGAGAGGCGGTGTTTTTTGGAAATGGTTTATCTGGTTTTCTATTGATGGTTCAATGGTTTGATGGCGGAGGCAGTTTTGTTTCCTCGGTGATGGTGCGAGGCGTGAGTCACCGAGAGGGAAACTGGCTTCCTCCTTTTCTTGATGGTCCTACAGTCCTGTTATGATGGCGATGATGGTTTTCTTTTTGAAGACGTTGATGATTTCCAGTGGGCGGCTCCCGTGGGCGTCAGGTACCTTCGATGATGGTGGTCTGTTGCTTTGGAGGTTCTATTCCGGCCATAGGAGACGATGTGATTAACTCATCCGTCAGGGGCGTGGCTCGAGGTCTCTTCTCGAGGTCTCCTCGGTAGTGATGGGATGGCACGTGGGTATTTTGAATTTCAAATTTGGGATCTTTATCTAGTTTTTGAATTTTGAATGTGGTGGTTTGGGTTCAATCAAGTTTTTGTGAGGTTACCGCACACCCATAAAGCGTTTTGTCCAAAAATCAAATAAAAATGGAATTTCTGGATACCAGATCAAGGGCAATTTTCCTAGGGGAAAAAATTAAAGGAAGATGGAAAGAAGAAAGTTTAAGAAAGAGACTTTATTTTTTAGACATCCTTGAAAGCCAAAAAAATAAAAAATCTTGTGTACATGACCGTGGTTGTCACGAACCAACCCAGGTTGATCCTGAACTAGTCACCCGAGATGGTCCGAAACATGGCCCGAAGTACATTCTCGATCCCCATGGGCTGGCAACCAGTGTCGGGCATCAATGTATACACGAGGGAACGATTTAAGCCCAAGGGATAAAACCGAGACTAGATAAATAAATTGAACAATCAGATCATGTAGCAAAACTACAACTAAAACTCAAATAAAGTAATAACTAATCTAAATACAAAGTATCACTAAAAAGAACAAAATTTGAAATAAGACCCTACTACCATGATCTCCATGTGACCCCTTGGTCACCTCCAACTAAAAGCCTAAAACTGCTCCCACATGAGCATCCAATAAGAAATAGCCTGAACAACATCAAAAATGGCAACTGAAATGGTCGCATGAGCAGAAAAGTTCTATGTAGGGATGCCAAAAGTAAACCACGAAATCCATGTGTTTCCATACCCAAAGTTGTCCGATGAAACATGTTTAGAAAAACAATTATAAAAAATAAGGTTTTCCCGTTTAAATAGAATAACACCTCTATCCCACAAATAGGACCAACTCACTCCATATATTATTTCAAAAACAGTTTATAATTTTATAAATAAAACCAAACAAGTGATATCAGGGTTGTGAAAAAGGGATACAGTTAAATAATACATGCGGAAAATTAATCAGTGTAACAGAAAAATAAACAAGAAATACGAACTGAAAATAAACTAGTGTAACATAAAATAAGCAAGCAAAACGAGCTGTAACCATGGGTGATACTGAACATCCCTAGACAACCCCTGGAAGCACTCGGTTCAGAACCACCTGTCGTCGGATGGTGAAGCCCCATAGTCTATAACTCACTAATCGCCCTCGTGACAAAATCAGTGGAAAATCCCACCTAGCCTCTCTATCTACCATGGGGCACCAACCTGTCTTATCGGGGCTGGTGATAAACCGTCCCTCGATAATCTATACAACTCCCAGGAACCCATGGTGGTTATAATAATATTGTGTAGGTTGGAAGTCCCTCACACGCGTTACTCATCTCACAACACTTTCCTTCCTCAAACACGGATGCTTCCTATACATTCACCCATAAAGGGTTACACTAGACATGAATGCGTCATATACTTGATCAATCATTCACATTAAACAAAGTAGCAAACATGCTGTCACATCATGTTCATATCAAAACCATTTTCTAAAAAAACGTTTATGGTATCCAACCAGGGACACACATTTATTCAAAATATCATTCAAACACCACTCATACATTTACAAAGCTAAATGGGCTCTCAATTTCTAAGCACACATTCAAACACATCACAATTATCAAACATGATTTTAACTTTTTCCAACCCACACCAAAACATGTTTCATACCAAATGAAAAACCATAACGAACACATTATAAACCATGATTTACTAAACACATAAAGAAACTATTTATAAAAACACATTTAAAATTCTCTTTAGAAACCACTGAAGGGGGCCAACATTATTTGAAAACTAAAATCCATTTAGAAAACTAAACTTCCAAGAAAACACCAATTACCATAAAACCATAAATGGCCACCTACATTATTTATAGAACATAAAACAATCCATAAAAAACATTAAACCCCTTTCAACACATTTTTACACGTTTAGTATGCTATACCAACATCAAACCATACACACACGAAATCCTCATTTGAAATAAAACGCACACTAAAGAAACATTTTGAATTCATTCCCCAAAAATCACCACTTACCCACATTATTTTAAACGAACTCCAAATAAAACATTGAATTCATTAAACCAATATAAAAGTGATTTAAAACAATAACAAAGTCATAACACAACCGGGGAAAGTTCATTAATAAACAATACCTTTGCAACAAAGTAACATTGATACATTTCATAAGGGACTATTTCATTCTTAAATAAATATAATCAATTCATACAGGCTTTTTAGGTATCATAAAACTATGCAATTTTTACAAAAACTCATTTAAACCCTATTTTTTAAAAATGAAATAAATTCCAAATTACAGTAAGAATTTAATTATAGGTTCCATAGAGATGGGAAACTATTTTATAAATTTATTTAAAATTGAAAGCATCAAAGGAAAGACATTATGAATGAAAAACAAGGAAACACCTACTGAAACCTCATGCGATTAGAGTGAAACTTCACTAGGAGGAATAATGATGCCCTGCGGACAAAATGGACACCCTAAAACCAAAGGAAACCCAAGATACTTATTAACCAGAACATTTAGGGGTCACCCAAAAAAAACCCCACATAGAAACCCAAAAAAGTAAGTGAATAGAGGAGGATATGGGAATGACAACTCACCATATGGTATCACCGGAAGGATGTGTGGTTGCCATAAAGAGATCTAGATGGGAGGACGCATTCTTGAGAGGGTAGTGTGAAGAGGGCCGCATGAGGGAAAAAAGAGAGTTGAGCGTGATGGGGTATAGAAAGAGGGGTGAGCATGATTTTTAATAATAACGAAGGAATAAATGGGGGGATATGGTGGTGCGTGTAGAGTGGTATGTGGGAATAAAATTAAAAAAACAGTAAAAAAATAGTAAATGGAAAGGAGTGGGAGGGGGTGGCATGGTAGATAAAAAGGAGTGGAGAGAGGCCAGGAGGATAAAAGAGGGAAGGGGGAAGTTATTGGTGAGAGGGATGAATAGAGAGGGGTGAAAAATAATAATAAAAGAATTAAAATGGAGAGAAAGGGGGGATGCGTCATGGATAATTAGGGGGAGATGTGAAAGTGGACAGAGGTAGGTGTGTGATTGTAAAAATAAGGAGGGGGGAGTGATTAGAGTTATGGAATAAAAAACAATGAATTAATGGTGTAAGGACGAATGATTGTAGAGAGGGAGTGCAAGATATAATGAAAAGGAAGAGAGGCGTGATGGATGAAAAAAAGTGGGGGGTGAGTGATTGGAGAGAGGAAAAAAGGGAATTAATGGGAGAGGGGGAATCATCGAGAGAGGGAGATAATGGGGATAATAAAAACATTAAATAAAAGAAGATATGGAGATTGGATAGAGGAAGTACATAAGATTATAAATAAAGGGGGGTGTGAGAGAAGGGGAGTGAGGCATGTGTGGGGTGGTTTATAGGGATAGTAGTGTAAGTGTGAGGCGTGGAGAAAAAAAGAGAGGGACTAAAACCTTAAAAAAAATTAAAATAAAATTAAAAATAACAAATAATAAAAAAAAGCAATAATAATAGTGATAAAAATAATAAATATAACAATAATAATAATAATGATTTAAAAAATAATAAGAAGAATAAAATTTTAATGTCAATATTTATAATAGTGATAAAAAATTATATATTCATAACAATGAAATTAATTTTATTAATGATAAAAATAATAAAAAAAGAAATAATCAAAATTTTAATCAAAATTTTAATTATTTACTTTTAAATAAAAAAATTAATAGAACAAAAATAATAATTATATGTATAATTATATTAATGAAAATAATATCATTAACAATTATAATTTAAAAAACATTCTTATCTGCACAACAATGTTATTATTGTTATACCTTAAAAATTAAATTTATTTCATTGAGATAATGTTTTATAATTTTAAGTAATGGGTAACCACAAGGGCATTCGGGATGACCACATGGTTGCCGCCAATCGTGCGGTGCCCGTGAACTGATCCGAAACTCATTAAAATCCTCAAATATCCAAAAAATAAACATTTAATCATATACCCAACATGCACCTTGAAAAGACTAACTGAAGCCAAAAAAAGAAAAAATAATTTAAAAGGTAGGGGTGTGACAATTCTTCCCAGCCCAAAAATTTCTGCCCCCAGAATTTCACACTATTGAAAAACATCCAAAACTCATGTCAAAGCCCGACCAAAACCGCTTAGGAATAAAATAAGCCTCATGGTGACTATTCACTATACAAGTTACACCCGATCGACTTAAAGAGAAAACACTACACATATCAAGGGGAGAACACAAGAGAGTTCTCCCCACCACAATAATTCCTCTAACGTAAGAATTTAGAACTCAAACACAACACCATGATGGGGAAACACGAGAACTCCCAACCAAACCTACCGACTTCTCCACATGAGACATAAAAGGCTAAATGTTACTATTCATTTCAACAAGGTGCACCTTTCGTTTCAGGAGCC
The DNA here is from genome assembly GCA_963277665.1 of Viscum album. Lineage (NCBI taxonomy): Eukaryota > Viridiplantae > Streptophyta > Magnoliopsida > Santalales > Viscaceae > Viscum > Viscum album. The sequence goes on along the minus strand of OY728155.1, from coordinate 1,646,883,290 downwards.
AACCTGATTTGAACTCCACAATTAAGCATGCTTGTCCTGGAGTAGTAAATATGATGGGTGACCTTTTGCAATGTTTCTCGGGGTGTGTGTGAGTGAGGAAAAAAAAACTAGAAAGAACTTGTGTTGGCCTATGGGGACAGTCATTAGTCAGATAAGCAACCCTATTGAGTAATAGCCTATAGTGTGTTGGGAAGGAAACCAAGGTATTACATGATACCCATGTGGTCATATGACAAGGTTCATGGCCCGAGAAGGCGGGTTGTGACAAATGGTATCAGAGGCAACACCCAGTCAGAAGTGCTTAGGCACTGCCTGGGTTTGAGGCTTGGCATCCACAACGAGGGCGTTCTGTTTTAAAGGGGTGGATAATGTAACACCCCTAGAAATGTGAGACGTAAAAGGCTAAATGTTACTACCCATGTCAACAAGGTGCACCTTTTTTCGGGAGCCTACCTGATTAGAACTCCATAGTTAAGCATTCTTGGTCTGGAGTAATAATCAGGATGGGTGACCTTCTTGGATGTTTCCCTAAGTTTGTGTGAGTGAGGACAGAACACACTCGAAAGAACATGTGTTATTCTGTGGGGACAATCATTAGTCAGATAATCAACCATAGCGAGTAATAGACAATGGTGTGCTAGGAAGGAAACCATGGTATTACAAGAGACCCATGGGGTTAGATGACAAGGTTCATGGCCCAGGGTGGCGGTTCATGACAATGGTGGTTCATAAAACATAGAAAGAAATTTATAAATAATGAAAAAAGTAGTAAATCATTATGGAGGTGCTATTACCTTTGGGAATTAATGTCCCATAAAAATCATAGGTAACCAAATGACTGTGACTAAAGTAAAGAAGGTAAAATCTACGAAAGCTATATTGGTTGATGGGATTGAACAAAATTTAATTATATAAAGTAAAATTTTTAATGACATAAAATAATTGATATCAAGAAATTATTTATGAGTTATCAAATCTGTAAAATATGAAAAAATCATTTCAAAGGAGAATGAACCAGTGAGAATTTCATTAAAATGTGAGAATTCAGAAACACTTGTTACTTATTTGTGGAAGATGAGAAAAATCTATGTCACTAAATAGTTGTCCACCTTATGTATTAAAACATGATCATACATTATAATGGTGATGATGCATTAAATATTATTTAATTTAATAGTTGAGAGTCAGATGTTTGTGTTAGTTACAGAATGGCGGTATGACTAATAAAGGTATTGGGAATATTGTGATTCACTCTAGTAAGCCATTTGAACTTTTTAATAAATTTATTTGGACCAATGAGTAATTAATATAAAAAGGGATTTGTACTTAAATTTTTTGATTATTTCAGTTAGAAGAAAATAATCATTTTAATAAAACACAAGTCCGAGGCACTAGAAATGATTATGATTTTCAGAAAAGAATTTGAGAAAGAAATTAAATTTTGTATCAATAATTAAGAATTGATAATAGTATTTAAATCAAAATAATCACTTTATAAATATTGCTGAGAAAGCATGGTTTCGAAAAATATTAAATTTCTCCCTACACTCCAAATCAAAATTGAGAAGCATGAAGAAAGAATACATGTTTGGTCAAAATGGAATGATGAAAGTTAATAGATTAAAAACATATAATTTTCCATGAGATAGAAGTAATTAGAATTATTGTGAATATATAGAAGATATGTTTTTGATATTATAATCAAACATGAATTATTATGAATCATGGTATAAAAACCTTTAGTGATTTAATTTAATGATTTTTTATGTCCATGATCACAAAAAAATGAAAATATTGATCTGGGAATGATTTATGAGAATGATGAGGAAGCATAATTTATGGGTTATTCACCCATTGAACAAAGTAAAAAATATTGGAAAAAATGATTACAATTGTTTTTGGACTCATGTGACATGAATATTATTGAGAATAAAACTTATTTTTTTTTGGAATATTGGGGTAGAAAAAATGAATGTTTCCAATGAAAATGAAATTGATAAAAGTAACAAGCATGAAGATTCAGATGAATTATGTGATAAGAAATTGAAGAAGGGATATGAAAATTTGAAATTTACTACTTTAATAAAACATAAAGTGATAGAATAAACTATTTGGAATAATAAGGATCTTTTTCAAACCATAAGAATTATGAGATTAGAAAATCAATCATCACTCATCTCAAAAGATGACCCAGAATTACTTTCATTAGCTATTAAACAAAAAAATTGGGTGAATTTGAGGAATTATTAGATGAATAAAATAGAGTAAAATGAATCAGGGGAACTTCTTCCATATCTGGAAGGTATAAATGTTAACCAAAAAAATTGGTTCACATAAAAAATTTGAATAAATATAAAGATGTTTAAAGAAACAAAGAAAGTCTTATTTATAGAGGATATGCATTGGTGGAATATTATTATTTTGATAAAACCCTTTCCCCCATTACTTGTTTATAAAATATTGGTGGGATTCAATTAAAGGTTACTCATCATAAATAAAAACTTTATAATATGGATATAAATATTTAATTTCGCATTGGATAAATTGAAGAAGAACCTTACATTGAAAAATATTAGGGGTTCCAACTTGATGAGGTTGAAAACATATTTGGTAATTTGAAGAGATAATTTTATGGGATTAAACACGCTCCATGTTCTTGGTATTGAAAACATTATCATTGTTTTAGAATGTTAAATTTTTATAATGTATAAATTTATAGTGACTTATATGTGAAATATGTTTCCTCTTGAAATGTAATTGTAATTTTTTATGTGGATGCTAAATTTCATGGGGGTAGAAAATATGTGTGTGAAACATTTTCTATAGAAATGGAAAATAACATTGGCATATCAATGGTTGGAGAAAAAAACATTCTTCATTAGATTACCTGTTCAAAAAAATACATTTTATTATCATAAGAAAATTATTTTGTGGAATTGTTAAAAACAATACAATAGATAAATAAAAATATATTTATACTCCTATATCATTGTGGATGAAGGTGAGTAATGATGATTCCTAAAAAAGTGAGAAACTAAAAGACATTATTATGATAATAGAAAAACAACTTTACCTTATAGAATCATGGTTTGATATTGATTAGGCAATGAATTTTTGTGCCCAGTATCAAAATAATCTGAAATAATCGCAAATGTTGGGAGTAAATTTGAATTCATAGATATGTTAAACGAACAACTACACATGGGTTTTTATAAAAAAGAAATTATGAGATGAAGTTTCATGGTTATACTGATTCCTACTGATCTGTAGATTGTAATTATAGAAAATTATCCCTTGGAGGAACATTTTTCTTATGTGAATGTTATATAAGTTGTAATAATAATAAAAAACATTTAGTAAATTTGACCATAGTGGAATCATAATATTTTGTCTATAATTAGTATTGTATTCAAATTCTATGGATTAAATTTCAACTGGAATATTTGAATGTAAGAGTTTTAAAACCACTTAATATACATTGTGACAATTAGAGTGAAAATGAACATTATAAAAATCCAAAACAATATTTATGATAATAAAATACTCATATAAATTTTAAATTTTTAAATGAAAATGTGGATGTTGTAGATGGGTTTCTAGAATATATCTAAATGATGTATCGAATAAATGACATATTAATAAAGGCAATGCAAAATTAAATGTTTGTTGAGTTGACTCTTCAAATTCATGTTCACTATCGTCCAATTACATCCTAAATTTCATAATAAAGTTCCCCCACCATGCATTGGATTCTATTGATAAAGGGGCATAGAAAGTAACAACCTTCTACTTTGTAAGAATTTTCACATAACATTCTTTTATGAATCCAATGATGTTGTTATTAGATAATGGGGAATAAGAAAATTTCAGAAAAAGAACTGTGAATTTATAAAAGTGATGGGGGTTTATATTTACATGGACAGAAATCTTTATATTCACCAATGGATCTAATTCCTTCATGAACATTACATTATCCTATATTTTTTTCACGTAAACTAACTTTTTATAAAGAGTGTATCTTGATAAAATATGAAAACATTGAGTTGTTTCAAAAATATTAGTAGTGAAATTTTTCAAAGATTTAAAAATTTTGATAACAAATTTTGTCGAAAAATACAATGGGGGATATTGACTAATATTTATAATGATTTTTAAAAATGTTTTTTAATTTTTAAAAAATATAATTTTTGTAAAATAATTTCTCTACTCATCAAAATCAGACCTAGTCCATCAAAATGTGTTTTTGTATGAAATATGAAATATTCTAAATGTCTAAATCCACACACAATGAAATAGAGATGTTTTTGTTGCCTTTGAGTATTTTTCATGACATAGTTTTCTTCAGAAAAGTTTTTATACGTATCATTATTGGATGTAGAAGGTGTAAGTATGATTGATGATGTATATTCTGTAGTGTATTTAATCATATTCACCATTATACTCAGATCTATTGGAAATAAGATCAATATTTATATGACTCCTCAATGGTTGTAATGTTAGATGTTATGGAATTCGGTTTTCATATGATGTATTGCGGGTTTTAGTTTAAAAAATATCATAAGTTTTATGTTACACTAGTGATTCATACACTCTTAAGAAAAGGGGGAGAATATGTGATTCCAATCATATTGTGTTTTTTTTTGAATTAAAGTAGGCGATGATTGTAAGGGATGTCATAATAAATTCTTATGTAAGTAAAATGATGAATTTATAATCATTGAGTAATCATAAATCATGAAAAATTTTATGATAAATTAATTGGAATAAATTGAGGAATTTTAATGATTGTATTGGTTCCAAGAATTATGAAAATGATTTAAGTAGATCCAAAAGTAAAAGACACAAATGTTTTGAGTAATCGGAAAGGGTTTTAGATGATGAGGTTGGAATAATTTCAAATACATATAGTGGAGTTACCATAATAATGGGAATTCCAAAATTATAAGAACTTCATCAGACTGTCTCCGTGGATGGATGTCAATCAGAATAAATCGAAGGATGAATTCCAATCAAACAAACTCTAATTAAGAAACTAAATCAGATATGCATTGAGGAGGAAATAAAATATAATTGGCTAGAAGGTGGAATGTTTATTCTGGGGTGATTTTAGGATGTTTATCATAATATGATGAGAAATATTCATCTTAATGAGTAGAATAAGTTTCATAATAATAATTTAAGGATTTTTTATCATAATAATATGATGAATATAAATCATAGTGATGAAATTTTAGGATGTTAGATATGTGTAATAATAGAGATAAATCATGAATATTACAGAAGATTTTTATAGAGTTGAAGTGGTTAAACATGAAATAAAATTATATTTTGATCTCGTACTTTATTAATTTGAGTAAGTTTGAAGAGTTTTTTAGTTTCCTAACATTCCAATTTTGAGGTTCCTATAAATATAAGCACAGTACATTCATACTCTGTATATTTTCATATGAGAGGAAAACATAGAGCACTATATAATTTGGATTAATGATATACTTCCACACTAAGACATCATTATAAGTTCTAACATATGAATTTATTTTAATTATATTGTGGAATATTATAATGAGAATTTGGGTTGTGTTTGAGTAATTTCAAATGACGATGGGTTCATTATATTGAGTCCATCATACCAAATTCATCATTCTGAGGTAGATTTTCATTTATTTTAAATAGTTTCTATGAAATGAATGTCTTATTATCCAAAGATAATACAAATTCTGGGAGGTGTGGAATAATAAAGTTAGAATAATATTGTGTCAGTTAGAATAGGTCAATTAGACCGAGTTCATTGGAATGATGTCCGTCAGACTCAGGGTTCTGACACCTATGATATTTTCTTTATAAAATTGAATAATTTATTTAAACATTAAAATATGATCAATTTTTTGAATGAAAAGTTTTTAAATTGATGAGGTTTAGTATAAAAATATATAATGAGATAAATATGGTTTTTAAAGAGATTGGACATAGTTTTATTCACTTATTCATAATAGTGAATTTCTATAGACCCAAAGTAGTGGCTATGGAAAGGATTTAGTTTCTCACACTGTGGCCAAAAAATTTATTTCATTTTTTTAATAAATGATTTCATACTTTTTTATACACGAGTCTTTAATAAAATATTATAAGGTTATAAAAATTATGAGGTTGTGTGGGTTAATTTTTTAAAATAATTGAAACTTATAAAAGTTAACAAATGCTTCAACCCTGACATTATCAGTTGTTATTGAACCCTTTGGAACATCGTGTTCAAATGTTACATATGTCTGGTTTCACATCACATGTTTAAGATAAAGTAGAGTTTTGTTCTATCAATCCATAACTCACATACGGAATATCTATTTCACTAACATGAGATGTTGGTTTTCTTTATCGATTCATGATTTTTATTAAAAAAATCATAACACATGGTAGCTTATATTTTTGGGTGTCCAATATCATTTAAAACTCTTATAGTCGATCCTCATATTGAAACATTGTTTCATTAATTGAACTTCAATTGAATAGAACAAAGTCCCTACATGAAAAATGAGTTGATTATGGGGATTCATGAGTAGTGTCAGATCATTAATTATCAAACTACCATTTATATATGTGTGTCATTTAATGGTGGGTGAAAATTCCCCACATATTCATATCCATCAATAACGATTCTCTGATCCTCACATCCCTTAATAATAATATATATTTTCATAAAAATGGAACCAAGGAACCAGGTTTAGCTCTTGAAGACAAACACACACACACACAATCACACCTTTACAGGTGTACATTTCCGAACATGAACCAATCGAAACCCATGTGAACTCCCATGTGTTTCTATTCATGAGATATCCACATTCCTTCATACATGTTCATTAAATTTTGACTAAATATGTACTTATCTAACACGAGATAACCTATAATGGATATATCCATTGTGTTTTTCCTTTCTCCCACAATGCAAATAATCTATCTTGGTATAATTGGAAAGAAATTTCAATATTTTTTAGGACCTCTTTTAAAATGAGATATCAACATATAATTCCAATTCCAAATTAATAAATATAAATCATGAAAACAAATATTTTATTTGTCCTCACCTAAATTAATCATCATTCATAAATGATATATTTAATCATATCCTTACCATTAATTTCCATTATATAATAAACCTTTATAATTCATCACTGGCACACATCAATGGATGGTTACATCTTTTTATAAACATACTGCCATCTAAAATAAAAAATTATCATATGTTCTAGACGTTAATACAAGATATAATAATCATAAAATGATTATATCATGTATTATCAACTTATATTCATTCTATAGATGAAATTTAAATAAAGAAATATCTCAACAAAACCATCCAACACATTCGCGATTCATAAAACTCCACAAAATAGGAACTAAATCATAGGGTTACCATGTTACATTCTCAGATTACATAATATAATTGAGACCGCACCCAAATTTAGCAAAAACCTATATATTTTTATATTCATTATATTTAAAATTGTTTTCTTGGAATGAATTTTACCCATTGTATCTTTAAAAGTTATTTAATCTCACCATCTTATCTAATGTTATTACCTTTACATATATGAATGATTCTATTGATTTAGAATAAAATCCATTATATTTCCACAAAATAAATATTCTAAAAAATTATTTTTGATTAAATCTATAAAAATTATATAACTTATTATACTACCCTATTTTAATATCCAATTATATTTATACACAACCAAACGAATCTAATGCATAACGTTTATAAAACCCTATCATGTATTATCATATAATCATATCATATGGATAATCAACAGAAGGTTATGTTTGATGTGATTGATACCCAATCCAAATATTAAAAAAATACACATTTTTCTAAGGTGAGTGAGTAGTCTGAATCAATGTCCCTACAAGGACCCGGCTATAAACATTACATAATCCTGAATTAAATGAATAATTCACATTGGGGATATTTTTGGGTTTAGTGTTTTATTGAATTAGTCCATAACTATTACATAACAGCTTGAATATTACAAATAGACACTACTACTTAGTATCCATTTTTTTCATTAAATAAAAACTCTTAAAAAGACACATGTCTAGTTCCATGTTTTAGACAGCATGACTTTTCCTTGATCCCATCCTTGAACCTATTCATCTTTAAGACCTTTGGAAACCATTTCTAAAGCATGGGATGGGCATAAAAAGCTCAGTAAAGGTTTGTTAAATAAGTAAGGAAAACATTATCCCAACAATAAATACAAATCCATGAAACCGTACTTTTCAATCATAACATACCTTATAAAATCATAAGATTTATTAATAACACACACAAATCATAAATCATAAATCATAAAGGATACTTATGGCATCTATATCAAACATACATTGTAGCTATCCCAGCTACATAGGGAGTTACACTTGGAATACCCATCACGGTATATTTCCTAAATCTCTTAGGAGAAACATCACATTTACCTCCGTCACTTTACCCAATGCATTGGAGAGCTATCTCGGGCTCACCCACCCTAGGTTTATCACGGAACCACCCATATATGTAAACAATTCCCAATAACAATAACACAATCATAACATATGACACATGTATAAAGGAATGATAACATTTCCACATTACGATATATCAAATCAAGATATTGAAATAAACAATGTTTTATCAAATCATTTTCAAAACCATTTAAAAAGAGATTTGTGAATCAAAGTGTCCTATACCACTTTGAAGATTTTAAATGGATTATAATTGGAAGACATTAATGTCCATAAAAAGAAATCCTAAAACACATTTTGAAAACATTGAAATTAATGAGAAATATTTAGAAGAATAAATCTTTAAAACATTTAAAACGATATTTTAGTTAATGATTTTTTAACAAAAAGAGAGATGCTTGAAAACAAATAATTGAAGAATACATTTTAATCAGAAAATTATAATATCATGAGAATAAAGGGATTCATGATATACTATTTTAATGGACAATATATACACCGTATAATAGTAAATTGGTGCATAACAACAATGATGTCTCATTGGAAATTCAAATTGAGATTAAATAACTTATAAAGATGGTATCCTTAAATTAAGGATAAATCAATCACATAATTATGTGTAAAAAATAAAAATACACCCAATATAAGAGGATATTATGTGTAAAAAAATCATAGGTCATTCAAATATATTCATAGGATGAAATATTCCAGATGTGAATGTTAAACCCGAAGAATTGAAATTGGGTTAAGAGGTTCCCTAGTAAAAATTAGAAAGCCTAACGACGTCGCTTTAAAATTCATAAAATGAGTTGATGAGATAAAAAGAGAATCTAATCATCTGGATATAAATTTTACATAAATATGGATATTGAATAACATATCCCAACATAATAACATGTAAATTTAAAAGACATAACGATAAGGAGTCTTTTATAAAGAGGAGGGTGAATAGTTCTCTTACCGATTTGGTAACATACAAAACATACACCACATGAAAGAAGGATAATACAATGAAGATTTAAATACTCATAAATGAAATTATATTACATAAAGAGTACAATCATGGGAAGTACATACACCAAACAAAAGGAAATAGTGGCTAATATAACATTAATCTCACGGGAATAAAAAGTGAGACGAAACCCTTTACCACATTTTAATCAACTGAGCCGTATGACCAAAAGTTAATAACCACCGAATGAATCATAGAATTCCATGAATATAATTAGAATCATGACAATATATATCAAATTACAGTACACAATAAAACACATGCAATAAATAAGTGACGAATAAAGGAAATCTCAAGGAATTAAAAGTGAGATAAGAAAATCCCTTACCTCGTGTCCGACATGACCCGTTCATTCTTTAATATCCTGAATAATAAATTAAATTAAATCTTTACTAGATTAAGAACCTTTTTCAGGTTTATGATTCATTTTATATCACTTAATAATCTGTTATATACTTTATGTAATCATTTAAGTTAATAATGTTGGTTTTGTCGATATTTGGTACTTGAGTCAAAAAATGGACATCTTATTATTACATGTTGTTCATGAGGTCAAAGGTTAATTATATCCATAATCATATTCATGATATGGATATCATATATATCATATATAAACATCATATACATGTATTTATAATATTACATAACAATTAGAGGTAATAAATGAAATGCACCGTTCTTGGAGACGGTAAGCCGTACATACGCATGAATGCTAGTTCCATTTATATTTCATATTTAATGGAATTAAAACAAAATGATACATAGTAATATTATAATACCAGTATTTTATCATATATAATATCATTAAATATATCCTTTATACATACCACATATGGTATGAACGAGTCATATCACTTCGAGGGGGCGGTAGTCCGCACTTCCTCTAATGAGATTATCGCGTTTACCCCTAATGGAAACCATAAAGGCATTAATTAAAAGGAAATTATAGAAGAATAAAGAAAACATAAACATAATATATATCATATATAAATACAGTGCCATCATAATGACCACTATGAGAGGCAGTAGGAGATAATCAAACAATCATCGTTTCATGAGGGGTTAGTTTTCCATCCACATAAACATTATGTTCTTCACCCATTAGATGAAGGTGTGTGTAAGTGTAGTTCTAATAATTCTCATTAAAAAATCTTAGAATATTTAGGATAATGTGTTTGTTACAAAATAATCGAATAAAAAGAGTTCAGGGGTTGGCGAAGTAAAATAAAAGAAAACAATTTAATAGAAAACATTACCTTTAATTTGGGTAACTCCTTTTGGTTTGAACCAAATGACTTATTGAAGTTCCTTCTACCTATGGTAAGGATTCTAGGAAGAGGAGAGGGATTCATGGGGATTAATTGGGTTGAGTTTGGACAAGACAAATATCTTGAGAGGTTTGAGGAATTGGATAGAAAATGTCTCCTTTTATAAGGGAGAGGAGGGGCTCTTTAAGAAAGTGTGAATACATTATTTTATTATATTATGATATTCGGTTTCTAATGGTCCAAAAATAATTAAGGTCAAATATAAGATGACTAATATTCGAAATAAAATCATACAATCTGAATTGGACATGTTTTGGATAATAATTTAATAATTATAATCTTATTTATTTAAATCATTTATTAATGAGGTAAAAATTTTCATCATTATTGTGTCATAAATAAATTCATTTATTCGATGTCTAAAAATTATAAAAAAAATTATGTCATGTAGGAAATCATTTTATCATTCCAAATAAATTTTATAGTAGAAAATAAAACTAATATAACACCATGTAAAAATTAATTACTAAAAGATTTTTGATAATGTCAATTTTGTCTTCACATTAAATTAATTAATCTAAAATATAATTATCACTCCCAAGTGGATCCTTTGGGTCCCAAAAACGACCCAAAGATTCTCATGGTTGTAAATGACTCATCTAATAAGGTTTGGACAAATGTTAAGGTGATTCTGAATTATTATATTATTCTTTTTACCTTGAATTATCTTATTTACCTTTAATCACGGTAAATAAAAGTCAAAAGTTACTATTAAAAAAAATTATTTTAAACTTATTGAACAACATTTTACTTCTTGATAAAAACCATTTGTGTTGGATTTTTGAAATTCAATTCACAGAATTGGTAAAATTTCATTTAAATGAAAAAGTCAGTTTTTTTACTACCACTTAGTGGTTTCACTATTCATAAAAAATTGATGTTTTTGAGAAAAATACCAAAAAATATTCCTAAGCTATATTTGATATTCCGAAATCAAAAATTATTTCTATTATTCCAAATTCAAAACATATAATTGGCATTAATTATTTTTAAATTTATTTCCCATTATCATAACAAATAGCATGTTTTTAAGAAACTAAGACTATCAAAGGATTTATACTTATTTATGTCCAATTTCAAAATAAAATTAATTCCAATGACCAAAATTGTATTAAATGGTAAAAATATATTTTAATTTCACTTTAGAACCAATTTAAAAGATAATCTAAAAACATATAAATAAATTAGATCTAAAGGCACTTTTGAATTAAAATACAATATTTTTCACTATTCATTAGAAAATGAACTTTATCGGAAAAATTCCAAAAATTTACAGAAAGTAAATATTGATATCCACATTCTAAAGAAGAATTTTTTTTGGTCATATAGAATGTATTAAAGTTACCAAAACTAGATTTAAAAAGGGTTCGCCATTAAAAGGCGATAAATCTGCCTTTTAATGTAAATTATGCTTAAAATCAGATTCATTCACATTTTTAGCCTCTAACTTTTATTGGAAAAAAGTAAATACATTTAACAAACATATATAATAATATATTAGTTAGTTTTTTTCATTCCCGCCAATACAACGTCTAAGAGTTAACTACAGTTTAAAATAATAATATATTATTAGTGTGCAACGTAAGATTTCAAAGAAATCTGTTGTTGCGTATCTGGTACGCTATCGAACATAGCAGACTTTTTAATGTAAAATTAATATTTAATTCAAAATTTAATAAATATAAAAAATAAATATTATTTATTTATCTGTGATGTTACATCCTTCCCCCCTTTTGGGAATTGCGTCCTCGTAATTTTAAAATTTGGGCTCAGAAACTTTATGGAAAGTCCCATATCAGATAAAAAGAGTCAGTAAATTTATCAATTTAAAAGAAATAAAGAGATGTACAATGGTCACCCAAGTTAACCCATACTAATATTCCATGAAAACATGGATATGGAGGAGAAATCAATGTGTCATACTCTGATGGAGAGTGATAGGAAATATGATTAGGAGAAAGTTTACCACAAGAAAATCCCAAACTTATGATGTGTGTAAATGGTCTTTGATTACCCAGTAGGAAACGTAAACCAACAACATTTTTGTTTTACGTTACTTTTCATAATTTTTAGGAATTAATATTATACATAGAATAAAAAAATAAGTAAATATAATCACATTCAAGTAGAGTTTCTTCTTTTACTAAGTTTCTAACAAAACTAACCATTTCTATAAACGATAGACATTCAAAAAGACTTGTTCACATCAAAAGCATATGAATAATCTTCTTGAGATTCAAATAATCCAAAAAAGGAGAACTATCTATTTACCTTGTATTTAGACATCAACTAAAACTAAAATTGCTAGAACAATATCAGATAATCACCAAAAGGATTATACTTTATAAAAAGAAATACAACTCTTAATCACCAAAAATCAACAAAAAGAACCCAAGGTTCAAGAAAGACCATTAAATAAACAGTTATCCTTATAATTATTCAAATTAATCCAAACAAAGATTGAAACTGAAATCTCTGAAGGATTTAATCACATATTCTACCAAGGTAAATCATTATATTTATCTCCAAATAACATCAGTTACACATAATGTCTCATACTGAAAAGTAATTAACATAATCACATATCCTCCATGATAGGTTAATCATTTCCATAGATAACCCAAAATCAACTTATTACTGATTCATAAGATCATCTAACTAAAAATAATTAGTCATACTAACCAGGGAATTCACATAGTCTAGTGGTAGGCGATAAATACCACTCGCACTTTGGTTGTGGGTTCGATTCCCATAGCTTCATCCGATGCGACGGGATACCACGTGGTTTGTGTGTTGTACCTTTTCAAAAACTACATAATTTTATAACATTCCCAAAAGATATCAATTCATCAAAAATAACCATAACATATTTTAACCCCAAAGGTTAACTAATAACTTTCACTTTTCATCCCAAAATGTATTAACCAGTAATTGACTCAAATTCAAGGAGCATATAAAACCAAATGGTTCTTTATAACTATATCCACAAAAGAGAAGATAATTATTCCTTGAATAATATTTTCCTATATCAAACATCAGGGTTAAACATACTATAAAAATTCTTCTAATGTAATCCCATCATCAGAAGAGCCTTAATACTTTTAAGCATTTCACCATCCTAAATTCTAAAATAACTCCTGAATCCATTATATGTTGACTTCTTAATCATTAAACATTCTTCATGATCCATTAAACATTCCTTTTCCAAATTATTCTGAAATTATTCTTTCCTACAAAAAAAATCATGAATCATATCATAATATTTCAATAATAGGAAAACATATGTTAAGAAATAATCCATACATTTCATTGGTCACTGTCAGTTTCTTCATCCCCAATAGGAATGGAATTAGATATTGGTAAATGAATATTTGTATGATCCTGGTGATCCCATTCCCAAATCTTCTTCTTAGGACAAGTGTTTGCATAATGACCATGCACACCACATTTAAAATAGTCAATTGATCCATTGGAAGGGACTTCTTTCCCTTTCCTACAGTCAACCAGATGCTTCCTTTTTCTATGTACGGTTCTTGATTTATGACTTTCATTTCCACATCTATAGCATCTTTATATCCCTTTGAAACATTTTCATTTATGTTTCATTCCACATCATTGACACATATGTTTTTGAACATACATAACTTTATGATTATTACCTGAATATCCGTGGGGATTTGTTTCTCGCATATACGATGCCTTAAAAAAAATCACCTAGGTTCAAGTGGTCAGTCATGACTCCAGATAGTCGGTTGAGAATAACCACAAGAGTTCTCATTGAACTGACCATTTCATTCAATTTCTCATTCAGAAAACCATCACAGTTTTCTTCACATCCATGGTTTCATTGATTCCTTCTAGATCCAACCATTGACTAAAACTAGAAAGGTAAGTGTGATTATATCAGTAAAACCATCATATAATATCAAATGAGGAGGGTAAATACTATGATTTAATTATTCTTGTTATCTTAAACTCATTCACCTTATCTAAAAAACTATGACTCTTTTTGAAATCCTAAACATAATGATATTGTCACTTATGCTTAAATAATACCCTATCCTCTAATGTCATCTAAAATAACCTCTGATACCAACTATAAGGACCCAACATTAAATTTTACATAATCGTGAATTAAATGAATAATTCACATTAGGAATATTTTCAGGTTTATAGTTTTAGATAATTAGGCCATCACTATTACATAAAAACTTGAATATTATAAGTGGGCACTACTACTGAGTCTCTATTTTTTTCATAAAATAAAAACTCTTAAAAAGACACATGTCTAGTTCCATGTTTTATACAACATGGATTTTCCTTGATCCCATCCTTGAAACTATTCATCTTTAAGTCCTATGGAAACCATTTCAAAAACTAGGGATGAGCATTAAAATATCAAAAAAGGTTATAAAATAAGGAAGGAAAACATTTTCCCAACAGTAAATACAAATCCATGAAACCGTACTTTTCAATCATAACATACCTTATGAAATCATAAGATTTATGAATAACACACACAAATCATAAATAATAAATCATAGAGTTTACTTATAGCATCCATATCAAACATACATTGTAGCTATCACATCTAAAAATGGAGTTACACTTGGAATACCCATCACGGTATATTCCCTAAATCTCTTAGGAGAAACATCACGTTTACCTCCATCACTTTACCCAATGCATTGGAGAGCTATCTCGGGCTCACCCGCCCTAGGTTTATCACGGAACCACCCATATTTGTAATCGATTCCCAATAACCAAAACATAATAATAACATATGACACATGTATAAAGTAAAGATAACATTTCCACATTCTGATATATCAAACCAATATATTGAAATAAACAATTTTTTATCAAATCATTTTCAAAACCATTTAAAAAGAGATTATTGAATCAAAGTGTCCCATATAACTTTGAATCTTTTAAATGAATACTCATTTAAAGACATTAATGTCCATATAAAGAAATCCTAAAACCCATTTTGAAAACATGGACATTAATGTGAAATATTTAGAAGAATAAATCTTTAAAAAATATAAAATGATATTTTAGTAAAAGAGTTTTCAACAAAAAGAGAGATGCTAGAAAAAAAATAAATGAATAATAAATTTTAATCAAAAAATTATAATTTCATGAGAATAAAGGGATTCATGAAATAAAATTTCAAAGGAAAATATATACACCATATAAGACTTAATTGGTTCATAACAAGAATAAAGTCTCAATGGAAATGTAAATTGAGATAAAATCCCTTATAAAGATGGTATCCTTAAATTAAGGATAAATCAATCACATAATTATGTGTGACAAATATAAATACACCCAATATAAGTGGATATAAATTGTAGAACAATAATAGGTCATTCACACATATTCATAGGATTTCATATTCCACAAGTACAAGTTGAACCCGCAGAATTGAAATTGGTTTAAGTGGTCCGCTTGTAAAAATTCGATAGCCTAACAACATCACCATAAAATTCAGAAATTGAGTTGATGAGACAAAAAAGGGAATCAAACAACCTGGATATAATTTTTACATAAATAAAGATATATATAAACATATCCCAACATAATAAGATGTAAATTTTAAGACATAAAAAAAGTCTTTTATAAAGAGGAGGGTGGATAGTTCCCTTCCCGATTTGGTAAGTTACAAAACATACGCCACACGAAAGAAGGATCATACAATGAAGATGTAAATACTCATAAATTAAAATATATTACATAAATAGTACAATCATGGGCAGTACATACACCACATAAAAGGAAATAGTGGAAAATATAGCATGAATCTCACGGGAATAAAAAGCAAGACGAAAAACTTTACCACGTTGTAATCAACTGAGCCATATGACCAAAAGTTAATAACCACCAAATGAATCATAGAATACCATGAATATAATGAGAATCATGATAATATATATCAAATGAGATTACACATTACTGCGCATGTAATAAATAATGGAGAACAATGGAAATCTCACGGAATTAAAAGTGAGATAAGAAAATCCCTAACCTTGTGTCCGACTTGAACCGCTCATTCTTTAATATCCTGAATAACAAAATAAAGTTAATTTTTACTTGATTAAGAACCTTTTTCAAGTTTATTATTACTTTTATATCAATTATTAACATGTTATAAACATTATTTATTCATTTATGTTAATAATGTTCGTTTTGTTGATATTTGTTACTTGAGTCCAAAATGGACTTCTTATAATTACATGTTTTTCATGCGGTCAAAGGTTAATTATATCCAGAATCATATTCATGATTTGGATATCCGATATATCATATATATCCAGAATATACATGTATTTATAATAGTACATAGAATTTATAGGTAATAAATGAAATGCACCATTCATGGAGTCGGTAAGTTGTACGTACGCATGAACGATACTTCCATTTCTATTTCATATTTAATGGAATTAAAACATAATGATACATAGTAGTTTTATAATTTCAGTATTTTATCATATATAATATCATTATATCAATCCATTATATATTCCACATATGTTATGAACGAGTCATATCACATTGAGGGGGCGGTAGTCCGCACTTCATCTAATGACATTATCGTGTTTAACCATAATGGAAACCATAAAGGAATGCGTTAAAAAGAAATTAAATAAGAATAATGAAAACATAAACATAATATATTTCATATATAAATATAGTTCCATAATAATGTCCACCATGAGAGGCGGTAGGAGATAATCGAACAATCATCGTTTCGTGAGGCGTTAGTTTGCCATCCACATAAACATTATGTTCTTCATCCATTAGATGGAGGTGTGTGTAAGTGTAGTTCTAATATTTCTCATAACAATATACTAGAATATTTAAGATACTGGTGTTGTTACAAAATAATGGAATAAAAAGAGATTAGGGGTTGGAGAAGTAAAATAAAAGAAAAAAATTTAATAGAAACTGTTACCTTTAATTTGGGTAACTCCCTTTAGATTGAACCAAATGACTTCTCGAATTGCCTTCCGCCTAAGGTAAGGATTCTAGAATGAAGATAGGGATGTATGGGGATTAATTGGACAGAGTTTGGATGAGCCAAATGGCTTTAGAGGTGTGTGGAATTGGATAGAAATGGTCGTCTTTTATAAGGGAGAGGAGGGGCTCTTTAGGAAAGTGTGAAAACATTATTTTATTATATAATGATATTCGATTTCTAATAGTCCAAAAATCATTAAGGTAGAATATATGATGACTAATATTCGAAATAAAATCATACAATAATAATGGGACATGTTTTGGATAATAATTTAATCATTATAATATTATTTATTTAAATCATTTATTAATGAGGTAAATATTTCATCATTATTGCGTCACAACTAATATAATTTATTAGATGTATAAAAATTATAAAAAAATACTATCATTTAGGAAATATTTTTATCTTTCACAAGAATATTTATTTTCTAAAATAGGAATTATATAACACCATATAAATATTAATTACTAAACGATATTTGTTAATGTCAATTTTGTCTTCACATTAAATTAATTATTCTAAATTGTCATTATCACTCCCACATGGATCAATGGGGTCCCAAAATACACCCAGAGAATCCCATGGTCGTAAATGACTCATCCAATATGTTTTGGACATCTTTTAAGATAATTTTGAATTATTAGAATATTATTTTTACCTTGAATTAATTTATTTACCTTTAATCACTGTAAATAAAAGTCAAAAGTTACTAATCACCAAAAATTATTTTCATCTTATTGAACCAAATTTTACTTCTTTATAACAAACATGTATGTAGTATTTTCAAAATTAAATTTATATAAGTGGTAAAATTTCATTTAAATGAAAAAGTCAGTTTTTTTAACATCCACTAAGTGGTTTCACTATTCATGAAAAATTGAGGTTTTTCAGAAAAATACCAAACAATCAGCCTAAGCTATGTTTGATATTACAAATTCAAAAATGATGTAAATTTTTTCAAATTAAAAACATAGAAGTGGAATAAATTAGTTTTAAAATTAATTCCCGTTATCAAAACAAATAGCGTGTTTTTAAGAAACGATAACTATCAAAAGATTGATACTTGTTTATGTCCAATTATAAAGTGAAATTAATTTCAATTACTAACATTATATTAAATTGTAAAAAAATATTTTAATTTCACTTTAAATCTAATAAAAAATGTAATATAAACATAAAAATAAATTATATTAAAAGGAACTTTTGAATTAAAATACAATATTTTTCACTATTCATTAAAAAATGAACTTTATCAGAAAAATTCCAAAAATTTACACAAAGTTAATATTGATGTCCCCATTCTAAAGAAGGATTTTATTTGGTCATATATAATGTATTAATGTGACCAAATCGATATTTAAAAAGGGTTCTCCATTAAAAGATGATAAATCGTCCTTTAAATATAAATTATGCTTAAAATTAGATTCATTCACATTTTAATCTTCTAACTTTTATTGGATAAAAGTAAATACATTTAACAAACATGTATAATTATAATATAGTTAGTTTAGTTCATTCCTACCAATACAATGGCTATGATTTAACTACCGTTTAAAATAATAATATATTATTAGTGTGCAACGTAAGATTTCAAAGAAACCCGTTGTTGCGTATAGGGTATGCTATCGAGCATAGAAAACATTTTAAAGTAAATTTAATTTTTATTTCAAAAATTAATAAATATTAATTAGATATATTATTTATTTACCTGGGATGTTACAGTCCCTCTACCCAACATTACTTTTTTCAATAGAGACATTAATTCCATCATAATTCGACTACCTAATATGCATAAAATATAATAAACCACTAAATTCAAGTTTATAACACAATATATTCCATATTCAAGGTATAATAAAAGAAAATCAATTATCATATATAAAATATAGTTCCTTATTAACTGGTATGACTGTTTATATATGTAGTTTAATAATTTATACTAATGCAAAGATCCACTCAAAATATAAAAACTATTTAAATGAATAATGCAATGAATAAAATAAATAAATGGAGAATTCATATATTTAATCATTAGAAAAAAATTTATTCTAAATTTAAAATCCCTCATTTTAATTTTTACACATAATTTTCTTGATATATAATATATCAAATTTAATACAAACACTTTATATTCTAATTGTTAAAAAAATTATAGAAGAAAAATATAACTAGTTTTATATTATTGAACCCCAGAACATATCAATTATAAAAACTCATTTTGAAATAGTTTACATAATTTATTATCATAAGGTATTTTAAATATAAATAATTTTAATTAATAATTATTAAAAATTCACAATTTAATATAAACTCTATCACATTGTCCAATATTTAATAATTTATAAACACAATACAAATTACACAAATAATTTACAATTAAACATTTTGTATCTATATTAAAATTAATTCCATATAATTTTAAAGGAAAGAATATTAACATTTAATAATATATAATGTTTTTCAATAAAAGGTTCTAAAACATTTCATAATTAATTATCATTTAATAATTATTTGACTTCTTATTATTTTATAAAATATATGAATATCCCAGATTACCTACATCTATATGTTATAAATATTTTCTAAAATAATAAATTCAATTTTTTATTTAAAAAAAAATGGAAATTATCATAAGGATTACATTCTATGATATAAAGAAATCATTATATGTTGAAATCTCGATTTCACTTCCTATTTTGAGATAGAAAATATTTAGATATGATAAAAACAGTCTTTCCATTTGAATCATAATTTGCAATATTTATCATATCATTATTATGTTATGATTATCTAGTTCATGAAACATAAATAGTGTATATCATCATTATTATCACATATAATTAATCTATATAATATTGTATAATTTAACGAAACTAAAAGAACACTACACTACAAGCTATAATATCATATATAAAATGGGGTGATCATATTGCTGCATACTATATTCCTTATCATATTAAATACTCAATAAAAAATAATCTCATATTTAATTATGGGAAATATTAAATTTACATGGTATCACCATTTTCTCATTTCCAAACACAAATTCTATAATCATGTAGAATTGAAAATCTGTGATATCATTTATGAGTGTTTGAGTATCACAGAAAGAGATATTAAAAAAACCAATGTCAAGATAACCATGTCTGGATACCAAATGATTATATATTATAATATAGAAGTTATTTCATTCATTATAGATTAAAATGTTTTTTTATTGAATCAGATATTCATGATGATCAATAGAAACAATCCATGGATTCTTCCCTCAATAATTATTCTATATTTTGAGTTGAATAATCTAATTATTTGGAAATATAATCCTCAAAAGCATGGTATGCTATTAGCTAAGTTAATAAGAGACAGATGAATTGGTATATTATATATAATTCAATATAAATCATTGAAAATATTTTAATACCATCATAATAGATATTAACTCATTATATATCCATTGGGGACTCCTCCCTAGTGTCAATGCATTTACTCTAACATTTCATAATATTCGTGAAATTGAAATGGGTATAATGAACGTAACTCATGTAGTAATCGAATTATCCCATATGTTTCGTGTTATGAAATAATTGGTAAATAATGATATCCAATATTGAACATATTTAAAAATTAATCACATAAAATTTTATTTCCCTGATCAATCATATATTTTAATATGGATTGTAAAATAATATATAATTTATCATGATATATCAATCAAACAATATGATTTCTATAGGTATATGGAAATTTATATAAGGATATCATCTTTTAAGGTATACTCGTCCAAGACTTATAACATTCCTTGACTGGAATGATATCTTTACAAATGATAAACCTATATAGTACAATATGGCACGATCCAAATTTTATCTTAAAAAAATAGGTTTTATGCCATATATCTATTAGTTATACCCTAATTTTTATGTTGATTTTATAATTGAGTAATGTCTAAATATTTGTGTGCCCTTATTATGTGATATATTATATAAAAGACTTAACTAATATTTTTGGAACAAGATAAATGAAATGATTAAGAAAACTAAAGGCAATAGTTAGAAAAGGAATTTACAACTTGATTTTATTACATTTCAACATCAGTTTTAATCTAATTTTTATAAAGTACACATTGAAAATATATGTTTCAATGTCATGTTTAACAAACTGACACTGATAACCAACCATCTATGAGATTCAATGTCATATTAACTGATAAATGACACCAAAACGTCGACATTAGCATCAATTTTAATATATAAAAATGATAATGATTTGGGGATTGGTTGTCATTTTCATTAGTTTTCAAATGAAATGACGTGAAGTTTGAGTTTTTGTGGTCTTCAACATTTATTTAAAGGAAAACCAACACTGATGAAAATATTCCATAGATTCATTATTATTTTACAATAAAATGCATTCTAAATCTCAGGCTATAGTGGATTTAGCGTCAGTTTAAGTAAAAACTAATGCCAATTCTCAGGGTTTGGAAGTTTTGGGCATCTGTTCTCATACATTATGACAATGAAAACTATTTCATCGATGTCTAAACATAATATTATCTTATAAAAAATTGTTTAGTGTTTTATATGATAGAAAAATTAAAAAAATAAATTTCCTAGAATATAAAAACCTGTAATCAAAATGTACATAAAATATAAAAAAATGACTAAAACAGAAAATAATATTAATTATGGAATTTAATCTAAATGAATCAGTCTCATATTATCCTCTCCTACACCATCCATTATAGTATCCTTACTTACAACAAAAACACAAATATAATCATAAACATTATTAAAAAAAACTACTATAATTCAATGCTCGCATTTAAAAGTAAATAAATAAATAAATATTGAAATCAGTTGTAGCTCAATTTGAAATTAATTTCACAAAAAAGGAGTGGTTATGAATATTAGTTTTCATAATAACGAATCAAAAGAATTATTATGTGAATACTAGTTTAATATGAAAAATAATAATGGATCTATGTACTATTTTTCGTAAGAAAATATGGGACTTTCTATAGTGTAAGGTAAGAAGAAGAAAAATCTATATGTTGGATATCTGATATATGAAATTATTCTAAATTAGTGTTAGAATAACTTTTTTACCCATAAAACTCATTATAATTCTATGAGATGTAAATAATGGTAAGATTCATTAAAAAAGTGTATGTTATTCACGCGCAAAAGTGTCGACAGAATACATTGTAAATCATATAAGGTTTTAATGTTGGATTATACAATTTTTTATGAGTCTACTTCACACAATATAATAGCATTTCATTTTGAAAGGTGAACCTTGAAAATTGATGTACCTCTTGTGTGTGTGTCTGTTTGTGTGTTTGGATAAATTAAATATATGGACTCCAAAATTATATTAGTTTTTTCTTCAAACATTTAAACAAAAAGTGTCAATAGAATATTCTAAAAAATGGTTTATTAAAATGTTTGGAATATCATATCACTATTTTTGTATAATTGGATTTGAAAAAATGATGACATTAGTATTTGTATGGTGGAGATGAAAAAAAACCATGTGTAAGTTTTCAAAACCACGTGTTAGATAAAAAACCAACATGTATTGTAATAAATATGATATTTTTTTATTTTAAGTAGATGATTGACATAAGTAATTCAACACATAGTTTATAGTTTTGGGGAATATGTTGGATAATATAACATGGGAATAATCCAACATATGATGGATATCATGATAGAATAAAAATAAATTATATCAAGGAAAAAACCATATGTTATTTCAGTTGAAAAGGTTAGTTTATATATTGTATCTTCTACATCTAAAAATTATTACCATGTGATTAATAAAATCACCATCTGTAAATTTTACATACCTTGAACATTAAAAATCTATAAATAACATAATATAAAAAATAAGGGAAAACAATCTAGTGGATGATTTCTCATTTTTGAAACATTAACTAAATAATACATATTAGAATATTTAACGGCATGAGTATTTCAGAGATTTTTTATAAATAAACATGCCATTATAAAATTGAAAAAACTATAAAAATAAATAGAATACCCAAAATTAAAGAACGTAATGATTATATAAATACTCATTTGTAATATTTATTTAAAATATATGAACCAAAAAATTTAAATCACAATCAGACGTAACAGACAGTTTGTTATCAAACTATGCAAATGGGTAAGTTTATTATTCAAATATGAATCAATATCATTGAAAATTTACTATAATAATGGATGTAATTAGATTAACATAATCTTATAAACCCCAAAATAATCAATATAACTAACCTTATCAAATGTAGTGGTTTCCACTATTGTGACTATCTCATAAATGAATCATTATCTATAAATAACCATAGTCAATACATCTTTTTGATGATGCAACTAGATTTTTGAAAT